>JARGYO010005626.1:179162306-179762306 GCA_029206835.1 Rana muscosa | reverse complement strand
GGGTGGTGTCTCATATCTGGTTGTCTGTTGTGTTTTCCTTTTGTGTTTAGGGTTGGGCAGGCTGCACGTTTCGGCAGCAACATATGCAGTTTATCCCTTCTACTCCACGTGGGGGTTTCTGACCATTTGTAGTACTCCGCCGATCAGGAGTTGATCATACTTGGCTCTGCATTTCTGTGAGTCAACTCAGGGGTTTCCTTTTCCAGCCACTACAAGGTAGGCGGTTCGCTTCAGTTTGCTTCCTGTTCTGTCCTAGCTACTCCCACGTACCAGCATGGAGCATGTTCTGGGCTGTATTCTTAAGCGCAGTTGGATGCGGGCCAAACAGGCTCTCCACGGCCTCTCATGTTTACTGGACATCCAGCTGATTTCCCCAAGGCTTGAAGCTTCAGGCCTGCCCGTTGCCAGGGCAGGTTAACAGCGGTTGTGTTGGTTTCACTGCTGGCTTAACCTTGGGGCCATGCAGTCCTTACTTGATACCAACGTCCCTGTGTCGGCCCACGATAGGTCTGGGTCGTTTTCATCTTTTGGTGCTATTCTCTTGTTTGTAGGTTGCCGGATCTTCTGGGCAGGTACGTCAGACCTTTCATCTTTTTTCCGATTCCCAGCCTGTTCCTAGGGGGCTCACTGTCACTCGGGTAGGTTGGGTCATGCCATGTCTGGTTCTGTGCGTTTATCGTTGCATGTCACTACAGCATGTTGGCCTTATCCGTCTACTCCTGCAAACGCATCTTTCAGGTATCCGGCTCGTAGACCCCCTTCCCTCCTATCAGTTCGTTCATTTTTGGCACCTCTCCCTCTCTCATCCCCTTACCAGGTATGCACAGTTAGGCCAGGGGTTGTAGGTGTTCACGGAGCTACTTGTCTTTCGTCCTGTTGGCTGGGTACAACCGTTTGCATTATTCCCCAGGGCTCCTTGGGTCAGCCCTTGTTCCGTTCCTCCCACGTGTCCTCTCGTCACAAGCGGTTCATTCCCATGTCTGTGTTTTCTGGTTGTAGGCTTATCCAGTCATTTATGGAACAGTCGGTTGGTTTCTGGGCAGGTTTGCTAGGTCCAACTGTTGGGGCCCTTCTAGTCATCAATTCTTAGGTCACTGGTTTCTGCTGTCGCAACGGGTACGTTCCGGTTCCATTCATTGACGCCACCCGGGCGTGCATTGATCTACCAGGCGGTTTGTTACCTGCCCTTCTTTCTCTTAACATACCTAGTCCGGGTCTTTTTGCCCACTTTTAGGCATACTGACCAGCAGGCTAAGGCACACCTCAGGCCTTGGTAGTTAGGGTATCACATTCCTATCACATTCCTAAGTGAAGACTCTGACTACAAGTGGAAGGCTGGCCGCAGGCTAGCCTGAATTTGTAGGAGGAGTCTGAGGGCTATTTATCCCTCCTCCTCTCTCCTCTCCTGCGTCGGCTGTGTTTCTGGGTCCCCACCCACCCGTTCCCCCTTTTTCATACAACCATTTACTTATTTCATTTCTTCAGTCATATTCAGGGTATGCCCACTTTTAGGCATACTGACCAGCAGGCTAAGGCACACCTCAGGCCTTGGTAGTTAGGGTATCACATTCCTATCACATTCCTAAGTGAAGACTCTGACTACAATTGTTGTTTGTGCTCGTAGTACAGCCCAGAAACGGTGCGCATTTTCCTTTTTTTTTTATTATCCTACCTAAAACACATTAATGCCGCGTACACATGGTCGGAATTTCCGACAACAAATGTTCGATGTGAGCTTTTGGTCGGATATTTCTGCTCTCAACAAATGTTTGATAGCAGGTTCTCCGTTTTTCCGACAACAAAAGTTATTTTCGGAAATTCCGAACGCGTGTAGCCATTTCCGACGCACAAAAGTTCTGCGCATGCTCAGAACCAATTCGACGCATGCTCAGAATTATTGTACTTCATTTTTCGCGGCTCGTCGTAGTGTTGTACGTCTCTACGTTCTTGACCATCAGAATTTCCGAGCAACATTTGTGCGACTGTGTGTATCCAAGACAAGTTTGAGCCAACATCCGTCGGAAAAAAAAACACGGTTTTGTTGTCAGAGATTCCGATTGTGTGTACGCGGCATGACACTAACTAACACTGATACTAAAAAAATAAAAAAATCCTGCCCAAAACAATACTGACCCTGACTTTGACCCTGACCTTGACCCTAACACTAACCCTGGCAATGACCTAGATCAAACCTTGATCTAGGTAATTTTATTTTTTTTTTTTTTTTATTTTTTCACACACTTTTTTCTCTCTCTCTCTGCAAGGACAGAGAAGGATACAATGTATCTCTCTCTCTCATCCATTCACGGAGACAGAAAACACAGGGGTGGGCCTCAGTGACTGATCACTGTGATGGCCAATCAGAGGCTATCACAACAATCAGGTGACCTGGAATCGGACATTCCGGGTCCCGACCGTTAAAACGGGGCCCGGGGCTCTCGCTTAGATACGCAAATATGCGACCCCACGGAAAAAATCCCAGTCCAGTGGGGCCACATATTTGTGTTACATCAGCACCAAGGGGTTAAAGTGATATTAAACCCTCAGTTTTTAAACTTTTTCAGCAGCTTATTTAATCACCTACTGAGTATGCAGCTTCTTTACCATTACATTCTTGCCTATGCTGGTGCTATGACCGCTGCCCCAAGTTTCCTGTTTGCTGCAAGAGAAAGGAGCCACTCAATCTATGGACCACCCTTGCATGCAGGGACTAGAGATATGTCTCTCTACACTGTGTTCATCAAAACACACAACTACATAGCCACTTAACAATGCATAATAAGTAATTCACGGTAATTTATGCTCATCTCTAAATTCTGAATTATACAAAAAACATTTTATTTACCACTGGGACTTTCCGAATGCAGACAATAAATGCTTCCATCATTATAGAGTAAAAATGTATTACAACTTTATTAGTATATAATTTAAACATTCCACTTAAAAACATCAAGCCCTGGGATGCACCCCAATCTATACACTTATAACCCTATCTGTGGCAGGCACATATTAATGATCTTATTCCAGAACTTCTTCAAAGGTAGATCCTGCCAAGGAAAATTCCCAATGGTTTCTTTGTTTAACCCCTTATTAACCTGTAATTTACTCTAAACAGCCTTATTAACTCCTTATTCTCCTCCATTTAATTATTATTTTCCTGCAGTCTAAAAAAAAAAAAAAAAAAAAATTCACTTCTATTTTATAAACTATTAATAATTCAAACGTTTTTTTTTATTTGCTTTGTTCATTAATATTTTTACACCTTTAACATTATATTTACATGCTTCATATTGAAAAAGGCACAAAATTAAAAAAAAATTAAAAATTATTTCATTTGTAAAAAACTGTTCAATGCTTTGTACCATTGCTGACAGCTGAAGTGTAAACAAAACCGTTGCGGTAGGTATCGGTAATTGGTATTGGCGAGTACTAAAAAAAAAAAGTATCGGTACTCATAAAAAAAAAAAATGGTATCGGTGCATCTCTAGTTGATACTGTCACCCACAATTTGGCGCCATCATAAATTGAAAAAAGTTAACCCAAATAATTACCTTAATATACTGTAAAAAGATATGCTCTTGGGGGGGCTGAAGATTCCCAAATACAAACCCTCCATACCAAGACCAAGCCAAATGTAACTGCATGTTAAAGTGGTTGCGATGCATACTATCTCATTATGCCTTTTTCTTGCAGGTTTTTTGAGTTTACAACCACTTTAAGCCTGGTATGCACTAGCAGTTTTTTTTGTTTGTTTAAACTAGGCGACGGGGGGGAGGGTCCAGAAATAGAGAGTTAGCGTGGAACATATTCCAGAGGGTTGTATTGGGGGCAATAGTGGTAGCTTGACTAAAGCACATAAACCCAGGGTAAGTATAGTAACAAGTCCTAGTTGCAATCTCGGAACATCCAATAAGAGGATAGTATGCTACTACGTGGCATGTTCACCAATGCCAGGAGCCTGGCGGACAAGATGGTTGAACTAGAGATACTGTTGTACGAGGCGGATTTGGATTTTGTGGGAATTTCAAAGACCTGGTTCAACAGCTCTCATGATTGGCTGGCAACCATTCAAGGGTATACCCTTTATCGCAGGTATAGAGTGGGTAAAAAAGGGGGAGGGGTATGCCTGTATATCAAGAAGATCATTAACCTGAGGGAGGAGGGGGGAGGCGGACCTCCTATCACAATTTGGATTAGCAGCAAGGATGGGAAATGTTTTCATAATGGGGGGGATTTTAATTATCCAGAAGACCGAATGTCCAGAGAAGCAGAATTGAGAGAACAGAAGCCAGCAAAATTGAAACTTGTAAACTGCAAGCACAAGGATAAGAATTTTACCAGATAGTTTGCAATGGACGTTTACTCTTTTGTGCTCAACGTGTTAACCGCTTGCCGACCAGCCGCCGTCATTATACTGTGGCAGGTTGGCTCGTTCCTGCGAATCACTGTAGCTGTAGGTCGGTCCCTTTAACAGCTATAGCAGGCGCTGCCCTGCGGGGGGAGCTGATGCATGTGGCCGGCGGCCGCAATCCTTCCACAGACAGCCAGAACGGGGATCTGTCAATGTAAACAAACAGATCCCTGTTCTGACATGGGAAGTACAGAGTAATCGTCTATTCCTAGTGCTCAAGAACAGCGATTTCTCTCTACTCCGTCAGTCCCCTCCGCCCACAGTTAGAAACACCTCCCAGGGAACACATTTAACCCCTTGAGCACCCCCTAGTGTTAACCCCTTACCTGCCAGTGTTATTTATACAGTAAACGGTGCATTTTTACAGCACTGATAGCTGTATAAACATCAATGGTCCCAAAAAAGTGTCAAACGTGTCCGATCTGTCCACCACAATGTCGCAGTCCTGCTAAAAGTTGATGATCGCTGCCATTACTATTAAAAAAAATAAATAATAAAAATGCCATAAATCTATCCCCTATTTTGTAGATGCAATGACTTTTGCGCAAACCAGATAATATACGCTTATTGCGATTTTTTTTTTTTTACCAAAAATATGTAGAGGAATACAAATTGGCCTAAACTGATGAAGATTTTTTTTATTTTTGTTGGGGGGGGGGTATTTATTATAGCAAAAAGTACAAAATGTTGTTTTGTTTTCAAAATTGTCGCTCTTTTTTTGTTTATAGCGCAAAAATTAAAACCGCAGAGGTGATCAAATACCACCAAAGGAAAGCTCTATTTGTGGGAAAAAAAAGGACGTCAATTTTATTTGGGTACAACGTCACATGACCGCGCAATTGTCAGTTAAAGTAACACAGTGCCGTATCGGAAAAAAATGGCCTGGTTATTAGGGAGAAAATCTTCCAGGGCTGAAGTGATTAAAGTTAAAGGGGTTAATACTATTTTAAGTGGTCTTGAAAATCTTGCACATTTTCAGTTTACATGAACATGCGTGCCGATTTTTCTCCCCATTGTATTAGAGTCCTACAATTCCTGAAGCTGTCAATGGTTTGATTCTTCTCCAGTTGCAAGCCTGGTGCACACATTTAGGCTGCTTTCACACTGAGGCGCTTTGCAGGCGCTACTGCGCTAAAAATAGCGCCTGCAATGCGCACTGAAAGAGCCGCTCTTTTGTATCCAGTGTAAAAGCCTGAGGGCTTTCACACTGGAGCGGTGCGCTGGCAGGAGGGTAAAAAAACTCCTGCCAGCCGCATCTTTGAGGCGCGGTAGGAGCAGTAAAAATACCGCTCCTATAGCACCCCTGCCCATTGAAGTCAATGGGGCAGCGCCTCCAAAACGCTGCAAAGCGGCGTTTTTGCGGGTGGGTTTAACCCTTTTTCGGCCGCTAGCGGGGGTTAAAATCACCCCGCTAGCGCCCGCAAATTGCGGCAAACACAACGGTAAAACGGTCCCTTATTGATAATGTCTTTGATGACGAAACGCGTCTAAGGGGGTACGCGCTGACGTCACCACGCTCGCAGGACGGGAGTTTGCTTTATAGCCGACCGGATTTTTTACATGTCCTTTATATTGCTATTTGAGTAAGTGTATTTTTTATCTTTTTTAAATAAATGATGTGACGATATTACACTATCTAGTCCCTATTTTCTTTTGGGTACATAACATCTTTACGGGCCCCATGGAGTCACATCTCCAGCAGTGAGGAGCATACATCCATCTTCCATAGCAGCTATATCTACAGGGAGACACTTACACCCATCCAGCCATCCACTAGCCTGCGGTTGATCTGTACTGTTTATAGCTTTTGCAAATCTGGTAAGAAGATTCTCTGTGAGGTGGCGGTTTGCACTGTGGTGGATCTGTTTTGCCATTTCCCACATACTGTTCAAGGCTTGTTTATATGTTTTGTCTGGTAAGGAGACTCTCTGTGAGGTGGTGGTTCACTTCTACTAGCAGTCACACACTAGGTGTTGTTATGCCTCTCACACCCCATAGCATTGATCCCATGTAGGTTTCTTGTGTGGCAGGATCACGCTATGTTTTTTCTTTTTTGTTTCTTTATAATTTTTTGGGCATATACATCTACGCATACTGTGGAGTCATCTTTCCATTGCTGCAACCCATCGATTCTGAAGAACCTAGCACTGGTGTGCTAATTAAAGGCCTAGGCTGGGTTATAGCCATCTGTCTGCTTGGCTTATTGTCTGGTAAGCATACATCCTAACAAGCGTACATAGGACCCAAGTGTTTTTGGCGTTTGTCTATTCCAGCATTCCTTAAAGGGGTTGTAAAGGTTCGTTTTTTTATTTTCTAAATAGGTTCCTTTAAGCTAGTGCATTGTTGCTTCACTTACCTTTTCCTTCGATTTTCCTTCTAAATGTTATTTTTCTTTGTCTGAATTTCTCACTTCCTGTTCCTCCTCAGTAAGCTGTTCTGTAAGCTGTTCTGGCTGACTAAACACGGCTCGGATGATGGTGTGAAGCTTACTGATGAGAAACAGGAACTGAGAAATTCAGACAAAGAAAAAAAACATTTAGAAGGTAAATCAAAGGAAAAGGTAAGTGAACCAACAATGCACTAGCTTAAAGGAACCTATTTAGAAAATAAAAAATTAACCTTTACAACCCCTTTAATTGGACTCTATTTGGACTTTATTATCCTTTTACTATTTTGGACTTATTAGCGCAATTTTTTCCTTTTACCGTATATACTCGAGTATAAGCCGACCCGAGTATAAGCCGAGGTACCTACTTTTACCACAAAAAATGGGAAAACTTATTGACTCGAGTATAAGCCTAGGGGGGAAATGTGCCCATTGCCACCTCACTGTGCCAATTGCCCAACCTTACTGTGCCCATTGCCATCCCACTGTGCCACCTCACTGTGCCCATTGCCACCTCACTGTGCCACCTTACTGTGTCCATTGCAGCCTCACTGTGCCAGAGTCAGTCAGTGTACCTGAAAAATCTTCATATTCCGCGGCCGGCGTCCATTGTTTAAATCTCGCGACTTTCTTCTGGTCCTTTCCCTAATAGGCGTTTCCAGCAAACACTGTGTTGGGTGTTGCGCCTATCACGGAGATCCTCTCATTCTCGGACTCCGTTTCCCAGCAGGCACTGTGTTCAGTGTTCCGCCAATCACGGACGTCGGACAAGAGAACGTCCATGATAGACGCAACACTCAACACAGTGTTTGCTGGAAACGCCCATCGCGGAAGGGATCAGAAGAAAGCCGCGAGATTTAAACAATGGACGCCGGCCGCGGAATAACAAGATTTTCAGGTACTGACTCGAGTATAAGCCGAGGGGTATACTTTCAGCCCTAAAAAAAGGGCTGAAGAACTCGGCTTATACTCGAGTATATACGGTATATCTTTTCTGTGTTTATCCCACTATTATTGCTGCTTAGAAGGGTTCAATTTATTTATTTTTTCACACAAACAGCAAGCGCGTTTTTTTCCACCTTTACAACGGTAAAACGCCGCTAAAAATAGCGGCATTTTACCTCCAGCGCACCCAGCGCTTCAGTGTGAAAGTAGCCTTAGGGGAAAGGAATATCAGCCTCATTCACAAATCAACTTGCTAGTCTTTGGTCTTCTACAATCTCTGGAAACAGCTTCTTCCAGCCAAGATTTCGTTTAAAAAGGATTTGTTTCTCTCATTGCCATAGAAACATTCACAATACTTAAAAGACACAAAGAGGAAAGATTTGTATCCAAGTGAATGACGGCTGCTCAGGGAAGACAGTTGCCATGGACGCTAAGCATTTACTGAACACGCTCGATAGGATTAGGTATCCATTCTGGTTATAGGGAACATTATAATCCACTTCACGTTCTCTGATAATTGTGGATGTGTCATTATTTCTGATAAAAATTGAAAGGGGCCAGCAGCTTAATTATTATATTAAAAAAATGATTTCTATCGTGAAGAGATAACATCCAGCTTGGTCCCTTTTGATACCCCATCTACATGGTGGGTACATGATGTGACAACATGAGGGACGAGGCAACCATTCACAGCCGAACAAAGGACCAAGTCCCAGCGTCACCGGTTATGTTTACAGCCCAACTGCAGCCCAAACTTTCTGGGACAGACAGACTGCGGAAAGCATAGAAACCCCGGGCAGGTTCATTTGGGAGGGCATCAATAGTTTAATTCATACATTGTATCTGTTACGTCTATTTTGCATCCATATACAATTTCTTAGCCTCCTTTCACATGAGCGGACTGATCGGTTCTGTCTGTTAATTTTTTAGACAGATCTTGGCAATATAGGTTTTATTCTGCTGACTACAGACGGCTCGGATGCTGGAAAAACTGAAAAAAGATGTTGAAGGCCAGCCCTGGAGTCTCACCCTTAACCATCATACTCCAAGTTTATATGCTAGAGTCCTAGGACGTTGGACACCTTTTTCTTAACTCTGCTGATCAAATGTCTAATTATTGATAAATAGTATAAGCGGCGCTTACTCAAAAAGCTGGAGGTATGACAAAAAAATATAAAGTGCAAATAAACTGTGCAATATAAGCAAATAATGTATCTTCAATAATCCAAAAGTCCACAAAAGAATAAATATATAGATAAAGTGCAAAAAAAATATTTTGTGCAAAAAAGAGCAATGTGCAAAATTTGTTGTATCCCATAGAGCTGTGGTATATGGAAATTGCAATAGATCTAAATGAACTGATGTTCCTTCTGGATAGATATGATCTCCTTAAAGGGGAGTTCCAGCCTTTTTTATGTTTATTAAAAGTCAGCAGCTACAAAAAGTGTAGCTGCTGGTTTTTAATAAACATACACTTACCTGTTCCACTGTCCAGCGACGTGACGCCCGGAGCTCCGCTCCTCTCCCCCCCCCTTCTCTGCCGGCGCCTCCATTCATTGTGTGGGCACCCGGCCGTGACAGCTTTCGGCTTCACCGCCGGGCACTCACTGCACATGTGCGAACGGCGCAGCGCTCTCTGAGTGGACAGGCGATCGCCTACAGGGAGGGGCCGCCACAAGGCGATATGACGTATCGCCTAGGCGACCCCAGGGCGGAAGGAGGAAGTGAGACAGGAAGTCCCACTCCTACTGAAGCCCCCACTCCCCCCCAAAAAAATTACATGCCAAATGTGGCATGTAAGGGGGCGAGGAGTGGATAAAGCGGAAGTTCCAAATTTGGGTGGAACTCCGCTTTAAACTCGTCCATCACAGGATCACAGCACACTCCTAAGAAAGGGAAACAACATCTCCATAGTGTAGTACATTTATTCAATGGTAGTAACTCGCATAGAAAATTCACAGTAGTCAACATCAATCTAATCATGGATTTCCGGTCTCGGCCGCGACTGGAAGTAGAACGTCACCCGGCTTCTTCACGACGCATTGCGTCACAGATCACGTGACTTTTTCAAGGGTTTACCAAATGTCTAACTATATTCTTCAGTTGAGATATTCAGTACAACTAGATCATTTTTCCTACAATGACTTCAACGAAGACTTTTAAAACATTTTTTGAGCTAGTCTCTACACAACAGCTATCCAGATCGAAGTATCCTCAGCAACACTTTTGGAGACCGTACCCAGACCCTTCTGGACTGGGAGATTGCAGCACTATTCTGGAATGTGACCTTTGGGCACTGAATTCTGCTTCTGAAACTTTCCAGACCTTTGCGTACCGTTAGTTAATCACAAAGCGGTCTCCTGGTCCAGAGCCATGACACAAGCTTAGGTGAGACCAGTCTCTGAAGACTAACTTAGTGAGTAGGTCTCTGGATGTGCAAAGCTAACCTAAAATTATGCCTTCAGACACTGCATTTTTCATTGTGACACCTTCTAGACCTTTGGGCACTGTGTTAGACAAAAAGCATTTTCTGGGTCCAGATCCTCTGGTGTAACCCTGTCTCTAAAAGCTCCCTTAGTGAGCAAGGCCAGTCAGGCTGCAGCACTGGGAGGTACCTCACAGATAGTAGTGTTTGGTGCAATTTTTTAAGCTCACTGCGGTAAAGGTTTAGGCTATAGGACTGAGTGCTGATGTCATCTGCTGGGTAAAGTGATGGGCGCACACACTCTGTACTCTCTTCCCACCACTCAGAGCAGAGGAAGCACCATCCTGCTGCTGCTCCCAAAACACCAAGTGGATCTCCAGTGTCCAGTTCTGTTCCAAGGCCAGGCTGCAGTAATTCAGTCACCTTCAGAAAACGGAAACTCTCATCAGCATCAGCTGCCCAGATTTGTAAGTAGTTGTGTTCTTGCCTCAAATTGGGACTAGTTGCTTACCATTATGTGGTGCAACATGTGTTTTCAAAAACACAGAGGCCATTCTTGCTGTTACAGGTAACCTCAGCCTATGGTCCCCTACTGGTTCTTAGTGAATTTATCAGGTATTCCCAGATGGAACCAGTGCTATTTATCGGAAATCTGAGACCCCTATTGTTACAGGGTCTTCATCCACAGAGTCTAGTTCAGCTCTTTCAGGTTGGGTTGAGGCCTCCCTATGTCCACAGGGCATTTTGTTTCCACTACAGACTTCCTAGCTGTTTGTACCCAGATACTTGATTCTTCTGCCCCAAGGGGATCCAGCTCCATCCCCAGATGTATGTCTCTGCCCCTCCTGAGTGTACAACAGTCTGCAGACCCTGTTATAATTGCTGATTTAAATTTAGAATCTCAGCGTTTGAAAGAGGCAGTTTTTGGGTTACCACAGTCTCCTGCAGTTGACTCAGATATACAAGGGCTCGTTTCAGACCGTATTAATGCAGTGCTAATCATCGTACATTTGGAGGATCAGCCTGCTATATAGGTCTTTGGTCTTTTAGAGCTCCTACAGTTGCAAAGACCTTTCCACTATACCTGAAGTTTGAGGACTTCCTCTATGCTTACTGGAAACACCCTGAAGGGTTACGTGCCCCATCTGAGACTGTGCCAAAGCACTTCTTCTTTGAAAAGGGATTAACCGATTGGTGGTCCATTCCCAACGTGGATGCTCCAGTGATCCACGTTAACAGAAATACTGCTAGAAGAGTCAAATGTATATATTTTTTTAAGAAGTCATAGATATATTTATGTTTAGGGATGTCTGTACAAATCAATAGGGCACTCTGGCTACATGCGTGAGATGCTGATGGGAAGTCCATGGAACAGTTGATTTGTCTTAGTGGTAGGGTAACCAAAGCACATAAACCCAAGGTAAGTATAGTAGCAAGTCCTAGTTGCAATCTGGGAACACCCAAGTGGATAGTATGTGACCGGTCAAAATATATTAATGCATTAAAGTGTCTGTTCACCAACGCCAGAAGTCTGCCAAGCAAAATAGGTGAGTTGGAAGCTCTGGTGCATGAGGAGAGCTATGATGTAATCGGTATTGCTGAAACTTGGCTTCATTCCTCTCATGACTGGGCTATTAATATTCCTGGCTATGCACTCTTTCGGAAAGACAGGGTAAAAAGGAAGGGTGGAGGGGTCTGTCTCTATGTGAGAAGTGACCTCAAAGCGAGTGTGAATGAGGACCTGGTGGATGGAGAGTGTGATGAGGCTGAAGCATTATGGGTGGAACTGCATACAGATGTGCATAGTTCAAAGCTAATCATTGGAGTTTGTTATAGACCACCCAATGTTAATGAGGAGTTAGAGACTCAGCTCCTTGCACAGATGGAAAGGGCTGGGACGGTGATAATAATGGGGGATTTTAACTACCCAGAAATTGACTGGAGTAATGGAACTGCTGGGACAGTTAAAGGGCAAAAATTTATAAACCTATTGCAGGACAATTTTATGGTCCAGTTTATTGAGGCCCCAACTAGGAATGATGCTCTGTTGGACCTGGTAATCTCAAACCATGCAGAGCGTATTACTAATGTTCAGATAAAGGACCACCTGGGTAGCAGTGACCATAACATGATTTCATTTGATGTTAGTTGTAAGCAAAAATCACATACAGGAAAGATAAAAACACTTAATTTCAAGAGAGCAAATTTTCCAAGGATGAGGGCTGCTCTCCAGGACTTAGACTGGGAGGGAATATTGGCATCAATGGGCACAGAACAGAAATGGGAATTCTTCAAAAAGACTGTTTGGGAACTCACTGCAAAGTATATTCCCATGGGCAATAAGTTTAAAAGGCTAAAAATAAAACCTATGTGGCTCACTGCCAAAATTAAAAAAGCTATAAACTATAAGAAAAGAGCTTTTAAAAAATATAAAAATGAGGGAACACTAGTGTCATTTAAATGTTACAAAGAATATAACAGGATATGTAAAAAGGAAATCAAGGATGCAAAAATTCAAAATGAACGACAGATTGCAAAAGATAGTAGGACAAACCCCAAAAAATTCTTCAAATATATTAATAGTAAAAAGGTCAAGTCAGAGCATGTAGGCCCTTTACAAAATAATCTAGAGTGGGTGACTGGGGACAAAGAGAAGGCTAATTTATTAAATACTTTCTTCAGTTCTGTGTATACAAAGGAGTATGGGGGAGCTCATGTCCAAAATGGGGTTGGTAGTGACACAGCCCCAAATCCACAATGGCTCAAAAGTGATATGATCCAGAAATATTTAGATGGAATAAAGGTGGATAAAGCACCTGGACCAGATGGCATACACCCACGGATCCTAAAAGAATTGAGCTCTGTAATTTCAAAACCATTGTATTTAATTTTTAGGGACTCATTAATGACAGGAATAGTACCACTGGATTGGCGTAGGGCCAATGTGGTGCCTATATTTAAAAAGGGAATTAAGTCTTTACCAAGTAACTATAGACCTGTTAGTTAACTTCTATAGTTGGGAAAATACTGGAGAGATTAATAAAAGACCACATAGATGAGTTCTTGCTAGAAAAAAACTATTTAAGCAACAGACGGCATGGATTCATGAAAGTCAGAAGTTGTCAAACAAACCTGATTTCTTTTTATGAAGAGGTAAGTAAGACCTTGGACAGAGGGGTGGCTGTGGACGTGGTATACTTGGATTTTGCAAAAGCGTTCGATACAGTTCCCCACACACGGCTCATGTGCAAGGTAAAGTCTACAGGATTGGAAATATCAGTTTGTAAATGGATAGAAAACTGGCTAAAAGACAGAATTCAGAGAGTAGTGGTTAATGATTCTTACTCTGAATGGTCTAAGGTTATCAGTGGTGTACCCCAAGGTTCACTGCTGGGACCCTTACTTTTTAATATGTTTATAAATGATATTGGGTCTGAGATCAAAAGTAACATTTCTGTCTTTGCAGATGACACCAAGCTATGCAGTGGAATAACGTCCTTACAGGATGTCGCCAATTTACAAGCCGACCTCAATGCTCTGTCTAATTGGGCGACTATGTGGCAGATGAGGTTTAATGTTGATAAATGTAAAGTTATGCACTTGGGGGCTAAGAATATGAATGCATCATACATACTAGGGGGAGTACAACTGGGGGGATCCGTAGTGGAGAAGGATCTGGGGGTTTTGGTAGATCATAAGCTCAATAATGGCATGCAATGCCAAGCTGCGGTTTCCAAAGCGAGCAAAGTCCGTTCTTGTATTAAGAGAGGTATGGTCTCCAGAGAGAGAGATATAATTTTGCCCCTGTTCAAATCATTAGTAAGACCTCATCTGGAATATGCAGTTCAGTTTTGGGCCCCAGTTCTCAAATAGGATATTGGGGAACTGGAGAAAGTGCAGAGAAGGGCAACCAAACTGATAAGAGGGATGGAGGAGCTCAGCTATGAGGAAAGATTAGAGGAACTGAATTTATTCACTCTTGAGAAGAGGAGATTAAGGGGGGATATGATCAACATGTACAAATATATAAGGGGTCCATATAGTGAACTTGGTGTTCAGTTATTCACTTTACGGTCAACACAGAGGACAAGGGGGCACTCTTTGCGTCTAGAGGAAAAGAGATTTCACCTCCAAATACGGAAAGGTTTTTTCACAGTAAGAGCTGTGAAAATGTGGAATAGACTCCCTGCAGAGGTGGTTCTGGCCAGCTCAGTAGATTGCTTTAAGAAGGGCCTGGATTCTTTCTTAAATGTACATAATATAACTGGGTACTGACGTTTATAGGTAAAGTTGATCCGGGGAATATCTGATTGCCTCTCGGGGGATCAGGAAGGATTTTTTTCCCCTGCTGTAGCAAATTGGATCATGCTCTGCTGGGGTTTTTTGCCTTCCTCTGTATCAACTCTGGGTATAGAATTGGGTATATGGGATTGTACGATATATATATTTTTTTTTTTTTTATGGTTGAACTGGATGGACTTGTGTCTTTTTTCAACCTGACTAACTATGTAACTATGTATGTCTTCCCTCTATTTGGTCTGGCTCTTGGCAGTGTTATTAGTGTCATCAGCAATGCCTCAGGGAAACACAGTATGCTCCTACCCGAGTGCAGAAGATGTTCAGGAAGATCAGGGGAGCCTTAGCCCTCTATCTCATCTATCTTAGCAATGTATGCCTATAGTGTAGATCCTTTAAGTCTATCTCAGACCAGTGTTCCAGAGACCAGTGATCTGCCAATGCCTCTGGCAAGCCTTCAGCATTAGGGTGTGCCCCCACTTCTACAAGTGGGAAGCTGTTTGCACACTCAGGTATCTGGGTATCAGGCTGCCTTAGCTTGTGGATGCTCCTAATACCCCCTTTAGCTCACAGGCTAATTATTTAAATATAGTGGTCCCTAATTAAACCCTACAGTCTTTAAGAGTCTATGGGATGCTTCCTACCCGCCATCATAGAGGACTACTATCTCATGCCTGGGTATCGAGTCTGGTTCCCCAGAGCAATCATTGCCTGCTGCTTTGGGAAAGCCTTCTGTAAAAAGTTTCCTGGACTTGCACTTTGCTGGTCTTCACTGTGGTGCTGTAAGATCTTAACCTCTGTGAACGTTTGGACATGCTTCCTGTGGCAGGGCGAGTGACTTGGTCCCTACGCTGGATACTATACTATAATGGTGGTTTAAACCAATCCAGACAGCTGACTATTAGGAGAAGAAGAGGAGTGAGCAGAATAATGACCTAATAAATGTGATGCCTCTGTGGTGGGTCTTTGACCAAGCTGTATTGCTTTAACTGCAGTGGAGAAAAGTGAAGTCAAGGACCTGACCCTGCTGCCTGGCAAGAAGGGCGATGCTGAAGAGTGGCTAAATGGAATCACAAGTCTTGATAAACTCACAGTGCCAAAACCTAATATACTTAAATTCTATACCTCGCCCATCTTTAAGGGAAGTACGGTACATACTTTTTTTTAGGTAAAGATTTGTGCATTTTCCTTGCACCAAATCAACAAAGCCATTATACAGGTTCTATGTGCTGTTGCGCCAATTGATGTTGCAACCATTTCTATTATTTTACAGCAGTGTATGCCAAAATAATCAAGCACTTACTAAAACGTTCTAAGGTAAAAATAGTTTTAACGTATACACCACCATTACCATATCTGTATCTACTGTAGTGAGGAGGACAGCTAGATACAAGAGGATATACAATTGGACAGCCCACCACTATCATGCAAAATAATTAAAGTGGAAGTAAGCCCTCCTATCATTTTCAGCCAAGGAAGCTGCCATCTTGGCCTCTGTTTAATCTTCAACTGCCATGATGCTGCACATGTGATCAGTTATGACACCAGCCATTGGATGGTGTGACGATTTGGTTGAGAGCACAGCCAATGTGACAGTTAGCATTTCCGGCATGCCGGGAATGTAACTGTTTTTTTAAACTAATAAATCGTTGGGTTTACTTCCGCTTTAACAAATTGATATGCAACACTTTTATTTGGTGCATAAACCGCTAAATAATCATGCCTATAGAAATTTGAGCATTTGTTTCCATGCACTGCCTGTGTCTGAAGTCTACCTGAAATTCCAGCAAAATTTATTGCCAAGTTCAAACAAATTAGCAGAGCCAGCTGGAAAGCTGCAGTTTTCCTTTAATGCGATAAACAATTTATTTTTCATGCCGCATTACCAATAAACCAGGAGCAGCGGCAACCTAAGGGATGAAAGCGGAACCTACGTGTTTTCCTAGCCTTAATTATGTACATCTCACAACGTGCGGATTTGCCTTTCATAGAAAGTCTGATGCCAGGAACGCTTACTGTCATCTGAAAAGTTAAAAGTTATTATAAACTTAACAGTTCTGTAAATGCTGCTGGCAATTATGCAATACGCCTACACACTACTATTCACTGCTGGTTGGTTAATCATCTGAAAATATTCCTGAAACGAAACTGAGAATCATTTCATGCAGAAATCGTCCATTTGCTGCCAGTCTGTGGTCAATTGGGGTTGAGTGATTTTTTATTTTCTGCTTTTCTTTTTTGCTCCGGGTAACAACACGAGATACGAGACGCATTTGGCTTTATTAAAGAGCGTGTCTGGCTCCTTAATCCAATTATTATGACAGAACAAGATACTATTCTGTGCCTGGAGTATCTTGTAATAAATATGGAATTAGCGGCCTGAGGCTTTGTACACATGAACGTTAATGGCGATAGGTTAATGCAGACGCACGCAGAGCGACTTGTAAGATCCGCAGCCGTAAAATACCAGGAAAACTCACAGGCTTATATTCAGGAGCATTTACGAAGGGGGACTGTACTTTCTTACATGAAAATAGACACTGCATATAGTATTCATAGACAAAACAGGAGATTCTGGTGATGGCCTGTGTTTAGGTGCAGGTTAGTCTATATCAGTCTTTCTCAACCTTTTTATCCCAAAAGAACCCCTAAAATTATTTTCAGGTTTGGGGGAACCCCAACTAAAACCAATTCATTGGGGGTCAGTGAGAAAAATGAAACTTACATTGGTGGTCAGTTGGAAGAATTCCCCCTTACAATGGTGGTCACTGTCAGTTGGAAGAATGCCCTCATTACATTAGTGGTCAGCTAGAAGAATGCCCGCCATTACATTGTTGGTCAGCTAGAAGAATGCCCCTCATTACATTAGTGGTCAGCTAGAAGAATGCCCCTCATTACATTGTTGATCAGTTGGAAGAATGCCCCCATTACATTAGTGGTCAGCTAGAAGAATGCTCTTCTTACATTGTTGGTCAGTTGGAAGAATGTCCTCATTACATTAGTGGTCGTCTAAAAGAATGCCCCCTTATATTAGTGGTCAGTTAGAAGAATGCCCCCATTACATTGTTGGTCAGTTGGAAGAATGTCCCCATTACATGAGTGGGCAGCTAGAAGAATGCCTTCATTACATTAGTGGTCAGCTAGAAGAATGCCCCCTTACACTGTTGGTCAGTTGGAACAATGCCCCCCTTAGATTGGTGGTCAGTTGGAATAATGCCCCCCTTACAGTGGTGGTTCAATCGCTACCCTTGCAGACAACTAACTCTGGTTTCATGCAACTGGCTCTGCCAACTGATATTGGTTCCAGAACTCTGCAGGCACTATAACATGTGAGGTATATCATCCACATCTCAAGGGAACCCCTTGCAGCCTCTAGAGCAGGGGTGTCAAACTGGTGGCCCTCCAGCTGTTGCAGAACTACAAGTCCCATCATGCCTCTGCCTGAGGGAGTCATGCTTGTAACTGTCAGCCTTGCAATGCCTCATGGAACTTGTAGTTTCGCAACAGCTGGAGTTTAACACCTGTGCTCTAGAGGAACCCTAAGGTTCCACTGAACCCTGGTTGAGAATGTCTGGTCTATACAGGACAAATAAGGCCTGTGAGTAAGCTTACATTAAAAGCGTTATTCTTAGGGTTACAGGGAAAGCTAGTGTTGGGGTTACGGGGGAGACTAGTGTTATGGTTATAGGGAAGGTTCACATTAGGATTTTGGGGAAGGTTATTGTTAGGGTTACAGGGAAGGTTATTGTTAGGGTTACAGGGAAGGTTAGGGTTACAGGGAAGACTAGTGTTAGGGTTACAGGAAGGTGTGAGCTTAGAGTTACAGGAAAGGTTAGTGTTGGGGTTACAGGGAAGACTAGTGTTAGGGTTATAGGGAAGGTTCACATTAGGATTTTGGGGAAGGTTATTGTTAGGGTTACAGGGAAGGTTATTGTTAGGGTTACAGGGAAGACTAGTGTTAGGGTTACAGGGAAGACTAGTGTTAGGGTTACAGGAAGGTGTGAGCTTAGAGTTACAGGAAAGGTTAGTGTTGGGGTTACAGGGAAGACTAGTGTTAGGGTTATAGGGAAGGTTCACATTAGGATTTTGGGGAAGGTTATTGTTAGGGTTACAGGGAAGGTTATTGTTAGGATTACAGGGAAGACTAGTGTTAGGATTACAGGAAGGTGTGAGGTTAGAGTTACAGGAAAGGTTAGTGTTAGGGTTACAGGGAAGACTAGTGTTAGGGTTATAGGAAGGTGTAGGGTTAGGGTTACAGGGAAGTCAAAAAACAATTCCCCATGGGACTTTGTTGGAGGTCATACAGACACAAATTTAGGATGTATAACAGTTACAAACAATCAACAGAAGATGGAAACATCATAAATCTCAACGCATTTCATGAAACATGGTTCACCTCAAAGTGAAGTCAACCATGTGTCATGAAACGCATTGAGTTGTATGATGTTTTCCATCTTCTTCTGATTGGCACAATTATTGATGGATTTTTTTATGTAAAATTATTATAATCATGTGCTCAATAGTGTGAAGAGCTTTTACTCTATTTTAATATGATATGTTTTAAACAACGTTTGTAACTTTTATACATCTTATATTTTTTTGTCTGTAAGACTTCCAAAAAAATCCCATGGGTAATTGTTTTTTTACTTCTTTGTAAGTAATCAGGATGGAGGCATATCAGCCTCTGTACTAGACCGAGACACTTTGAATTAGGGTTACATGAAAGATTAGTGTTAAGATTACAGGAAATATTAGTATTTGGGTTACGGTGAGGATTAGTGTTAGGGTTACAGGAAGGGTAAGTAGGAGGCTTGTTGTAAGGGTTACAGAAAGGAGCAGTGTAATGCCCCGTACACACGATCAGACATTCCGACAACAAAACCGTGGATTTTTTTCCGACGGATGTTGGCTCAAACTTGTGTTGCATACACACGGTCACACAAATGTTGTCGGAAATTCCGAACGTCAAGAACGCGGTGACGTGCAACACGTACGACAAGTCGAGAAAAATGACATTCAATAGCTCTTATGCTTGATTCCGAGCATCAGGGTTGCCAACTTTCAGTAAATTTACAAACAGTTTGCAAAATCTGAAATTTTTACATCTGTCTGTGAATGTCCATTATGAACATGCAGGCTGCATGTCCATAATGGACATTCATGGGTAGATGCAAAAATTACAGATTTTGCAAACTGTTTGTAAATTTACTGAAAGTTGGCAACCCTGCCGAGCATGCATGGAATTTTGTGTGTCGGAATTGTGTACACACGGTCTGAATTTCTGACAACAAGTTTTGTTGTCGGAAAATTTGAGAACCAGCTCTCAAATTTTTGTTGTCGGAAATTCTGACAGCAAATGTCCGATGGAGCCTACACACGGTCAGACTTTCCGACAACAAGCTCCCATCGAACATTTGTTGTCAGAAATTCCGAGCGTGTGTACACGGCAGAGTTATTGGGAAGGGGAGTATGTGAGAGGTACACAGAGAATTTGTGTTAGGGTTAGGGAAAGCATTAGTGTTACAGTAAAGCCCCGTACACACGATCGGATAACCTATGGATTTTCGTCCGATGGATTTGTCCATCGGAAATCCGATGAAACTGTTTTTCATCAGTCTTGGCCACACACCATCAGTCAAAAAACCGACTGTTCCAAACGCGGTGACGTAAAACACTCAGATGAGCCGAGAAAAATGAAGTTTAATGCTTCTGAGCATGCGTCGACTTGATTCTGAGCATGCGTGGGTTTTTTAACCGATGGACTTGCCCATAGACGATCGGAAATTCCCATCGGTTTTCTATCCATCGGAAAATTTTAAAACAAGTTCTATTTTTTATAACCGATGGAAAAAAGACCGATGGGTACCATACACGATCGGTTGGTCTGATGAAAACCATCCATCGGACGGTTTTCATCAGTCAAACCGATCGTGTGTACGGGGCTTCAGAGGGAGGTTTAGGGTTACAGGGAAAGTTATCGCTAGGGTTACATGTATAACGTTAGAGTTACAGGAAGGATTAGTGTTAAGATTACAAGGGTCAGTCTGAGAGTTACAGGGAAGATTAGTGTACAGGTTGCAGGGCCAGTGTTAAGGTTACAGGGAATCAGGCTTATAAGGCTATTGTTAGTGTAGCGGCCTCACCCCCTCTGACTTGTCTAGGGGTATTTCGTATGTGAGGGTGAGATGCGCTACAGCCCATGTCCTCCCCATGACAGTGGGTGAGGTGAAGGCCAGTACCAGATATTTTCCTCGGGCCTGTGTGTTTCAGTTAAGGACCAAGTCTTGCTGTGCTGACACTTCCCTTTGCTCCCATTAACCAGAGTACCACACACCGATAAAGGTCCAACTCTTGCTTTATTGTCACACTCACAATAAACAGTGCTTTAGCAGCCAACTGGTTGAGACCCAATAACAGTTCAATACGGTGGGGGGAAGCAGGTCAAAGCACTATCCTGATTTGTCAGCTAAACCACTGTGGTTTCACCAGCGGTTACTATAGCCATCGGCTAAGAGAGAACTTAGAACTTGTGAGTCTCTACCAGCAACTCAAGAAAATGTAGATAGGAGTACCTTTGCTGCACTGTGGCCCCTGTCAGGGGAAGATGTCCATTGACGTCACGGCAGGTTCCCTGCCCTCGCCGTACCATCTCCGGAAAGGGACAAAAAGGACAGCGCTGTGGCAGCAAATCTACCTTGAACCTGCGGGTACCCCGCCACCCACAGGCCAAGGAGAATAATACACCACCCAATCCTTCACGAATACAAATGGTCCAATTCCTCTCACAATTTACACACCTGGATCATACTACCACCCAGATGTATCCCACCTAAATTTAGAGAACCCGCTACATACTCCCCCCTGTGATTTGACGCTGGTCCCTAGCGTCTGGTGCAAACCCATGTCTCCCATGGAGTGGTGACATAAGCCTGACCCCAGAGGCTATCCCTCAAAATTTGAATCCTAATTGTGCCAAGACCTGCTCAAGGGAAGGGAAACATAAAACAATAAACTTTTTTTTTATAAAACCCTCTAAGCATGTACACATATACAATCCCTCCCATCACTGTCTAAGAACCACCCCATACTCAGCAGTCTTGACATATGGATCTCCTGCAGAAGGGAAACAAAAAGAACACAACATCCTAACATATTTGTGTTAGTTTGGAATGAATGGGTCCATCAGCCGAGAGACCCATTCACTCCAACGAGTAAAGTGATGCAAGTGTATATAAAAAAAAACAAACACAGCCGTTGCGCAACACTGCCACCTGGTGACAGTGCCACGGTAATGACACTTGGTAAGATCTTCCTTCTTCCTGCATCCCTACTCTGATTCTACCCCCAAAGTCTCTGTCTTTGAATTGTGAAAGAAGAGAGAACAAAACAAACAGCTCTCATTCCTCCAAAGAGTAAAAAAAAAACACACAGGAAAGTCTCCTCTTACAAATAAAACTTCGGGTCAGGCAAGAACAGGGGCTTCAGGTGCTTATCGAAAACCTCAATTGAATAGTCAATATCCTTTCCATCTTTACGGCAGATAAGCACCTTGTCCGCATGAATATGTCGCCCCAACATCCAGTCTGCTCTGCAGTCTCTGAACTTTTTTCGACACGGGTGACGAACAGGACAAGTATCGCCGAGCATGAGGCACTTTAAGTTTCTCCCAAACAAACTCATGGTACCATCTCTGTCTCAGGACCTCAACCTCAAACAGCAAATCTCGGGGCAAGTAATTATACTCCCATCCGTACTCACGGGCGACTCTCTGGCAGAAGAGTCGTTGCAGTCGAGCCAAAGGAGGCATTGTGGCCCGCTCACCTTCTCCTGGTTGAACGATATTCTCCGGATGCCGAGGTACTTTCACTACCTCTGATGGCCTTGCTCCCGGTGCTCGTAATGATGCACGCTGTGTCCCCGCCAACAAAACGGGTGATGCTGTAGATTGTGGAAGAACAATTGGAGGACTAGGCTTCCTCGTAGACTCCGGAGCTTCCGCCCGGGGCGTGCTATCTCCTATAGACATAGGTGAATCTTGTGGTGCACGTAGTACAGGTAATGGGCGTTTGTCCCAGCCCTTACGATGAAAAAGTTTGTCTATTTCACCGTCATCTCCACAATCCGACAGCGATTCTAGGTCGGAAGTGTCATACATCTCTGCGGGAATGTAGTCTCTAGTAGACGTGGAACTACCCTCCCTAGCGGGCTCCACCGGCTGTGGACCCACGACACCTCCAACCACCACCACAGTCCCAGCCCCTGGCTCACCTTGACCTTTCGTAGAACTGGGATGTCCTGGACTCTTCCAACCGGATCCATCCAGGCCCGGCAAGCGACGGAGTGAAGCTCGACCACGAGACGCATGTACCAGGCCGACTCTCCTCTTCGGAGGTGGGAGCAGGGAATCTGTGGTGACCGAAGCAGCATCCTCGGATTTTTCTTTCTCAGTCTCTGGTTGGGCAGTCACATCGCCCTGGTCAGTGCGTACGGGAACCTCCGCAAAGGCCTGGATCTCCCATTCCCGAGTAGCGGTACCTGTGAGGCAGTTGAGGCGAAGGGCCCGGGGCCTTATTGTGGATGGCTCCACCTCAAATAGGAATTCTCTGCATGCTTCACAACGCCCGAATGGCTTCAGGTGGACCACCAGTCCCGAACATCCGGGACAGATCATGCCGAGGGCCTCCGTGTCTCTGCAAGTGTACAGAGCCAACTGCCCTCGGGGCCTGAGTCTTATCCCCGTGTCTGTAAGGGGAGCAGCAAACGTAGTCATCTTCGTGGGGTAGGGAACCGGAATCCACGGGGAGCTTGAGGCCATCCCGACTATCTGCTGCTCCATCACACACTGACCACGCGCCGAAGTCTCCACGTGAGTTCCTCCACATGGCCAGACTCCTCCCACGACTTGCACGTTTTCGCGGGCTTCCATCAAACTCCGCCCACGAACTCTGTAGTCACGGGGTGCCTCATGGCGCAGTGCAGTAAAAGCCCCCACATGTAGTACGTCACACGGCTGGACTTCTCCCTCTTCTCGCTCTTCCGCATGGGCCTTTCCCGTCTTAGGGTCATTTCCACGACAATGAGCAGGGATGCACTTTGGCCGATCACATGGCCGACCCGCTCGGAACTCCTCCGGGAAGCAAAGTTCAGACACAGCCATTCTTAACTCCAAGGTCAAAACACACATCATCCCGGACTCACGAGCCCCCACGGGTAGCGGCCTCACCCCCTCTGACTTGTCTAGGGGTATTTTGTATGTGAGGGTGAGATGCGCTATGGCCCATGTCCTCCCCATGACAGTGGGTGAGGTGAAGGCCAGTACCAGATATTTTCCTCGGGCCTGTGTGTTTCAGTTAAGGACCAAGACTTGCTGTGCTGACACTTCCCTTTGCTCCCATTAACCAGAGTACCACACACCGATAAAGGTCTAACTCTTGCTTTATTGTCACACTCACAATAAACAGTGCTTTAGCAGCCAACTGGTTGAGACCCAATAACAGTTCAATACGGTGGGGGGAAGCAGGTCGAGGCACTATCCTGATTTGTCAGCTAAACCACTGTGGTTTCACCAGCGGTTACTATAGCCATCGGCTAAGAGAGAACTTAGAACTTGTGAGTCTCTACCAGCAACTCAAGAAAATGTAGATAGGAGTACCTTTGCTGCGCTGTGGCCCCTGTCAGGGGAAGATGTCCCTCCAAGGGAGTTACCAGAGGCCCATCCGTCACCGTGTTGATGCTGCTCCGGACTCTCCAGACGGGTGACCTCTCCAGCCTCCTCCCCTCAGACATGGGCCCCATCCACCTCAGGGACCCTCGGACTTCTCCACCCTCGCGGGACCCAGTCGAAGTCACCGGGCCCCAGGCCTCTGATTTAGTACCTTACCCCAGGCTGAAGGTGCCTGGGATGGACGCCAACTCTGCTCTGGCCAGGCCTAGGGTGCCTGGGCCGAAAACTCCGGACCGCCCGCACCCAGGCCTAAGGTGCCTGGGCGCGTGATGAAGAAGATCCCCCAAAAGACCTCGTGGCAAGGGTGTCTCCCCCTTTTATCTCCTCCATTGACGTCACGGCAGGTTCCCCGCCCTCGCCGTACCATCTCCGGAAAGGGACAAAAAGGACAGCACTGTGGCAGCAAATCTACCTTGAACCTGCGGGTACCCCGCCACCCACAGGCCAAGGAGAATAATACACCACCCAATCCTCCACGAATACAAATGGTCCAATTCCTCTCACAATTTACACACCTGGATCATACTACCACCCAGGTGTATCCCACCTAAATTTAGAGACCCCGCTACATTAGGATTACAGGGAGGGCTAAGTGTAAGGGTGGCAGGAAGATTATTAGGGTTACAGGGAAGATTAGTGTTAGGGCTGAAAGGTAGATTAGTATTAGAACTACAGTTAAGATAAGCATTGCCATTACGGTTAGTGTGAGAGTTACAGGGAGGGCGAGCGTTAGGGTTAGGGGAGAGCTAGACAGAAGAGCAGAGACGTGATCAGGCAAGCCAAAGTCATACATAGGACAGGAGACAAGAGCAGATTCGTGGGCAATCCGAAGTCAGAGCTGGGAGAGAGATAAGAGTAATCCAAGGGCAGGCCAGGTTGATCAGAAGGAGATCAGAAGCATAAGCACACACAGGAACAGGAAGCAGGAATCTGAAGACCAGTCAGGTCAGGTCAAAGTCTACCTGAGAATCACTACTTCAGTAAAACCATTTAGGACACAAACAGCTACTTGTAATTATCCTCATAGACAGTGTCCCTCACAGTGAAGTCCAGGGTAGCTCTGGTAACACAGGTAAACAGCTGGAGGAATCCCAGGCCTGAGGACACAGGGGGGCACCCAATGGAAACCGAAGTACTCTGGTTGCAATTAGGGAGGTGCTCCCCACAGTGGTTGGCTGTGTGTTATAAAGCTCTGCCTGGCTGGCCAGACGCCGGTTCTGACAGTAGAGGGCCTCTCACCTCGCTGTAGATAACTTGCTACCACTGCCTCTTCAGCTATGGCTGAGCTACTGGAGGAGGGAAGCAGAGAAATTTATCTTCCCTGGGTTTGTCCGGAAAACCCAGGGAGTTGTAGAAAAAAGGAGTTAAAGCAGAGTTTCACTCAAAAATTGAACTTTCGCTTTAAGTGCTGGTGACCCCCGACATGCCACATTTGGCATGTCATTTTTTTTTTGGGGGGGGGGAGGGTACCTTGTTTTTACAGGCATCCAGCTCCCACTTCCTCCCCTGGTGCCGCGGCGCCGGAAGGCAGTTCACCTCCCCGCCCCTTCCTCCCTGCAATCTTCTGGGACATGTCACAGGTCCAAGAAGATTGCCAGGCCATTCACAGCGCGCGGCTCGTGCATGCGCAGTGCGCACCTGGCTGTGAAGCAACAGTCGGGCGCCCACAGACAGAATGCCGGTGCCGCGGAGAGGAGGCAGAGAGGAGCGGGGCTTCATATGCCCGCATTGCTGGACCGTGGGACAGGTGAGTGTCTGATTATTAAATGTCAGCAGCTAAATTTTTTGTAGCTGCTGACTTTTAAATGGGTGGAACTCCGCTTTAAAGGGGCTTGTATCTTCAACTGAGCATTGTGAGTTAATGGGCACTTCACTACTGCAATAGGGTTACAAGTAGGCCTCTGTAGGGCAAGCTCTGCACTGTAAGCTACCAATGCTGATCTCCCAGTGCCGAAAGCTGATGTATTACAATAAAAATGTCATACATTTTAAACAAAACAAAAAGTATTTGGATGTACGGGAGAAAAAAAAACACATGAACCTTGAAGCTCAAGAACAACAGCAAAGTAATACCTAGGGCTGCCAAAGAATGACATTGCAGCCTTAGAACAAGAATATACAGGTAGATGGTAGTGGTCCTGTGGATGAATTCCCATTGCAAGCATAGCCATTAGACATGTGCAAGTCGTTTAATTACGAATTCGTTATTCGTCAAAATTCGTTATATTCGTTGATTCATAAACATACGAATAAACAAACGGTTTGATAAAATTACAAACGAACAACAAATTATCGAAAAGAACGAATATGGAAAACAACGAAAATACGAATTTAGTAAATTTGAAACTACGAAAAAGTAAATAACGAAAACATAAAAACAACGAAAATACCGAATAAAGATCAAAAGACAACGAAAATCAAAATGAACAAAAACGCAAAATTACGAATATTCGGAAAACGTAAAACAAAACAACGAAAATAACGAACAAAGATCCATATTAAGGAAAATCAAAATGAACGGAAAAAAATTACGAATCTTCGGAAAACGGAAATCAAAACAACGAAAATTCTAAAAAACTTAAATTCTATTTCGTTAGTTCTGAATTAGTTCTGGACATTGGCCAATGGCCAATAAGCTTGTCCCTTCCCCTGAAGAGGTTGTCTCTTCCCCCAATGAGCTGGTTTCTTATTCCCTTGTGTGTTTTTCTGTGTTAGACTGCAGTGCATTCCATCCACAGTCCAGATAGGTTGTGGTTGGGTAGGTTGCACTGTTCTGTTGGATTTGTGAGTAAAGTTGTGACTTGTGAGAGAGAAATTCTTTGTTTCTTAAGCATACTCTGTCTAGATTCTAATTTCTATATTTGTATTTTGTAATATCTCTGACATATTTTTGTTTTCTCCTATTCTGACACATTATGTAATATTACGAATTATGCCCCGATTACTAATCTACGAAAACAATGCTACGAAAGTAGGAATAAATGAGCCGGTCAATCTCACGAAAGTACGAATTACAAAATTACGACGAGTAGTGTTTTGAATAAACGGAAAATGTATTCTAACGAAAGTACAAATGTAATTAAATCTACAAAAGTACGATTTTCCAATCAACGGAAATTAGACACAAAAATACGAATCATTGCAAGTCAACGAAAATATAGTTCTTATGAAACTACTAATGCGGCCGAATATAAAATATAACGTAAATACAAATTCGAATCAACGAAAATTAGACTAACGGAAAAACGAATCAACAGAAAAATAACCCTTACGGAAATACGAAAGAGTCTGAATACGATAACCCACGTCTTACAAAATTACGAATCGTTACGAATCAACGGAAACGCACAGAAACAAAACCAAACTAAACGAATTTTTATGTTGTGCACATGTCTAATAGCCATTGTCCTTACAGGCTGCATTGTAATTGTGCACTGAAAGTTTCCATGTAGACTCCTTCAACTTCCATCACATTAGCCAGCTGTCAAAGCCATATTACGTATTAATTCTATCACTCTTTGAAAATGCCTTTTAATTAGTTGTCCTTGCCATTGTAGAGCTCTGTGATAAATATATTATTAAGACTGTTCAGGGTCCCTGCCTATTACTTGCGTTTTATTTTTTATTCAATATCTTATTAAAAAATAAAATTCTAGTTTAAAAAGAAGGAGATATCACAAGGAAGGGAGGAGGGCAATTTAAATATTAAACACTTTGCTTCTGCAGTTCCTAAGAAAAGCAGCAACTATATTTTGTTCAGAGGTTGGTTGTAGGTAAACTGAAAATCGGGCCACCGGAAATGCTTAATACGCAGGGAGCCGATATAAAAAATAGAGGAAAATTATAAAAATCGTTTAAATTCCAGCTAATATTATTTAAAATTTTTGGTACAGAGAGGAAGAGTTTTGCCATTTTTTCTGTTTGTGACCCCATTGGGGAGACTTTCCTTCACTTCCTGTCCCCGTACAAAAATGGAGCCATTGTCACTGGCTCAGACAGCAATAGACACATTTACAGCACCCTCCTAGCGCAGGGTGCTAGGTACACTAAATTTAGCTCTGGCTACTTCTTTAATCAAGGGAGCAGTAATAGTTTGTTCTGACCTGTTCTGGGCCTCACAGGCTGGGAGCTTAATTGCTTCTCCCTGACTCTGAAATAAACTTCCAGAGCTTAGGGTAGAAGACTCAAAACAACCAGCCTGAATATTTATCAGGTTCCAGCCAATCCCTGAAGAGGAGTGTCAAGTAGGGGGCTGAAGTGGTGATAAATAGTCTGAGACACTGGAGCGCAGGGTTCCTTCTCCACAGGAGGGTTCCAGGGCCGAAGGAGCAACCCATGGACTGAACACCTGCTCTTGAAAGATTTAGCAGTGCAAGAGCTGGACTTGTTTGGAACTGACTGCAGAACCACACCACAGGGTATCTGGTCCTGAGATGTGCTGTCTTAATGGAATGTGTCTGGAGGAAGCTGGAAGGTGGTAGCTGTCCTAAGGACTTATGAGTAGTGACCTTAAACTGACCCCTGTGACTGGGTAGCATGGTGGAAACTGCACTGGATACTGGCAGTTGTACATTGGCACAAGGTAACCAAATACCCACACAAAGACTTGCCCCATGGTCTTTAGCTGTGGGGCCTCAGACTGTCCATCACTACTTACTACTCCTAGAGAAGATTGTCTTCTAATTATTGACTACCAAGTGTTTTGAAGTATCCCTGGCCCAAGTTCCCCTCTCCTGTTGAAGTTCTTCAAGCAAGAAAATACCAAAAGACATCCTCAAGACTGTTTATTAGAGCCAGTGTGACAGGATTGTTGCTTGTGTGGAAAGGCAGCCTCTGCGCTTGTTGGGGAAGAACAATGTAATGTCAGCAGCTGTCAGCTCCTACAGGGGTAGTGCCACATAATGTTCCAATCCTTCTCCTCAGAGGCGTAGCGTGGGGGGGGAAGGGGGGACCGTGGCCCCGGGCGCAACATTTAGGGGGGCGCCATTCCGTGCCTCCGAGTCCTCCTAATTTTAATTTTCTGTGTCCGGGTGTCCCCGATCTCTGGCTGCCATGTTTAGTGTCCGGCGCCCTGTGATTGGGCGTATGGGGGTCATGTGCGGCGTGTGGCTGGCCTGTCTGTGATCGCTCTAGAAGTCCCGCCTCCGCCACATGACCGCCATACGCCCAATCACAGTGCGTTGGGAAACACTGAACATGGCAGCGGGAGACGTGCACTGTGTGAGCTGCCGGGGCCGCTATCTTCCCCTCCGCCTGTCCCTCTGCTCTGGTACGGCGCTGTGTGTCGAGTGGAGGGCGAGCACGGTGGAGATGGGAGCATGGAGCGGAGGTGCAGCCGACGTCTGACAAGGAGGAGCGGAGCCTCCACTACACTGACAAGGAGCGGGGCCTCCACTACACCTGGAGGTGCAGCCGGTGTCTGACATGGAGCGGAGGTGCGGGTGGATGGCGCTGGCGGGGAGTCCGGGACTCCGATGCAATTCTGCACATCCATCCAGATCCAGTGCTGAGGTCATGAGGAGAGTCCTGGCGAATAGCAGAGAGGTAAGGAGGATGTATTTGCTGTGTGGAGGGGGGAGGGGGGTGTGAGTAGTGCAGGAAGTAGGACTCCTACTGTAGGTGTAAGGTCAGGGGGTCAGTGTAGGTGTAAGGTCAGGGGGTCAGTGTAGGTGTAAGGTCAGGGGGTCAGTGTAGGTGTAAGGTCAGGGGGTCAGTGTATGTGTCAGGTAGGTGGGTCAGTGTGTCAGTGTATGTGTCAGGGGGTCAGTGTATGTGTCAGGTAAGTGTTTCAGGGGGTCAGTGTATGTGTCAGGGGGTCAGTGTATGTGTCAGGGGGTCAGTGTATGTGTCAGGGGGTCAGTGTATGTGTCAGGGGGTCAGTGTATGTGTCAGGTAAGTGTGTCAGGGGGTCAGTGTATGTGTCAGGTAGGTGTGTCAGGGGGTCAGTGTATGTGTCAGGTAAGTGTGTCAGGGGGTCAGTGTATGTGTCAGGGGGTCAGTGTATGTGTTAGGTAAGTGTGTCAGGGGGTCAGTGTATGTGTCAGGGGGTCAGTGTAGGGGTCAGATAGGTCACATGTGTTCATAAAATGGAAAGAGTGCAGCTCTATGTGGTTAAAACCATGTGTGAAATTAATGTTAAACCTTGAAATGTAAACAAATGATATGTGAAAAATAAATATATGAAGAATGAATTAAAAAGAAAACTAATGTAGAGTCAAAAAAGAACACAACATAGTTTGTGAAGAGTTCATTCCAAAAGCAAATCCGTGAAGGGTTAATTCCCCCAAAAAAAGACAAATTGCTTGCCAAGAAAGTGAAGTTCGGTGAATAATAAGTCCCAAAATAAATCAGGGTATTGCCAGAGAAGTAGTGAGTGATAGAAATCTTCCCAAGAGCAGCGTGATTTTTCAGGTGTGACACCCAAGTGATTAATATCTTGCTTACCAGATAGCCGTGACTGATGCACAAACTGGTAAGCAAGATATTAATCACTTGGGTGTCACACCTGAAAAATCACGCTGCTCTTGGGAAGATTTCTATCACTCACTACTTCTCTGGCAATACCCTGATTTATTTTGGGACTTATTATTCACCGAACTTCACTTTCTTGGCAAGCAATTTGTCTTTTTTGGGGGGGAATTAACCCTTCACGGATTTGCTTTTGGAATGAACTCTTCACGGACTATGTTGTGTTCTTTTTGGACTCTGCATTAGTTTTCTTTTTAATAAATTTTTCACATATCATTTGTTTACATTTCAAGGTTTAACATTAATTTCACGCATGGTTTTAACCACATAGAGCTGCACTCTTTCCATTTTTTGCTATCTATCCTAAGTTTTTTGTACTGAACTTAAGTGCAAGCTGCTTTCTTAAACACTTTATCATAATTTTTTTTATTATCATCTTAAATTAGCGCAGCGTTGGCCTTAGGGCTTCTTTTTTTCTAAGGTCACATGTGTTGCAGGGTAAAGTGGAGTCAGGGCGCAGCCGGGGGGAGGGCAGCAAAAATCCTTGCACCAGCCCTGGTGGTCAGTGTAGTGGCCAGTGTAGGAATCGGGTAGGTCAGTGCAGTGGACAAGTAGGAAAGTGAAATGGTCAGTTTAGGAATCATGTAGGTCCGTGTAGAGGTTAGTGTAGTGGTCAGTTTAGGAATCAGGCTGGTCAGTACTACTGTAGGAAGGGACTCAGGGAGTGCAAAAAGTCCGCAAGTTAGGGGGCGCAAATTTCTTGCCTTGCCCCGGGCGCTGACAACCCACGCTACGCCACTGCTTCTCCTTTCTACTAAAAAGAACTTGTAGGTAAATGTAGTTCCTTTTTCAGCAACACATCTCTGTTCTTCCTGGATTCTTGCCTAGTAGAGAATGGTACAGCTGCCCACAGCCTCTTCACATGTCATGTATGCCAGGAGGCCGCGGGATGCTATATACATACAGTATATGCAGTGACACATAATCATGGGGCCTGCAGTCCCTTCCTGGCTTCCTTGCAGCTGGTCCCCTGATGACATGCCATTGAGGATGTGCATCATCAGGGAGCTGCCCGCAAGAACCTAGAAAAGACAGCCAGCTCCCTATGATGTCAGCGCAGGGGATAGCAGTACAGAACCAAGTGAGCATCAGCATGTGTAGGGGAGTGAAGTTCCTCTTTAACCACTTCAATACCGGGCACTTTCGCCCCTTCCTGCCCAGGACAATTTTCAGCTTTCAGCGCTGTCACACTTTGAATGACAATTGCGCAGTCATGCAACACTGTACCCAAACAACATTTTTATAATTTTCTTCCCACAAATAGAGCTTTCTTTTGGTAGTATTTCATCACCTCTGGGGTTTTTATTGTTTGCTAAACAAACTAAAAAATAAAAAATTTTTTTTTAGGTGCCACTGATATGCAGCACTGATGGGCACTGATAAGTGGCACTGATAGGTGGCACTGATGGGCACTGACAGTCGGCTGTGATGGGCAATGACAGGCAGCTGTGATGGGCACTGACAGGCGGCTGTGATGGGCACTGACAGGCGGCACTGGTAGGCGGTACTGATTGGCACTGACAGGGGGCACTGATGGGCAGAACTGATGATGAGGTACTGATACATTTCTTACAGATGTTACTGCTGGGCACTGATTGGCACTGTGGTGGGCAGGGATTGGCACTGTGGTGGGCACTGGTAGACTTTAATATTGGGACACTGCTGGGCACTGATTGGCAGGTGATTGGCACATCTGAGGGGGCTGTGCTGATAATCAATGTGCTTATTATCAGCACAGACCTCCCCCCCTCTGACAGGGTGGGGGGGTCTGTGATCAGAACATCACTAAGATGTACCCGCTATAGATTTGTCTATTTATTAATGGAGCCTTTGACCTAGTGCATACGATTGCTAAAGCTCTTCCCACCACCAGATAACATAACTGCAACATGTGGGGACCCCATGCCCCCAAGAAGTATCATTAGATAAAAGAGAAGACAATGGGGCTGCAACGACTTGATGCAAGGTTGGCAAGAAACAAAAGAGCGAGAGGAAAATTGAGAAAAAGAGAAGAAGAAAAAGTGGATCCGTCCGGGGATCATCCGTCAATCATCAATGAAGTCAGCTCCATACATTCGGGACCTGTAAGTAAGCAACCCAGGGGGATCATATTTTGTCAAAAAGGGATTGTTTATCTCAGCATGATCCACGTGAGTTTTCGTTTCATTAACGCTTTGTCTATAACAGGGCTTTTCCACGCGGTTGCAATAGCAATTGTGGCTACCAGAAACATAAAGTATATTAAGTTCTAGGTATGTTGTGGAACATTTTCAACCGGCTTATTCAGAAGGGCAATGATTGCGTCTTTGGTGATATTAACCATTGTGACTTAGAGTATGAATGAATGGACCCTCATCCAAAAGCAATGAACCTTAGGGCACGTCCACCATACATGCATCGGTGTGCCTATCTGGCCACAACCACTGAAGCAAGAGGCCGAGGATCCCGGGTACATTTTGGACAGGCGCTCCGGTACTAAATACCATCTGGTGTGTACTTTGTATCCTGCCTCGCAACATTAAGAATACCTTTGTGGATTTGTGAGCTCCATTTGCGCCAGTCTTCAGCCTCAGGGGCTATGCCCAGATCATTCTCCCATGCCATCTGGTAGGATAATCTAGTAGTATGATGAACAATTTATAGAGCATAGAGACGCCCCCCTCAGAGCAGCATCCTGCATGCACCTGTTTTCTAACATGGTGCGTACTGCTAGGTCAGAACTGTCTTTCTGCAATAATTTAAGAAAGTGCAGGATTTGTTGTAAACAGAAGCCCTCTGTAGGGGGCATCTCCAGGCATCCAGTGAAATGCGAAGGGGGCGTATACCTCTATAGTCAAGGTAATCGTCTATGCAGTATAAACCCGAATGTTGGCTTAAACTTGTGTTGCATACACACGGTCACACAAATCTTGTCTGAAATTCCGATGGTCAAGAACGCGGTGACGTACAACACGTACGACGAGCCGAGATCAATGAAGTTCAATAGGCAGTTCGGCTCTTCTGCTTGACACTGAGCATGCGTGTTTTTTTGCGCGTCGGAATTGCATACAGATGATCGGAATTTCCGTCAAGAACTTTTTTTTAATCGGAAAAATAGAGAACCTGCTCTCAATCTTTTGCTGGCGGAAATTCAGACAGAAAAAGTTGGATGGAGCATACACACGGTCGGAATATCTGACCAAAAGCTCCCATCACATATTTTTGGACGGAAATTTGGACCGTGTGTATCCAGCATTATTCCCCCACCAACTAAATCCATCAGATTGCATACCAGATGGGAAAAGGGGATTACCAAGAAGGGGAGCCACCGGAGTATGTGCAGAGCGCAGAGGCCATCTCCTGCAACTCGTATCCCATAGATGGCCAATCAGCTTCTAACTTCAGCTTGTTCAATTAAGCTTTGTCAAAATACCTGGAAGCTGATTGGTTTATATGCAGAACTGCACCAGATTTTGCACACTCCAGTTTTGGTCAATCAACCCCATTGAGTTTAACACATTTTGATTTCAACAAATCTTCTTCAGGGGAAAATTGGTGGTCTATACATACAGAATTTATTTATTTTTTTGTTACAAACAGTGTAAGTACCTGAATCTGTCCTGGTATCAGCTTCTTGTACTCCCTATATAACAGCTGGATTGTGAATGGAAAAGGCAGCACAAGGCGCAACGAATTCATGTACTGATAAGAAGCATGCCTATAGGTGGAGAGAGCAGATTGACAGAGAGATTTGCTTGTCACTGTGCTGATTCTCTTTTCACTGTCCAGTCAAAGGCTGAGGACGGATCCAGGATGACCTGGGCTCAGAAGAAGTGGGTTGACTGGTTTCTGGCCATCAGACTGAGGACATCTAGCAGCAGTAAAAAAAGTACTGGAGGGGAAATCTTCCGATTGTAGCTGAATACTACAGCAAAAGCTGCTTTTATATTTTATGTTGCAGTGGAAGTAAAGTGGAAAAATAAAAAAATTGTGAGCAGGCAGACTTTATTGCAGAATAGACAGGTAATGTATCTTCTGCAATAAAATCCATTTACCTGCCTGTTCACAATCCTCGTAGAATGTACACTAATGCCCCGTACACACAATAGGAATTTCCGATGAAAAAAGTCAGACGGAGTCCGTTGGGGTTTTTTCATCGGAAATTCTGACCGTGTGTGGGCCCCATCGGAGAAATTCCGATGAATTTTATCGGAATTTTCAAATAGAACCTGTTCTATTTCTTTTCCAATGAAATTCCGTCGGAATTCCGATGGGAAATTGGTCGGAAAAAGGTCCGATCGTGTGTACGGGCATAAGGAGAGCATGCACAGCCCAGTTTACACTTCAGTGTAACTACTGTGCAGCCGCCTCTATGACACACTTCCTGTCCACTTCCTGTTTGTGTTCCATGCTGGTTTCTGTCTCGCTTCCTCTGACGTCATCCCCAGGCTCCAGTGTTACTGTGTCCTCTGAACATTCACAGCACAATCAGCTGTTATCTCGTGGACTTCCCTGGAAGCTTTACCATCACAGACTGGGACTGCCCTGCCACTGGAACATCTCCTGGACGCACTTACCTGCTACATGCCTGTTTCATCCACTATCTTGTAAGTGTTTTAACCCTTTTAGGGGATATTAAAAGTCTTATACTTCTGCACTTAGAGGCGCCTTGTTTGTTTTTCTGTTTCTATTAGAGATTGCTTGTCTCCCTGAGTGCTGCCTAAAGTGTGTGAAGATTTGCTACCCTCTCCAACACAGACCTTATCTGTCAGGATTCAAATGCTTGGAGCGCCCTGGATATACACATTTTTTGTGATGTCATCCTGCACTGGCCAATAAAGATGTCTGGAGACCAGTACCCGGAAGAAGCTGGGAAGAAGGCCTTGGTGCCAGCGAGGGACCTCATGGGTGTGGAACAGCTAAGGTAAGTATTTATGCCTTTAGTTCCATTTTAATGGGCCATTCAATTTTATCTTGTTATTTTTAAATGGAATTCTGCTTTAACAACCGGCTCTGCTGTATAATGTAGAAGTGTTCTAGTCTGCTATAAAGCACCAGACAGTAGGAAATATTTAGACATCTAAACGGATCTACCATTCCAACTATATACATAGAGTTTTGTTTACACTTCTTCTTTTATTAATATGGATTAAGGTTCTGGCGGAGCCAAATCCCCTTTATATTGGTAAATAACACTAGGAGCCATCTCTTGGCGCCTACTTCGTGGCCAGGATTTCCAGGATTCATAAGACTTGTCAGCAAACCTGACACGATAGGTCACCAGGTATGAAGAACTTTATTCTGAATCCTTTATTGTCTGATGTTTGCCCTCAAAGGTCTGCCTGAAATTATTTCATGATGGAAGATCTCTAAAAGAGGCTGAGAATGATGAGTGATGAGACATCTGCCTGTCCTCCAGCCCTTTAAAGTGTCCTCTGTGGCAAAAATGATAAAAAAACAAATTGAAGGATAGTGTCCTGCTTAGATTTATTTCCACGTTTTAGTAAGTGTTGCTTCTCCTGGTGCTGAAATACAGCAGCCTTTTGCCGCGTACACACGAACGGTTTTCCCGTCGGAAAAACCTTGGATGTTTTTTCCGACGGAATTCCGCTCAAGCTTGTCTTGCATACACACGGTCACGCAAAAGTTTTCTGAACCATAAAGCGTTAAGAACGCGGTGATGTACAACACTACGACGAGGCGAGAAAGAGAAGTTCAATGCTTCCGAGCATGCGTCAAATTGATTCGGAGCATGAGTGTTGTTTTTCCCGTCGGAATTGCATACAGATGAACGTTTTTTTAGATAGGAAAAATAGAGAACCTGCTCTCAAACTTTTGCTGGCGGGAATTCCGACAGAAAAAGTCAGATGGAGCCTACACACGGTCGGAATTTCTGTTCAAAAGCTCACATCAGACTTTTTCCGATGGGAAATCCAGTCGTGTGTACGCGGCATATCTCATCCTTTTTAACATGGAGGAACCCTTGAAATAATTTTTAGGTCTTGGGGATAATAATCATATTATCTTCACTTCATGGTATGCTAGTGTGAATGGTAAGTTGTAAATCTAGGAATACATCAAAGAATTAGCATTTACGTTCTGACATTCAGGGCTGCTCTGATATGACAAAATTCATTTCAGTAACAATATAGAAATGTAATAACTTAATACCTGCAAGAAAAGAAACCCAGACAGTGAAAATTAGAGGTCAATAGGAAGCAAGCCCCTTATAATGGTGGTCGGTGTATAGAATCCCCCTTTGGTGGTCGTTGGGAGGAATGCTCCTTACATTGGTGGTCAGTAGGAAGGATGCTTGTTATATTGGTGGTGGTCAATGGAAAGAATGTCCCTTATACTGGTGGTCATTGGGAAGGATTATTCATGTATTTGTGGTCAATGGAAAGAATGCTCCTTAAAATTGTGGCCAACGGGAAAAAATGCTCCTTAAATTGGTGGTCATTGGGAAGAATGCTACTTATATTTGTGGTCATCGGGAAGAATGCCCCTTACATTGGTGGTTATTTGGAGGAATGCTCTTTATATTGCTGGTCAGTGGGAAGAATACACCTTATATTATTGATCAATTGGAAGAATTCTCCTCATATTGGTGGCCAGAGGGAAGGAAGCTTCTTATGTTGGTTGTGAATAGGAAAAATGTCCCTTATATTGGTGGTCAATGGGAAGACTGCTGGTACAGTATTGGTCAGTGGAAAGACTGCTCCTTTATAGATAGATAAAAGGATCATTGGTATCAGTGAATACTTATCTGAGAGGCTGAAATTGCTGCCAAAAGAACCCCTAGCAAACTTTAAAGAAATCCTGGGTGAGAAAGGCTATATTAGAGTATGGGGGCTATCAGTGCCCAAAGCAAACTTTATTTACCTTTCATTACCTGTGCATAGCTTCCAACTTTGAAACCAATTCCCCCTATCCAATAGTGGTCAGTGGGAAGGATTATGCATATATTTGTGATCAATGGAAAGAATGTCCCTTACATTGGTGGTCAGTGGGAAGAATGTTCCTTATATTGGTGGTCATTGGGAAGAATGCTTCTTACATTGGCGGTCATGGGAAAGAATACCCCTTATACTGCTAGTCAGTGAGAAGAATTATTCATACATGTGTTGTCACTGGGAAGAATGATTTTACATTTCAGTGGGAAGATGGTCCCTTACATTGGCAGTCATTGGGAAGAATGCCTCTTGTATTGGTGACCACAGGGCAGAATACTCTTTACATTGGTGGTTACTGGGCGGAATGCTCCTTATAGTGGAGGTCAGTGGGAAGAATGCCCCTTATATTGTTTGTCAATGGGAAAAATTCTCATATTGGTGGTCAGTGGGAAGAAAGCTTCTTATATTGAGGGTGAAAGGGAAGAATGTTCCTTATATTGGTGGTCAATGGGAAAATGCTCTTAAAGTATTATCCCTTATGGATAGATAAAAGGATCATTGGTATTAGTGAATACTTATCTGGCAAAAATTGCTGCCAAATGAACCACTAGCAAACATTAAGGGCTCGTTCACACCATACCTGTATGAAAACTGATGGGAAAACTGTGCGGATTTCCCTTGCAGAGACATCAGTTTACAGCAGTTTCCATAAATTTTCATGCGCGTTTCAGTCAGTTTTTATGCCTGTTGACATCAGTTTTTATGTTATGTGCCCTATTCACACCAATGTTGATGTCATGTCAGTTTTTTTTCCCTGTGCAGGAAACTGCATACACGTTGCAGATTTCTGTGCAGAAAAAATCTGCACATTGTGGTGTGAACAGGGCACATAGAGAACCATTGTTTTTTTTTGTGCCCTTGCAGAACACATGCAGAAAAACTGATGTCTCTGTACCATGGTGTGACCGAGGCCTAAAGGAATCCTTGTGGAAAAAGGCTGTATTAGAGTATGTGGGGATCAGTACCCAAAGCCAACATGTTTTACCTTTCATTACATTTGCATAGCTTCCAACTTTAAAACCAAACCCCCTATCCATCATTCCAAATAAATATACTCAAGATATTGCACAGGATATTTTAACCTCTAATATATAGAAACAGTTGGGGTAAAAGTGCATGGGGTCCCATTGGGGTCAAAGTTTTTTTAGAGAGTAGCAAAGGACTAGAACGACTGTCAAGCTTTAAAGCCAAACTTTGGGGAATTATAAAAAGACCATTGCAGAACCCCCCCACCCTGCAATGGTTAAATGGCACCCTAAGAGGCCAATTAGAAGATGCAGGTGGTGGAAAGGGATGAGCTACATGCCAACCATGAAGGTCACAGTTTAGAGCAGCCTTTCTTAACCTTTGTATCTCCAAGGAACCTTTAAAATTATTTTCATGTTTGGGAGAACCCCAACAAAAACCATGAATAAATGGGAGTCATATCAGCCCAGATTGGTAGTGGTGATATGATATATTTTTTTAAAAGGCCACGTCCCGAAAATCATAAATTGGAATAGTTTGATAGACAGATGGACTTCATGGGCATAACAAATAATTAAAATTTCTCAAGTTTTATTAAAATTAACAATATAAAAATAACACAGTTCAAATGAATAGTATAAAACAACCATTCATAGAGGATATTTGTGACAATAAAACACACCACCCAATAACCAGTAGACAATGATAAAAATTATACTGAGCTGAATGACACCAAGGTCATCTCCTACAGTATGTTGAGTATCAATGTAAAGGATTGTTATTGATTGGCGGTGTATCATAGGTAGTTCATTCCTAAACCTGACATGTTGCGCGAAACTGATCGCTTGTTCAGGAGTTTTTTAAATGCCTATAAATTAAAAATATTTAAAAATATTTAAAAATATAACATAAAAACACAGAAAATTATGCAAAACAAGAGAACATAAACATTTGGTCAGCTGTTCCAGGAAACCACATGCCCCACCACAACATCCCAGGAAATAAGAGAGATACGGATCAAAAATAAAAGTGAGTGAGAAAAAGAGAGGAAGAAAGGAACAAGATGAGAAACAAAAAAAGAAGTAACTAACTAACCAACTAAAACCAATTCTTTGGGAAAAATGTCACTTACATTGGTGGTCAGCTGCATGAATTCCCCCTTACATTAGTGGTCAGTTAGAAGAATGCTCCCCTTGCATTGATGGTCAGTTGGAATAATATCACCCTTATGCCGCTGTACAGGACGCCGTGGCTGGGTCCTGGAAGGACGCTATATTTCCCCTCTGTTTGGGCTGTGGTTCCTTTAAGGGAACAGAAAGGGTTAACACACCTGTCCAAGGAAGTGGTTTAAGACAGACAGGAAGTTGTAGGAGAGAGCGAAGGAGTATAGTGAAGACTGTGCATGGTGAATTGAGGACATTGCAAAGCTGTGGAGGCTGTGAAAAGATGTGAATGTACATGGCAGTGGCCTGCCTGGAAGCCTGCTAGCTGGGGAAGCTACCTACAACCTAAAGAAAGGACTGTTAAACTGCGGTAGCAGTTCTGAACTCTACAAGTCGGTGAGACTGGTATTTCTTTTGTTTTTGCTGCTGTAAAGCCATTTAAGTTTAATAAACCTTCTTTTGGACTGAAAAGCCTGTGTCCTGCGATGTAGCTGGTTCCCCAAACGTTACACTGGTGGAGAATGCGGGCAGGACAGAATAACAGGCATAAGAAGAAAAAAACAAAACATTTTTTTTTTTTGCATTGAACTTGACATTGAACTGATAGTTAAAGGGACAGTACATTGGATTTATGTCCTGGGTTAAAGCTGCACAAACGTTGAAAGCTGAAGCAATGGAGGAGCTAATTAAACAGCTGTCCCTGGCTAATATGCAAGCGCAAACTCGCCATGAGGAAGCTAATCAGCTGCAGCAAGAAAATACTCGCCTGTTGGTGACACAGTTGGCAGCCCAGCAAGCAGCCCAGCAAGAGGTTATGCAGGCTCAGGTGGCTGTCTTAAAGGAAGCAGTGCAGCAGCTATCTCAGGGTCGGGAGCAAGCAGATGTTGCCCCTGGCAACCAGGTGACTGTGAGGGCAAGCCATTTTCTGCATAAATTGTCCCTGAGCGATGATATAGAGGCATTTCTTGCTACATTTGAGAGGACGGCAGAGGAAGAAGGGTGGCCTCAGGACCAGTGCTCCTTTTCTCACCGGAGATCCTCAAAAAGCCTACTTTGACCTGCCACCCGATGATGCTAAAGACTATCGAAAGTTAAAGGCAGAAATTCTGGCTCGTCTGGGGTGACTACGGCCGTTCGGGCCCAACGAGTACACCAATGGAAGTATCGTCCAGATCGGCCACCCCGGTCTCAAATGCATGACCTGGTGCAACTGGTAAAAAAATGGCTGCAGCCTGAGGTGTTGTCTGGCCCCCAAATAGAGGAACGGGTCGTGCTGGACCGATACCTGAGATCCCTGCCAGACGACCTTCAATGGTGGGTCAGCCATGGAGACCCCAAAACAGCAAACCTCCTTGTCGAGATGGTGGAACGATATACAGTGGTGGAGGACCTGCTCGGACCTACCAAGCGCATAGGGCCCAGTCTGCCACGGCCTGTTCGACCAACTGCTGCCCTTCGAAAGGATGTTCCAAGGAGTCCTGGAGCAAACACCCTGGAAGGTCAAGAGTCACTCCCGGTACCTCCTCAGCGTTCTGTTCCTGTTCGGAGAGGAGGGGATGTACAATGTTGGCAATGTCATTCCTGGGGTTATACCCGGGCACACTGCCCACTGCAAGAGGAGCCCATGGAATGCGGGGTTCTTCGGAGGGGGTCTTTTTATGCCCATAAAGTATGCACCACACATCTCGACCTGGGTGAGGAAAAGTTTGAGTGTCAAGTCCAAGTGAACCACCTCCCTGCCCGGGCTTTGTTGGACTCCGGAAGCATGGTAACCCTGGTTCATCCTAGAGTAATTGGGAAGATCGGTCCGGTAAGCAAAACCTTGCGGGTGGTGTGCATTCACGTGGACACTAGAGAGTACCCTCTCATCTCGGTGTCCATCTCCTCAGCATGTGGCACTGGTACTCAAGAGGTGGGGGTGGTAAAGAACTTGGTACATGATGTTATAATAGGACGAGACTGTCCGTTGTTTACAAAACTGTGGGAACAAGGAGAACAGTTCAGAGATTGGGGAGAAACCTCCCTGTTCCTGCTGCTGAGAGGAATAACCCTGAACTGCCAAATGTTCTTAATGTGGATCCAAATGATGAAAATGCTAATGATTGGGTTAATGGTGATGAAAGTAGAGCTGATACTGTTGAGAATGTCAAGATATGTGGTCCACAGACCTACCAAATCACTGAGGGGGAAGAACCTTTCCCACTTCAGGTAATGCTGGGGGAAGAGGACGAGGAAGTGGCCCTGCCCTGCCTTGCCAGATTTAGGTGTTCCCCAGGGGGCGTTTGGTACTGCTCAGATGCAGGACCCCACTTTGGCCCGTGTATGGGAACAAGTTGTAGTAGTAAATGGGGTTCCCAAAGAACCAGGTGCGAATGAGCGGTGGCCACACTTCGCAGTATATAATGAGTTATTGTATCGGGTTACCAAGGTGAGAGAAAATGTGGTAGAACAATTGTTGGTACCCCAACAATATAGACAAAAGGTTCTGGACCTGGCCCATGACGATGTGTTAGGGGGACACCTGGGAGTTGAGAAGACAGAGGCACGGATCACCGACCGATTTTACTGGCCAGGTCTGAAAGCAGAGGTAAAGCAATACTGTACCTCTTGTCCCACCTGTCAGTTGACCGCTCCGGTGACCCACTTCTGGAGCCCTTTAGTCCCTCTGCCCATAATTGAGGTCCCGTTTGAGAGGATAGCCATGGATATAGTGGGTCCCTTGGTAAAGTCGGCTCAAGGTTACTCCTACATATTGGTGATTCTTGACTATGCCACCCGATACCCTGAGGCGCTTCCCCTGCAGAATACCTCCTCTAAGGCTATTGCCTGGGAATTATTCCAGTTGTTTACTCTGACTGGTTTTCCCAAGGAAATACTCACAGACCAGGGCACCCCGTTTATGTCGAGAGTTATGGCAGATGTGTGCAAGCTGTTCCGGATTAAACAGCTGCGCACATCGGTCTACCATCCCCAAACGGACAGGTTAGTGGAACGCTTTAATAAGACCCTTAAGTCTATGCTCAAGAGAGTGGTACAAAGGGATGGGAAAGACTGGGACTGCCTGTTACCAGCTCTCCTGTTTGCTATCAGGGAAGTGCTCCAGGCCTCCACTGGGTTTTCGCCCTTTGAGTTGGTATATGGGCGGAGACCTCGCGGACTACTTGACTTTATTAAAGAGGAATGGGAAAGTGAACCTGTTCAGCATAAGAGTGTTCTTGAATATGTCTCCCAAATGCAGGAAAGGATCCAAACTGTGATGCCACTAGTCAAAGAGCATTTGCAAAAAGCCCAGGAGGCTCAACGACGGGTCTATAACAGGGCTGCTAAAATAAGGCACTTCCAAGTGGGGGATCGAGTAGCGGTGCTAATTCCCACTGTGGAAAGTAAATTCTTGGCCAGATGGCAAGGTCCCTTTGAAGTTGTGAAAAAAGTGGGAGAGGTAAATTATAGAGTCCACCAGCCAGGCAAGAGGAAACCGTATCAGATATATCATGTCAACTTGTTAAAGCCCTGGACAGACAGGGAACCGGTGACCTCCCTGGCTAGTGCCAGACTTGAGCCTCAGGTTGGGGTGGAGAGTGTCCAAGTAGCAAGTACCATGTCTAAAATCCAAAGTCAGCAGGCAAAGGAGTTCTTGCAGAGAAATAAAGAAAAGTTTTCAGACTTGCCAGGGCTAACTAGTGTCATAGAACATGATATTATCACGGAACCTGCAGTCAAAGTTTTTGTCCGGCCCTACCGCATCCCAGAGGCTCAAAGGAAGGCCGTTTCAGAGGAAGTGAAGAAGATGCTAGACCTGGAGATCATTGAAGAATCGCAGAGTGAGTGGTCGAGCCCGATTGTGTTGGTACCAAAGCCCAATGGGACTCTGCGATTCTGCAATGATTTCCGGAAACTTAATGAGGTTTCACGGTTTGATGCCCCGGGTAGATGAGCTTATTGAGAGACTAGGTCCAGCCAGGTATATCACAACATTAGACCTTACCAAGGGGTATTGGCAAATCCCATTGACTAAGGCTGCTAGAGAGAAAACTGCCTTTTCTACCCCACAGGGGAGTTTTCAGTACAAACGAATGCCTTTTGGACTACAAACTGCTCCAGCCACTTTCCTGTGAGCAATGGATAGGATTTTACGACCTCACCGGGAGTATGCCTCAGTGTACTTGGACGACATAGTCATTTTTAGCAGAGACTGGGAATCACACTTGCCCAAAGTCCAGGCAGTACTGGACTCTCTTTGGAAGGAGGGGTTTACAATAAACCCTGAAAAATGTGCTTTGGGAATGGAGGAGGTGAAATACCTGGGCTATATTGTGGGTAGAGGGGTGGTGAAACCTCAGGTTAGCAAGGTAGAGGCTATACAGAATTGGGCCCACCCCCTCCCAAAAAATCAGGTACGTGCATTCCTGGGCATGGTGGGATACTACAGGAGATTCGTACCCAACTTTGCCACATTGGCGGCTCCATTGACCGATCTGACTAAGGGTCGGAAATCGGTCATGGTGGAATGGAATGCAGATGCTGAAAAGGCTTTTTTGATAGCACCCAATTTTTCAAACGAGTTTGTTGTCCAGACTGATGCTTCCGATGTAGGATTGGGAGCTGTGTTGTCACAGGTTGTTCATGGTGAGGAGCACCCAGTGGTCTTCCTCAGTAGGAAGTTGACACCAGCGGAGAAAAACTACGCTATAGTTGAACGAGAATGTCTGGCCATTAAGTGTGCTCTGGAATCCCTCAGATATTACCTCTTGGGAAGGAAGTTTAGGTTGATTTCTGACCATGCCCCTTTAACATGGATGAGGCAAGGTAAAGGGACTAATGCCAGAATTACACGTTGGTTCCTGGCGCTCCAGGAATTTAAATTTGTAGTGGAGCATAGGCCCGGGAGACTGCATCAAAATGCAGATGCCCTCTCCTGAGTCCATTGTTTTAGCTCCACTGTTGCCTCCACCTCCTTGGCGTTGGGCACAGGGGGGGATATGTACAGGACGCCGTGGCTGGGTCCTGGAAGGATGCTATATTTCCCCTCTGTTTGGGCTGTGGTTCCTTTAAGGGAACAGAAAGGGTTAACACACCTGTCCAAGGAAGTGGTTTAAGACAGACAGGAAGTTGTAGGAGAGAGTGAAGGAGTATAGTGAAGACTGTGCATGGTGAATGGTGGACATTGCAAAGCTGTGGAGGCTGTGAAAAGCTGTGAATGTACATGGCAGTGGCCTGCCTGGAAGCCTGCTAGCTGGGGAAGCTACCTACAACCTAAAGAAAGGACTGTTAAACTGCAGTAGCAGTTCTGAACTCTACAAGTCGGTGAGACTGGTATTTCTTTTGTTTTTGCTGCTGTTAAGCCATTTAAGTTTAATAAACCTTCTTTTGGACTGAAAAGCCTGTGTCCTGCGATGTAGCTGGTTCCCCAAACATTACACCGCGTACACACTATCGGAAATTCTGACAAGAAAAGTCCGATGTGAGCTTTTAGTCGGAAATGCCGACCATGTGTATGCTTCATCGGAATTTTTCTGTCGGAATTTCTGCCAAGAAAAATTTGAGAGCTGGTTCTCAAATTTTCCGATGGGAAAAGTTCCCATCGGAAATTCTGAACGTCTGTATGCAATTCCGACGCGCAAAAAAACACGCATGCTCAGAATCAAGCAGAAGAGCCGAACTGCCTATTGATCTTCATTGATCTTGGCTCATCGTATGTGTTGTACGTCACCGCGTTCTTGACGGTTGGAATTTCCGACAGGATTTGTGTGACTGTGTGTATGCAAGCCAAGTTTGAGCGAAATTCCGTCGGAAAAAACATCCAAGGTTTTTCCGACAGAATTTCAGATCGTGTGTATGCGGCATAACATTGGTGGTCAGTTGGAATAATGCCCCTCCTACAGTGGTTGTTCATTTGCCACCTTCGCAGACAACTAACTCTGGTTTCATGCAGCTGGCTCTGTCAAGTGGTGTTGGTTCCACAACTATGCAGGAACTATTAAATGGGAGGTCCATCAACCACATCTCAAGGAACCCCCTTGTAGCCCTAAGGTTCCACCAAACCCTGAGAATGACTGGTTTGGAGGATCCTAAGGTTTTGGGGCTTCTGGGCATTTTGGAAGGGCACCCGGAGATACCTGTCAACAGATGTGTTGGCTCCATCTCCACCTCCCCTCTTCTGTTAAATGATGTGATGTTAAGAACAAGAGGAGCAGAGTGGGTGACTTCTCCAAGGAAATGAGAGATATCAGAAGAAACAATAATTGGGCAAGTAAGCTTAACTGTTCTATAAAAAGTTCAGTTTCTAGTTCAGAGAACAGAGCTTTTTTATTTTTTGTGGGGGGGGGGGGGGACTAAAGTATTTTAGAACATTTCATAAAACATAAAAATGATTCATGAAGATGATATTTCACAACTGACAGAACCTCTTTAAGCCTGCCGTTTCTCATCATAAATATCTGATGGATGACGGGCAAAGCAGCAGCCATTGATGGGCTATCCATTTTTTTTTACCTAAAAAAAAAAGTTATTGGCATGGTAAAGATCCCATCGCAAAGCCATTTTCAAAATCTACTACCCCGCTTTCTCACAATGCCTGAAGTCAAATGAAAGAGGTGAAGCAAGGTAGTGCTTAATCAATTATTAATCTTCATCAGCGGAACCTGAGAACAAAAAGATTGTAAAAGACTCGGCGGCCGAGGGAAATGCTAAAACTTTAATTCCCATCTCCGCGCCTTCCCTTATCCAGAATTAATGTTAACACACTTTATTTGTGTTCTTAATAAGTGTGAAGGCAGCTAATATCAAGGTGTCTGTAAATCATTTGACGCTGTTCCGCTTTTCACACGCCGACTTATTTTCGGGGATCTGCAGACTTTTTATGATTCATTACGATTCCTTTTATTGTCCGAAGTTATAAGCTGTAATTAAATTTTAGATGTAGTCATGGGAACTCGGCGGAAGAATAGGTTCTGTTGGAAGTCATATAAGGTAAGGATGCAGCTGTGGAACTCATGTGGCTTATTACACTGGGATTTTATGTTATGCGGATAGGGATAAAAAAAATGCTGTGATTAACTGATTAGATCCAATGTCATAGGAGAGAGCTGTGAACATAAACAGGAGCATTATCAAAGACAAATCTCCATTCCATCAGCTTCTGTTTGCTTTCTGCTTTTTTTATTGGATTTCTCCATGGCATTAAAAACATGACAAAAGGTTCCAACTCTTCACTACTTTATCCAGAATAAATAAAAAATTGGGGGCTTTTAGGTAATTAAAAAAAAAAACATTCATATTATTATTATTATACAGGATTTATATAGCGCCAACAGTTTGCGCAGCACTTTACAACAACAGGAAAGACAGTACAGTCACAATACAATTCAATACAGGAGGGATCAGAGGGCCCGGCTCGTTAGAGCTTACAGTCTAGAAGGGAGGGTCAAGTGAAACAAAGGGTAATAGCTGTGGGGAATGATCAGGTGGACAAAATGAAAATACAGTTGTTAGGAGTGGGTAGGATAGGCTTCTCTGAAGAGGAGGGTTTTTAGGGATCCTCTAAAAGCTAATAGAGAAGGAGATAGACGGACAAGTCTCCGGCTCTAATCATGTGCTTCGCAAAGGAAAAAAAACCCTGTAGAACTCTATACGTCCAGGGTCTAGCATGGAGATTAGGGCCAGTGCATTGAAATTAGGGGGCGGCGCCCCTGCACCCCTTATGGATGGGCCCCTGCTGGGTACAGAATAGCTACTGTAGGGGTCAGATCCAAATTGAAGGTAAGTTTTGCAGTTTATTTTTTTTTATTTTTTTTACAATGCTTTGGGGACCCTTTTAACTAAAATACATTACTCCAGAGTTGGGCTTTAAATTACATCCAAACAGCAGCCCTCAAAAATTCCACTCGCCTGCTCGCATTTTGCGAGTGGATTTTGAGGGCTGGCGAGGAAGGGCTGTCTGGGAAGTGGGGGGGTGAGCACCGCCTGCATGCGGGGTTGTGTTGGAGAGCTTCTCCCAGCACTCGCGGAGGGGAAGAGAGGAGAGCAGGCGGCCGGATCATCAGAGCACAGGGAACATCACTAGAGACTTTCATTTCAATTGCCGAGTGTTCCCCGCACTCGCTGTCACACACAGCCCCGCCCCCTGCTCCCAGAACTTTGATAGACAGATCACCCATCCAATCACGAGTGACGTGTATTAAAGTTCCCCGGCCAGGGGGCGGGGCTGTATGTGACGCCGAGCGGCGGGAACACACGGCAATTTAAATTAAAGCTGTGATGTTCCTCGACGCTCTCATCATCCACCCGGTAATCCACTTCCTCTCCTCTGTTCCCCTGCATGAAGGACACAGGCAGCATGAAGGACAGAGATAGGCAGCATGATGGGCACAGATAGGCAGCATGAAAGGCACAGATAGGCAGCATGATGGGCACAGATAGGCAGCATGAAAGGCACAGATAGGCAGCATGATGGGCACAGATAGGCAGCATGAAAGGCACAGATAGGCAGCATGATGGGCACAGATAGGCAGCATGAAAGGCACAGATAGGCAGCATGATGGGCACAGATAGGCAGCATGAAGTACACAGGCAGCATGATGGGCACAGATAGGCAGCATGAAGGACCCAGATAGGCAGCACGATGGACATGGGCAGGCTGCCTTGGTGGACACGGGAAGACTGCATGGTGCACATGGGCAGGCTGCATTGGTGGACATGGGAAGGCTGCATGTTGCACACGGGCAGGCTGCATTGGTGTACATGGGCAGGCTGCATTGGTGGACAGGGGCAGGCTGCATTGGTGGACATGGGAAGGCTTCATGGTGCACACCGGCAGGCTGCATTGGTGTGCATTGGTCAGGCTGCATTGGTGGACATGGGCAGACTGCATTGGTGGACACACGGGCAGGCTACATTGGTGGATACACGGGCAGGCTACATTGGTGGACACACGGGCAGGCTACATTGGTGGACACACGGGCAGGCTACATTGGTGGACACACGGGCAGGCTACATTGGTGGACACACGGGCAGGCTACATTGGTGGACACACGGGCAGGCTGCATTGGTGGACACGGGCAGGCTGCATTGGTGGACACGGGCAGGCTGCATTGGTGGACACGGGCAGGCTGCATTGGTGGACACGGGCAGGCTGCATTGGTGGACACGGGCAGGCTGCATTGGTGGACACGGGCAGGCTGCATTGGTGGACACGGGTAGGCTGCACTGATGGGCACAGATAAAGTTGTTGTTATGATTTATTTTTAGAACGTAATTCTGCATAAAACATTTAAGTGTAATTTCATGAGATAATTTATGTGGGCGTGTTTAGGGGCGGGGCATGGTAGGGGTTGGGTGAGGCAACTGGTGGCGAGCAACCCTTGAGGTTTGACTAGTAGCTCAGGACTTGAAATTTTGAGCCCTGCAAACAGAATAAAATTTAGTTTGCTAAAGCACTGTGTATAATAAAGAACTTCCTTTATTTTTGGCTCCTTTCACATGAACGTTACATTTGTGTCCACCTGTCCGTTTTTCAGGTGGTCCGGATCAGAACCTCCATTCTCCTCTATGGAGCGGCGGGTGTAAACGGAAATGTGTCTGTTTACACCGGCCTACATCCAATCTGGTCTGATCCACTAAAAACAAACGGATCGGGATTCACTCCCCTCCGTCTGGCCGGATTGGACCAGATGTCAATCGGGTATAAACGGACAGGCAGTCCGTTTACATTTGACCGCCCATAGAGGAGAGAGGCTTATGCAGAGTGGACACGGACCTGTCATCTGCCTTCTCAACAGAGATCAGCGGACAGATCCCCTGCTGCGCAAGCGGATCGCAGGCGGAGCCCTCCCCATGTGAAAGGGGCCTTCAAATAAAATACTGTTTTACATTTTTTGCCCTTTATTTCAGTGATGCTGGTTTCCTACAGCCTTTTTGCAGCCACTTTATCTACACGCACTCCAAGGATTGCCACGTGGCATTTCTTAGGGTGATTTCCTGATACTGATGACAATGGACCACATCTGTCTCAAAATGTGTCAGCACAGCTGCTTGTTGCCACCATTGGGAAGAGGTGACAACATAAGAGAACAGTTTTGAGGACAGGGACCAAGTGCTGTCACCCTTTAGCCGGAAGCCCCTGAACAAGGACCTTTATAGCAGGACCACCTGGTATAATGTTAATGAAAAGTGCAGCTTTACAAAGAATTTGCTTTTTAAATTTTTAAATGACATTAACATGGTAAAGCTTGAACTGTTTTTAAGCTAGCTTGACACTAGCCCAACCTCTGAAAAGTGGTCAACAATGGACCATATTTTAGAGTGCGGTTAAGGATCCTCTGTTGGTTGTTCAAAAGGTGATCCTAAATGTTTTTTTTTTTTTTTTTTGCTGAACAGCAATGAGTTGAATATGGGCTCATGGGTATGGCAGCGACCCTATTGACTTGAATGGCCGAGTTTGACAGGTGGCGCTGCCTGTCAACTCCACATGCTGCAGAACTAATCTCCCTCAATCAACATGAACAATTTTTAATCCTTATGCTGCTGGCATTAGTAAATAGATAGGAAGGTATATTATATTCTCTTGTTTTAAACTTTTTTTTACATTTCTTTAGTTGCTTCCTGGTTTGTAGCCTAGGCCAAAATGATGTCATACATCCCAGGATTTATTTTTTCTTTCATCTGCGGCTTTTTTCAATTAAGCACACCCAATTGCCTGCATGCCTGAGCTAAGAGCAGATGGATTCCAGGAAGTAAATGCTACACGAATCATCTGTCCTTTGGCCAGATGGCCATGGCTAAAAATGCTGTGGGGGGGGGGGGTTAAGGGGGTTCAAAGTGATTTCTCAGCAAAATAAACATGGAGACAAGGATGGATGGGGGAGTTTCCTTTGAATATTATAATTTAATTAAATAGCGTTTTGAGTTTGTGGTGCTCAGATACAGTTGAGTTCTGCTTTAAAGGGGTTGTAAAGGTAAAAGTTTTTTCACCTTAATGCATGCTATGCAATTAAGGTAAAAAAACATCTGTGGATTAGCGGCCCCCATTTACTTACCTGACCCCTCGAAAGTCCCGCGCCGTGAACGCGCTTGCTTCTCGGCGCATTCATTGGTTGATTGAAAGCAGCGCAGCCATTGGCTCGCACTTCTGTCAATCACATCCAATGACGCTGCACGCCGGGTGGCGGGGCCGAGTGATACAGTGAGCGGCTATGGCCGCTGGCTGTATCACGGGAGCGCACCCGCAAGAACTCACCACCATGCAAGCTCGCCTGAAGGTGAGGAGTTCTTGTGGGGGGGAGCCGAGACAGCCGCCGAGGGACCCCAGAAGACGAGGATCGGGGCCACTCTGTGCAAAACGAGCTGCACAGTGGAGGTAAGTATAATATGTTTGTTATTTAAAAATAAAAATAAAAAAATTTCCTTTACATACCCTTTAACCACTTAAGCCCCGGACCATTTGGTAAATAAAGGACCAGAGGTGATTTCAGAATTTTGCACTGCGCTGCTTTAACTGTAAATTGTGCGGACATGCAATGTTGTACCCAAACGAAATTTGCGTTCTTTTCTTCCCACAAATAGTGCTTTCTTTTAATGGTATTTGATTGCCTCTGCGATTTTTTTTTTTTTTTTGCGATATAAATGGAAAAAGACCGAAAATTTTGAAAAAAAATGATATTTTCTACTTTTTGTTATAAGAAAAATCGAATAAATTAAATTTTAGTCATACATTTAGGCCAAAATGTATTCAGCCACATGTCTTTAGTAAAAAAAATGTCAATAAGCGTATATTTATTGGTTTGCGCAAAAGTTATAGCGTCTACAAACTAGGGTACATTTTCTGGAATTTACACAGCTTTTAGTTTATGACTGCCTATCTCATTTCTTGAGGTGCTAAAATGGCAGGGCAGTACAAAACCCCCCCCCTAAATGACCCCATTTTGGAAAGTAGACACCCCAAGGAAATTGCTGAGAGGCATGTTGAGCCCATTGATTATTTTATTTTTTTTGTCTCAAGTGATTGAATAATGACTAAAAAAAAATAAAAAATTACAAAAAGTTGTCACTAAATGATATATTGCTCACACATGCCATGGTTATATGTGGAATTGCACCCCAAAATACATTTTGCTGCTTCTCCTGAGTACGGGGATACCACATGTGTGGGACTTTTTGGGAGCCTAGCCGCGTACGGGACCCCGGAAACCAAGCACCGCCTTCAGGATTTCTAAGGGCACAAATTTTTGATTTCACTCCTCACTACCTATCACAGTTTCGAAGGCCATAAAATGCCAAAATAGCACAAAACCCCCCCAAATGACCCCATTTTGGAAAGTAGACACCCCAAGCTGTTTGCTGAGAGGCATGGTGAGTATTTTACAGCTCTCATTTGTTTTTGAAAATGAAGAAAGAAAATTATTATTATTTTTTTTTTTTTTTAAACTTTGTGACAAAAAGCGAGATCTGCAAAATACTCACCATACGGCCCCTTTCACACTGAGGCGTTGAAAAAACGCTCAAAAATGATGGGATTTTGTACCTCTATTTTACCGCGTTTTTACCGCAATCGCGGTAAAAATAGCGCTAACGCTTATGCGTTAGCGCTATTTTTTAAAATAACGCTTATGCCTATGCGTTTTTACCGCGGTTCCCATTCATTTCAATGGGGATAGGCGTTTTTACAGCGCTATTTTATGCGCCCTAAAGTTGCTCTAAAAAAGCGGTTTGCAGGATTTTTTCCAACGCCCAGCCAGCATAACGCTTCAGGGTGAAAGCCCTCAGGGCTTTCACATTGAGAATGCTGGGGCAGGATTATTTCAGGCGTTATTACAGCGCTATTTTTAGCGCGAAAACGCAGTAAAAACGCCTCAGTGTGAAAGGGGCCTACCTCTCAGCAAATAGCTTGGGGTGTCTACTTTCCAAAATGAGGTCATTTGGGGGGGGGGGGGGTTTTGTGCCATCTGGGCATTCCATGGCCTCCGAAACTGTGATAGGCAGTGAGAAGTGAAATCAAAAATTTACACCCTTAGAAAGCCTGAAGGCGGTGATTGGTTTTTGGGGTCCCGTACGCGGCTAGGCTCCCCAAAAGTCTCACACATGTGGTATCCCCGTACTCAGGAGAAGCAACAGAATGTATTTTGGGGTGTAATTCCACATATGCTAATGGCATGTTTGAGCAATATATCATTTAGTGACAACTTTGTGCAAAAAATAAAAAAATAAAAAAAGAAATTGTCTTTTTTCCGCAACTTGTGTCAACATATAAAATATTCCATGGACTCGACATGCCTCTCAGTATATAGCTTGGGGTGTCTACTTTCCAAAATGGGGTCATTTGGGGGGGTTTTGAACTGTTCTGGCATTTTATACACAACATTAGGAAGCTTACATCCACTCTTCTAACCACTTGAAGACAAAGCCCTTTTTGACACTTTTTGTTTACATGAAAACATTTTTTTTTTTTTTGCAAGAAAATTATGTTGAACCCCCAAACATTATATATATTTTTAAAGCAAAGGCCCTACAGATTAAAATGGTGGGTGTTGCATTTTTTTTTCTACACAGTATTTGCACAGCGATTTTTCAAACGCATTTTTTGGGGAAAAATACACTTTTTTTTTATTTTAATGCACTAAAACACACTATATTGCCCAAATGTTTGATGAAATAAAAAATATGATCTTAGGCCGAGTACATAGATACCAAACACGACATGCTTAAAAATTTCGCACAAACGCGCATTGGCGACAAACTACATACATTTTTAAAGGTCTTTAAAAGCCTTTACAGGTTACGCCGTAAGATTTACAGAGGAGGTCTACTGCTAAAATTACTGCCCTCGATCTGACCTTCGCGGTGACATGCATGGTGAAATTGCTGTTTACATATGACGCCAGACCGACGCTTGCGTTCGCCATTGGGCAAGAGCAGGGCAGGACAGGGGTGCTTTTTTTTTTTTTTTTTTTTTATATTATTAATTTTGCTTTTTTATTTTATTTTTAAACTGTTGCTTCCATATTTTTTTTTTTTATCATTTTTATTGTTATCTCAGGGAATGTAAATATCCCCTATGATAGCAATAGGTAGTGACAGGTACTCTTTTTTTGAAAAAACTGGGGTCTATTGGACCCTAGATCTTTCCTCAAAGCACCTGACCACACCAAGATCGGTGTGATAAAATGCTTTCCCAATTTCCCAATGGCGCTTTTTATATCCGGGGGGGGGGACATTCCCTCCCACTGCTTGTAAAAGCAGTCCAGAGGCTAATTAGCCACTAGGATTGCTTTTACATGAAAGCCGGCCGCTGGCTGAAAAGAATGATACCAAGATGATACCTAAACCCGCAGGCATCATTCTGGTATAAACATTCAAAGTCCAGCAACATACCAGTACGTTGCTGGTCCTTGTTGGACATGTATTGTAATCTTTTTTTCATGCAGCCTGTTGGCTGAACGAAAAAAAGAGATTGATCGGTGGGTATGCCCACCATTAGAATACCGCCCTTCATCCACCCACTTCTAATGATGGGCATACATGCACCATTTATATATGCCGAAGCATGGTGGCATCTTCCCGCAAAAGTTATGCCATGTACACATGGTCAGACTTTTCCACGGGCAAGCCTCCGTCGGAATTTCGACCGTATGTACGTGGCATTAGGAGCAAAATCACTCCTCCGCCCCTGCTGCCCCAATGCTTCGGCATATATGCTTTTTTTTTTAACTGTGGTGGTGAAATCACCTCCTACAGCACTGGAGTCGCAGGGATCAGGCCTGTCTCTGCGAATGCTGCAGTTATGTGTGTTGTGTTTTGTAAGTGACAGTGATCGATCGATACTGCACTTGGGTGGCCTGGGCTGGACGGAGGGGCAAAACGCAGGTGCTAGCAGGTATCTGGGCTGATCCCGCTAACACTGCGATTTTGGGAACCCTAAACTGCTGGGGACGCTAGTATAGATCTGATCAGATCAGATATTGATCTGTTCAGATACTATACCACTAAGGGAGGTGTATGCTTCACGCGTGGGTGTTAGCGTTACTGGCACTAACCTGACGCTGCCTGGGGTGTGACGCAGACCCTCTCTGATGCTAAAACCTAATTGATATCACCCACTGGGCGATCAGGGGGTTAAACCTTTATTGGGTTATATATACGGCGGGTGCCCTGACACTATAAAAAGAAAACTAACTAAACAGCGTCACCCGTAACACTTATATGGTGATCACTGGTGAAAGGGTTAACTAGGGGCAATTAGGGAGTTAAACCTTTATTAGGTAATTTATGGGGGTACCTGACGCTATAAAAACCTGTCGGCGAACCTAAAAAATTTTTACTGGCTACCTATCGGCATCACCGACACTAAGACAGCGATCAGAAAAACGATCGCTTAGCGACAGTGGTGATAGGGGGTGAAAGGGTTACCTGGGGGGCGATCAAGGGGGTTAAACCTTTATTAGGTAATATATGGGGGTACCTGACGCTATAAAAACCTGCGGCAAACCTAAAAAAAATAACTGGCTACCGATCTGCATCACCGACGCTAAGACAGCGATCAGAAAAATGATCGCTTAGCGACAGTGGTGATAGGGGGTGAAAGGGTTATCTGGGGGGTGATCAGGGGGTTAAACCTTTATTAGGGGGGGTTAGGGGGCTACACTGGACCTAAAACTAACTTTAGTGACACTTTTACAGTCACAAATGTCACTGATTGCAGTGATCAGTAAATAAATGGTCACTGCAATCAGTGACACTGTGACTGGGGGCTGGGGGGTGATCTGGGGGGCCTGGGGGGGGGCGATTTATGTTCCTATGTGTCCTGGTGTCAGTGTGCTGTTTGTGCACTAACCTGTGTGTCTTCTCTTGTACGGTGCTCGGTATATGTGAGCGCCGCAGAAGAGATGACATCACTTCCTCTGCCTGTGTAAACATTACACAGGCAGGGAAGCTCTCTCATTCGCCGGGAGCGATCGCGAGGGGGTGGCCAGAATCGAACGGCCGTCCCCTCATCCCGGATCGCTCCCGAACACTTAACCACTGCTCACTGTACAGAAGGGGGGTCCGATCGGACCCCCCAACTATATAAAGGCGATCACGTAGATATACGTGATTCTGCCTGTCGGTGCCATTCTGCCGACTTATTTTTGCAGTGGGCGGTCGTTAAGTGGTTAAGCACGACATTAGGCATTAAATAATATGAGGGCCATTCTGAATGAATTTAAGGAGGCTGTAAACTTGGTCACAAGTACCTAATTAATTTCAATACACCCCTGATGGTACATATTTATCTTCAATCCCTTAGTTGCTGCTCTGTCTGACAAAGTTCAAAACCCTTCAATGTATTACTTGAGAAGTGTTTATCTTATAATATTTACCCGTGGATCCTTAAAGACAGACAGCATGAGTGGTCTCTAGATGCATCTGGCGGATATTTACCATGCTGTATGTAATTTACTTATTAATTTAATTTTAATCATTTATAGAGATGAGAACATTTTAAAAAATATTTTATTTTATTTTATTTTTTTATGGTTGAACTGGATGGACTTGTGTCTTTTTTCAACCTAACTATGTAACTATGTAAAACCCTGAATATACGAAAGAGAGTGGAGGGGACTATAGCGGTGCTAATTTTAGTGTCTACACAACAGTGGAAGACTCGATTATCATTTAGTAAAAAAGTTTAATTTATTAAACAATTGTTACAAAATTTGTAAAAAGGTTTGTATATATGAGAGATATCACAATTTTACAATAGAGCATAATACATGGTGGTTGTAATGGTGTTTAGTTGAAGAGATCATACATGGTCCCAACATGTTTCGCCCTTCGGGGCTTCGTCAGGGGAAGTATGTCTCAGATATCAAGCTTTAGATGAAAATAGATATTAAGGTAAAAAAAGAGAAACATATTAATATATTGCCAATAGTACTATAGAGTTTTGAAGGTCAGTCTGTAAACAGGTCCACAGTTGACACAATAGGGACGACTTACCACCGAAAACAGCCCTAGGTGGAAAAATTTGGGGCCGAGCCAGGAGTGACCCCACACACTGAAGGGGAAGAGAGAGCGTCTCTTCCTAGGTGATGAACAGAACAGAGCTCCGAGCAAACAAACCCTCACAGTGATCCCTCATATGACCTGGCCAAAAAATAATAAATAAATAGGAAAAAAAAAAAAGGGGGAAATAGAAACCCATTAGATTTTAGTCCGAAAAAAAGTACTAAATAATAACCATCATGATTGTATACGATTAAAAAGCATATGTTGCAATTTGTAGATCATAGCCTAAAATTTGACTCATGGTCCAATTGGCCTGATCACATATGTAATGATTTAAATCATAATTAGATTAATCAGCAGTTCCTAATGTGATGGAGCTGAATCATTGGTAGATACCAATTGTAGTTGGACGGAGCTTGGTAGGATGTAATTAATGTAATGTAATGTAAGCATTAGGAACTGCTGTTCTTAACTAAACCATCGCGCTTGACCGAGCTCCCTCCCACAGGTGCTTGGCCTTCTGGATCTTCTCGTTTTGATGCGGCTCCGGGACTCTGGACGCATGCGCACGAACATCGTTACGTCCGCACTCTGCCGGTGACGTCAGACGCCGGCCGAGTGGTGATCCCTTATAAGCCGGCAGCTCCGGCTTCAGATCAACCAGAGCTATTTGGTGAGGCGTCCTGATGCGTGTCCACATTCTGATCTAAGGTAACAATTTGCTACTTGTCTAAGAGTTAGACACATTGTTTCTCTTTATCTATTTTCAAAACTATATTCTTTACTTATTGGCTTCTTAGTCTGTCTTGACTGATATTCAGACAGACAGCTCTTTGCCATTCAACAATTAATTAACTTGCACTTTAAATTTAATTTTTATTTATTGGCTTTTCAGTCTGTTTTGACCAATATTCAGACAGACACTTTTTTGCCATTTACAAATTAATCTCATCCCTTGCATTTTGTTGTGGACTTTGTATTGACAGAGGTGTATGTTTTTTTGTGGTTTGCTTTAATCCGCAATATACTTACCTATGTTGTTCATTGATTTCTAAATAATTCAATTGGTCTGGTGACCTCTGATTCCTGGCATGTTTAATACTTTTGCAAATTTCTCCTTCATCCGTTTAATTATAGCACTCCCTTTCATTTAACCCACCATTGTATTTTTCAGCTTGATTGTTTTGATTTTTCAATCACTAATTAGTATATACATACCTTGTCTATTTAGAATAAACCTACTTTTTGGATTTCTTCTATTACTGGATTGAATTTTCTGAAGGTCTATACTCCTCGAATCTATCCCAAATGGGTATATCTTATTTAGTGGATTCAACATCACCAGGCGCCCCCTTATTTGTTTTTTGGAAAGTTTCTTCTTTTTTTCAAAACCCTGTTTTTAAGTGAGTACATTTCTAATAATTAATCTAATTATGATTTAAATCATTACATATGTGATCAGGCCAATTGGACCATGAGTACAAATTGCAACATATGCTTTTTAATCGTATACAATCATGATGGTTATTTTTTAGTACTTTCAGTACTTTTTTTTCTGACTAAAATCTAATGGGTTTCTATTTCCCCTTTCTTCCTTTTTTTTTTCCTATTTATTTATTATTTTTTGGCCAGGTCATATGAGGGATCACTGTGAGGGTTTGTTTGCTCGGAGCTCTGTTCTGTTTATCACCTAGGAAGAGACGCTCTCTCTTCCCCTTCAGTGTGTGGGGTCACTCCTGGCTCCGCCCCAAATTTTTCCACCTAGGGCTGTTTTCAGTGGTAAGTCGTCCCTATTGTGTCAACCGTGGACCTGTTTACAGACTGACCTTCAAAACTCTATAGTACTATTGGCAATATATTAATATGTTTCTCTTTTTTTACCTTAATAGCTATTTTCATCTAAAGCTTGATATCTGAGACATACTTCCCCTGACGAAGCCCCAAAGGGCGAAACATGTTGGGACCATGTATGATCTCTTCAACTAAACACCATTACAACCACCATGTATTATGCTCTATTGTGAAATTGTGATATCTCTCATATATACAAACCTTTTTACAAATTTTGTATCAATTGTTTAATAAATGAAACTTTTTTACTAAATGATAATCGAGTCTTCCACTGTTGTCTAGACACTAAAATTAGCACCGCTATAGTCTCCTCCACTCTCTTTCGTATATTCTCTAAAAAAATTGGGATGAGGTGCGTTGAATCGGGTGTGTACCCTTAGTCAGACCACAAAACCACTTTCTCTATGTAAAACCCTCTCCACTGATAATTCACTCCTGCAGTCTTAATCCTATCAAGGATTTGTTTAAGGATTATATATGTAGCGGGTGGTTACATTTAAGGGAAGCATCTGAGTGGTAACTAGGCTCAGATGCACTAATTGTTAGGTTTCATGGACCATTTCTATCCCTGGGAGATGGTACTGGTGTGTACTGGTGTGTAGTTCACTGGCACCTATAGGTGGCGCTGTTGTCATGGGCCCGGGTTGAACCGCAGTACAATGTTTTGCCTTTTTTTGTCCCCTCTTGGCAGCAGTACGGCGGGGAGGGGAACCTGCTGTGCCTGTCGGGAGAGGATATAAAAGGGGGTGGCCATCTTCCAGTGGGGTCAGACTGCCTATGTGATTCATTACAACAGGTGTTTCTGTCAAGTCATCTGTTTGCAGTTGTACTACTTGATGTTTCTATTCTATTCTTTGAATTTTCTGTTTACATTTTTTGTTGGATTCAAATATCTATGAACTTCCATGCTCTCAATACCTAATAGGTGGGTTTCCTTAGGCTCAAGTGAACTGTTTTTGCTCCAACTCACCGTGACAGGATTTCTATTGATAGGAAGCTCTTGCAGCGCTATTCTAAAGCCACCTGTACTGGGTCACAATTCTAAAATTGCTGGATTGCCCGTGTGATCCATTGCACACAGATCCCTGTGCTTGTTCATATGACTGAAGCTGTTGCCATCATTAGCGTTTTTTCTATTATCATTTGAATCCTTCAATCCCATTGGTCTGTTGGACTCAGTTATGCATAAATTCCTATATTTCCCACATTATTAAGGGAGATATATTTTCCAGATTACACCAGTAATATACTGTAAATGTCAGGATACATTAGCAATAATTTTCAAGGTAGTCGCAGCGGCATGTCTTTTATACCTGCTTTTTTACCACAACGTTGTACTTTTTACTGTAATTAATTTGATTCAGATTACCTGGAGGCCCAGCCCCCTGCCAGGAGCTGTTTTGAACTTTTTCACCTTGTATTGATTTCACCAATAAAGTCTCTCCTTTTGAAATTATCCAACAGGTGTAGCTTATTCACTTCATTGACCTTCCATTGGAGCATTCCTTTGCTCCAATATTTTCAGTTTTTTTCTAGTGTCACTTTTGGTCACACAAAGCGGATCCCGTCCATTTGGACGAATCACATTGTTGGTCCAGTTTAAATTTTGCAGTATCGGATTCAGTTAATTTTATATATTTTTTTCCTATACCTTAGGAGGGATGTTCTTGTCCTAAAAAGGGACCAAGTTACTAAAGGAAGGAAGTGCGTGTTCTGTATTTCACAGTGGCAGTGACACTACGCACACAAGGTCAGTGGCAGTGACTTTCATCTTTTCCACCTGGTCAGTGGCAGTGACCAACCTCATGGTCTGTGGCAGAGACTGTGCGCCAAGCCTGTTCGTGCGAATCAGAGCAGGAGAAAACCCAATTCAAGTTTGTGCCTGGACCTCCTCCCACCTTATCTGACCCGTGTCTTGTCCCAACCTGTCTGCTCTCAAAGAGACTGTTTATTGTGCTGAGAAAAATAAATAAGTGTTGGACCTTTCAGTTGGTGTGGACAGTTGCTTCCTGGGGAGAACTAAAGGCTTGTTTCTGACTACCACAGAAACAAGGTCAGCACTGGAGGTTTTTAAACACTGGCTGCAGGCAGGCCCGAGAAACTAACACCGCTCAACCTCCCCATCCAGGAGGGTACGGGCTTGTGGTGCGGTGTGCCTCATTCTTTCCTGCTGAGGAGCCAAGCAGAAGAAAAGCAGGTAAAGTCTGGGGTTGGTGCGCTACATATATATATTCTATCTTAGTGAGAGCTACCTCTGGCCCCCCAAACGTAGAACATCACACAGTCACTAGGATTCTAAGCTCAGGTCAGAGCTCACAATGTCGCAGGACAGCTAGACATCTTTCGGCCCCCACCAGGCACTCTTCAGTGAGTTCTCCAGACCAGATCCTTAGGTGAAACTGCTTACAGTAGTTAGCTCTAAACATAATTAGGAATAGGCCCCCTAGCTCTTCCATAGCTGGGACCTCGATGAACATCAGCAGTCTCCAGCAGAACTGCCACAAAGGGGAAGCAGCCCCTGAGGCTGGGAACTTCTCCAGCAGGACAAGAACAGGGCTGCTTCAGACCCCAGACTATTTATGTTCCCCCCCTACTGGGAACAGCTCCTCAGGGATTGGTCGAAGCACAATAAATATTCAAGCTGCATATTTGACTCTCCCAGCCTTCTATGAAGCCTCCAGAATGCATGGGGAAGCAATCAAACCTGTAGCCTGGGAGATCTAAAACAGCCCATAGAAATCAATAACTGATGATTACAGAGGAGACAAAAATAACTAAATGTATCTATCATCCGAGCAACATACTTAAGAGGATTCTACATCAGTAAAGAGCAGTCTCTATAAGTAAAAATTGTGGGCAGTGGGGGGCGGTCGGGGGTATTTTAAGCGCAGGTGTTTCGTTCACCACTCCTGATATGCAATGGATCTTGTCCAGTACATTTGGTGGTCTGTTGTCCCAGAAAACGTAGTCCTCACGATCAGGTCCTCATAAGGCTCAGTATCTCAGCTCTAGGCTAGTTACACACGGCAAAGGGTCCCTCTAGCTCTGGTCCCAGCACAGGAAATGACTCTATCAGTGGCTCAGTCCTCACACTCTCTGGTGTGTGTATAAATGCCACCGGCATAAGGACCACACTCTCTGGCTCCTGACACTAGACTGCCCTGATCTGTAGTTTAAAGTCTGGGAAAACTCTATTCCTCTCCTCCTCTGTATGCAGGGATTCTTGGCCCTTGCAATTTGCTGCCCCATGACTCCCAAATGGAGCGCATCTCCATAACTACAGTTCCCAGTGTCTCCAGTGCGGGTGCATAGCAAGTCCTCTCTGCTACTGATTGGTTGAGAGCTGCTGCTGCCAGAATGAGGGTTGGGGGGTTTGATCGAGGAGCAAGCGGGGGGGGGTAGGAAGATATAGCCCACTCCACTCAGACAGCTGTTCCAGCAATACAGCAGCGGTGAGGAAGAGATTAGGAGAGCGGGCACAGAGCACACAGCCCTCTCTATACAGCTGCTCTGTCACTGCTCAAAGTGGGTGGAACACACTTGGGTGCACATAATATAAAATAAATGAGAATTCATTAGGGCAGGGGTGTCGAGCACAATTTTATCATGATCTGCATCAGCATTATGGTTGCCCTCAGAGGTCTGGTTGTATCTGTAGGACTATAGAAATGTATCCAGGGCTTTTTATCTCGGAGAATATGTGCAGGAGCTCAACCACACCCCGTCTACAAAACTGCATTGAATGGTGGGCATGGCCAAATCGGAATAACAGTAGGAGGATCTTAAAAGGGCAATAAATACCAGTAGTGCATTATGTGTGGAGTTCAGGGATGCGATATGTACAGAACCGAGTGCAGTGTTCAGGGGTGTTCTAAGCACAGAGTGTACATTTCAGGTGTGAGCTACGTACAGAGTGCATATTTCAGGGGTGCACTACATACAGAGTGCAGAATTCAGGGGTGTGCTATGCACAGCGTGAGCTATGTACAGATTTCAGGGGTGCACTAAGTACAGAGTGCAGATTTCAGCGGTGCACTACATATAGAGTGTAGATTTCAGGGGTGCGCTATGCACAGAATGCAGAGTTCAGAGGTGTACTACATACAGAGTTCAGATTTCAGGGGTGTGCTACGTACAGAGTGCAGAATTCAGTGGTGCGCAATGTATAGAGTGCAGATTTCAGGGGTGCGCTATGCACAGTGCGCAGAGTTCAAGGGTGCGCTACATACAGAGTGCAGATTTCAGGGGTGTGCTACGTACAGAGTGCAGATTTCAGGGGCGCGCTACGTACAGAGTTCAGAATTCAGGGGCGCGCTACGTACAGAGTGCAGAATTCAGGGGCGCGCTACATATAGAGTGCAGATTTCAGGGGTGCGTTATGCACAGAGTGCAGAGTTCAGGGGTGTGCTATGTACAGAGTGCAGATTTCAGAGGTGCGCTACATACAGAGTGCAGATTTCAGGGGTACACTACGTACAGAGTGCAGAATTCAGATGTGCGCTACATATAGTGTGCAGATTTCAGGGGTGCGCTACATACAGAGTGCAGATTTCAGGGGTGTGCTACGTACAGAGTGGAGATTTCCGGGTTGTGCTACGTACAAAGTGCAGAGTTCAGGGGTGCGCTACGTATAGAGTGCAGATTTCAGGGGTGCGCTACGTATAGAGTGCAGATTTCAGGGGTGTGCTACGTATAGAGTGCAGATTTCAGGGGTGCGCTACGCACAGAGTGCAGATTTCAGGGGTGTGCTACATATAGAGTGCAGATTTCAGGGGTGCGCTACGTACAGAGTGGAGATTTCAGGGTTGCGCTACGTACAAAGTGCAGAGTTCAGGGGTGCGCTACGTATAGAGTGCAGATTTCAGGGGTGCACTACGTATAGAGTGCAGATTTCAGGGGTGTGCTACGTATAGAGTGCAGATTTCAGGGGTGCGCTACGCAGAGAGTGCAGATTTCAGGAGTGTGCTACGTATAGAGTGCAGATTTCAGGGGTGCGCTACGTACAGAGTGCAGATTTCAGGGGTACACTACGTACAGAGTGCAGAATTCAGATGTGCGCTACATATAGTGTGCAGATTTCAGGGGTGCGCTACATACAGAGTGCAGATTTCAGGGGTGTGCTACGTACAGAGTGGAGATTTCCGGGTTGTGCTACGTACAAAGTGCAGAGTTCAGGGGTGCGCTACGTATAGAGTGCAGATTTCAGGGGTGCGCTACGTATAGAGTGCAGATTTCAGGGGTGTGCTACGTATAGAGTGCAGATTTCAGGGGTGCGCTACGCACAGAGTGCAGATTTCAGGGGTGTGCTACATATAGAATGCAGATTTCAGGGGTGCGCTACGTACAGAGTGGAGATTTCAGGGTTGCGCTACGTACAAAGTGCAGAGTTCAGGGGTGCGCTACGTATAGAGTGCAGATTTCAGGGGTGCACTACGTATAGAGTGCAGATTTCAGGGGTGTGCTACGTATAGAGTGCAGATTTCAGGGGTGCGCTACGCAGAGAGTGCAGATTTCAGGAGTGTGCTACGTATAGAGTGCAGATTTCAGGGGTGCGCTACGTACAGAGTGGAGATTTCAGGGTTGCGCTACGTACAAAGTGCATAGTTCAGGGGTGCGCTACGTATAGAGTGCAGATTTCAGGGGTGCGCTACGTATAGAGTGCAGATTTCAGGGGTGCGCTACGTATAGAGTGCAGATTTCAGGGGTGCGCTACGTATAGAGTGCAGATTTCAGGGGTGCGCTACGTATAGAGTGCAGATTTCAGGGGTGTGCTACGTACAGAGTGCAGAGTTCAGGGGTGCGCTACATATAGAGTGCAGAGTTTAGAAGTGTGCTATGCACAGTGTGCAGGGTTTAGCTCTCTTTCACAGGCTGTCCATATCTTACTTCCATCCCTCCTCAGCTCTGCCCTCTGAACCCCTCTCCCCCTCCCCCCACCTCTGAACACACCTCCGTCCACAACTCTAGCACTTCCACGCAGTATAGGTGACTCCGACTCTCTCTTCCAATTGCAGGGAGATCATTTGTCAGCATCTTTGCACTTAGGCACAGATGGGGATCGCAGTGCAGCCTGCCATGTGATGCCTCATTCCACCTATGACCACACTGCATCTTGGGGGCACTGGTCAGGCTCCCCCTACAAATGTGCTGCCGTATCTTCTTCATCCAATCCACAGGCTGGGGGTGGATCCTTGACCAAACTGTACTGCTCAACTGCACTGGAGGTCAGAGACCTATCCATACTATCAGGGAAGACATCCACTGGTCATGTATCACGGCTGATCAATGGCAGCATGATCTTATAAAGTGAAATCCCATTCTGTCTCAGCTCTACAATACTGCAGTGTTGCTTTATGGGTAACAGATTTGCTTTAAATATTGCTGTATTGCAAAGGGTAGGGGGTGAGCGTAAAATAAAAACATCTCTTCTAGATTATTGGTTACCCATTCACCCTGGAGAAATGTATTAGCACTTATGTTGTAAGCTGTGCAGATGGTATTTTCTATGTGTGTTTTACTCTTAGGGTTGCGGTATAATAAGCTTGGCTAACTGAATGCTTCATTTGGTTTGTTAACAAGCATCCCGCATCAAAGGGAAAAAAATAAGCAATAGTCTTTAAAGCTTTTGAGATTCAAATGCTCTTAATGCTGTCAGCATTCAGCTTCTAAATGACACTTTATGAGAGTTAAAATGCAGAATGCCGTAGATTTGCATTAAGCGAAGTAATATCTCTTGAATGCTCATTTGCAAATTTGATATACGCTGAATTATCAGCGTTCAGCTTTTCACATTAAATTGCGCTGGCTGCAAAATGTTCCCTGCTTTCACAATAAACAAAAGTAAAGTTCTAACAAGATGTATTTCATTTCTGGAAGAAGAAAAAAGTTTTCTCAACTTTTTGACCTCATGCACCCTTAAAGCGGAGCTCCGCCGGAAAAAAAAAATATTAAAAGCCAGCAGCTACAGCTACAGCAGCTGCTGGCTTTTAATATTTGGACACTTACCTGTCCTGGAGTCCAGCGACGTCCGCAGCAGAGGACGAGCGATCGCTCGTCACTCTGCTGCTCCCTCCGCCATCCTCGCTGAGGGAACCAGGAAGTGAAGCCCTGCGGCTTCATGCCCGGTTCCCTACGGCGCATGCGCGAGTCGCGCCGCGCCGTTCTGATTGGTGCTCCTGTGTTCTGGGAGCCGAGTGTCTCCCAGAACACTACGGGAAGTCTGCGGGAAGTGACTTCACTCCCGCAGATTCCCGGAGAGAGGACTCCCGGATGTGGGTGAAAATACCTGTCTTAGACAGGTATCTTCACCCCCCTGAAAGGTGTCAATTGTGACACCGGAGGGGGGGAGGGTTCCAAATAGCAAAAGTTGCTATTTAGGGTGGAGCTCCACTTTAAGTGCTTCTTCTCGAGCCACTCCTTTGTTGCCTTGGCCATGTGTTTTAGGTCATTGTCATGCTGGATTACCCATCCACGACCCATTTTCAATGCCCTGGCTGGGGGAAGGAGGTTCTCGCCCAAGGTTTGATGGTACGTGGCCCCGTTCACCGTCCCTTTGATGCAGTGAAGTTGTTCTGTCCCCTTAGTAGAAAAACACCTCCAAAGCATAATGTTTCCACCTCCATGTTTGACGGTGGGGATGGTGTTCTTGGGGTCATAGGCAGCATTCCTCCTCCTCCTCCAAACACAGCGAGTTGAGTTGATGCGAAAGAGCTCGATTTTGGTCTCATTTGAGCACAACCATTTCACCCAGTTCTCCTCTGAATCATTCAGATGTTCATAAGCAAACTTCAGCCAGGCCTGTACATGTGCTTTCTTGAGCAGGGAGACCTTGCGGGCGCTGCAGGATTTCTGTCCTTTACCGCATACCAATTGTTACCAATTGTTTTCTTGGTGACGATGGTCCCAGCTGCCTTGAGATCATTGACAAGATTCTCCCGTGTAGTTCTGGGATGATTCCTCACCATTCTCATGATCATTGAAACTCCACGAGGTGAGATCTTGCATGGAGCCCCAGACTGAGGGAGATTGACAGTTATTTTGTGTTTCTTCCATTTGCGAATAATCTCACCAACTGTTGTGACCCTCTCACCAAGCTGCTTGGCGATGGTCTTGTAGCCCATTCCAGCCTTGTGTAGGTCTACAATCTTGTCCCTGACATCCTTGGACAGCTCTTTGGTCTTGAAGAAGTTTGCGTACCCTGCGAACGAAATGCACACAACGGTGTTCCAGCCACAGACCACCCCAGCTGCCCTTGGCACCCCAGCCTGCCCTCTCCAACGAATTTCCCAAAAATTTCGGATGAAACTGAACCCAACTAGCACACTTCTTGCCGTGGAAGAATCCTAGCATATTCCAGTGCCATTTACCACTCGGGGGATCCCGGGCTGTCTGTCTATTCCCACCAGTGAAGGGCCCACATCTATCACCAAGCCCGGCTGAGCTGAAGAATCTCAAAAGAGCCAAATGATAGCCTCACATTGTCAGAGGCTACTGTCCCATCCTGGGAGAATCTGACAACAGCTGTACGTGCGGCATGGACCTCCTCGGATGTGCCTAAGAGCAAAGCACATGGCAAGCTGCTCTTTCCCTGAGCAGCGATCCACTACACCACACATCTGAATAACCAGCAGCAATATCCAACCCCTCAGATTCACCACCTGTAGAACACAGGAATCAACCTTGCCACCCTTTGGAGTCATGGCCCCCTTGCCTTCAGGAACCTTTAGATTTGCCAACTATGCGCCACCAGCAGAGCACACGCTAAGCCGCTTTCCCTCTCAAGAGCGATCTACTGTATCGCACATTGGTATAACCAACTTTACCACTCTTTGGCGTCACTGCAATCTTTGCCATCAGCAACCTGTTGATCTGTCAACCGTGAGTAACCTGTGTATCTCCAGCACGGAGGATGCTTTTTCTTCTTATGCATAGAATGTATGCTTGCTTATCTCACGGAATATATTTTTTTTTTTCAATTTAGGAAACACCATTCCATAATATCACAGTTAACAAAAAAGGAGATAATCCCAAAACAATAATGTCCTGACCAAGGGAATTATTATCAAACTATTTACTACCTATTCTTTTCTTAGTCATCTTGACTCTTTCCCTCTGGTCTTGTATTTCCCATACTTTGATCCCCTATTTGTGCTCCCTCATACAGACTGTATTTGGAAACCCCCCACATAAATGTTCTTCACCAGCAGACCCCCCCCCCCAAAAAGGAAATACAGTAATAATGTCTCCTTCCCCTCGTCCCCCTTCCCCCCGTCGCCCACATACGTTTACATGCATCGCTCACGGAACATTTTACTTGAATATACGCCTTAAGAACTCCACAGGTTCCATCACTGCTTGAGCCATCATCTTAGACTTAGCGCACCTTTTCTTTCCTAAGCAAGATGTAGTGACTTTATATATATTTTTTCAATCCACAGTTCATCTGTATATATTGCCATGAGAGTGTCCCTGTGTCCCCTATTGTATTTTTGCATATGGTACTCCTGGTTGATTCTGGGAAATAGAGCGGATAGAGAAAATGAGTCTATTGCCCTTCATTAAGCTGACACATTGTATAATTCCTGTCCGTGGCTCTCTCCCACCATCCCAGATCTGTCAGCTCACATGCATTGGACACATCTATACCTTGAGCGGGCTTTCCATCCATCTAGTGCCCTTGCCTTGGGTGTGTCTGTGAACGCCTGGCTGCATTGTCTTTTTAATGTTATTTTATTTTGTGTTGCATGTAGTTTGCTCACTTACATCCAGGGCTTTTTTTCAGCGGGAACGCGGGAGAACGCAGTTCCGGCACCTCCTGAACTGACTGTATGTAATGGCAAGGGGTGCTGGGGTGTGCTGCAGGGTATGGATGCTCACTGCTGTGGATCTATTTTTGCAGGGAGGGTCTATTGTTGCTGAGGAGGGTCTTATGTTGCTGGGGGATCAGTTGTTGCTGAAAGAGATCTACTGTTGGGAGGGGGGTCTATTGTTGATGGCAGCCAGAGAGTCTATTAATGCTGGCTGTGCGGAGATCTGTTGATGCTGCCGGGAGTCTATTGTTGCTGGGGGGGAAATTTTGTTGTGGGTGGTCCATTGTTGTTAGGGGGATCTATTTTGTTGCTGGCTGCAGGGGATCTATTTTACTGTTTTTCTTGATATCATTACCAAATTCCATACAAATTACTTAGCACCACAAAATGATACTTGGTTCTATATTGTCTAAAAGGGGCGGTACTGGGAGGTGGGTAGGGGCAGAGAAAAGGGGTGACTTGAAAAGGGGAGTTCCTGCACCTATTGTCTTTGAAAAAAAGCCCTGCTTACATCTATGTGTACTTTTGATACCAATAAGGATATTTTTAACTGTTGGGAGAGGACCGCAGATTGCCCAATCCTTTTTTTTTTTTTTTTTTTTTTTTTTTTTTACATAATCTTTATTTAAGGTATTGTACAAGACAAAAAATAGGGGGGTTAAGAGATAGCCAAAAAACAGCAAAACTTTGAGAAATAACTAAATTAGTCATCTTCTTTCGCATTTTACAAAAAGCTATATCGTTAACCAGTGAGCAGTATAAATCTTATCTAAAACAAATAAACCAATGAGGGTCCTCCTTAGTCCTGGATAATCGATCCCTGTGGACGTCCCACTTCCCCTGAAATGGAAGTGGCAGGAGGACCCCGTTAGTATCAAACAGCATTCCAATCGGGACAGAACCCACTACATTATATTAAACTCGTAATGCCCAAGTGGAGTAAAATCTTTTCTGGGTACTTGGCCAATCCTTTTAACGCGTAGAACTTTCTGGGTTCTTTCCCACTACCTTTTTTCCTCATAAGCTCTTTGGTCTTGGCCATGGTGGAGAGATTGGAATCTGATTGATTGCTTCTGTGGACAGGTGTCTTTTATACAGGTAACAAGCTGAGATTAGGAGCACTCCCTTTAAGAGAGTGCTCCTAATCTTGGCTCGTTACCTGTATAGAACACACCTGGGAGCAAGAAATCGTACTCATTGAGAGGTAATCAAATATTTATTTTAATCATTAAAATGCAAATCAATTTAACTTTTTTGAAATGCGTTTTTCTGGATTTTTTTGTTGTTATTCTGTCTGTCTGTCACTGTTAAAATAAACTTTCCATTAAAATTATAGACTGATCATTTCTTTGTCAGTGGGCAAACTTACAAAATCAGCAGGGGATCAAGTACATTCAGAGAATATGAATGATAACACAAAAGCTTTTACTTCACTCATGGTGTTTGGCTGAAGCCATTTATTATCAATCAACTGTGTTTACTCTTTTTAAATTATAATGGTAACAGAAACTACCCAAATTACCCTGATTAAAAGTTTACATACCCCAGTTCTTAATACCGTGTATTGCCCCGTTTAACATCAATGACCGCTTGAAGTCTTTTGTGGTATTTGTGGATGAGGCTCTTTATCTTCTCAGATGGTAAAGCTGCCCATTCCTCTTGCCAAAAAGCCTCCAGTTCCTGTAAATTCTTGGGCTGTCTTGCATGAACGGCACGTTTGAGATCTCCCCAGAGTGGCTCAATGATATTGAGGTCAGGAGACTGAGATTGCCACTCCAGAACCTTCACTTTATTCTGCTGTAGTCAATGACAGGTCGACTTGGCCTTGTGTTTTGGATCATTGTCAAGTTGGAATGTCCAAGTACGTCCCATGCGCAGCTTCCTGGCTGATGAATGCAAATGTTCCTCCAGTATTTTTTGATAACATACTGCATTCATCTTGGCATCAATTTTGACCAAATTTCCTGTGCCTTTGTAGCGCACACATCCCCAAAACATCAGCGATCCACCTCTGTGTTTCACAGTAGGGATGGTGTACCTTTCATCATAGGCCATGTTGACTCCTCTCCAAATGTAGCGTTTAAGGTTGGGACCAAAAGGCACAATTTTGGTCTCATCACTCCAAATAACTTTGTGCCAGAAGGTTTGAGGCTTATCTCTGTGCTGTTTGACGTATTGTAAGCCGGATACTTTGTGGCATTTGTGTAGTAATGTCTTTCTTCTGGCAACTCAACCATGCAGCCCATCTTTCTTTAAGAGCCTCCTTATTGTGCATCTTGAAACAGCCACACCACATGTTTTCAGAGAGTCCTGTATTTTACCTGAAGTTATTTGTGGGTTTTTCTTTGCATCCCGAACAATTTTCCTGGCAGTTGTGGCTGAAATTTTAGTTGGTCTACCTGACTGTGGTTTGGTTTCAACAGAACCCCTCATTTTCCACTACTTGATTAGAGTTAGAACACTGCTGATTGTCATTCTCAATTCCTTGGATATCTTTTTATATCCCTTTCATGTTTTATACAGTTCAACTACCTTTTCCCCGCAGATCTTTTGACAATTCTTTTGCTTTTTCCATGACTCAGAATCCAGAAACGTCAGTGCAGCACTGGATAAAAGATGCAAGGGACTGTCAGGAGTCCAGAAACTCATTGACCTTTTATACACACACTAATTGCAAGCAAACGGACCACAGGTGAGGATGGTTACCTTTTAATAGCCATTCAATCCCCTTTGTGTCAACTTGTGTGCATGTTATCAGGCCAAAATCACCAGGGTATGTAAACTTTTGATCAGGGTCATTTGGGTAGTTTCTGTTGTGATTATGATTTAAAAAGAGTAAACACAGTTGATTGATAATAAATGGCTTCAGCCAAACACCAACCATGAGGGAAAGTAAAGTTTTTGTGTTATCATTCATATTCTCTGAAAAATGGCCAAGAAATCATAAATTCTGCCAGGGTATGTAAACTTATGAGCGCAACTGTATATATATAATAAATACGTGATCATTAGAATTAAATTATACTTTTGCTTTACCATAAAATAATATTTCTTATGCTATGTCCTCTTTACCCTAGATGTAGTTTATTCTCCTCGAATTCCTCCAGTTCCTCAAGCCTGTCTAAAATAAGTCTAAACCTTTGTATAACCTTGAGGGAGTAATATCCAGCCTGGTGAGATGATAGAAATTACACGCACAGCCCCTCTGATAAAATCTCCATCTGCTAAGAGCTGCTTTGACCCGAATATAAGGAGAGAAGGTGATTGAACTTTCCAGGGGTTTTGGAATGAAAAGCTTTCTAAACGAACCCAATAATCGAGTTCAGACTACATAACACAACACACACATACTGTATATTAAGGGGTATATTAATAAAGCATTGATTGATTTGCCAGTTTTCATCTTCAAAGAATTTCCAATGCTTAGAAAAGCCCATAAGCTGTCTGTATTCCCCTGACCATGTCGTAGTCGTTTACCCAGCTTACAAATTTCCAGTGCTTCAATGCCAGTGTAGCTACCTGTCTTAAACAGGGGCGATTGCTCAGTTGGGTTGTGATTAGAGTTGAGCGGACACCTGGATGTTCGGGTTCGACGGGTTCGGCCGAACTTCAGAAAAAGGTTTGAGTTCGGGACCGAACATGACCCGAACTTGACCCGAACTTTATCATGAACCCGAACCCCATTGAAGTCAATGGGGACCCGAACTTCTGAGGACTAAAAAGGCTTTTAAAAAAAAGTAATGGAAAGGGCTAGAGGGTTGCAAATGGCATCAAAATGTTGGTAAGAGCATGGCAAGTGCTCTGCAAACAAATGTGGATAGGGAAATAACTTAAAATAACATATAAAAAAAAAAAAATATGCTGGAGGCCCCCTTTTCAGCAGAAGAGGTACAGGAAGTCATTAAGAACCTCAGAAACTCAACGTCACGATGCCACACATATGGTGGGAATGCCCCAGAATACGCCCTTTCTGGAAAACATTATTCAATTTAATGGATAAGCTAGTGGGAAAATAAAATCCTTTGAAATAAAAATGTAGCGGGGTGCTAAATTTAAGGGAAGTGTTTAAGTGGTAAATAGGCTCAAACACCCTAATTCTGTAGGATACATGGACCATTTTGTCCTCGGGGGACAGTATTGGTGTGCAGTTCCCTGCGGCCTACAGGTGGCGCTGCCATGGTAGGCTAGGGTTGAACCGCCGATACAGTGCTGTGCCTTTTGTGTCCCCTCTTGGCAGTAGTACAGTGGGGCGGGGAACCTGCTGTGCATGCTGGGAGAGGATATAAAAGGGGCAGACGCCTCCTGATCGGGGTCCGAGCCCCAGGCACCTTTGGCCTGGAGGCTGATGTCCAGTGGGGTCCGCGCCCACGTGCCTTCGGGCTGGGTGCACGTGTTCCTGTTCCATCTCGGGCACCTTTAGCCCGGTGTGAGGTACTATCCTGGAGTTCCTGCTGCCCTGGGTATGGATGCCTAGGGGCGGGAGTAAAGCCTGGGGTCCAGAGCCTTCGTCTGGAGTCCGCTAAGGGTTGAGGAGTCTTTGGGTGCCGCCTCGTGTAGGGGACCCTGTTTCAGGGAAGGGAGGAACCTTCCGATGGCCCGATGCTGGAGGCACGGTGAAGGAAGGGTCTGTTGACTCCCTGGAGAGATGTCTTCCCCTTCATATGGGCTAGGTGGACCTTGCCACAGATGGCGTTGCACAGTGCACACCTGATTTTGTCCCCCACTTGGTTGTGCAGGGAAGGGATGGCTCTCCTGGAAAAGTAGTGGCGGCTGGGCACGACGTACTGTGGGACAGCCAATGCCATCAGGCTTTTAAAACTCTGCGTCTCCACCAGACGGAATAACAGCATTTCAAAGGCGAGGAATTTTGAAATGCTGGCATTCAGGGCCAGGGATCGCGGGTGGCTAGGGGGGTACTTCCTCTTCCGCTCCAGTGTTTGGGAGCTAGAGAGCTGAACGCTTCCATGGGACATTGTGGAGATGGTTGGTGACCCAGGTGCTAGTGTTGCTGGCAGATCCTCTGTTTGCGGGGTGGCAGGTGCCACTGTCACTACAGAGGTGGATGAAGAGGCCGAGACTGCAGCAGAAGAGGAAGCAGGAGGAGCCAGAGACCTTTCTTGGTTTTGGAGGTGTCTACTCCACTGCAGCTCGTGCTTTGCACTTAGATGCCTGGTCATGCAGGTTGTGCTCAGGTTGAGAACGTTTATGCCTCGCGTGCAAACCACTCGTGTCTTGTCATCAGCACATTGTGTGAAGAACTGCCAGGCTAGGGAACTCCTTGGACCTGGCTTTGGTGTGCTCGGTCCCTTGCTGCGTTGGGCAGTAGCAGACATACTGTCTAGGGGACGGACGCTCCGCTTTTGCACCCTGCTCTCTCTTCCGTTGATTCCATGTGGGGTCAAGGACCTCATTGTCCTCCACATCATCTTCCACCCAGTCTTCACCCCTGCCCTCCTTGTCTGTCAGTGTCTGCACAATTGCGAAAGCAGCAGCAGTTGGCACCTGTGTTTCGTCATCATCCGAGACGTGCTGCGATGGTCCTCCCATGTACTCATCATGAAACATAAGTGGTTGGGCATCGGTGCACTCAATCTCTTCCACTTCGGGGGCAGGGCTAGGTGGATGGCCCTGGGAAACCCTGCTAACAGAGTCATCGAAAAGCAGAAGAGACTGCTGCATGATTTGGGGCTTTAGACTGCTTGGCTGATTTGCAAGGGGGTGAGGTGAAAGACTGATGGACATGGGTTTCAGGTGCCAACTCTGATCTTTCATCAGAAGAGTGGGTGGGAGACAATGTGAAGGAACCCGAGGCACTGTCAGCAACCCAATCTACTATCGCCTGTACTTGTCCTGGCCTCAACATTCGTACAGCCTCATTAGGCGCGACAAAATACCGCCGGAGGCTCGGCCGCCTACTCGCACCTGAGGAATGTGTTTTACTTGTGCGTGTAGCTGGCACAGATACACCACGTCCTCTCCCTGCAACAGGAGCTCCACCAGCAGCACCATGACCCGGGCCACCACGTTCCTTTGACATTCTCCTCATATTTTCCAAATTTAGGATCTTGCCCTAAATGGGTGTTTTGGAAGAGTACAACACACCGACAGTACGTAAACGCTGTATCTCACAGCTACAGAACTGCAGAAAATGCTATTCAAAAAAAATGTTTTTGTCCTACAATTATTTTTTTAGGATAGCACAGTAGAAGAAAAACATATAGAAATTGTTTAGTTCACACACCTTCAGATATGCAGAAAACACTGCAAAATATTTTTTGTGGCCCTAAATGGGTGTTTTTGGAAGAGCACAACACACCCACAGTACGTAAACGCTGTATCTAACAGCTACAGAACTGCAGAAAATGTTATTTAAAAAAAAATGGGATTTTTTTAGGATAGCACAGTAGAAGAAAAATATATAGAAAGTGTTTAGTTCACACAGCTCCAGATATGCAGAAAACACTGCAAAAAATTTTTTTTGCCCTAAATGGGTCTTTTTGCAAGAGCACAATACACCCACAGTATGGAAACGATGTATCTCACACCTACAGCAATACAGAAAATGCTATTAAAAAAAAAGTTTTTGCCCTAAATGTTTTTTTTGGAATAGCACAATACAAGAAAAATATATAAATTTGTAAATCTCACACTTGCATATATGCAGGAAACACTACAATTTTTTATTTTTTTTGCCCTAAATGGGTCTTTTTGCAAGAGCACAATACACCCACAGTATGGAAACGGTGTATCTCACACCTACAGCAATACAGAAAATGCTATTAAAAAAAAAGTTGTTGCCCTAAAAAAAATTTTTGGAATAGCACAATACAAGAAAAATATATAAATTTGTAAATCTCACACTTGCATATATGCAGAAAACACTGCAATTTTTTATTTTTTTTGCCCTAAATGGGTCTTTTTGCTAGAGCACAATACACCCACAGTATGGAAACGGTGTATCTCACACCTACAGCAATACAAAAAATGCTATTAAAAAAAGTTTTTGCCCTAAAAAATTTTTTGGGGAACAGCACAATACAAGAAAAATATATAAATTTGTAAATCTCACACTTGCATATATGCAGAAAACACTGCAATTTTTTATTTTTTTTGCCCTAAATGGGTCTTTTTGCAAGAGCACAATCCACCCACAGTATGGAAACAGTATATCTCTCAACGTAACATATGCAGTTCTGGTGCACTGAGCTTGCAGATAAAAGTTAGATTTTCTCTGACACTGGGCTCATGGCAGTGTAAGAAGACTGTGCACTGCAACACAAACAGGTAAACCTATGCAGATCGCTGAGTTATTAGATCTCTGAATCTGGACTCCTATATAAATCTCTCTCCCTGAAAGCACCATCAGGAACCTTCCCCTACACTATTTCTCTATCTTTTCTCTCAGATTGCAGAATCAGGACTAACTCATGTATTTCAATCTCTCCCTAATAAGCAACAGCAGCCAGGATCCTCTCCCTATCCTGTCTAAAGCAGAGTGACGTGCTGTGCTGTGTGCCTCTATCTAGCTTATATAGAAGCTGGGTCACATGCTGCACTGAGCTGGGTCACATGCTGCACTGGCCAATCACAGCCATGCCATTAGTATGCATGGCTATGATGGCTTTTAAGGGCACACCAGCTAAACAAAAGGTGATTGGCTGCCCCCTGAAGCTTTTCTAAATGCGCCATTACATCACCGAACACCGGACCCGAACATACATGCAATTGTTCGGGTTCGGGTCCGGTGCCCAAAAACTCGAATGTTCGGTACGGACCCGAACTTTACAGTTCAGGTCCGCTCAACCCTAGTTGTGATTTCTCACTGCTGCCCATAGGTGACACTGGCACCACTGGCCACAGTAGGAGATCTGTAACAAGACTGATTTATAAATATTTATATTTCCCCTTAGCCAGCTCAGGAGCTTTAAGGCCACTGGTGCATGATGGAGAGGATATAACAATTTGGGACAGAACTTGTGATTGCTCTCTTCCCCCTGGCTGTGGCCCGGGGAGGTGCTGCTGGATTGAGCTACTTTTTTCTATGTCTTCTGGCCAGTTACTTGATGTGCAGGGCCCTCTTCCTCTTTGCTTTTGATACTTGTACTGGATGGACCCAAAGCTGAAGTTTAACCACTTCCCGCCCGGTCAATATCAAATTGACGTCCGGGAAGTGGTTCTGTTATCCTGACTGGACATCTATTGACACATTTACACACACAGATCCACGGTCCTGCTCAGTTACTGGGCAATCGCGGGTGACTGGCGGCCACGCACATCGGGTCCCCAGTGATGCGGCGGTGTGAGCGCCCCTTAGTGGCCCTGGAAGGCGCGACGTCATATGACGTCCGCCCAGAATGAGAGGGTCTTCGTCCCGCCGTCGGTAGACTAGTGGTTAAAGAAAGTAAAAGTGCAAAAAATATGACGTTAGAAATGTTCATGTACAGGTTTGGACAATTACAGACTAGTCTTTAAAAAAAAAAAAAAAATGTTTGGGGGACTGGAACTCCGCTTTAAGGCTAAGTTCACCTTTTTTTTTTCTAAATTCCAGCTCCCCTATGTATCAATTTAGCATTAATGTACTTCTTTTGCAAAAATAAAAAAAGCTTTCCAGAAATTCTACACCGGTTTATCTCACTGGCTGTTTATTTATTTTTTTGTTTAGAAACGATTTTTATTATTGTAAAAGGTAAAAAGATAGTACAGATGTGTAACCAAAACATAGGTACAACTGATGTTTCATGCAAGTACTTATAATATGAGGTGAATGGTACATATAAGGAGGACATAGCAATACAATATAAGAACAATAACGATGCGATTTAGGTATTGTGACAGCAGGAAGGTAAAGTCACCTGGTTGCATCCAGGGGGGTAGATATATTTCGCCCAGATTCAGGCTTTACGCCGACTTATACAACTAGGTGGAGAGTTGTATAAGCCCAGCTGGGGCTAGTGGGCTCATGGATGACTCATACCTCTAGGGAGAGTGTGGGGCGTCGTGCAGACAGGGAGTTGATGAGACCAGCTGAAGCTTGTCAGCTCATTTAGGCCTCTATAAGAACTCCCAGCTTCATTAGATGTTAGCTCATGCCTGGACCCAGACCTGTGTGGACTGTCTAGGGAGAGTGAACCCCTGTGCGGTGAGACAAAGCCTGTGTGGCTATTTGCTTGGACATTTAAAACTAGGGACTTAGGGACTAGGACAGCACTAGGCTGATCCCAGTTGTTAGTTAGGAAACCTGTATGTTTAGTCAGAGGTCAAGTTGACCAGGATTTATTTTGTTTATGTTTCTTTTGCTTTGCTGTGTTTTGACACTGTAAATAGAAAATAAACCGCACCTTTTTGATTTTGAAAACCACAACCTCCGTTTGCTGGGCCTGTTTTTGTGTGGGGAGCCCATCCCGGGGGTCACACACACCCGCTGCCGAGCTAACCCCCTCACAGTATGTATATTTCCTGTCAGGTTATATAGTTTAAAAAAAATAAAGAAACACAGATTCCATTTATAATGATGATCATTATTAGGTTATATCATGTGATATTTAAGGAAGTGGTATGTCCCATGGGGACCATTTTTTTATTTAACACTGCTCCAATAGTTCTGCCTTACTTCCTGGACAGACTTTAGGTCACAACACAGGAAGGAGTTGGTCAGCTGAGGGTAGATGATGCAGGTGTTTCATCAGATTTTGAAACGGAAGTGACGTTCCATCGCCGCCATCTTGCTACACCCCGCACTCGTCCAGAGTAAGGAAATAGTAAGAAGGTGGCAAGTGGACATCTTGTTACACCCAACGGAGTCTGGAATTTCACACTTATTTTTACCACTAAATGGAGCTTATATAGTGAAATACAGTATTTGCAAATCTGTATGACTGTTTTGATGTTGAATTGTAAAATGAGAGGTGTTCTGTCAGATCAGCAAACCTCTGAGATCAGCAGGCTCGCCGCTGCTTTTACAATTCAACATCAAAACAGTCAGACGGATTTAAAAACATTAAAGCCCTGTACACACGATCGGATTTCCGATGGGATAAAATCTCTGATGGATTTTTCCATCGGATTTCCGATGAAGCTGACTTCCATCAGTCTTGCCTACACACCATCAGTCGAAAATCCGACCGTCCCAAACGCCGTGACGTAAAACACTCCGACGAGCCGAGAAAAATTAAGTTCAATGCTTTTTAGCATGCGTTGACTTGATTCTGAGCATGCGTGGGTTTTTTCTCCGATGGAGTTCCACACAGATGATCGGAATTTGCTATCGTTTTTTTTTCCATCGGATAAATTTAAAACATGTTCTATTTTTAATCACTGATGGAAAAAAGACCGATTGGGCCCATACACGATCGGTTTGTCCGATGAAAAAAGTCCACCAGACTGTTTTCATCTGTAAAACCGATCGTGTGTACAGGGCTTAAGGGGGTTATTTACTAAAGGCAAATCCACTTTGCAGTACAAGTGCAAACTACAAGTGCAAAGTGCACTTGAAATTGCACTTGGAAGTGCAGTCGCTTCAGATCCAAGGAGATCCAAAGGGCTAAAAACAGCATTTAGCTTGCACATGATTGGATTATAAAATCAGCAGAGCTTCCCCTCATTTCAGATCTACCCCTCAGATTTACAGCGACTGCACTTCCAAGTGCACTTTCAGTGCAATTTCAAGTGCACTTTGCACTTGTAGTTTGCACTTGTAGTGCAAAGTGGATTTGCCTTTCGTAAATAACCCCCTAAATGTCCCTATATAAGCTCAGTTTAAGTGGTTAAAGTGGTTGTTAAGCCACTCTAACCTGTATACACCATCAGCACTGCCTCCTATGTGTGTGATTTATAAAAATAAATGCTGCAAATACCTAATTTCACAGCTGAGATTGCGATCACATGACTGCCCAGCTTTCTCCTTTTCTCCTCTGAGAGATGCAGGGGGCGGGGCTGAGATTCCTCTGCTGATGTCAGTCTGGAAGGGAGGAGGAGAGGAGGAGGAGAGAGCTGGCTGGTCATGTGATCGCAATATCGGCTCTTAAATGAGGTATTTAAAGCATTTATATTTATAAATCATTCACAGAGGGGGACACTGCAATAAGAGCCAATGCTGATGGTGTATACAGGTTAGTGTTATTAGAGCAGCAGGAGGGGGAGGGGTGGCTCACACACAGACAGAGAGGGGAGGGGGAAGGGGCAGCTCACACACAGACAGAGGGGAGGGGGAGGGGGAGGAGGACACAGGAGCAGATAGGAGAGCAGATAGCAGAGCTGCTGATGACAGAGGCACGTAAACTGACCACAGTGTCTGTTCCCAGCAGCCATGATACACCGTGGTCAGTTTACAGAGGGGTGGGGAGAAACTGTCAGGATCAGCCAGGTTTTTTAGGTGTTAAAGGGGGCAAAATGACACAGGACAAGCACTGTGTCATATAACATGCTTTACAGGAGCAGAATAAACATTTTTGGGGGTTAACAAACGCTTTAAAATAATTTTGAAATGCCAGACTCTGGTGGGTGTAACAAGATGTCCGCTTGCCACCTTCTCACTGTATCCTTACTGTGGACGAGTGCGAGGTGTAGCAAGATGGCGGAGACAGAACTTCACTTCCGTTACAAATTCTGACAGGTCGCCAAATCTGACGAAACACAGGGTGTGTGCTAATGAGGTCAGCTGGCCGAACCCTTCCTGTGTCATGACCTAATGTCTCCCCATTCTGAAGCTCTTCACGGTTTACCACCTCTAGGTGCCTAGATGCATTGAGTTGCTACCATGGGATTGGCTGATTAGCAATTTGTGTTACCAAGCAATTAAACAGGTGTATCTAATAAAGTGGCTGGTGGGTGTGATGCATCTGTGTTGCTCTGGCTCAGTCAAATGAGGATGGCCCTAAACATTGCTGTCTGAGTTCGGGTTGTGGGGCTGCCTGGGGCAGTACAATTAAAAACAAAACCTGACAGAGCATGGCCCTGGGAGTACAGAGCGCAGGCAATGAGAATGGAAAATAGAATCTGTGTATGGATAGCAGTAGGGCTGTGCCAGAGGCCCTGTCAATTGTGCTGTTGCGAAGGATGTGTGTGCCTCCAAGTTCAGAGAATAAACTAATGAAAGAGAAGCTCTACATTAAACTAAATGGCTGTGTGAGCCAGCGAGGGTTTAGGACTACCAGCTAGATTATTTGTAAAGGGGCTAAAGGAGTCCTTGTTAAGTGAAATTACCATTTATGTTTAATGTCAATATGCAAGAATTGCAAAAGCCAAAACGAAATTCTCTTTTTTGCTCACAGCATTGATAAAAGTTCACTGATGTTGTCATGGTAGACGAAACATTGGGACGTACCGCGCTGGCTTCACAACACTGCGTTCTTCTCCTTGTGATCACATTATACAAAAGCCTACATTGATGTAAGTGCAATACTTTATTTAATAATTTTTTAGCCAAGGATTTTATGCTATATGGCGATCTTTTTTTCCTGTATGACTCCTTCCTGTTGACTGGTGGAGCCGATGAGTCTCTATATGCTGAGCTTGGATCGTTATGCTTTCTTGATGTTGGTCCCTGAAAGCTTGATTGTTGAATCTGCACTGCTGTACAATCCACATGCTGGTTCCTGTGATGGTAAAGACCCCATCAGTTTTGCTTGTTTGGCTCTCTGCTGTTGGCAGGTTGCCCACACCATTTGGTAAGAGTACCCTATTACCTTCACTGGTGGTGGTAGCACATTTGATGGTGAATATTGTTTCCTTGCTGAATTGAGCACACACCTCTGTCGGTCGTCCTTGGCTGGAAGTCCGAATATCCACCTATTTTATGGGCGTACCTGTACCTCCCTTTAAATTTGCCACCCAGGGGGCACACACCTGCCGCGTTCCTTGCGACTGCGGCCGCGGGTCCCGGGAACTCGATGTTCCCGGGAGGCCCGCGATTGCGGTCAGCAAGGGCAGAACAGGGGAATGCCTTTGTAAACAAGGCATTCCCCTATTCTGCCTAGTGACACTGTCACTGATGACCGTTCCCCGTGATCGGGAACGGTCATCAGTGACGTGTCACATGTAGCCACGCCCCTAACAGTAAAAATCACTCCCTAGTACTGACTTAACCCCTGCAGCGCCACCTAGTGGTTAACCCCATTACTGCCAGTGTAATTTTTACAGTAATCAGTGCATTTTTATAGCACTGATCGCTGTAAAAATGACAATGGTCCCAAAATGGTGTCAAAAGTGTCCGATGTGTCCGCCATAATGTTGCAGTCACAATAAAAATTGCCGATCGCCGCCATTACTAGTAAAAGAAAAATTATTAATAAAAATGCCATAAAACTATCCCCTATTTTGTAGAAGCTATAACTTTTGCGCAAACCAATCAATAAACGCTTATTGCGATTTTTTTTACCAAAAATATGTAGAAGAATATGTATCGGACTAAACTGTGGAAAAAATGTTTTTATACAAACTTTTACCCTTTAAAATCTCCATAGGCGATGTTTAAAAAATTCTACAGGTTGCATGTTTTGAGTTACAGAGGAGGTCTAGGGCGAGAATTATTGCTCTCGCTCTAACAATCGCGGTGATATCTCATATGTGTGATTGGAACACCGTTTTCATATGCGGGCGCTGCTCACGTATGCGTTCGCTTCTGCACGCGAGCTCGGCGGGACAGTGCGCGTTTACATTTTTTTTCCTTATTTATTTTACCTTTTATTTTTTTACACTGTTATTTTAACATGTAAACATCCCTTGTAATAGAAAAAAAGCATGACAGGACCTCTTGAATATGAGATCTGGGGTCAAAAAGACCTCAGATCTCATATTTACACTAAAATGCAATAAAAAAATAAATAAAAAAAAATGTTGCTATGGGCGGAAGTGACGTATAACGACGGCCGGCGTTCCGTAAGTGGTTAAAAGAATAGTCCACCTTTTCTTTGAAAAAAAAAGTAGGAAAAAAAAGAAAAATGGCCCTGCAATGGTATGGAGATGGGTGGGGGCCATCTTTCTCTCACTCATCTCCATACCACAGACATGACAGGACCAGATCGCCTCCGCCGCTGCCGGCAGGTCCGGTAAGCGGCGGAGGGCACTGGAGCGCGGCGGGAGGGGGGGGCCCTCTCCTGCCGCCGATAAATGTGATCTGGTGGCGAATCCGCCGCAGAGACCACTTTTATCTGAAAGAGGACCACCCGCTGAAGAAGAGGATATCGGGGTTATGGTAGCTAGCTGCTACCATAACAACGATATCCCTCTTCAAAGTACTGACGTATAACAACGGCGGGCCGTCTGTAAGTGGTTAAAAGAATAGTCCACCTTTTCTTTGCAAACAGCAAAAATGATCTTACAATCAATATACAGTTACTACTTTTTGCATAGAAGCCTATAACACATTATACCTGTGATCACTGCATTGTAGGTGCAATGCACTGGCTCTTGCAATGGTTACCCCTAGCCCCAAGTTATGGGACTGAAGGAAGTGGACTAAACTTGCAGTGACATCACCACCTTGCTGCTTCAGGGGCAGATAGGACTTTTAGAGCTGTTAGTTAATATTGGATGACATTGGATTGATTAAAAAAAAGGGGATTTAGATAAAGGGCAGAAGATGGTTTGTGGTAGAGATGTGCGAGACATAATTTTTTTTTTTTTTACGGTTTCATTTGTTAAGTAAATAATTTTGTTTTGTAATATTCGTTATGTTAGAGTTAAAAATCATTCATTTTTGGAATATTTTCGCTATCTCGAGAAAGTATATATATTAGTTTTTCTAAATCAGTTTGTCTTTTCGAAAAGCTCTGTTATTCTTTTCTTATTTCGGAAAATTGGCCATATTTGTTTTAATGTGTTCATTTTTTATTTCGGGAGATTATTTATAGACCTTGAGTCATCAGGGTGTATCAGCAGTGGCGGTGCGTCCATAGAGGGCGCAGGAGCGCCGCCCCCTCTCGCTCCTGCACCGCCACTGAAAAACAATACATAGATTCATGCATTGCATATTACACAGCTCCCCTTCATATTAGTCAGCCCCCCTGCATATTACACAGCCCCCTCCCGCAGCTCTGCCCTTTCCTTACTTGCCCCGTGCAGAGAGGGAGACAGAGCAGAGCGGAGCAGGGAGCAGGAAGCTGAATGAGAACGCGGGAGAGAAACACAGCAGCGCTGATAAGACAGCGGGAGCTTCCAGGGTTAATTTTTCATACTAGCAACCAATCATCTGGAAAGTTAGCTCCGGAAGCTCCCGCTGTCTTATCAGCGCTGCTATGTGTCTCTCCCGTGTTCTCATTCAGCTTCCTGCTCCTACTTAAAATGTGCACTGACGGGCCGGACATTTAGCAGCGGCGGGCCGGGTGCAGCCCGCGGGCTGTAGGTTGCCGACCCCTGGCGTATTTAATTCAGAATGGTGAAATTGCTGATGGGGACAGCAGTGAGATTTGCCTGTGTAATGTGTGTTGAAATATGGGTGTAACATGAAATATGGGTGTGTGTGTGTATGAAGTATTGTTGTAACATTAAAGTGGTTGTAAACCCACTGTTGGTTTTTTTTTTCTTTTCCCCCACCTGCAAGAGAAAGGCATAATGAGCTAGTATGACTAGCATATTAGCTCATTATGTACCACTTACCTTGGATCGGGGCCCCCGAAGCAGTCCGCGTCCCTCTGTCCAGCCGCAGACATCACTGCGGCGATAGCCGGAATGTTAGTTCCGGTATCGCCGCTCCGGCGCTGTGATTGGCCGGAGCGGCGAAGACGTGACTCTGCGCATGCGCGCATGACCCGTCGAATTCGGCTACGTCGTCGAATACTGCGACCTAGCCAAATTTGTGAATGGGATTAACCCCATGCGCGTGACGTCACCGTCGCCGCATTTAAATGCAAATATCTCCTTAACCGTGTAGGTTAAGGAGATATTTCATGCACCTACAGGTAAGCCTTAATCTAGGCTTACCTGTAGGTGTTTGTTTAGAAAGTGGGTTTACAACCACTTTAAACATGGTCACCATATAAAGTGCCTGAACAGTGACCTTCATGGCAGGATCAATAGGTAGAATTTTTATGAAAACTGTAGTCTTAAAAATTACATTTAAAAATAAAATGATATTGAAGTTTATATGTGATTTAAGGAATTTGGACAACTTTAAATGTATTTTTATATACAACCTGCATGAGTACTTGAATCTACAGAATCGGCCTTCTATCATGCATTGCAAAGCAGCACTCAGACAGGGAGAGGGAGGAGCAGTACTAGGAACCAATCAGACTCTTTTTTTTTTTTTTTTACCTTAATGCATTCTCTGCAATGGGATGGGAATGCCCCCATGAGTGCCACCATAGAAAGTGGTTTCCTATGGGGGCACTCGCTGAAGAGGAGGTGTCAGGAGCCCCCTTCTGGGGACCCGAGAAGTGGAGGATCGAGGCTGCTCTGTGCAATACCACTGCACACAGCAGGTAAGTATCACATGTTTATTATTTTAATAAAATAAACAAAGCAAAAAAAAAAAGAAAGCTTTAGTATCACTTTATGGAACACACTGACAGGAGGAGAGACATAGGTGTGCGCAGCCTATTGCATTAGGGTGTGCATTCCAAAACGCAAACACACACGCGTGTGTATATATATATATATATATATATATATATATTGTGAGGGGGTTAGCTTGGCAGCGGGTGTGTGTGACCCCCGGGATGGGCTCCCCACACAAAAACAGGCCCAGCAAACGGAGGTTGTGGTTTTCAAAATCAAAAAAAAGGTGCGGTTTATTTTCTAGTTACAGTGACAAAACACAGCAAAGCCAAAAGAAACATAAACAAATTAAATCCTGGTCAACTTGACCTCTGACTAAACATACAGGTTTCCTAACTAACAACTGGGATCAGCCTAGTGCTGTCCTAGTCCCTAAGTCCCTGGTTTTAAATGTCCAAGCAAATAGCCACACAGGCTTTGTCTCACCGGACAAGGGTTCACTCTCTCCAGGAAGTCCACACAGGTCTGCTTCCAGGCATGAGCTAACATCTAATGAAGCTGGGAGTTCTTATAGAGGCCTAAATGAGCTGACAAGTTTCAGCTGGTCTCATCAACTCCCTGTCTGTACGACGCCCCACACTCTCCCTAGAGGTATGAGTCATCCATGAGCCCACTAGCCTTAGCTGGGCTTATACAACTCTCCACCTAGTTGTATAAGTCGGCGTAAAGCCTGAATCTGGGCGAAATATATCTACCCCCCTGGATGCAACCAGGTGACTTTACCTTCCTGCTGTCACATACCCCCCCCTCTTGTTTTAACCTCGGGGTTGGAACACCAGCAATCAGGCATTCATGTACTCGAGACAAAGCATCCACATTCCCCATTTGAACGCCAGGGCGATGCTTTACTGTGAAGTTGAATTCCTGGAGGGCCAGGAACCACCTATTCACTCTTCTATTTGTTTCCTTGTTTTGAGCCATCCACTTTAACGGAGCGTGATCCGTAACCATGTCAAAGTGCCTACCTAGCAGGTAGTACCGAAGGGAATCTAGAGCCCACTTCACCGCTAAACACTCCTTTTCAACGGTGGCGTAATTTACCTCATGGGACTTCAACTTCCTGCTGAGGTAAATGACTGGGTGCTCTTCCCCGTTCCAGACCTGGGACAATACTGCTCCTAACCCCACATCTGACGCATCACTTTGTACGACAAAGTCTTTAGAGAAGTCGGGTGAGTACAACACTGGCTGGCTACATAAGGCTTGTTTCAAGAATTGGAATGCTGCCTCAGCCTCGGGGGTCCATTTAATCATGACCGACCCTTTCCCCTTCGTTAGGTTGGTTAGGGGCACAGCCTTAGAGGCAAAGTGGGGAATGAATCGCCGATAATACCCAGCGATTCCCAGAAAGGCTCGTACCTGCTTCTTGCTGTTGGGACGTGGCCAACTCTGGATGGCCTCGACTTTGTTGAGTTGGGGTTTTATTACTCCCCTCCCAATGGTGTACCCAAGATATTTGGCCTCCTCCTGCCCAATGGTACACTTCTTGGGGTTAGCCGTAAACCCCGCTTCCCGAACAGAGTCCAGGACTGCTTGCACTTTTGGCAGATGTGAGGCCCAATCTGTGCTATGGACAATTACGTCATCCAGGTAAGCCGCAGCATACTTCCGATGGGGCCTCAGCATCTGGTCCATTTTCCGCTGGAATGTGGCCGGCGCATTCTGTAACCCGAACGGCATTCTTTTATATTGGAACGCCCCGTCTGGGGTTACAAATGCGGTTTTCTCTTTGGCCAATTTGGCCAGGGGGATTTGCCAATACCCTTTTGTGAGGTCAAGAGTCGTCATGTATCGGGCTGTTCCCAGCCGGTCGATCAACTCATCTATACGTGGCATGGGGTAGGTGTCAAATTTTGTAACTTTGTTCAACTGACGAAAATCGTTACAAAATCGCCAGCTCCCATCCGGTTTAGGCACCAACACAATGGGACTAGACCAATCACTTTGGGACTCCTCTATCACCCCTAAGTTCAGCATTTTCTGTACTTCCTCCCGTATTGCCTCCCGTCGGGCCTCTGGGATCCGATAGGGTTTTAACTTCACCCTTTCACCGGGCGGGGTAATGATGTCATGCTCTACCCCAGATGTTTGTCCCGGCAGCTCAGAGAATACCTCCTTGTTGCGAAGCACAAACTCCTTAACCTCCTGTTGTTGGGGTTGTGACAAGGTGGCTGCTATTCCAACCTCAGGAATCACGCAACCAGTTTGAGCTGGTGACCAAGTGTCTGCGACTAGGGACTCTCTATCCCTCCAGGCTTTCAACAGATTAACGTGATAGATCTGTTCGGGCTTTCGCCTTCCTGGTTGTCTGACCTTGTAATTCACTTCGCTCACTTTTTCCATTATCTCGTAGGGGCCTTGCCATTTGGCAAGGAATTTACTTTCAACCGTAGGGACAAGTACCAGTATCCTATCCCCCGGGGAAAAGGTACGGGTCTTGGCTCCACGGTTGTACACTCTCTGCTGTGCTAACTGCGCTTGGGCCAAATGTTCCTTCACGATGGGCATTACCTGTGCAATTCGGTCTTGCATCAGGGCGACATGCTCAATCACACTCCTGTGGGGAGAACTCTCACTTTCCCAAGTTTCCTTGGCAATATCCAACAGCCCTCTTGGGTGTCTCCCATACAGTAACTCAAAGGGGGAGAATCCCGTAGAGGATTGGGGCACCTCCCTAATAGCAAACATCAGATAAGGAAGTAGACAGTCCCAATCCTTTCCATCTCTATCCACCACTTTCTTCAACATTTGCTTTAGGGTTTTGTTGAATCTTTCAACCAGCCCATCGGTTTGGGGGTGATACACAGATGTACGTAATTGCGTCACTTTGAACAATTTACACAGCTCCTTCATAACCCGGGACATAAAGGGTGTACCTTGGTCCGTAAGCAGTTCTCTACAAATACCCACCCGGCTAAACACAAGAGATAGCTCTTTGGCTATGGTTTTGGCCGAGGTATTTCGGAGAGGGATCGCTTCTGGATAACGGGTGGCATAGTCCATTATAACTAATATGTACTGGTGCCCCCTAGCGGACTTGATTATAGGACCTACCAAATCCATGGCGATCCTCTCAAACGGGACCTCAATGATGGGTAGAGGGACCAGCGGGCTACGGAAATGTGGCATCGGGGCCGACCTCTGACACACAGGGCAGGAGGAACAATAATTTTCTATGTCCTTTATCACCCCCGGCCAATAGAATCTCTGTAATACCCTCTCTCGGGTTTTCTCTGTCCCCAGATGACCTCCAAGAATGTGCCCATGGGCCAACTCCAACACCAACTTCCTGTAAGGTTTGGGCACCACAAGCTGCTCAACGGTTTCTTCTGCCCTTTTTGCCACCCGATACAGTAGGTCCTTCTCTACGCTGAAGTATGGGTAAGTGCAGGTATTATCTGGGTTCACTAACTCGCCATCTATTTTCACTACGTTTTCCCGTGCCTTTATTAGGGCGGGGTCTTTCAACTGTTCTGTGGCAAAGTTTTCCCTGTGAACCTCAAGATCAGAAAACTCCACAGACGGTAGGTTTTCGTCTGAGGAGGTGGGCTCCTCTCCAGTTTCTTGAGTCTCCCCTGCCAATACTGATAAGGGAAATTCCGGAGAGTCCTCACCACTCTCAGTGGAGTTCTGGCTATCCCATTCCTGGTACATAGGGGCACCAGTGGGGGGCTCAGGATCATCCCACAGTTCCCAGAACTTCGGAAAATCCCTTCCCACAATGGCGTCATGCGGTAACTGAGATACTAAGCCCACTGGATGAGAGAGGGTACCTTTGGGGGTCTCGAAACACACTGTAGTCACTGGATACTCTCGGGTGTCCCCATGCACACAAATAACAGCTACCTTGCTATTCCCAGAGACCTCTGTTTTAACTAACTCAGCCTTTATCAGGGTCACAAGGCTACCTGAATCCAGCAATACCACAACATTTCTACCATTAACACACATTTTGCATAAATGTTTCTCAGTTCCTCGAATGGCAGTGCATGCGACTGTCGCACACAGCGACTGACGTCTGCCCATCAGAAAGTCACACTGCATGGGTTCCTCCACAACCGGGCAATTGGCTGCAATATGTCCCGCTTGCCGGCAGCGGTAGCAAACGATCCTTCTTGCCGCCTCTTGAGCCGCTGATTTCCCAGGCTGTTCTCGCCAAACTTGGGGTAGAGCTCCCACCCTCTCACTCTCTCCACCCTCACCCCTTGGAATCCTCTTATCCGCCCCTGGGGATGGTCTGGTCTTAGGGTGGAAAGTCCGAGTGTCTCTGGAAGAGGCCGTCAGGTTCTCTGTAGCCAAGTATTTCTCCACACGATCCACAAGACCATCGGCCGTCTCTGGGTCTCCATGGCTTACCCACTTTTGGATGGCAGTAGGAAGAGCTCTCAAAAACCGATCCATTACAACACGTTCCACAATCTTTGGTGCGGACAAAGTCTCTGGCTGTAGCCACTTTCTGCTCAGGTGAATGAGATCATACATTTGAGACCTGGGGGGTTTTCCAAGCTGGAAAGTCCAGTTATGCACACGCTGAGCCCGGACAGCCTGGGTGACACCCAGCCTTGCCAATATTTCAGCTTTTAGCATCACATAGTCTTTTGCTTGGTCAGGCTCTAGGTCATAGTAAGCCTTCTGCGATTCACCAGTTAACAGAGGAGCCACCAGTCCAGCCCACTGCTCCTCAGGCCACTTTTCTCTTTCAGCAGTCCTTTCAAATGTGGTCAAAAATACCTCTGGATCATCCTCTCCAGTCATTTTTGTCAATAAACGACTCACCCCAAAGGACGCGGTATTAGTGGGACGGCTTTCCTCACTGGTCTGCGGACGTTGCTGCATTACTGCTTCCATTTGTTGTAGTCTCTGCTCTTGCTTCTGTAACAGGTCTATGAAGCGGGCCTCAGATTGCTGCTGGGCTTGTTGCTGAGCTTCCAGACTCTGTTGGTGAGCTTGCTGCTGGGCTGCAAGGCTCTGTTGATGAGCTGCAAGGCTCTTTTGCAAACCTGCATTTGTCTGCTGTTGATTGGCATTTGCTAGAGCCAGCTGCTTCAGTATCTCCTCCATGCTGGCTTAAAAAAAAACTGCCACTGGTTCTCCACCAACTGTGAGGGGGTTAGCTTGGCAGCGGGTGTGTGTGACCCCCGGGATGGGCTCCCCACACAAAAACAGGCCCAGCAAACGGAGGTTGTGGTTTTCAAAATCAAAAAAAAGGTGCGGTTTATTTTCTATTTACAGTGACAAAACACAGCAAAGCCAAAAGAAACATAAACAAATTAAATCCTGGTCAACTTGACCTCTGACTAAACATACAGGTTTCCTAACTAACAACTGGGATCAGCCTAGTGCTGTCCTAGTCCCTAAGTCCCTGGTTTTAAATGTCCAAGCAAATAGCCACACAGGCTTTGTCTCACCGGACAAGGGTTCACTCTCTCCAGGAAGTCCACACAGGTCTGCTTCCAGGCATGAGCTAACATCTAATGAAGCTGGGAGTTCTTATAGAGGCCTAAATGAGCTGACAAGTTTCAGCTGGTCTCATCAACTCCCTGTCTGCACGACGCCCCACACTCTCCCTAGAGGTATGAGTCATCCATGAGCCCACTAGCCTTAGCTGGGCTTATACAACTCTCCACCTAGTTGTATAAGTCGGCGTAAAGCCTGAATCTGGGCGAAATATATCTACCCCCCTGGATGCAACCAGGTGACTTTACCTTCCTGCTGTCACAATATATACACACACACACTCTAAATAAATGTAATCATTTTAAAATGTAGTAGGGTAGTGGATGGTGTCAGTAGTTTTTTTTTTTTTTTTTTTACAATTTTATTTATATTTTTTATTATTTTCTAGAAGCTTTGGTGAAATATCAGCAGGGGGAATCTGCGCTGCACAGGGTGATTAGGGTGTGCCCAGGCACACCCGGCACACCCCCTGCGCACGCCTATGAGAAGAGAGCAGAGTGAGTGGAGCTGATGATTTATCATCAATCCATTGTTCATTGTCCAATCAGCAGGCTGTGGGGAGGAAGGTGACACCACTGTATCTCTGATCTCTAACAGAAAATGTGGTCTTACCATCCGGCTGGGCTGTCTGGCAAAAGTTCATGGTTAGCAAAAAAATTACAAATCCTTTGGCGGTTTGTACAGTTATTTCAACAGTTTATCTATCTGTTCACCTGGAGTTCAGCTTTAACTCCTAATAACGGGGTGATTTTATTGCTGCTTAATGTCCTTCCTATAACAATGAGAGAGTCATTCTTGCTTGGTAGTAATTTGCCACCGAAACACGATTTTTCTTTTTGTCCTGAGTCCGCTCCTTGAGAAATTGGATTCTAAACTGTATCAGATCTGTACAACTTTAACAAAGGACTCCGGCTTTAATAAACCATTGTTTTGAGCTTTTACTTCAAGGGAAAATGTCTCTGGTATCAAAGGATTTTTGTTTTCATGCGGCAGACAATGTTCTGCAAAAATTGAACTCTGCTTTTTATAGGGCCAGTTTCCCCAGAGCAGTTGAATTAGTGAATTACCAATTGGCTTCTTATAGTTATTACAATATTATTATAGTTGAGACGGTTCTCTTTTTAGTATCTAATGGACAGTCCAACAAAACATGATATTTTTGTTAGAAGCAAAGAAAGTTGGACTGATTTAACCTCAGACTTTGTATTTTTTCCATACTCTGATATTAAAGTGGATGTAAAGCCCCTCTCATCCTTTCTAAACTACTGCCATAGTGCTGATCTAGAAGGATAGAGATGCCTCCTGCATGTATCCTTATCTGTCAAATGTCTCCCCTCTGTCTGTTATAAGAACTGAAAAACTGCAGATTCTGTGGGTGGATCTGTTGTCTGGAGCTCGGTGGGTGGAGTCGTGATGTCAGTAGACTCCCCGCCCACCTCTACGCTCCCCTTGTCAACATGCATTTTCTCCTGTGTATTCCTTCTGCTATGATCACTAACATCCAGTAAAAATCCAGAAAAGTAACCACATGACTTCAGAAAAGGAGTGGGGATTGGGAATTAAAAAATAATGCCTGTCTAAAGCTAGTGCACGAGATATGTAAATAACCTGTCACTCAAAGCAAGGGGGCGGAACGGACAAAGGTAACTCTGTCCGTTTTATCTTACTGAACAATAAAAGAGGATTGCTCAGAGCTGGATTAACTCTTTGTGGCAAGACCTGGCACAAATGATAGGAAATCTTATACTCAACATTGTGACAGCAAAAAAAAAAAATTTCGGGTGTACATCCACTTTAAGGTCCTTCTGCCATGAAATCAGATTCATAATTACCAGAATCAGGCGGCACATAGACTTCTATGGGGTAAAATTTAGGTGGAGAAGTTTTTAGGTATCATCTAGGGCAGGGGTCTCAAAACTATGGCCCTCCAGTTGTTCAGGAACTACAATTCCCATCATGCCAAGTCATATCTGTGAATGTCAGAGTTTACAATGCCTCATGGGACGTGTAGTTCCTGCAAGAGCTAGAGGGCCGTAGTTTGGAGACCTCTAGAAAATGGAAGACTTCATCCAAAGGCTTAGGCTACATTCACACGGCTTCATGTAGCAGATAGTTTGCAGGGTTCAGAGGTGGCAGCACTTTGTGCTATGACCACAGCTGCGGCCAGTTTGTGTACGTCCAAAACTTCACAGAAATGCTGACCCTGGATGCAATGGAGGCTCTATTCGCATTTAACCTCTCAGATGAGCCATGAAAAGTGGTATCATCGGCCATTGATTTCTACAAAATGCAAATCTGACAGTTACTGTGGACAAGTAGCGCTGTTCACAGAGTGTGTGCAGGCAGAGTGTAAGCAGGGGTTAGTACCCCTTTTAGGAAAATTCCTTCTGTATGCAGGTGCAGTCTATTTTCTCCACTAAATGATGGTAGCTGCGCTGTGATTACACTAAGGAAAAGAGAATGAGGGAAGGGCTGTGGGCTGGTCTAATAAACAGGGGCTAGAGATAAGTGGCGTGATAATGACGAATAAGTGACACAGATGTGAAATATGTAAGTTTCACGACCAATGAACATGCACAAATCCCAATAATGCAGGGGCGAGAAAAAGGCTCGAAATCCCCGGGCGCCAGGTCGTAAATGCGACTAGAATTAGCGACCTGGCGCCTGGGGCAGCACAGCTGAGGTTACCTGTATTTCCGTGCCCCCCCCCCGCGCGCGATCTCGTCGGGCCGCGGTGGCCGGTAATTTAGGTCGCGGCTTTGCGGCCTTCTGCAGGCTTAGGCTTCATTCTTTAATCTGGCACCATCTTGTGGTGGCCATTGGTATGACAAGACAACCAGCAATGCTTGCCTGTTTCACTGCTCGCCAATCTCCTTCCCTTTACTTAGAAGTTAACCCCCAAACATTATATATATTTATTATTCTAACACCCTAGAGGATAAAATGGCGGTCGTTGCAATACTTTCTGTCACACCATATTTGCGCAGCGGTCTTACAAGCGCACTTTTTTGAGGAAAAAAATACACTTTTTTAAATTAAAAAATAAGACAACAGTAAAGTTAGCCAATTCTTTTTTTATATTGTGAAACGATAATGTTACGCCGAGTTAATTTGATACCAACATGTCAAGCTTCAAAATTGCGTCCGCTCGTGGAATGGCGACAAACTTTTTCCCTTTAAAATCTCCATAGGCGACATTTAAAAAATTCTAAAGGTTGCATGTTTTGAGTTACAGAGGCTGTCTGGGGCTAGAATTACTGCTCTCACTCTACCGATCACGGCGATACCTCACATGTGTGGTTTAAACACTGCTTTCATATGTGGGCGCTACTCACGTATGCGTTCACTTCTGCATGCATTGGTCGTTAAAAAAAAAAACCTGGCTGCTAACTTTTTTACCTGGCTCCTAGATTCCAAGCAAATTTATCAAGCTCTGCCCTAATGGGTGAGCGTTAACATAATCGCATGTGAAATCTTAGATGAAATATAAACAAATAAATGTCTATAAATGAATGTGCAAGACAAAACGTATGTGAACTCCAAAAAAACGCACAAGATAAAACAAATGCAAAAATTATGATAAAATGTCCATAGTTTGGATCCAAAGTAAACGTGACAAGTGATACAGTCCAATATTCTAAGTGAGTCCCGTCACCATCGGTTGCTAGGGTGTTTAGCACACGACTCTTCAGTGAAAATCCACCACACTGCTCACAAGCAGCTTACCTCCCAGCTAAAATAAACCAGCATATGGTGTACTCCAGGGCAGTAGACAGTCCTCTCGAGGAAGACCTATTCTTACTTTCACAGGATGTATATAGAAATACAAGCGAAGAAAGAAATATATATATATAGTGTGACTCTGTAGATGCACAAACTGGAGTGACTGTAATTAGATGTTCTCACACTCACTTTTTAATGAGCGAGCATGGACATTTGTCATTATCACGCCACTTATCTCTAGCCCCTGTTTATTAGACCAGCCCACAGCCCTTCCCTCATTCTCTTTTCCTTAGTGTAATCACAGCGCAGCTACCATCATTTATCGATATTTTCTGTTTGTCTATTTGGATTAGACCCCCCGGTATCTGCTGCAGTGCCCCCCACACCCCAGCTACCCCACCTGCTCAATTTTTGGCTAGCGCAGGTGGTTCTATCTTATACTATTTTCTCCACTGCAGGTGGCTCTCGTCAGCAGACATGCAGATGGGGAAGGAAGTCGAGAGAAACCTAGTTCCTCAAGGGTTTCCTCTGCCACAGGGAAGCAGTTATCCAATTGGATGCTGGCATCCCGTGTGACTTTGGCAGCCATCTTGGGTCAGGCAGAGTCTATTTAAAACCCCAGCTCTTGGATTTGATGCACATTTTGCGAGTGGCTAGAGTAGGGAAGTGTCACCCATCTGAGAGGGAGAGCACTTAGAGCCAGGGAAAGGTTCCAGAGGAGTAGGGAATGCGCAGTGACCATGCCAACCCTCTGGAAAACCTAAAACCTTCCTTTGGGTACAGACCGGCCAGGCCGCACTCTTCTTCTCATGGCAGTGGCTGTTGACATCTCTGGATCTCCATTTACTGTCTCATTGCTGTTCACTTTGTGAGTTTTCCTGGTTGGGTTGCCTCCCGCCGGGCCTGTTGTATATTGCTTAACATTTGTTACAATATACTCCTGTTACTGCTCTTGGACTTTACTGCTTTCTGCCTGCCTCATCACGCTGCACCTACCCATATTTCTCTGGGGGGATATTCGGGGGGGGGTTGGTTTGATTCCTTATATTCTTTAGCCGGTAGAGCTTGGGGCAGATGCCGATGGGAAGAGCTTAACTTTTGTATACTACCATGTAAGCTTGTAGCTTTAGGAAGTGAACCTAAAGGCATCTACAATGAGGAAACTGGAAGAGCTGGTTGCCAACCCTAAGTTGACCTTGAACTGTACAGTGCTACTGATGGAAAGAAAACTCCTTCCCTGGTTGGATATTTTAGGTGGGGCTAACTTGGTCCAATTTAATCTTGATCCAGTAGAGCTTGGGGCGAAGGTTGTTGAGAAAAGCTTACTTTTAGTATACTACCATGTAAGCTTGAAGCCTAAGTAAGTTACCCCTTTGGGTGTAGGCCTTGTATTGGAGAACCCACCTAAGGGGACATACTTTGAGGAAACTAGAAGTGTTGGTTGCCAACCCAATGATAAAGTTGACCTTGAACTGTACAGTGTAACTGATGTTGGGGTAAAAAGGTAAAGACGAAGTTGTGTTTTGACAAAAAACTGTACACCCTGTTCCAGTAAATCATAAGAAGGCTGGATTTGTGGACATTCCTTTATTTCTGGAGGGGGTACCCAGATAAGAGAATGTGAGTAACCAAGATGGCGGCGTGCCTTCATGTTAGAGGTGTTTGATGCATTATCCCATTCCTTTTGCAGGATGATAGTAGGAGGTGCCCTTGGCTAGCATGGTCGTTGCTTGAGGCAAATCAGGACCACGTTTAAAAGCATTTAGAACTGTCTATGAGAATCTAGAAATTCTCACCAGCAGCCACACCTGGCTACAGCTGTGCAGCTGTGTAAATGTAGCCTGCACCTGCTCAAAATGAGGTAAGTGTAAATGCTCATATAGGGTAGAGAGCATGGGTATTTAGGTCCGGTACATTGGCATCAAGGATAAGTATATTTTACGTGAAAGTACTCTTATCCTTTAAAAGGTTTCACAATGAATGATTAATTTTTAATTAAAGAGACCATACCCTTCATTTTGACAACCTTCCTATAAGAACATATTTGCATTTAACAAATTATATGCATGTTTTTTACCTGTAAAAACCTTCCTTATGTAGACATCCGAAATCCCTGAGACTGCTGCTGAGGGTCGTTATCTTCAATGGGATTTCAGTAATGGAAAGTAAAAGGGTAATACTGCGCTGGAAATAATGTGAAACGAAGCTGCCAACACTGCTGGTACAAAAAGCTAGTGATAATCGAAAATTAAAAGTGTAGCGCTATCTAAATAAATATGTACAAATGTGAAAATATACACAAAAAACTGAATATGATAATATAGTGATAGACACGTGTATCACCCAAAATAACGTGCTGGGTGACTCCAGTGATAAAGTCCTCAAATAATATTAACACAATTATGCAAATATATGCAAATTAATGTCCATTATAGGCAAATGAATGTCCATTAAAAATGGAATCCATAAAACGAAGGTGATGAAGATCAGTCCAGAGAGAACGTGATGAATCAAAACGTGAAATTGTAATCAACAGTCTTCTGTGTGTGAGAGAAAGTAGCCACCACCAAAGTGAATAGAGGAAGGCTTACCAGAAGTTATGGATTTGGCGGGGCATAAGCCACCCAAATCAAATAAACTTGAAGAGTGTGAACACTCAAACATTAATAAAATAGAGATGTGATGTGAGATCCGCCACCAAATATATGTTGAGGAGGCTTACCAGAGGTCTCGGATTTGGAGAGGCGTACGCCGCCCAAATCTGAGATTGCTTAGGGGGTTAATGGACGCCAATGGAGATGGTCTTGAGTGGAGGGGTAGTCTGGAGTCAAAGGGGTTTAGTACTTCAATCAGACGGGACATCCAATAACACAAAACACCAATTCATGTAGGGACTCGGTATCCAATGCATATGTGTGGAGATAGAAAAGCTCTGGATATATGAACTTCAGACTTACCAGCCACAAGGAATGAATGTCGAGTGGGACATTAACTCCTTCATTAATGCGTCCTGACCACTCTAAAATTATACAACCTCTCTTTCTTTCTCTCTCCTTTTTACTGATTTTAAATATTATTTTAAACCTTTTAAAATATGTTTTTCTAAAACATGTTTATGTGTGTACATTTACACATTCATTTTTTATTTTATTAGCGTTTAATACACACATTTACATCTCTGGATGTGTTATATGTACCTCTATGTGCACATTATGTGCACTATATATGATCTGATTGGATTATACAGGTTTACTAAATGCAGGCTGTTTTGTCACATATGCATTATTTCCCACTTTCAATCATGTATAATATATGTATGGTATCAATACCTTTTATATTTGTCAAATAGTTATCCTACACTAACGCCTTTTATTTGATCTGCGCACCCTGTCGGAGATACATTCTTTCCCCTTTAGAAGGGATGAGGTACACGCCCTTTACAGGGGCGGATTGACCAATAGGCGCCTTAATTATGCCTGTATGTGTGTCTCGACGGAGTGACGCAGTTGAGGCAAGAGGCAGCCTAACGTCTCAACTTTAGAGTGAGGCTTGGCTGCCGCTTCCGGTCCTCGTGGTTACGGCGGAAGTGACGTGCTGGTGCTGAGTCCACGCCTCGTTCTCATAGCGAGGCCTGGATACAGCCTGCTTCCTGCCGAGTAACCAGGGGATTGAAAACGAGGCTTGGATAGCGCCAGTATGTAAGGCGATTTAGAGCCCTATTTATTACTATTAATGCCGTTTCTTTGTTATTCTGTTTTTTTTTGCATCATGCTGAGATACAGTCATAGATTTGTGCATAAGTATTGTGACCATCCATGACATATATCAAACAGGAAGTGAACCATGTGTGGTTCGCTTCCTGGGTCATGGAGGTCAATATGTTCATAAATTTGCGATGTTTGTGGGACAAGGTCCATACCCCAGATGATGACTTTTTAGTCGAAACTAGTCGGGTGGATTTGTCCATATACATCGCTCTTGTACCTGCATCCATGCTTTTAGACCATCTCAAAATGTGAGTGTTGCATTGTATAATTTTTTATTAAATTCTTTCCAAACGGAATTATGCTATGTGAGCTTTTCTATCTCCACACATATGCATTGGATACAGAGTCCCTACATGAATTGGTGTTTTGTGTTATTGGATGTCCCGTCTGATTGAAGTACTAAACCCCTTTGACTCCAGACTACCCCTCCACTCAAGACCATCTCCATTGGCGTCCATTAACCCCCTAAGCAATCTCAGATTTGGGCGGCGTACGCCTCTCCAAATCCGAGACCTCTGGTAAGCCTCCTCAACATATATTTGGTGGCGGATCTCACATCACATCTCTATTTTATTAATGTTTGAGTGTTCACACTCTTCAAGTTTATTTGATTTGGGTGGCTTATGCCCCGCCAAATCCATAACTTCTGGTAAGCCTTCCTCTATTCACTTTGGTGGTGGCTACTTTCTCTCACACACAGAAGACTGTTGATTACAATTTCACGTTTTGATTCATCACGTTCTCTCTGGACTGATCTTCATCACCTTCGTTTTATGGATTCCATTTTTAATGGACATTCATTTGCCTATAATGGACATTAATTTGCATATATTTGCATAATTGTGTTAATATTATTTGAGGACTTTATCACTGGAGTCACCCAGCACGTTATTTTGGGTGATACACGTGTCTATCACTATATTATCATATTCAGTTTTTTGTGTATATTTTCACATTTGTACATATTTATTTAGATAGCGCTACACTTTTAATTTTCGATTATCACTAGCTTTTTGTACCAGCAGTGTTGGCAGCTTCGTTTCACATTATTTCCAGCGCAGTATTACCCTTTTACTTTCCATTACCATTTTCACAATTTCATATTGCCGCAGGAGATCCTTACTTAATTACATTCTACTGTTATTATTTAATTATGGACGTTTTTGACTATCGCGCTTCGCGGATAGTAAATACGGAGGGTGTTTTTGTTGTCACAGGTAATGACACCGAAATAGCAGGTCTATTTCTGAGGTTAAAAAACATCATGGTGTCAGAACTCCATCTCCAATGGGACCTTGTTTTTCTGGAGCAATATGTTGCAGAAAACATGGTACCCCGGAGTCTTAGATGGGATGTACACCCGCAACAGGGAGAACTAGATCTGGATTCCTGGTCTAAATATTTCAACGATGCAGGGACCAAATTTCTCAATTTTCTTATTGCCAGGAAACGTAACCGTCTCTTGGCTTTAGATAGAGAAATTAAGGAACTGAAGGATGGACTACTTGTATTTAAAAATACAGTTGAATATAACACTCTGTCCTCTAACCTTCAAACTTATCTCATCAAGGAAGATAAGGACCAGAGAACCAAAAAACACAAAAAATACTCACGTGACATTGGTGATTATAAATCTGGGAAAGTGTACAGCTGGCAGAAACCGCCTACATTGGATACAGCCATGGAGGTTAATTCCTCACATGCAAGTAGTGCGGCGCCTCCAGTTGTACACCTTAATCAACCCAAACCTTCTATGAATAGGAGTCAACCACCTGGTGATCGTACACAAGGTGGGGTCCCCCATGATACCCATACCCCTAAGAATACCCAAAGGGGAAGGGGACATAGCTCCAATAGAAGAGGTGGAGTAAATCATAGAGGTAATCATTCCAATTATGATTACAACCAACAATATTATGAAAGAGAGAGGTCACACCAAAGGGGATCACCATCCAACTTTCATAATAACTCTCACTCTTCCCAATATGGATATCCAGTCACATCTACTCACAATAGATTTTTTCCTCTTCAGGATCAATATGACGACAGAGTATATCCTTATCCCAATGCTGAGTTTGACCGATCTCCATATCCTAATCCTCATCCCTCTCAGGTTTTTCGGGAGGACCCCCCAAGAAGAAAAAGGGGTCCCGAAACAAGAGAGGGACCAGAGGAGGACACAAAGGAGGAAAGAAAAGTCGAACATGACCTGTCAAGGTGTGTTCAACTTAAGCAGTGTCACACTTTCCAAAGAAGAAAAGATGGTCTTGGATAAGGGCCTTAAATTTGCCCCACCACGTAAACTGAATAAATTTAACACTTTTGTAGATATACATAAGTATGTTAGAAAAATTAATATTCAACGCTATATTATCTCAAATCCAACTAGAAATATAGCGAGAGCAGCTACGTCAGGTACTGTTCACTCAGGGTTGGCTAACCCTTCCCTTTTCAACCCTCCCAATAAGCTTGCTCCAGCTCTCAATATGTTTAGAGATTTAGTCCTTCAGGATTTGGCTAAATTACCCATTAAAAAGATTTCTAATAATCCTATACCTAGTCAGGGCCTAAAAACTCTATGTGACAATAAAGATCTAATCATACGCCCCGCTGACAAAGGCGGAGGCATCGTCCTGCTAGATAAAGCAAGTTATATGGCTGAAATGTATAATATTCTGAGCGATCGAGATACTTATAAGGAAATACATACTAATCCCACCATTAAATATAAAAAAGAGTTGACTAGTCTCATCACTAGAGGATTTGATTCTAAAATTTTAAATTCAAAAGAGAAGTCGTTTCTTGTTCCAGTGGCCCCCAGGATTCCAATCATATATTATTTACCTAAAATCCACAAAGATCCCCTCCATCCTCCCGGACGACCCATCATTAGTGGAATAGACTCCATCACTTCGAGGATAGGTAGATATATAGATTTCTTTTTGCAACCTTCCGTTAAGACCACACCTTCTTATTTGAAGGATACTAAGGATGTTATTCAACGCCTTATGTCAGTGACCTTCGAAGGCGAGCTCATTATGGCCACAGCGGACGTGGCGTCCCTATACACCTGTATCCCACATCACAGAGGCATGGAGGCGTCACAGGAATTTCTCAATAGGGACCTCACATTGGCAGCTCCACAGGTCAAGTTTATTATGGAATTATTAGAATTCGCGACGCATCACAACTATTTTTGGTTTGATGGACATTATTTCCTTCAACAGAAAGGTGTGGCAATGGGGGCGAAATTCGCACCTAGTCTGGCCAATTTATTCATGGCCAAGTGGGAGGAGGATGTCGTCTATGCCCTACAGGAGCCTCGGCTCCTGTTTTGGGCCAGATATATAGACGACATCCTCCTCCTATGGACCGGCACCTTAGAAACCCTAGATGGCTTTTTTTGTCTGTTGAATGACAACGATAGAGGTATTTCTCTTACGTACGAATCTAGTCAATCTAGGATACATTTTCTAGATCTACAGATTGAAAGATCTGAACAACAATTCAAATTCAGTACCTATTTCAAGCCTACTGATAGGAATGGGTTCATACCCATGACTAGTTGCCATCACAAATCTTGGTTAAAGTCGGTCCCCAAGAGTCAGTTCCTACGTCTCCGTCGGAACTGTACAGAAACCGAAACTTTTGTGGCACAAGCCAATGTGCTCAAAAAGAGATTTCTGGAGAAGGGGTACAATCTGGCAGAGATAGATAATGACCTTAAACAGGTGCTTGATATTGAAAGACCCACATTGTTTGAAGCTAGACCACCTAAAGAAAGAAAGGATACTTTCAAATGGTCTTTTCTCACTACCTTTTCCACTCAATACAGACATATAAAAACCATTTTTGAAAAACATTGGGGGATATTGAAAAATGATAGGATTTTGGGCACATTGATACCAGAAAAGCCCAAAGTTATTTATAAAGGAGTACCCTCCCTTCAGAATCAAATCGCATCGAATATCATCAACCCACCTATAAAACCCACCTTTTTTCACAACTGGATGGGGTACTATCCCTGTAAAAAATGCATTGTTTGTAAACACAACACATGTGGAAGAAGGCCCACTAAGGAATTTAGATCTACGATAACCAATAAAGTTTATCCCATTAAACATTTTTGTACGTGTGCCACTACCCATGTGGTATACCTGTTGACCTGTCCATGCGGGAAACAGTATGTGGGCAGAACGATCAGATCCTTTACCGCTAGAGTATCCGAACATGTGAATCTGATAAAATTTGGAAGTACTAAACATACTGTCCCCAGACATTACCGGCAATACCATGCCCGTAACCCTGTTGGCACCCAGTTTCTAGTTATAGATCAATATGTTGCTCCATGGAGGGGAGGAGCAACTACTAGAGGAGTATCCAGATTAGAAACATTCTGGATATATGAACTTCAGACTTACCAGCCACAAGGAATGAATGTCGAGTGGGACATTAACTCCTTTATTAATGCGTCCTGACCACTCTAAAATTATACGACCTCTCTTTCTTTCTCTCTCCTTTTTACTGATTTTAAATATTATTTTAAACCTTTTAAAATATGTTTTTCTAAAACATGTTTATGTGTGTACATTTACACATTCATTTTTTATTTTATTAGCGTTTAATACACACATTTACATCTCTGGATGTGTTATATGTACCTCTATGTGCACATTATGTGCACTATATATGATCTGATTGGATTATACAGGTTTACTAAATGCAGGCTGTTTTGTCACATATGCATTATTTCCCACTTTCAATCATGTATAATATATGTATGGTATCAATACCTTTTATATTTGTCAAATAGTTATCCTATACTAACGCCTTTTATTTGATCTGCGCACCCTGTCGGAGATACATTCTTTCCCCTTTAGAAGGGATGAGGTACACGCCCTTTACAGGGGCGGATTGACCAATAGGCGCCTTAATTATGCCTGTATGTGTGTCTCGACGGAGTGACGCAGTTGAGGCAAGAGGCAGCCTAACGTCTCAACTTTAGAGTGAGGCTTGGCTGCCGCTTCCGGTCCTCGTGGTTACGGCGGAAGTGACGTGCGGGTGCTGAGTCCACGCCTCGTTCTCATAGCGAGGCCTGGATACAGCCTGCTTCCTGCCGAGTAACCAGGGGATTGACAACGAGGCTTGGATAGCGCCAGTATGTAAGGCGATTTAGAGCCCTATTATTACTATTAATGCCGTTTCTTTGTTATTCTGTTTTTTTTTGCATCATGCTGAGATACAGTCATAGATTTGTGCATAAGTATTGTGACCATCCATGACATATATCAAACAGGAAGTGAACCATGTGTGGTTCGCTTCCTGGGTCATGGAGGTCAATATGTTCATAAATTTGCGATGTTTGTGGGACAAGGTCCATACCCCAGATGATGACTTTTTAGTCGAAACTAGTCGGGTGGATTTGTCCATATACATCGCTCTTGTACCTGCATCCATGCTTTTAGACCATCTCAAAATGTGAGTGTTACATTGTATAATTTTTTATTAAATTCTTTCCAAACGGAATTATGCTATGTGAGCTTTTCTATCTCCACACATATGCATTGGATACCGAGTCCCTACATGAATTGGTGTTTTGTGTTATTGGATGTCCCGTCTGATTGAAGTACTAAACCCCTTTGACTCCAGACTACCCCTCCACTCAAGACCATCTCCATTGGCGTCCATTAACCCCCTAAGCAATCTCAGATTTGGGCGGCGTACGCCTCTCCAAATCCGAGACCTCTGGTAAGCCTCCTCAACATATATTTGGTGGCGGATCTCACATCACATCTCTATTTTATTAATGTTTGAGTGTTCACACTCTTCAAGTTTATTTGATTTGGGTGGCTTATGCCCCGCCAAATCCATAACTTTTGGTAAGCCTTCCTCTATTCACTTTGGTGGTGGCTACTTTCTCTCACACACAGAAGACTGTTGATTACAATTTCACGTTTTGATTCATCACGTTCTCTCTGGACTGATCTTCATCACCTTCGTTTTATGGATTCCATTTTTAATGGACATTCATTTGCCTATAATGGACATTAATTTGCATATATTTGCATAATTGTGTTAATATTATTTGAGGACTTTATCACTGGAGTCACCCAGCACGTTATTTTGGGTGATACACGTGTCTATCACTATATTATCATATTCAGTTTTTTGTGTATATTTTCATATTTGTACATATTTATTTAGATAGCGCTACACTTTTAATTTTCAATGGGATTTCAGTAGCCCCAGTAGAGTCAAGTGACAGTCAATATTATCTCCCTTCCTTACACCCCTGGCAGCTACATAAAAGGTCATGTAGGGAAGTGGGGGGGGGGGGTGAAGGAGCTGGGCCACCAAAAGTTAGACACTCCCATAAAATAAGAGGGAGGGATAACTGTGACTGCGCTAGGGAATGTATTCTTCCTAGAGTGGTCAGTTTTTCTTAGCAAAAATGCCTGATGTTCTCTGCTTTTACCTGCAGTTTGGAGATCCGAGGGGGACATGCAAGGAAAAGAAAAAAACCCCATCTTTGCTTCTACATGATTGTATGTTACAATCACCAGTGCTTCCCCTCAGATTTTCAGTGACTACACTTGTACTGCAGAGTGGATTTGCCTTTACTAAACCCCAAACTACTTAATGATTTGGGGTGTACACAACAAAGTGCTAGAGTGCAATTTGCTTAATGGGGACACTAGTTATATTGATCTGTGTGTCCCCAAGAAAAGACATTGGTAGGGTTTTACCCTCACTTCCTGTTTGGCTGTGTGACAGGAAGTAAAGCCAATTTTAAGAAAAGGGACACAAAGCCCAACCTAAAAAAGACAAGCAGGGGTTCTAACACTCACTTGGTTGCCCTCAAATGCCCACAATTAGAATAGGATTGCCTTGAGCTAGATTTTAGCGCAGGGCTCTAAATCAGTGCTTCTCAAGTACCCCCAACAGGCCATGTTTGCATGTTTTCCTTCATCTTGCACATGTGCTTTAAATCACAGTAATGGCTTGGTATTTTGGACAGCTATTCTAGATAAGATAAATTCACAAAACATGTGCTGTCAGGGGTACTCGAGGACCGAGGCTGAGAACCACTGCAGTAAAAAGGAAAATTGAATACTTACCGCTCTGTAATTTTTCTTTCCTGGCGACTATCCATGGCAGCATACACACAATCCATGCATATGCTACCATGAAGGCACCAGGAATGTAACTTTTAGACAAATCACACCTGTTTTGTTTTGATATGCCAATCAGCCTAGTTAAGCTGCAGCTGTGAAATTTGTTGCATGAAAAATAACAAAAAACACAAACATCCAAATTTGCAACAAATTTTATTGGTCAACAAAACAGGACTTGGAAAAGAGCAAGGAAAGCAAATTAAAAAAAAAAAACATGTATGTTAATTTGAGACACTAACTGAATATGTTTTTTGAGGTCTGACTATTTAGCATTGGAAATTAACAGGAGTTAAAAGGACTGCACACAAATGGACATCTATTAAGGATTGAAACATTAGTCACAACATCTTGAGAAAGATTTTGCAAAATAATGCAGCACAGACAATTAAATCAAAGTGAACAACCTACAAACGACACACATTAACAACATCAAAATTATTTCAGGGGAAAATATCCCCCACCCTAAACATAAAAATAAACCAAAGTAAAAAAAACATCTGTTTTGCAAAGACATAACAAACAAAATACAAAGCGAAAATACATGTGTTACAAACTCGATAAGGACACCAAAATGTACTCTCTTGCCGGCCACACACACAATCTTGCCTCTTTTCAGGGCAAGGTAAAGAATGCTATCTGCATGCTTTATATAACACAGGTTTGTGTGCTAATGAGGCAATTATAAACACATGCACAGTCCATGAAACACACACAACGCAAGTTCACCCAATGTAAAGAATTAACTTCAAAGTAGGTACACCTGTTAAGGATGTCCTTAAATTACTAACCCCAAAAAACATGCTCTATGAGCATGCCCAGAAACATCCAAGTGCTGTTCACACTCAAAAAGCACCAAAAAAAGCTAAGTCCCCGAGCATGCCCAGACCAACTGTTGTGGAGATTTTTATGGAGATGTATTTAATATGTATTGTCATAGTGTCACCCAGTGTTAGTACTTCCGCAACCCGCTCTAAAAGAGCTGATTGGGGTAGTCTGAGGCTCGTTGAATCCCGTCTGATAGGGGAAAACGTTTTGAGGATGGAGTGTGATGTTTGCAGGGTGCTGATATGTCCGCCAACGGGGGCCCTCTGTGCATTAGCATGGACGATCGTTAGGGAGGGGATATGCTCGCTCTGCAATGACATCATTGGTTATAGGCGGATACGCGCTCTTGTCTCTGCTGTGTCTGATCAACATTGGTTGGGATTCGTAGCGTGCGTCTGCAGATAGCCTCCCTCCCCCATTCAATAAAAGTATAATCTTAATATGCGTTATTCTATGGAATAGCGCAGAATAAGAATTCCTATCAACGGTAACTTTAGCCATCCTACGTTATTGTATTCATGTATGACATCTCCTGTTGGAAGGAATGTCCAGGTATTGTCATTTTCCTGTGAGGAAGGAACATTCTGTAAGGTTCCCGCCCATGGGGGAGGGGATTGGTTGCTGCAGCCAATCACCTCCTGTGTGAGATCTTTTGAGTTTAATAAAAGCCTATGATTAGGCGTCGGCTAGGGAATCTTTGCTGGAATGGCCTGATGAGAAGATAAGACCTGTGTTGGTGGTTTCCTTGATTGAATGATGGAATGATGGAATGAACGGTGAGTGGATCTTAGCAAACTTAGGCTACAGATAGCATTATTGCAAAAAGATGAAATCTGATGTGTGCTTAGATAGCACAGGAATTATAGGCTGTGTGCTCTGTAAACAGCAGCCTGTAATTCCACAACAGTAATGGCGGGCCAGGATTTTTGGGAATAGATGGAGTCCCTTTGGACATCGGATCGAGATGGGGGGGAAGAGTGGATCTACGTTCTGATGTGGGGGGCTCTACTCTTTAAAAGAAAATTTTTTTGTCTTTTTGAAATCATGCTTTAAGTTTGCAGCGTGTGTATGTGTGCGTGTGTATGTCTGCGAATCGTATGTGTGTGTGTGATTTTGTCATGGATCGTATGCCTGTGAATTTGATTGTGTGTGGGTATGCCTGCATGTGCCTGTGTGATTAGATTGTTTGGCTGCCATGTGCTTGAATGGGGGAAGGGTTTGCCCACTGCTTTGTGTTGCAGAGGTTGTGCCATAAGGGAAGGACAATGGTGCTGGAAGGGAAACGCCCTGAGAGATGATCTGATGTTACAAGCAACAATATACTGTATGTGTGTGGTGTTTGTGATTTCTATGAAAAATAGAAATGGATAAATTGTGATTTTTGCCTTTATAGGGGACAAAGACACATGTCCCCATAAGTGTAAAAATATTTTAACGAAAGTGTTTGGTTTTAAAGTTGAAAATTCCTGCCGCATATTCAAGTGGCCAGGCATTGTTGGAAGCCAGACAATAGTAGCTGTTTGTTGAAAGGAATACGCCCTTTGAATGGTTGCAGGCTGTTTTGGATGCTAGCATTGAGGAGGTATGTCTCTGCAATGGCTTGTTATGGAAGCTGAGGCCACTGTGTGTGAACTTTAGGTAGAGAAAAGTGGTGAATATCTCAGAGTATATGGACTTAGAGAAATGAATATGTTTTTAATATTGCCATGTAACTCACATTTATTGAATGTGCTGTTTAGTTGGCAAAAGGGAGGCTAAGTTTGTAAGTGTACATGTGGTCCTTGTAGAGTGTAGCTGACACCTTTTTCAGTGGATTTTGATGATAATTTAGAAAAGTTTTTGATTTTCTTTTAAAGAGATGCTGGTTTTGGCGGGAAAAAGTAATGGCGCCATTCTTGGCTTTTGTTAGCCTTGCAGGTTTGTCTGCCATTTTTATAGAAAAGGGATTATCCATTGCCAGGAATACATCTCGTGATTCCTTGTTGTCTAAAAAAGCAGATCACACACATGGAGAGGATAGAAATAAAGACAGAGATAGGATCAGAGAGACCAACAAAAAGAAAAGGAAAAGCAAACATAGATTTAGAAATAAAAAGAAAAACAATATCGACAACGGTATCCCCACGTTTTCCACCCCATATAGTGCTGAATTCCAGAATGTCAAACGTATAGTCATAAAATATTTACCTATACTAACACATGACCCTATATATGATAAAATATTACAGAAGGGCATTCGTACGGTTTCCAGAAGAGCACCATCTCTTGGAAACCTACTATCTCCTAGCCTTTTTTCTAGTAAGAGCACCACGAAACACTGGTTATCATTTAAAGGGACATTTAAATGTGGGGGAACACACTGTGTTTATTGTCCATTCATACAGAAAGGTGACACTATTACATCCATGTCGACTGGCAAAACACATAAGATAGATTCTTTCATCAATTGTAACACTAGCTACATCATATATGCCATCACATGTACACAGTGTTCCATACAATACATTGGGAGAACTACCAGACGCCTCAAAGATCGGTTATACGATCATCTTTACGATATTGATAAGGACCACATGACCAACGTAGCACGACATTGGAACGAGGTTCATCATAAAAACACCTCTAGCCTCACTATACAGGGAGTGGAAAGGATCACCAGACCCGTTAGGGGTGGGGACAAATTTAATACACTATGCAGACAAGAAGTTCGGTGGATCTTCCTACTAGACACTAGACGCCCCACAGGGTTAAATTATGAATGGGATGTATCACATTTTTATTAAATTACCTGTGAAGATGCATCCCATATGGATAGCATATAAGTTATCATGATAACTTGCTTCATTGTTACAATGATCCTGTCATTTAGTGTTGGTTTTTCCTTATACTGCTTGTCTTCACAATTTGAACAAAAAACATTTTTTTGTCATTTATTTCCATAATTTACAACTGCAGTTGCGAAATTATGCATTATTGCATTCATATTTCGCACTTTTCATGGTCCACACATGCACATCTTTGGGCATATAGTTGTTTTTTTTTTTTTTCTCCAACTCGAAACATGAGCCTGTCTGCACAGTGTCCTGTCCCCTTTTTTTGTAATGAGTACCAGTGTTGGTTTTTTTTTTTTTCTCCCATAACTTGTTTTCAAGACTTTCGCACAGAGGACCCCCTTTTTTGAGATGTATAGCATAATTTGCAAGGATGTGCTTTATTGCATTGGAATTTTGCAAATTTAGTACATATCCTGTCCTTTGGTGCGTTAGACTTGAAACATGAGCCTGTCTGCACAGTGTCCTGTCCCTTTTTCCTAATGAGTATCATTGGTGTTTCTTGTCCTCCAGAGGATTTTTGGAGATCAATCATTGTGAGGCCAAGCATCATTGTATCTGTTCTACCTCTGTTTACATCTACCTTCTCTTTGTGTACACATATTTGTAAACACATATTTGTAAACATTTTTTATTTTCATTTTTTCAAACCAATGATAGCCAATTACTCCAATCATTTGTCGCCGTGTTTGTATGGACATAACTCTAATGTAATATATCTATATAGGATAAAAATATCCTTTTGATTTTTTTCAATTTTTGATATTATATTTTGATATTTTTTTATATTTTTTTTTACATTTTTGTTTCTTTATAAATGCCCATACACCACGACGACAATTTTCGAGCTATTATCAACTACCAGTCCTCGGACTAATAGTAATTCCGTTCTTAATACATATTTGAAATTCCGTGATTATGAGCATCGGCTTCCAGTACTTAGGTACCATAGTGTCTATGCACATGCCCGGCCACCATGCACACTTTTATATGTTCATATATTATTTAATTTTTTATTTTGGATAAGTGCGGTGATTGACATGTGCATACACACTATTTTAACAGATTCCCTTGACAATTAAGGTTAATATCATGATTTTATCATCATTTGAATATTGGGTTTACATCTTAAACCGCAGAGATGAGGGTACATCTATGCAAAGATGCATGGTCATCCTGCTAGATAGTATTGTGTGTGGTTAAATACCATTTTCCTATATGGATCTGAACATCCGAATTTCCTTACACACATTTTCATGTACCCCCTTGCATGATTTTATTGTATATTATTGTGCATATCTTTGTACATTCTTATACTCATTTATTATACATTTCTTATTTATGTTTATGTTTAAAGTTGAAAGTCCAAGGTTCATGTGTGCATACAGGAGAGAAATGTGTCTCTGGTAAATGCATATATTCACACATGATATTTATTTAAATGTTATTGATTTATCCATGTTTATTTTGTTCTATGGCATATTGTATTATATCCATTGACCCATTACAAGGTGGATTATATTATGTTATATAGCACATTTATAGACATTCATACATGGACATTTCTTTACACTTTATACACACACATATATCTCCTTTATGATCACTTATCATTTATTTATTCATATTTATCATTCTTCACATTTCCCTATGTAATTGTCACACAGTCTGTTTGGCAGTAGCACGTATTGTGCACATTTTGTGCATTTAAATTTTATTATTTATTATTTATTAATTAATTCATCATTATGGTTTTTTGGAGTATTTGTAAATTACTATTATTATTATTTCAATTCACACGAATATCACATAATAATTATTTCACATACATGAATATATTTACATCTATGGCTTACCATCTCCAAAAAACATTTTCACATTTTCACTTTTCATTTATTTTTTCATTTAAAAAGATTTTTTCGTTCATTTTTTGAACTTAATTAATTGACATTCATACTTATCACTGTCATATTCATTCACTTTAAATAATATATAGACACACTTTGGTGTGTCTGTTTAAGCATTAAGTGTTTAGTTTATAATTTATACACATTTTGTAATTTTGTATTTTTGTGAATGGTCTTCAAAAGAGTGCTATTCCCTACCCCCCTCACCCTTTCTTGGGAGTGTCGGAATCAAACATAAGGTTATCCCAGTCAGCTGTGTTCTTCAAGTACTGATTGGTGTAAAGTTACTTTATTTTTCATTTATACCTCTATTGATTCCCACACACCTTAGCTATGAGTAAGCGTCAATTCGTGACGTGAAACGCGTTAGCCACCCTTCCCTGCATGCACACTATCTGCATTTGTTGTTTTGGATTTATGGATTTATTTTGAATTTGGATTTTTTACCTGAAATTTTGGAATAAATAACTGTCTATACAGAGTGCGGCAGTCCAGGGTTTCTTTTTCTCCCATACATGTGGTCCTTGTAGAGTGTAGCTGACACCTTTTTCAGTGGATTTTGATGATAATTTAGAAAAGTTTTTGATTTTTGATTTTCTTTTAAAGAGATGCTGGTTTTGGCGGGAAAAAGTAAAGGGCGCCATTCTTGGCTTTTGTTAGCCTTGCAGGTTTGTCTGCCATTTTGAGGCACAGTTTTTCCTTAGCCTGTGGGTATCCTATAAGGGAAGGTGCAGCCACCTTTCTTTTGGGCACTATACCATGTGGCATTCATCTGCTATTTCGCTGGTGGAATTTCTCAGCCTTTGGGGCAGATTTTGATGTTTGGTGCGAATATAGTGCAATCTTTTCTGTGTTGGAACCTGTTAGAGGCAATTTGTGTTTTTCTTTGTGTAGGGGAACCAATGTGGTGTTCATTGTGACGTCCCATGCTGGTTTTGGCGGGAAAAATTGCATGCGTCAATGGCGCAATTTTTGTTGTCCATGAGGTGCTGTGGTGGGTCATCCACCATTTTGTAGTCCTGGCTTGTCGGCCATTTTGAGAGACGTTTACAGTTTGAGATAGGAAGTTCCAGTTTAGCAAACACGGCTCCTGAATATGCTGTATTGGCATTTGTTGATCGGCGCAGTTTTCTTATGTTTTATGCGTTTACAGTTTGACCTGTGCACTGCTGGGAAGAGTAGTGAGACACCAGGGGGACATACTGAGAGACTGGTTTTTGTTTAATGAATTTGCTGGTTTAAATTGTTTTTCTAAGCATCGCCTTTTGAGTTGAGTGGTATCTTAAAATGGCGCGGTTTTACCCCGAGGGGCCACAACGTGCTTGCGGACACACGCACATGCTGGGGCCTATTTATGGATGGGATCTGGCTGGCCTACCAGCATTTGGAGTGTGGGAGGAGGCCAACGCAGACACAGGGAGGACATGCAAACTCCATGCACATGATGTTAGGTTGGGGATTTCTCTGTTTTCATTTGGGTGAGTGTGGGCTATTGCAGGATCGGCTGACTTAGCAGTATATGAGCAGGGGTTTTGGATTTTGGTTTTAAGAAAAAACTTCACTTTACACTGAATTTTGATAGATTGTAAGACTAACAGAGTCTTTGTACAATGATGTGTTTTTATGTTTAAATATTTGGGAGTTTCCCAGAGGGCAATTCATTTTTTGGATCTTGTACTGTATAGCCATCTTTTGGCAGGAGTTTGTATTTTGAGTCCCAACTTATGGTTTGACTTCCAGGGAATGTGGGTCAGGGGGGATTCCCTCCCATTTGCAAAGGGGGGGTTTACTCCATCATTTCCTTGACAAGGTTTTAAATGGTTGAAATATATAATGTGTAGCCATGGATTTTTTGGAGTCTTGATAGACAAGGCGATTATGGCTAAGGCCTCCCCACCCCCTCCCTCTTCCTGAACAATTGATATGTAAATAAACCAGTTTGGTTTTTTAAGTAGCTGAGCATAACCGGAAGTTTCTTTTCAGCATTTATATATCAGCAGAAAGTTAGTGGGAGGAGCTTGGGGTTTTTAAAGGTGAGCAATGAGATTTGTGTCTGGAAGGAAAATGAAAAGCATTTTGGCGTTTAAAAGTGTTTTATATTTCGTTCCAGTTTTGTGAAGTTTTGTACTGTAATACAGTTTTGGGTAGAGAGCAAACAGGGGCCATCACCATTATTTTATCATCTAGATACAGAGAGAAGCCACATTGTTCTGCAGGTGGTAAACTGGCGTAAGTGTTCTGTGTGGTTTAGTCTGACAACGCAGTGTATGGGTGTATAGCGGAAAATGCTTGTGTATGCATGCACTGTGAGGGGTAGAGGCCTAATTCGGGGGTTGATCTGTGGTTGTTGCTGTAGTTCCAAAAGTGTTGGGACAACAAGCCATAAAGTTGACGCCTCGGTTAGGGTTTCTAGTTGTAGGACTTGACCATATAGTGGTTGTAGTTCTTCAATCCACCGTATAAGAAGACACCGGGCGGTGCTCTCCGAAAATGGGTGCAACGGTTTAACCTGGACGCAGGTTTAAGACGATAAGCCGATTCGAATCGCCATGGACACAAGGAGGTCTGTGCAAAGAGAAGGAATGGAGGCTTCCCATAGTCAGACGGTCACACAGTGCACGAAGCCTAGTTTTGGGGCAAAGGCCTTTGAACCCCAAAAAGATTAACATAGGTGGTCCAAGGATACTATTTTGGGTATCCCTCTGGAATGGATGTAGTTGAGCTGCGGCTTCAGAAATCTGTAATGATGAGGAACGGTGGCTCATGCCCGTTTGTTTGAACTTTGTATGGCTGGTCCATGCAAGCTTCTCGAGCTGCTCTCATATTCCCATTGTATTTTTTTCTATTGCTGAAAGAGTGAAGGTAGAATTCTGGCTGTTTTTGTTTTTTTTTCATTTGTGGTTTTGGAAACTATGAAGTATTTCCCCCACGTTTGTATCGGAATGTTTGTATGTAGTAACGTGAATATGTTCGAACTTACCGCGGCGATCCTCCGATGCGTCGCGGCTGTTGTATTTTTGTAGGAACGGGAAAAGTAAGGGTTACAGAGGGTTTTGTTTGAATCGGTTTTGAAAGAATGTCATTGACAATTTACCAATGTACAGGAATGTCATTATTATTTTCCATTCTTTGCAGGTTAAATATGAAGAATAGAGTAATGATTTTGCTTATAAGTATTTTTCAGGTCCAAGGAGTTTGTACACAGAGAACAGGTGTATGTAGACAGCTGTACATATGGATAAATCTAAGGGAGGTAAAAATATCACAGGCTATTTCATTGTTTCTTTTTTTCCTGCACCACGCATTTCTTCCTTCAGTCTGTAATGAGGAAGAAAAGGGGGGAGAAGTGATAAATGTAAGAGTGACAGTTTTTTTTTGTCAAACTAATAATAACCTCTGTAATTCTAACCAAGTTTGTGCCAAGACTGTTTTTCTTTAATAGAATTTGAATCGGCAAGCAGCAGTCTGGTGAAGTAGGTTCCCATCCCAGAGGCTAAGAACCTTTTGTCAATGGTTCCAGGTATTGTAAGCCACGCACAGGTTATGCAGTGACCACAGTCCCGATGTCTGGGTTATTGTCATATGAGGGTTGTTTGGAGGTCAATCAAAATCAGGGTCGTACTCTCCTCATTAGCTGTCACTTATATTCTCGGCTGATGGGGGAGGTGCGGTCGTTGTGACATGAACTTCAAAATGTCCACCACAGGGTTCACGATTCCCTCCCGGACCCTGACTTAATAATCAGTTTACATTCTTTCCAACCAGGTGACTGGGTCGTTGTAAAGAAGCTTGAGGGATGAGACCACACCAGCCACTGCAAGAAGCGGCTCAACCACACCAAAGAATGAGGAGTATCTTTGTTTATTTATATTTTTGTTGTTTAGTAAATTTTAGCGAGGGTAACGGTGAAAAGCATCCCAAGTTATTATTTAAAGTGTATGTCCTGACTAGCTCAGAAAGCGAACAGGACCGATGGTCTGTTCTGAGTCTTCACCGAGTTTTAGTCCCCAGCGATGACAGCGGTACATGCCATTTATGATGTTATTATGGGTATGAGGAGTTTTAGTCCCCAGCGATGACAGAGGTACATGACATTTATGATGTTATTATGGGTATGAGGAGTTTTTGACAAACTAGTGAAGACTCCAGACAGACACTTGTCAATGGAATCTAACGATGTATTTTTAGAGGGTAAAATTGGTTTTAGTTTTAATAGCTCTGTCTCTTGTTGGTTTGGGTATCTAGGCAGCCCACAAGTGTTTTTGAACTTTAGTTTGGTGTTTATGCGGATCTGCAGCTTATAAAGGTAATTCCCCCAAAGCAAGAGGTACATGCGTGATGGTGAAGCTGTCCCAGCATCTTAGGTCGCGGCCGATCGCGAGTATCTGATGGCGCAGGAAATTAAGAATGGCAGGGACAGCTAGAAGGGATTTGTTCACCAACCCCGACCAGGTCTGGGCATGGGGTCCTGCTTGTACAAGGTGGGGGGGGGGCTCGGGCTTGGGATACGATTGAACAATTCTCATCCGTTAAGGATAGGGTTCTTCATGTAATTGTTGAAGCCAGAGCTGTAGCTAAGTGAAGGTTGGGAGTCTATTTTAAGGGTCTGGGAATCTTTGGGGATCTAATTTTTATTTTACAGCGGATCGTGGTTAAAGGAAGTGGGAATATATATACTCATGTCATTTTATTTCTATTCTTTCTATGTCATGATGAGGTGCTCCTGTTGCCTGATTTGACACGTGACCAGAGTTTCCTTGATGAGACGCCCCGAAGCCGGACCCACATACAAGGCACAGACGGATCGGCGATTACTACAGCTCACCATGTCGTGTCCTCCTTTATAAGTCATGCCCCTGAAGAGTAGAGTCTACATGTCAAGCCGTGTTTTCCTTTTTATGGACTAAGGACTGATTAATTTCCAGGTGTAAGAAGCATATCAACTCTCATCGAGGGACACATGGGGTGCATATGACAAAAAAGGGAGGACTGTTGTGGAGATTTTTATGGAGATGTATTTAATATGTATTGTCATAGTGTCACCCAGTGTTAGTACTTCCGCAACCCGCTCTAAAAGAGCTGATTGGGGTAGTCTGAGGCTGGTTGAATCCCGTCTGATAGGGGAAAACGTTTTGAGGATAGAGTGTGATGTTTGCAGGGTGCGGATATGTCCGCCAACGGGGGCCCTCTGTGCATTAGCATGCACGATCGTTAGGGAGGTGATATGCTCGCTCTGCAATGACATCATTGGTTATAGGCGGATACGCGCTCTTGTCTCTGCTGTGTCTGATCAACATTGGTTGGAATTCGTAGTGTGCGTCTGCAGATAGCCTCCCTCCCCCATTCAATAATAGTATAATCTTAATATGCGTTATTCTATGGAATAGCGCAGAATAAGAATTCCTATCAACGGTAACTTTAGCCATCCTACGTTATTGTATTCATGTATGACATCTCCTGTTGGAAGGAATGTCCAGGTATTGTCATTTTCCTGTGAGGAAGGAACATTCTGTGAGGTTCCCGCCCATGGGGGAGGGGATTGGCTGCTGCAGCCAATCACCTCCTGTGTGAGATCTGTTGAGTTTAATAAAAGCCTATGATTAGGCGTCGGCTAGGGAATCTTTGCTGGAATGGCCTGATGAGAAGATAAGACCTGTGTTGGTGGTTTCCTTGATTGAATGATGGAATGAACGGTGAGTGGATCTTAGCAAACTTAGGCTACAGATAGCATTATTGCAAAAAGATGAAATCTGATGTGTGCTTAGATAGCACAGGAATTATAGGCTGTGTGCTCTGTAAACAGCAGCCTGGAATTCCACAACACAACCCAAATGCATTTCACACACCAAAAGGCACATGAAAAAAGCAAAGTCCCTGAGCATGCCCAGACCAACCCAAATGCAGCTAGCACAAAATAAGCCACCCCCTATCCAAAATATAGCACATCATCCAGCATGCTACTAAATTAGAGATGGGACAAACACCCCCCAGTCCAGGGGGGCAAACAAAGAGCCTAACATAGGCAAAAGTTACACAACAAATACCATTGCAGTCTGTGGGAACTGACTTGTTAATTTTGCTAGTCCCCACTTGGCTGCCTTATCTTCTAGTTATTGGCCTTAAAATGGGTATGGGGGCCCAGGTCCCACCCTAAGGGACATATATCAATGTCACCAATTTGGAGAACCCCAAAAACAAAACAAGGAGAAGTGCCTTTAAATTAGGGTTGTCCACTTTTTTAGGACCAAGTACAAGTACCGATACTTTTTTTCATGTACTCGCCGATACCGATTACCGATACTTTTTTTTAATGCCATGTGACAGTTTGACTGATGGGGACTGACTGATGGGGACTGACTGATGGCACTGATAGGTGGCACCTATGGGCACTGGCACTGACAGGTGGCTGGCACTGATGGGCGGCACTGACAGGTGGCACTGATAGGCGGCAGTTATGGGCACTGATGGCACTGACAGGTGGCTGGCACTGATTGGCGGCAGTTATGGGCACTGATGGCACTGACAGGTGGCTGGCACTAATAGGCGGCAGTTATGGGCACTGATAGGTGGCTGGCACGGTTAGATGGCACAGATAGGCGGCACTTATGGGCACTGATGGCACTGACAGGTGGCTGGCACTGATAGGCGGCAGTTATGGGCACTGATAGGTGGCTGGGACTGTTAGATGGCACTGATAGGCGGCACTGATGGCACTGACAGGTGGCTGGCACTGAAATGCAGCAATTAACGACATGAGGAAATGCTATGCTGCAGCGCCCATCTTGGTATACCCTGCACTCGGCATCAGTAAGTATCAGCAGACATCTTGTTTCATCCAGCCCGTACTATATGGGCTGGGTGTAACAAGATGTCAGCTGCTGGCTTACTGTGGCCAAGTGCAGGGTGTGCCAAGATGGGCGTCGGGATGTCCAAGCTGACGGCGACCGCTCCGCCCACTGAGGCCACCCGCCCGCTCCGCCCGATCCGCCTACTGACGCCGGCCGCACTCCCCGCCCACTGAATCCGCTCATCCTCTCTCCCGCTCCGCCCAACGAGGCGGCCCGATCGGCCTACTGACTCCGCCTGCCCTCCCTGCCCACTGACGCCAGCCGCCCTCTCCGCCCACTGAATCCGCTCATCCTCTCTCCCGCTCCCCCGTACCGAGGCAGCCCGATCCGCCTACTGACTCCGCCCGCCCACTGAGTCCGCTCGCCCAAGTATCGGGTCAGGCATCAGGAGCATTTGTGCGAGTACAAATACTCGCACAAATGTTCGGTATCGGTCCCGATACCGATACTAGTATCAGTATCGGGACAACCCTACTTTAAATATGCCAAATTGCTTAAGGACCAGTTCACACCACATGCAGACCAGTGCGTTTTTCTATGCCTCAAAAACGCATGGAAAGTAGATTATATGTTTTTAAATGCCATAGTTCACACCATTGCTTGCAGTTCCAGTGCGTTCCAGTTCCAGAAAATAAAGTAGAACATGCTGCATTTTTCCTGCACTGGACTGTACTGGAACGCTGTAAAACGCCAAAAAACGCATCATAAACGCACAGGAATGCATTAAAAACGCACATGCAGAAAAGCATCTGGACTGCGTTTTTATAGAGTGAACTTGTCCTAAAGCTATTACTTGGGGGGGGGGGGGTTACTCTGCCTGTAAAGTGGTGCATCTGTAGCATGTATCCAAAATGCTGCTTCAAAGATTTATGGCTTTAGAGAAAACTTAAAAATCGACATTGGAGCTGCAAGATTTTAACTAAAAAAAAAAAAATAGCCTGCCCCCCAACCCCCCAATACATACAAGGCCATTTGGGTCTGGAAAGGCATGAAATGAGAACCCCCACATGGAAAATACCACCCCCTCCCACGCACTAACAAACCCCTAGCCAAACACAGAAAGCCAGCTAATGAAAGGGGGTGGATGCTTGGGGGCAGGAGGGGCTCGGGCACCCCAGACATGGTTTGGATTGGTGAAGGCAGCTCACAGCCTTTGGAGAATGGAGTGGAGTGTAGAGTTCCCCTTTAAAAGCAAAAAACTAGCCCAAAGATAACATATGCATTAGAAGGGGGAGACAAGAGCATTGGAGAATGGAGTGTAGAGTTCCCCTTTAAAAGCAAAAAATAGCCCAAAGAAAAAACATATGGATTAGAGGGGGAATGTTAAATGACCCTTTAGGGGGAGCTAGAGTAGCGAGAGTCTTTTTACATAATTTTAACAAGGTACATGTAACCTGTCAACAACGTAACACGCTAACATGACCTGTGTGCAAATATCCTTAAAAAGAGACATAAAAGTGAACCAGCGTTAAAAAAAAAAATGTCAAGTTTAGAGGTGCGCCTGTTCAACCCACGCAAATCCATTTATGTTACTTGACATTTAGTACGATTTTGCCGGCGCAGTGAACCAACACATTTGAACGTGCGCAAATGCCACTTGCACATTCGCAGTGCACAAATAGACCTCACGCAGTTCTAAACGTACTTGCAGGCTTGTTCTGAAAAAGTTACTTTCTCATTCTATTTTGGCCATATTTGTAACTTGGGCAGTTGTCACTATACTTCCTCACATCACCCCATACATAATGTTGGCACTTCCAGCTTCTTTTAATTTTGATTTGAAGATGCCGAGCGCCTCCTCCCGTGCGCCGAGATCACTTTAGTAAATGGGGAATAGCACTGTGTTACCGGCGCAAATGTTTCGTATATACCAAAACGTACGTTGGGCCTCGGCGCAAACTCAAGGCGCAAACAGTTCGTAAATCAGCCCCATAAAGTTCAGAGGAAATGAGACGCAGACACACATTAGTAGTTTTGCATTTTATTGACAAAGAATATGGATGGCTTCAGGTTGAGTATTTAGTTCAGTACTGGGCATAAAATCACAAACATGAGGCATGGAGGACCTCAGCTTTGAGGAAAGATTAAATTAAAGGGCCACTCTTAGTCAACCTTAATCACTTGCCGTCTGCCGCACGACGATATACGTTGACAGAATGGCATGGCTGCGCATATGGGCGTACAGGTACGTCCCCTTTAAGATGCGAGTCGCCCGCGCCGGCGCGCTCGCGGCCCTGTCGGGAGCTCCGTGACCGTGCCCGCATGACCCGTGGACCCGATCGCCGCCGGTGTCCCGCGATTGGGTCACAGAGCTGAAGAACAGGGAGAGGTAAGTGTAAACAAACATCTCCCCGTTCTTCCTAGTGACACTGTCAGTCATCGGGAACAGCGATCAGTGACATGTCACGCCAAGCCACGCCCCCTAACAGTAAGAATCACTCCCTAGGTCACACTTAACCCCTTCAGTGCCCCCTACAGGTTAACCTCTTCACTGCCAGTGTCATTTTTACAGTAAACAGTGCATTTTTATAGCACTGATCGCTGTAAAAATTACAATGGTCCAAAAATGGTGTCAAAAGTGTCCGATGTGTCCGCCATAATGTCGCAGTCATGATAAAAATTTCTGATCGCCGCCATTACTAGTAAAAAATAAAAAAAATTAATAAAATTGCCATAAAACGATCCCCTGATTGTAGACACTATAACATTTGCGCAAAGCAATCAATAAACGCTTATTGCGATTTTTTTTTTACCAAAAATATGTAGAGGAATACGTATCGGCCTAAACTGAGGGAAAATTATTTTTTTTTATATATTTTTGGGGGATATTTATAATAGCAAAAACGAAAAAATATTGAATTTTTTTCAAAATTGTTGCTCTATTTTTTGTTTATAGCGCAAAAAATAAAAACTGCAGAGGTGATCAAATACCACCAAAAGAAAGCTCTATTTATGGGGAAAAAAAAGGACGTCAATTTTGTTTGGGAGCCACGTCGCACGACCGCGCAATTGTCAGTTAAAGCGACGCAGTGCCGAATCGCAAAAAGTGGGCTGGTCTTTGACCAGCAAAATGGTCCGGGGCTGAAGCGGTTAAAGTAAATGTTTGCTGACAGTTGCAGACTGCCATTGCCAACCTTATCCTAGTTGCTTTGCAGTCTTTGACTTTAGTACTTTCAAAATCTTAGAACAAGCATGCATATTAGATAGTTTGAGTAAAATCATAACTATTGAGTTGGTTGCAAAGACTTATGTAGCACCCTCCTAGATAGGTGCTAGGATTAGATAGATAGGTTTTTTGTTGACTCACTTTGTTTTGTGGAGCTGTGTTTTGATAGGTAAATTTCGCTTGTCTCACTGTAGTTAGGGTGGCTGTATTTGTTCTGTTGGGTAAATCTAGTTTGCTCACTGTAATCAGTGCAGCTGAATTTAACTAGTCAGGTCTGCTCGGTGTGCTCAGATGGCGTGTTGGGAGTCTGTATATATGTAGCAAGTAGGGATGAGCTGAACACCCCCCGGTTCAGTTCGCACCAGAACCTGCGAACGGACCGAAAGTTTCGTGAACGTTAGAACCCTATTAAATACAATGGACGCGAACGTTCGAAATCAAAAGTGCTAAATATAACGGCTAATATGCAAGTTATTGTCCTAAAAAGGGTTTGTGGACCCGGGTCCTGCCCCAGGGGACATGTATCAATGCAAAAAGAAGTTTTAAGAACGGCAGTGTTTTCAGGAGCAGTGATTTTAATGATGCAAGAAGTGAAAAAAAAGTTAAATATTCCTTTAAATATCGTACCTGGGGGGGTGTCTAAAGTATGCCTGTGAAGTAGCATGTGTTTCCCGTGTTTAGAACTGTCCCTGCACAAAATGAAATTTCTAAAGGAAAAAAAGTAATTTAATACTGCTTGCGGCTTTAATGTAATGTCTGGTCCCGGCAATATGGATGAAAATCATTGAGAAAAATGGCATGGGTTTCCGCCCCCCCCCCAGCCCATTACCAGCCCCTTTGGGTCTTGTATGGATATTAAGGGGAACGCCGCACCCAAATTTAAAAAAGGCCCTATATACGCTGAATACAGGCGGTGCAAACAAGACAGGGACTGTAGGTTTGTTCTTAAGTAGAATCTTATTGTAATTTGGAACAGATACATTTTTTAAATGTAGCTCCAGCCCAAAAAATCTATTTTTAAGCTTTTTGGAAAACATAGGGAAGGGTTATCACCCCTGTAACATTTGTTTTGCTGTCTGTGCACCTGTTCAGAACATTTCACCTCACTTTCCGTCCCAATGACGAATGTTTTTTGAAAATTTGTTTTTTTTATTGAAACAAGGATTGGTGATAAAGCATCAGTGGAGAGGAGACACTTTTTTCCCATATTAACTCTTACAGGAGAAAATTTCCTTCTAGATTCCTGTTGTCTCCTTCCGTTTGCAAGTAGGATTCGTTTGTAAGTTGGATGTTTGAAAGTAGAGCGTGCCATATATACTCTACAGAAATTTGTCCCTTAGGTGTTGGTGTTGCCACAACACTGTAAGCCCTCACAGTTACTCTTGGTGGGCGCAGGAATGGGCCCTGCTGTGAATCATTAGATCAAGAATTGTAATTACATGCCCCTGTTGAACAGAGGCAGAAAAATTGGGCTTTTGGTGTTGGTGGTGGTGGTGCCACAACACTGTAAGCTCTCACAGTTACTCTTGGTGGGCGCAGGAATGGACCCAGCTGTTAAATATTAGATCAAGAATTGTAATTACATGACATTGTTGAACAGTGGTAGGAAAAATTGGGCCTTTGGTGGTGGTGGTGGTGGTGCTGTTGCCACAACACTGTAAGCCCTCACAGTTACTCTTGGTGGCCGCAGGAAAGGGCCCTGCTGTGAATTATTAGATCAAGAATTGTAATTACATGCCCCCTTTGAACAGGGGCATAAAAATTGTGCCTTAGGCACTGGTGCAACAACACTGCAACCCCTCACAGATACTGTACTTGGAGCGCAGCAATGAGCCCTGTTGCAAAGTATTGCATCAAAAATTGTAATTACACGCCCCTGTTAAACAGGGGCAGAAAAATTGGGCCTTAGGCACTGGTGCTGTTGCCACAACACTGCAACCCCTCACAGATACTGTAGTTGGAGCACAGCAATGAGCCCTGCTGCAAAGCATTGCATCAAAAATTGTAAATACACGCCCCTGTTAAACAGGGGCTGAAAAATTGGGCCTTAGCCACTGGTGGCGGTGCCCAGAACCAAAAATGTTCTTTCAAGCTATCAGCATGATTATTGAGGAGGAAGAGGATAGTCACTCAGCATAACAGGATAGTAACTCAGCATCAGCATAGGCAGTCTTGAAGGGATCTGACATTTCCCAAAAAAATATTTGGTTACATCAGCATCAGGTGCTTGGTAGCTGGTGGTGATCCAAGACTTATTCATTTTTATGAAGGTCAGACGATCGACCGAGTCGGTGGACAGGCGCACCCTGTGATCAGTTACAAAGCCTCCAGCAGCACTAAATGTGCATTCTGAAAGAACGCTGGATGCAGGACAGGCCAGTACCTCAATTGCATACTGTGCAAGCTCTGGCCAGTGATCCATCCTCAAGACCCAGTAAGCCAGAGGATTTTCGGTGGGAAAGGTGTCCAAGTCTGATCTTGCCCCTAGGTATTCCTGCACCATGTAAACCAGATGCTGACGATGGTTTCTGGAAGCGATCATACCTTAGGGCTGCGTACTAAAAAATTGTCTGAATGCATCGGTCAGACGGCCACCTTCTCCACCCAGGGCCGATCCTAGACGGGTTGCGAGGGGTGCAGTTCACCCAGGCGCCACAGAGGTGGGGGCGCTCAAGTGCCAGAGTGCTCCCCTTCCTCCTCCTCCTTGTTGGTATCCAGAGGCCGCTCTCTCCGCCGCTCACCGCCGCCGATCATCGCCGCCGCTGTTTCCTGCCCAAGCCCTTTCCCCCCTCCATCCTCCTGTCAGAGGAGATCAGAAATTGGAGCAGCTGCTTGGAAAGAGACCCGCGGTGACGGGGCGGTCCGTGCGGTGCTTCTACCGACTCACCTGTAAGTAAAATTAATAATAATAAAACATTTTTTAAAGTGCCCCTGTCCCCGTGTGCTCGCATGCAGAAGCGAATGCATACGTAAGTCCCGCCCACATATGAAAACGGTGTTTAAACCACACATGTGAAGTGTCGCCGCAAACGTTGGAGCAAAAGCAATAATTCTAGCCTCTAGACCTTCTCTGTAACTCAAAACATGTAACCATTAAAAATTTTTAAAGCGTCGCCTATGGGGATTTTTAACCACTTCTCCATATGACGTCCTTGACTTTGAGGTGGGATATCTGAATGATGCCTGCAGCTAGAGGCATCATTCGGATATCATTCTGTCGGGCCAGCAATTCTACGCACCATAAGAATGATCATAGCGGCGGTTCCACCGCTTGATCATTCTTATAGGTGGCGGGAAGGGACATCCCCCCCTCCCGCCGCCATCCGGTACTTCTCCGGGCTCTCCCGTGCCATCGGGGGCCCGGAGAACGAATCGGCCGGCCCCGGATGACGAGCATAGAGATTTCCGGTGGCCAGATGGTCACCAGTCATCTCTATGACTGTCGGAGTCCCGGGCGCGACGTTGTGACGTCACGCCCGGTACCCGGAAGTAAACAAAGCCGCAATTGCGGCTGTCAGCATGAGATCGGTGAATTTTTTTTCACCAATCTCATGCTTTTAAGCCTGGAGGAGAGATGTGGGGTCTCTTTGACCCCGCATCTCTCCATAAAGAGGACCTGTCACACACATACCTATTACAAGGGATGTTTACATTCCTTGTAATAGGAATAAAAGTGATCAAAAAAAAATATGTAAAAAAAAGTGTCAAAATAAAAAGAAAATAGTAAAATAAAAAAGAAAATGAAAAAAAAAAATTAAAACGCCCCTGTCCCCGGTAGCTCGCGCTCAGAAGCGAACACGCATGTAAGTCCTGCCCACATATGTAAACGCCATTCAAACCCCACATGTGAGGTATCACCGCGTGCGGTAGAGTGCGAGCAACAATTCTAGCACTAGACCTCCTCTGTAACTCGAAAATAGTAACCTGTAAAAAAATTTAAAACATCGCCTATGGAGATTTTTAAGTACCGAAGTTTGGCGCCATTCCATTAGTGTGCACAATTTGAAAGCGTGACATGTTAGGTATCTATTTACTCGGCGTAACAGCATCTTTCACATTATACAAAAAAATTGGGCTAACTTTACTGTTTTGTTATTTTTTAATTCGTGAAACCGTTTTTTCCCCCAAAAAAGGCGTTTGAAAAATTATTGCGGAAATACTGTGTAAGATAAAAAGTTGTAATGACCGCCATTTTATTCCCTAGGCTGTCTGCTAAAAAAAATATATAATGTTTGGGGGTTCTGATAAATTTTCTAGCAAAAAAATTATGTTTTGTACATGAAGGAGAGAAGTGCCAGAATAGGCCCGGTGGAGAAGTGGTTAAGTACCGAAGTTTGGGGCCATTCCATGAGCGTGTGCAATTTTGAAGCGTGACATGTTAGTTATCTATTTACTCTGCATAACTTCGTCTTTCACGTTATGCAAAAACATTGGGCTAACTTTACTGTTTTTTTGTTTTTTTTTAAAGCATGAAACTGTTTTTTTCCCCCAAAAAAACGCTTTGAAAAATTGCTGCGCAAATACCGTGCGAGATAAAAAGTTACAATGACCGCCATTGTATTCTCTAGGCTCTTTGCTAAAAAAACATATATAATGTTTGGGTGTCCTGTATAATTTTCTAGCAAAAAAATTATGATTTTTACATGTAGGAGCAAAGTGCCAGAATTGGCCTGGTTGTCAAGTGGTTAAAAACAAAAAAAAATTATCCTTTACAATCACTTTAGGGAAAGAAAACCAATGCGTATACCACATTTAAGGTTTATATATTTTTTTGTTTTTGGGTTTAATACCACTTTAAATACGATCTATTATTATACTTTTTGTTACAGTTCTACCCCCTATGGAACAAAGTACATTATGTACTTTGTTCCAGGTGGCTAAGTGCTTTCTAGCCATGGTTGTTAGGTCCAAACTGCCCCCCCCTCTCCTCCTGCCACGGCTTATCCAACAACAGCTTAGAAGGAGATGGCTGATTCACAAGTGCAGCTTGTCTCGGCTGTGAACACTTTCCAAAGACAAGCCGCGGCAAAAGGAATGGAAAGGGATGTATAATTCCGCGTACACACGATCATTTTTCCCGTCGGGAAAAATGACATTTTTTTTTTTCGCCGAGAAAAACGATCGTCTGTGGGCTTTATGCCGTTTTTCTCGTTGAGAAAAACGGCAGGAAAAACGACGAGAAAAATTAGAACATGTTCTAAATTTTCTCATCGTTTTTTCCATCATTTTTTTCCGCGGCAGTTTTCCCATAGGGAGACACTGCCGCGGAGCCCACAGACGGTCGTTTTTCTCGACAAAGAAAAAAATGACGGGAAAAACGGTCGTGTGTGGGGGAAAATGCCGTTCCCTCGTTTTTCATTTAATTTCATGTCGTGATTCACGGCGGTGTTTTCACCGCCGTGAATCACGATCGTGTGTACGCGGCATTAGGGTTTGCATTCCTTTTGCAAGCAGGAAGGGAAGGGGGGCAGAAAGCACATGTACTTTGTGCCATAGGGCAGTGTTTCTCAACTCCAGTCCTCAAGGCGCCCCAACAGGTCATGTTTTCGGGATTTCCATCAGATGAAACAGCTGTGGTAATTACTAAGGCAGTGAAACTAGGGCCGTTACTGATTAAAATTTTCATGTTCGATTAATCGATTTTTTTTTATTAATCGATTAAAAAACTAATTTCAATTAATTATAACGCACATACAGATCCAACTACTTTTAGCTGATCTCCTTGCATGCCGATTCCCAGTGCAGCTCCCAACCACTGGAAAAATCGATAGCAGGATACAAAAAACACACAAAGGCAGCGCTCGATGGGAATAGCATTAAAACTTTTATAGTCTTCAAGTAGGTAACAAAATAAATATTCCACTGGAGATAAAATCGATGTAGCTACATAAACTGTAAGAATGGTGCAAGTAATACCAAACGGTAGCAAAAGCAGTCATAAAAACATGTAGCTAAGTATGATACTGGTATAAAAATGTGTACAACGATACCACTGCTGAATCCAGATGAGGAGGGGCTAACATCAGTCCGTCGGCATGTAGATGTCCCGTGAAGGGAACTATCACAACTCCCAGTGGATGGCTGTAGAATCCCAGGTTGATAGAGGGAAGTGATAGAGGGAAGTGTAACAGCCCTTGCGTGTGGCAGATATTTAGGTCCCGCCGGCATGCAGATATGAAGGCACAGCAAAGGAGCCCTTCAGATGGACACGGCAAGGCCCGCCGGTGATCCGTGACATCACCGGATCTCCCTGAAGACCCGGAAGCCAGGGGAGAGGTGAGTACCAATCAAAAGAATTTTAATCGATCAAAAGAATTTTGATCGATCAAAGCAATTAATCGATTAATTCGAGGAATTAATAGTTAATTTCCACAGCCCTAAAACTGATCAAATCATCTGTGCAAAATAATGGAAAGCCTGAAAACATGACATGTTGGTGCGCCTTGAGGACTGGAGTTGAGAAACACCGCCATAGGGGATAGAACTATAATAAAAAATATATATAATGATAGATCTTCTTTAACTAGTTGCTGCCCGCCCACTGTCAAATGACAACGTCCCAGAACGGCAGCTATCGCGCACCCACGGGGGGGTGCAGTGTGGCGATCGCGGCCGCGCCGTGTTGCTAGGACACGGCGCGACCCCGATCTCTGTAAAAAGCCGCTTCCGTGGCTCTTTAACCATGTTATCGGCTGTGTCCAATCACAGCCGGTCACATGTAAACACGGAGATGCCGATAATCTGCGCTCTTCGCCTTACACTGACAGAGTGTGTGGTGAGGAGAGACGATCAGCGGCATCTCCTCGCAGGGGGCAACAAAACATGTAATCAGGGCACTGATTACAACATTATAACAATTATAAAATTATAACAATTTAATTTGGGTATAGTGTAGCATGACCGTGCAATTGTCATTCAAAGTGCGACACCGATGAAAGCTGAAAAATGGCCTGGGCAGGAAGGCAAGTGGTTAAAGGGCAGTATTAAACCCCAAAATAGAAAAATAACACAGTATATTGCAACTTACCAGTCCTAAAATGTGGTGGCTGCATAGCTGATAAAACTTTAACAATATGGCCCTATGCACACAGGGCGTTTTTACAGCCGCGTTTTTTACAGCTTAAAAACGCCTGTCCATGTTTTGTAAACATTTTTTGACCTTTGTTAAAAAAAAAAAAATGCTGGAGCTAGTTTTTGCGCGTTTTCGCAGCGTTTTAGCTCGTTTATGCGTGTTTAATAGCGTTGGGCATTTTTGCAGCTCGAACCTGGAGCTCCAGAACGCACTGGTCTTGGGTTTTTTTTGCAGCTGGAAAACGCCTATGCCACTTGGAGCTCATAAAAGCTCTATGTGTGCATGACACAATAGAATAACATGGATGGGCGTTTTGCAGCTGTAAAAAAAACTTCTAACGCTGCTAACAGCAGCTGCAAAAACGCCCTGTGTGCATGGGGCCTAACTATATAAAGATGGATCTTTTTTAAGTTAAAGTGGTTGTAAACCCACTTTGACAACTTGCACCTACAGCTAAGCCTAGATTAAGGCTTACCTGTAGGTGCAAGAAATATCTCCTTACCTACACGGTTAAGAAGATATTTGCTGAAAAACACAGCACCGATGACGTCACACGCATTCGCACTAGCGGGCCAGCATCATTGCCGGTTTTCTGAATGGGATCTTGCCGGCCCGAGCGCGCATGCGTGTGACGTCATCGCTGCTCCGGCCAATCACAGCGCCGGTGCGGCGATAACAGGAAGAAGCTCCAAGTGGACAAGGCGGCGAACGAGGAGGACTTCGGGGGCTTCGATTTCAGGTAAGTGCCACATAATGAGCTAGTATGCTTTAAAAAAAGTTGTGGAGGGTTTACTTCCTCTTTAAGCTTGATGGACATACGTCTGTTTTCATCCTGAGTGACCATGAATTTATATAAATGGCTATCAAGGGAGATTCCACATGGCTTGAATGATGTTCCATTACATTTGAGGAATTGCACTGAAGGAATAAGTGAACTTCTTTAACCACTTGCTTACTGGGCACTTAAACCGCCCTCCTGCCCAGACCAATTTTCAGCTTTCAGCGCTCTAACTCTTTGAATGACAATTGCGCGATCATACAACGCTGTACCCAAATGAATTTTTTGTAATTTTTTTCCCACAAATAGAGCTTTCTTTTGGTGGTATTTGATCATCTCTGCGGTTTTAATTTTTTGTTAAAAAAAATAAAAAATACCAAATTTAAAAAAAAAAATACAAAACCGTTTTATATTTTGTTATAAAATTTTGCAAACAGGTAATTTTCCTCCGTCATTGATGTACGCTGATGAGGCTGCACTGATGGGCACCGATAGGTGGCACTGATGGGCTGCACTGATGGGCACCAATGGGCTGCACTTATGGGCACTGATAAGGCGGCACTGGTGGGCACGGATAGGCGGCACTGGTGGGCACTGATAGGCGGCACTGGTGGGCACTGAGAATTGGCATTGGTGGGCATTGAGAGGTGACACTGAGAGGTGGTACTGATGGGTGGCACTGAAGGGCATTGATAGGTGGCACTGGTTTGCACTGAGAATTGGCACTAATAGGTGGCATTGATAGGTGGCACTGATAGGTGGCAGTGATTGGCACTGATAGGTGGCAGTGATGGGCACTGATAGGTGGCAGTAATGGGCACTAATCAGCACTGGTAGGTGACATTGATAGGCAGCTCTGCTAGGTGGCACTGGTGAGGCACTGACTGGCACCACTGGTGGACATTGCTAGGTGGCAGTGATGGGCATTGATAGGTGGTACTGATTGGCACTGACAGGTGGCACTGGTGGTCACTGTGGGCACTGGCAGGTGGCACTGGCAGGGGGCACTGGCAGGGGGTACTAATGAGGAAAAATTGCCTCTTCCACTGGGAACTGATGTCCCTCACGTGATCAGCTGTCTTTGGCTGACAGCTGATCACGTGGTAGGGGGCCGGGACCGGCCCCTTACTCGGATCCCTGATCACCCGAGTCTCAGTGACTCTGTGATCACAGCGTGCGCCGCGCGCGCCCTGCAGGTGCACGCGGGGAGCGCGCAAAGGGGAGGCCGTCTATTGACGGCCTCCCGGATTTTCAGGTCTGCGCTGAAGCCGTCATTTGGCTATAGTGCGGGCCTCAAGTAGTTAACATCACACCGAAAGGTAAAATGTTAGAAAGGAAAAATGTAAAGTCTTAGATCAGCATGTTTCCTTTTCCAAAGTTAGTCCTTTCTCTTTGATAAAGTTCACTTCTCTGCTTAATAATTAGACTTCCTGTAAGTTTCTAACTAAAGCCGACAAATCGTATTTCATTACTAAGTGGGGCCGTCCTGAAAAAAATGAAATGTATTAATTATAATTTTGCTTCTGTTTTTAGGTCAAAATGCTCTTTCCTTAATGAGGCTTTAAAATTCAAGTAGCTGCCCAGCTGTAATTTCAGGACAGTTTTATGACATCTTCAGCATTGTATTAGCATACCCAGCTCAGGTATCGGCCACATTATTTAATTTAGTATAATGTCTTCGCGATTCAGATAAAACAAAACATAATGAATGAATCCATAGTTGCCAACATTTGAAAAAAGTTTTTAGGGACTTTTTTTTCTGTGTGTTGAGAGCCTCTGTAGGTGGGGCATTACTTTTATTAGGGACGGGCCATTTATATATTATGGGTGGTGTTGTAAAAGAAGTAAAAATGCTGTGAGTGAGGCTTGCCCCAGCGGAAAGTGGGTGTGGTTTAAAATATGCTAAATACTGGGCAGGGCTTTAAGGGGGTGTGGTTAAATAGAATCTGAGATGACTTACATATGTAGCGGGGTCCTCAAATTGATGGGATACACCTGGGGAATAGTGTGACCCAGGTGTATAATTGTGTTAGGGTTCAGACCCCTTTTTGTTTCGTGGAGGATTGGAGGATGTAGTATTCTCCTTTGCCTGTGGGTGGCGGGGTACCCACAGGCTTCAGGTAGAATCATCTCCTGCAGTTCTCCCTGTTTTGTCCCTTCCCGGAGATGGTATGGCTGGGGCGGGGAACCCGCCGGGCCGTTGATGGGAGGAGATAAAAAGGGGGAGACGCCCTTACCACGAGGTCTTGCGGAGAAGGAGGTCCTCGGAGGAGGAGGGTTGCGGTCCGCACCCAGGGCCCTCGGGCCTGGGTGCTGGAGATCCAGGAGTCTGGTCCAGGTGCCCATGGCCTGGTCCGGAGTCATGTTGGCGTCCATCCCAGGCACCTTTAGCCTGGGGTGAGGTACTATCAAGGAGGCCTGGGGCCCAGTACCTTCGACTGGGTCCCGCTAGGGTGGACTGTCCGAGGGTCCCTGAGCGGAGGGACTCGTATCTGAGGTGAGGAGGCCAGAGAGGTTACCTACTGGAGACCCGGAGCAGCACCAACCCGGTGACAGTGGGCCTCTGGGAACTCTCTTGGGAGGACACATCCCCCTGATAGGGGCCACAGCGTATCGAAGAGGGCTCCATTGCTGTTCATAGGGGTTGCTGGAAGAGACCCCATCTTTCCTGTTCTGTAACAGCCGGATTGGCTTAGGCGCCGCTGGTCATAGTACAGTGGCATAGAACTTAAACTTTAGGAAGTGCCTCAATCTGCTCGCCTCACCGTTGGCAAGGTTATAGGTCCCAACCAGTTTGCTGCAAAAGAACTGTTTATTGTGCTTTGCTTATTGGAGTGTCGAATAAACAAGTGTTGGACCTTTCTCCGGTGTGTGAACTCCAGTTACTGGAAGCAAAGGGGAGGCTGGTGAGCTTGCAATTACAGACTCAGTGCATTCACAGAACACACCGGCCCGAGGAAACATCAGTAAGTGGCCTTCACCTCCCTACTACAATGGGGAGGACATGGGCCGTGGCGCATCTCACTCTCACAAAGCAGGAACCCCTAGACATGAGCTGGTGTGCAACCGCTGAAGATGGAGGGGGAGTGAGGCTGCTGCACATAGTACAGAATGTGGTAATGTTAAATAGGGAATGTTCAGTGCAGAACGAGAGAGGATGGAGATGACAGGATGAAGATGTTTGAGGACAATTTGTGACAGCTGCTAAGAATTTGTGACTTTCCCGGGCAAATAGTTGGGATGCTATGTTAAATTTATGGGATAGTCTGAGTCAGTAGTTATGCCGCGTACACACGACCATTTTTAATGTCATTAAAAAAAACATTGTTTTTCTCGACGTGATTCTTCTCAAGCCTGCCTTGCCTACACACTATTGTGAAAAAAAATGCTCGAGCAAAGCGCGGTGACGTACAACACGTACAACGACACTATAAAGGGGAAGTTTTATTCGGATGGCGCCACCCTTCATGTTTGTAAAGTTTGTTGAGAGACGATTCGCACTTTTCAGCCTCGTGCTTTTCAGTTCGTTACAGCGTGACGAATGTGCTATCTCCATTACGAACGCTAGTTTTACCAGAACGAGCGCTCCCGTCTCATATTTGACTCTGAGCATGTGCGTTTTTTTTCACGTCGTTAAAGCCTACACACGGCCGTTTTTCATGATGAGAAAAACGACGATGTAAAAAATGACGTGAAAAATTAGAGCAGGTTCCAATTTTTTCATGGCCGTTTTTCACGTCGTGAAAAATGCTCTGAAGCCCACACACGATCATTTTTAATGACCATTTTAAAAAATTTCATTTTTCTCGTCATTAAAAATGGTCGTGTGTACGCGGCATTAGGCTCAGACCAGCTGATTGTTCTAAAATTTTGCTTCTGCTCTGGGTGTGATACTGCCTGGTTGTGTTCCCTGTTCGCCTGTAGGTGGCACTGCCACCACCGGCCCAGGTTGAAATACATGGGTATCACACCACATTGGGTGTCCTTTCTCGGCAGCCGTGCGGTGGGCGTGGTTAGCCTGCTGTGCATGCTGGGAAGGGGTACATAAGGGGCAGACGCCATTGATTCGGGGTGGTTGGTGTGCGCGCCTCGTGGCCCGCATGGCACGGGGTGCGTGTGTGTTCCAGCCCCGGGCACCTTCAGCCCGAGGCTGCATCGCTGCCTGGTAGGCACAGCTGCGCTGGCTGGGGCCTACACCTTTGAAGAGGATCCCATGCTACCCATTTTCGGGAAGTCTGCTTTTGAGGAGGGAAAGCCGGGGGAGGACCTTCCCCAGAGGAGACTGGCGATGGTACTGCTGTCTCGGGAGAGGCCTGGCAACCTACTCAAGGAGGGATCCAAGAACTTAAAGGCCTTGCAATACGCCAATCTGGCATAGAAGCTCTCTCTTTTTGCTTGGTTAGGAGGTTCGGGACTTTGATAATCCTGTGGCAGAGGATTTCCGAACGCATCCTCAGATTTACCTCATGGTCTGTGACAGAGACCGTTAGAAATAGATTTGTGCGTCATTCCTGCTGCTAGGACCAGAAAACTGAACTATCCGGGTGAGCAATACCCACTCAGTCTTGAGTGGCGATGTTTACAAGACTTTGTGTGACTTTAGTGTTGCGTGCCTGAACGTTCCCCTATACTTCTCTCGTTTCCTACTTTCTCCTCAAGTTTCCACTGCAAAAGGAAAATAAAGCCTAAAGCCCTGTACACACGATCGGATATCCTATGGATTCTAATCCGATGTTTTTTTCCATCGGAAATCCGATGAAGCTGACTTCCATCAGTCTTGCCTACACACCATCAGTCAAAAAACCGACCGTTCCAAACGCGGTGACGTAAAACACTCCAATGAGCCGAGAAAAATTACGTTTAATGCTTCTGAGCATGCGTCAACTTGATTCTGAGCATGCGTGGGTTTTTTATCCGATGGACTTGCCCATAGACGATCAGAATTTGCTATCGGTTTTTGATCCATCGGAAAAATGTAAAACATGTTCTATTTTTTAAAACCGATGGAAAAAAGAATGATGGGTCCCATACACGATCGGTTTGTCCGATGAAAAAAGTCCATCGGACAGGTTTTACCGATGAAAACAATCGTGTGTACACGGCTTTACTGTTTAGGTTTTACATCTGTGTGGACATTGACTTTTCTAAAGACTATTTACCCTGACAACGGAAGCCTTGGAGGTAGTTTGCATGACCCAAAACAAAACCAGCCGCTCCTTCGGGAGTAAGTCCTACATACAGTGGGGAGAACAAGTATTAGATACACGGCTGATTTTGCAGGTTTTCCTGCTTACAAAGCATGTAGAGGTCTGTAATTTTTATCATAGGTACTCTTCTACTGTGAGAGACGGAATCTAAAAATCCAGAAAATCACATTGTATGATTTTTAAGTAATTAATTTGCATTTTATTGCCTGACAGAAGTATTTGATACATCAGAAAAGCAGAACTAAAATATTTGGTACAAAAACCTTTGTTTGCAATTACAGAGATCCTACGTTTCCTGTAGTTCTTGATCAGGTTTGCACACACTGCAGCAGGGATTTTGGCCCACTCCTCCATACAGAGCTTCTCCAGATCCTTCAGGTTTCGGGGCTGTCGCTGGGCATTACGGACATTCAGCTCCCTCCAAAGATTTTCTATTGGGTTCAGGTCTGGAGACTGGCTAGGCCACTCCAGGACCTTGAGATGCTTCTTACGGAGCCACTCCATAGTTGCCCTCGCTGTGTGTTTCGGGTCGTTGTCATGCTGGAAGACCCAGCCACAACCCATCTTCAATGTTCTTACTGAGGGAAGGAGATTGTTGGCCAAGATCTCACGATACATGGCCCCATCCATCCTCCCCTCAACGCGGCGCAGTTGTCCTGTCCACTTTGCAGAAAAGCATCCCCAAAGAATGATGTTTCCAACTCCATGCTTCAGGGTTGGGGTGGTGTTCTTGGGGTTGTACTCATCCTTCTTCCTCTAAACACGGCGAGTGGAGTTTAGACCAAAAAGCTCTATTTTTGTCTCATCAGACCACATGACCTTCTCCCATTCCTCCTCTGGATCATCCAGATGGTCATTGGCAAACTTCAGACGGGCCTGGATATGCGCTGGCTTGAGCAGGGGGACCTTGCGTGCGCTGCAGGATTTTAATCCATGACGGCGTAGTATGTTACTAATGGTTTTCTCTGAGACTGTGGTCCCAGCTCTCTTCAGGTCATTGACCAGGTCCTGCCGTGTAGTTCTGGGCTGATCCCTCACCTTCCTCATGATCATTGGTGCCCCACGAGGTGAGATCCTGCATGGAGCCCCAGACCGAGGGAGATTGACCGTCTTCTTGAACTTCTTCCATTTTCTAATAATTGCGCCAACAGTTGTTGCCTTCTCACCAAGCTATTTGCCTTTTGTCCTGTAGCCCATCCCAGCCTTGTGCAGGTCTACAATTTTATCCCTGATGTCCTTACACAGATCTCTGGTCTTGGCCATTGTGGAGAGGTTGGAGTCTGTTTGATTGAGTGTGTGGACAAGTGGACAGGTGTCTTTTATACAGGTGTAGCGGGGTCTTCAAATTTATAAATGGTATAGTGCTGTGCCTTGGATGTCCCCTCTCGGCTGTGGTATGGTGGGCATGGTCGGCCTGCTGTGCATGCTGGGAGAGCATATAAAAGGGGGCAGACACTGCCTGTGGGGGTTAGTTGATTCCCGGGGGTCCTACCCCGGGGAGTGTGTTGTTCTGTTCGTTGCCCACCCCGGGCACCTTCGGCCCGAGGGTGGGGTTCCAGAATCGAGAGTACCGGGTCTTCCTGGCCCCGTACACTGGCGGATCAGTCCCAGGCACCTTTAGCCCTAGGGCTGCAACTGAAGGCCTTGGGTCCAGCATCTTTGGCTGGTGCCCACGGAGGGAAGAGGAATCCCAGGGTGCTGCCTTGCGAGGGGACCCGCATCTGGAAGAGGAGGCTGGGGGAGGACCGTTCCGAGGGACTGGTGACAGATCACAGTGAAGGAAGGGGCCCGGTAACTCTCTGGAGGGATGTCATCTCTCTGAAAGAGGCCTAATACCACAAGCAAAGTTCACCAGGTCTGTGGCAGAGACCCAAAGTTCCCCAGGTCTGTGGCAGAGACCCAAAGTTCCCCAGGTCTGTGGCAGAGACCCAAAGTTTACCAGGTCTGTGGCAGAGACCCAAAGTTCCCCAGGTCTGTGGCAGAGACCCAAAGTTCCCCAGGTCTGTGGCAGAGACCCAAAGTTCCCCAGGTCTGTGGCAGAGACCCAAAGTTCCCCAGGTCTGTGGCAGAGACCCAAAGTTCCCCAGGTCTGTGGCAGAGACCCAAAGTTCCCCAGGTCTGTGGCAGAGACCCAAAGTTCCCCAGGTCTGTGGCAGAGACCCAAAGTTCCCCAGGTCTGTGGCAGAGACCCAAAGTTCCCCAGGTCTGTGGCAGAGACCCAAAGTTCCCCAGGTCTGTGGCAGAGACCCAAAGTTCCCCAGGTCTGTGGCAGAGACCCAAAGTTCACAAGGTCTGTGGCAGAGACCTAAAGTTTACCAGGTCTGTGGCAGAGACCCAAATTCACCCGTAACAGTTCGAGCAGAGACTGTGTGTAATCTAATTCGAGCATCACTCCGGCTGCTAGGATCCATTTTAATGGGAGACTATCCGGGTGAGCTGAGCCTACTTGAGGAGACAGGTAGTCAATCGTATACTTGTTTGTGCCTGGACCTACTCCAACACCTTTTGCTGTCCTTTTCTCCATCCACCCTTTCCAATTTAGTGACTGTGCATACGAGAAAATAAACTCTACGTTGGAGTTGCAACTGGTGTGGACCTTGGAGTTATTGGGGGAAATAGAGACTTGTCTTTATTGCAGTGGAGATGGGAACCATTCTCTGAAGAACCTAGCCATGGAGACCCAGTTACATTTACACCGCTCAACCTCTTCACACAGGAGGGTACGGGCATGTGGCATGGTGTGCCCTTTTCCTGCAAGTGAGCCAAAAGTAGGGAAAAGGGGTCCGGTTGCTACACAGGTAACGAGTTCAAACAGGTGCAGTTAATACGAGTAATGAGTGGAGAACAGGAGGGCTTCTTAAAGAAAAAATAGCAGGTCAGTGAGAGCCGGAATTCTTACTGGTTGGTAGGTGATCAAATACTTATGTCACGCAATAAAATGCAAATTAAGGCCTCATGCCCACGGGCGTTTTTTCAGCCGCGTTTTTGAGCGTTTTTTACAGCTTAAAAACGCCTGTCCATGTTAGTCTATAGCTTCATGCCCACCTAGGCGTTTTTGAGCTGTAAAGAGCATAGGCGTTTGTAAGCTGTAAAAAAAAACCAGGGCCAGTGCGTTCCTCAGCGTCAGAATTTGGCAGGAAAAAACGCGAGCGTCAAAAAACGCGCAAAAACGCGCACTAACGCGCGGTCGCGTTTTTAGCTCCGACGTTTTTTTTTTTTGTTTTTTTTTTTTTTCAAAAAAAAATAAAAAAAAATAAAAAAAATATTTACAATAACATGGACAGGCGTTTTTAAGCTGCAAAAAACGCAGCTGTAAAAACGCCAGTGGGCATAAGGCCTAAAGGACAAAAGAAACAAGCCAGAGGCTGCCCCCACTCGGCCACCGGTCTCTGGTTTGTTTCTTTTGTCCATATTAGGATGCTGGTACCCCCTTAATTTTATACTCCTAATATTTTTTTTTAAAGGAACTGTATAGTGCTGTTGTAGATATTTTTTTATTTACTTAATAAGTGTGACCCAGAATTGCAGACAGCGGGCTAAAAAGCCTAATGTCAGCTGATGTCACAGAGCCCCTCCAGGCCTTATTGATATCAGAGGTCAGAGGAGAATGGGCAGACTGGTTCGAGATGATAGAAAGGCAACAGTAACTCAAATAACCACTCGTTACACCCAAGGTATGCAGAATACCATCTCTGAAGGCCCAACACATCGAACCTTGAAGCAGATGGGCTACAGCAGCAGAAGACCACACCCGGTGGCACTCCTGTCAGATACAAACAGGAAACTGTGGCTACAATTCGCACAGGCTCACCAAAATTGGACAAGAGAAGATTGGAAAAACGTTGTCTGGTCTGATGAGTCTCAATTTCATCTGTGACATTCAGATGGTCGGGTGAGAATTTGGTGTAAACAACATGAAAATATGGATCCGTCCTGCCTTCTATCACCGGTTCAGGCTGGTGGTGGTGGTGTAATGGTGTGGGGGATATTTTCTTGGCAAACTTTGGGCCCCTTAGTACCAATTGAGCATTGTTTAAACGCCACGGCCTACCTGAGTATTGCTGCTGACCATGTCCATCCCTTTATGACTCCAGTGTCCCCATCTTCTGATGGCTCCTTCCAGCAGGATAATGCACCATGTCACAAACCTCCAATCATCTCACCACTGGACAATGAGGTCACTGTACTCTAATGGCCTCCACAGTCACCACATCTCATCCAATAGCGCAGTGTTTCTCAACTCCAGTCCTCAAGGCGCCCCAACAGGTCATGTTTTTAGGCTTTCCATTATTTTGCACAGGTGATTTGATCAGTTTCACAGCCTTAGTAATTCCCACAGCCATTTCATCTGAGGGAAATCCTGAAAACATGACCTGTTGGGGCGCCTTGAGGACTGGAGTTGAGAAACCCTGCAATAGAGCACCTTTGGGATGTGGTGGAACGGGAGATTGGCATCATAGATGTACGGCTGACAAATCTGGAGCAACTGTGTGATGTTATCATGTCACTATGGACCAAAATCTCTGAAGCCCTGTACACACGATCGGATAACCTATGGATTTTCGTCCGATGGATTTGACCATCGGAAATCCGATGAAACTGTTTTTCATCAGTCTTGGCCACACACCATCAGTCAAAAAACCGACCGTTCCAAACGCGGTGACGTAAAACACTCCGATGAGCCGAGAAAAATTAAGTTTAACCACTTAAGCCCCGGACCATTTCGGGCCATTAGGACCAGGCCTGTTTTTGGGATTCGGCACTGCGCTGCTTTAACTGTAAATTGTGCGGACATGCAATGTTGTACCCAAATGAAATTTGCGTCCTTTTCTTCCCACAAATAGAGCTTTCTTTTAATGGTATTTGATTGCCTCTGCGATTTTTATTTTTTGCGATATAAACAGAAAAAGACCGAAAATTTTGAAAAAAAATTATATTTTCTACTTTTTGTTATAAGAAAAATCGAATAAACTCAATTTTAGTCATACATTTAGGCCAAAATGTATTCAGCCACATGTCTTTAGTAAAAAAAAAGTCAATAAGCGTATATTTATTGGTTTGCGCAAAAGTTATAGCGTCTACAAACTAGGGTACATTTTCTGAAATTTACACAGCTTTAAATTTATGACTGCCTATCTCATTTCTTGAGGTGCTAAAATGGCAGGGCAGTACAAAACCCCCCCAAATGACCCCATTTTGGAAAGTAGACACCCCAAGGAAATTGCTGAGAGGCCTGTTGAGCCCATTGAATATTTTTTTTTTTTTGTCCCAAGTGATTGAATAATGACAAAAAAAAAAAATTACAAAAAGTTGTCACTAAATGATATATTGCTCACACATGCCATGGTTATATGTGGAATTACACCCCAAAATACATTTTGCTGCTTCTCCTGAGTACGGGGATACCACATGTGTGGGACTTTTTAGGAGCCTAGCCGCGTACGGGACCCCGGAAACCAAGCACCGCCTTCAGGATTTCTAAGGGCGCAAATTTTTGATTTCACTCCTCACTACCTATCACAGTTTCGAAGGCCATAAAATGCCAAAATAGCACAAAACCCCCCCAAATGACCCCATTTTGGAAAGTAGACACCCCAAGCTATTTGCTGTGAGGCATGTTGACCCCATTGAATATTTTTTTTTTTTGTCCCAAATGATTGAATAATGACAAAAAGAAAAAAAAAATGTACAAAAAGTTGTCACTAAATGATATATTGCTCACACATGCCATGGTTATATGTGGAATTGCACCCCAAAATACATTCTGCTGCTTTTCCTGAGTACGGGGATACCACATGTGTGGGACTTTTTGGGAGCCTAGCCACGTACAGGGCCCCAAAAACCAAGCACCGCCTTCAGGATTTCTAAGGGCGTAAATTTTTGATTTCACTCCTCACTACCTATCACAGTTTTGAAGGCCATAAAATGCCAAAATAGCACAAAACCCCCCCAAATTACCCCATTTTGGAAAGTAGACACCCCAAGCTATTTGCTGAGAGGCATGTTGAGTCCATGGAATATTTTATATTTTGCCACAGGTTGCGGGAATATGACAAACTTTTTTTTTTTGCACAAAGTTGTCACTAAATGATATATTGCTCACACATGCCATGGGCATATGTGAAATTACACCCCAAAATACATTCTGCTGCTTCTCCTGAGTACGGGGATACCACATGTGTGGGACTTTTTGGGAGCCTAGCCGCGTACGGGACCCCAAAAACCAAGCACCGCCTTCAAGGTTTCTAAGGGCATAAATTTTTGATTTCACTCCTCACTACCTATCACAGTTTTGAAGGCCATAAAATGCCAAGATGGCACAAAACCCCCCCAAATGACCCCATTTTGGAAAGTAGACACCCCAAGCTATTTGCTGAGAGGCATGTTGACCCCATTGAATATTTTTTTTTGTCCCAAATGATTGAATAATGACAAAAAGAAAAAAATAAAAATGTACAAAAAGTTGTCACTAAATGATATATTGCTCACACATGCCATGGTTATATGTGGAATTGCACCCCAAAATACATTCTGCTGCTTTTCCTGAGTACGGGGATACCACATGTGTGGGACTTTTTGGGAGCCTAGCCGCGTACGGGACACCAAAAACCAAGCACCGCCTTCAAGGTTTCTAAGGGCATAAATTTTTGATTTCGCTCCTCACTACCTATCACAGTTTTGAAGGCCATAAAATGCCAAGATGGCACAAAACCCCCCCAAATGACCCCATTTTGGAAAGTAGACACCCCAAGCTATTTGCTGAGAGGCATGTTGAGCCCATTGAATATTTTTTTTTTGTCCCAAATGATTGAATAATGACAAAAAGAAAAAAAAAAAAATGTACAAAAAGTTGTCACTAAATGATATATTGATCACACATGCCATGGTTATATGTGAAATTACACCCCAAAATACATTCTGCTGCTTCTCCTGAGTACGGGGATACCACATGTGTGGGACTTTTTGGGAGCCTAGCCGCGTACGGGACCCCAAAAACCAAGCACCGCCTTCAAGGTTTCTAAGGGCATAAATTTTTGATTTCACTCCTCACTACCTATCACAGTTTTGAAGGCCATAAAATGTCAAAATAGCCCAAAACCCCCACAAATGACCCCATTTTGGAAAGTAGACACCCCAAGCTATTTGCTGAGAGGCATGGTGAGTATTTTACAGCTCTCATTTGTTTTTGAAAATTAAGAAAGACATTTTTTTTTCTTTTTTTTTTTTCTTTTTTTACATTTTCAAAACTTTGTGACAAAAAGCGAGATCTGCAAAATACTCAACATACCTCTCAGCAAATAGCTTGGGGTGTCTACTTTCCAAAATGGGGTCATTTGGGGGGGTTTTGTGCCATCTGGGCATTCCATGGCCTCCGAAACTGTGATAGGCAGTGAGGAGTGAAATCAAAAATTTACACCCATAGAAATCCTGAAGGCGGTGCTTGGTTTTTGGGGTCCCGTACGCGACTAGGCTCCCAAAAAGTCCCACACATGTGGTATCCCCGTACTCAGGAGAAGCAACAGAATGTATTTTGGGGTGTAATTCCACATATGCCCATGGCATGTTTGAGCAATATATAATTTAGTGACAACTTTTTGTACATTTTTTTTTTTTTTTTTTCGGTCATTATTCAATCACTTGGGACAAAAAAAAAAAAATATTCAATGGGCTCAACATGCCTCTCAGCAAATAGCTTGAGGTGTCTACTTTACAAAATGGGGTCATTTGGGGGGGTTTTGAACTGTCCTGGCATTTTATGCACAACATTAGGAAGCTTATGTCACACATCATCCACTCTTCTAACCACTTGAAGACAAAGCCCTTTCTGACACTTTTTGTTTACATGAAAAAAATTTTTTTTTTGCAAGAAAATTATGTTGAACCCCCAAACATTATATATTTTTTTAAAGCAAAGGCCCTACAGATTAAAATAGTGGGTGTTGCATTTTTTTTTTCCACACAGTATTTGCGCAGCGATTTTTCAAACGCATTTTTTGGGGGAAAACCACACTTTTTTATTTTTAATGCACTAAAAAACACTATATTGCCCAAATGTTTGATGAAATAAAAAAGATGATCATAGGCCGAGTACATGGATACCAAACACGACATGCTTTAAAATTGCGCACAAACGCGCAGCGGCGACAAACTACATTCATTTTTAAAAGCATTTAAAAGCCTTTACAGGTTACCACGTTAGATTTACAGAGGAGGTCTACTGCTAAAATGACTGCCCTCGATCTGACCTTCGCGGTGATACCTCACATGCATGATGCAATTGCTGTTTACATATGACGCTAGACCGACGCTTGCGTTCGCCTTTGTGCAAGAGCAGGGGGGGACAGCGGTGCTTTTTTTTTTTTTATTATTTATTTGGCTTTTTTATTTTATTTTTAAACTGTGCCTTCCATATTTAATTTTTTTACCATTTTTATCGTTATCTCAGGGAATGTAAATATCCCCTATGATAGCAATAAGTAGTGACAGGTACTCTTTTTTTGAAAAAAATTGGGGGGTTAGACCCTAGATCTTTCCTCTGCCCTCAAAGCATCTGACCACACCAAGATCGGTGTGATAAAATGCTTTCCCAATTTCCCAATGGCGCTTTTTATATCCGGGGGGGGGGGACATTCCCTCCCACTGCTTGTAAAAGCAGTCTAGAGGCTAATTATCTGCTAGAATTGCTTTTACATGAAAGCCGGCTGCTGGCTGAAAAGAATGATACCAAGATGATACCTAAACCCGCAGGCATCATTCTGGTATAAACATTCAAAGTTCAGCAACATACCAGTACGTTGCTGGTCCTTGTTGGACATGTATTGTAATCTTTTTTTTCATACAGCCTATTGGCTGAACGAAAAAAAGAGATTGATTGGTGGGTATGCCCACCATTAGAATACCTCCCTTCATCCACCCACTTCTAATGATGGGCATATATGCCGAAGCATGGGGGCATCCTCCCGCAAAAAAGTTATGCCGCGTACACACGGTCAAGCCTTCGTCGGAATTTCGACCGTATGTACGCGGCATAAAAGGTTATGCCGCGTACACACGGTCGGACTTTTCCACGGGCAAGCCTCCGTTGGAATTTCGACCGTATATACGCGGCATTAGGAGCAAAATCGCTCCTCCGCCCCTGCTGCCCCCATGCTTCGGCATATATGCTCTTTTTTTTAACTGTGATGGTGAAATCACCTCCTACAGCGTTGGAGTCACGGCTTTATGTATCGTGGGAGCAAACGCTGTTGCTGTCAAGATAAATAGATCCGCGCTGCAACTGAATGGCGTACCTGCTAAGCAAATGGTGGTTAACATTAAAACAAAGTAACATTACAGTACAACAGTAAGACCTTACCATGCCATACCTGCAAAGCAAATACCAAAACAAAACCTAGTAAAAAATAAAAAAATGTTTTAACGCAACCTGTGCCTAAAATATATATATGCCGAAGCATGGGGGCATCCTCCCGCAAAAAAGTTATGCCGCGTACACACGGTCGGAATTTTCCACGGGCAGGCCTCCGTCGGAATTTCGACCGTATGTACGCGGCATTAGGAGCAAAATCGCTCCTCCGCCCCTGCTGCCCCCATGCTTCGGCATATATGCTCTTTTTTTTAACTGTGGTGGTGAAATCACCTCCTACAGCACTGGAGTCACGGCTTTATGTATCGTGGGAGCAAATGCTGTTGCTGTCAAGATAAATAATTCCGCGCTGCAGTTGAATGGCGCACCTGAAAACAAAAAATTACATACCTGAAAAGCAAGCATGATAAAACATTGCAGAATAGAATACAGTAAAAAAGAGCAGAACAATAGAGAGAAAATAGAGAGAGAGAGAACAATAAAACGACAACTATTTTTGGTTTTTTTATTTTATATTTTTTTTTTTTTTTTTTTTTTTTACGTTTTTTTTTTCTTTTTTACACTTTTTTTTGTAACTTTACAACTGTAATGGTTCGGGTCTCTCAAAATGTAATGGCATCTTGGGAGACCCTGTGTAAGTGTGTCCTTGTCTGTGAAATGCTGTACCCTACGCTAAAACTTCACTTTTGAGTGGTAGCGTTCAAAACATTCACCTTAGCAAAGACCAGGCTTGTCAGGACAGAGTGGACAAAAACTACGGGTGTCACGCCTAAATCCGCGCTTGCTACAGACACGACATCTTTTTTTGGGGTGGCTTTGGGTAGGGGTACTCGGGAGGAGATGCGTATAATGCCTCTCATGCAGCCGGCTTACTGCATTTGGTTGGGGATGGTGAGGTGCAGAACCGCCTGGATACAGGAGTTCTGTGACTATCTCATTCTGGAATTTTAGAAGAGATAACGTCCCGCCTGAAGCTCTGTATAGCACATGAGCGTTCAGCAAAGCCAATTGGAATAAGGATAGAGACACTTTTTTGTACCAGCGTCTCGCCTTACGGTCAATTAGATACGGCGCCATCAACTGGTCGTTGAGGTCCACCCCTCCCATATTTTTGTTATATTCGTGGACACAGAGGGGTTTCTCCACAACACCAGTTGCCGTACGAATTTGGACTGTCGTGTCTGCATGAAGGGAGGTAAGAAGGAAAACATTCTTATTGTCCCTCCACTTCATAGCGAGCAAGTTATTACACTTCAAGCAGGCTCTCTCCCCCAGCCTAAGACGGGCATCTACAAGCCGCTGGGGAAAGCCCCGGCGATTAGGTCGCACGGTGCCACATGCTCCAATCTTATGATCAAACAAGTGACTAAACAGTGGCACGCTCGTGTAATAATTGTCCACATACAAGTGGTACCCCTTTCCGAATAAGGGTGACACCAAGTTCCACACTATCTTGCCAGCGCTCCCTATGTAATCCGGGCAGTTGACCGACTCAATCTGACTATCTTTTCCCTCATAAACCGTAAAGTTCACTACATAGCCTGTTGCCCTGTCACAGAACTTGTAGAGCTTGACCCCGTATCTGGCACGCTTGCTGGGAAGGTACTGCTTGAAAGACAAGCGGCCAGAAAATTTAATCAGGGACTCATCAACGCAGACAACTTGATCGGGAGTAAACAAGGCTGCAAAACGTTCGTTGAAGTGGTTTATGAGGGGCCGAATTTTATAGAGCCGGTCGTATTCAGGGTCCCCACCTGGACGACAAAGTTCATTGTCGTTGAAGTGCATGAACCGCAAAATCTGCTCGTATCGTGCCCTGGACATGGAGGCAGAGAACACGGGCATGTGGTCAATTGGGTGCGTGGACCAATAAGCACGCAATGACGGAAATTTATGTGTGCCCATGTTGAGGGAAAGGCCCAGAAAGGTCTTAAATTCGGAAACCGTAATTGGTTTCCAATTTCTGGCAATTTTAGGCAACTGGGGGTTAGCGGCGATAAATTGACCAGCATATAAATTACTCTGGTCCACAATAGATCTATAGAGATCTTCCGTGAAAAACAGCGAATAAAAATCAATTGGAATAAAATCAGCTGTTTCCACCTGAATACCGGGTTGGACAGTGAATGGGGGAAGTACGGGTTCTGCAGAAGTGGTGGGGACCCAATCAGGATAGGCGAATTCTGCAGGAAGGGCAGTATGGGCACGACGGGCCTGCCTTTGTCTTCTTGGTGGCAGCGGGACACTACTTGTGCTTGCCACCTCGCCAGCTTGAACTGCACTTATGGGACTCGCCACGTCACCAAGTGTTACTGCAGTGCTGGATGTACGTCCAGGCTGTACTAGGCCGCTGGTGCTTGCCAGTTCACCAGAAGGAATAGCGGCGCTAGTACTACTCTGCTCCATGATACGAGAGACCTGCGGTTCTTGCTCCTCAACAACCTCAGAAGATCGGGATCGGGTACACCTGACCTTAGCAGGGACCTCAACTTCGTCGTCAGAGCTATCTGACGTGGGGCCGCTGACGTCACTGTCTTCTACGGGAAGATATTCTGAGCCTGAATCTGACAGATACGTGACCTCCTCTTCACTATCTGTCATGCTCAGAATCTCGTAGGCCTCTTTTCTAGTGTACCTTCGACTTGCCATTTTGGGCTCTAAATTTAGGGGTACACTAGTAAGATTCACAGGAAAAAAAGCACCTGACTGTCGTCAGCAAATATATCAAACGCTACAAAAAAACTGTTAGCGATCGCAGGGATCAGGCCTGTCTCTGCGAACGCTGCAGTTATGTGTGTTGTGTTTGGTAAGTGACAGTGATCGATCGATACTGCACTTGGGTGGGCTGGGCTGGGCTGGGCGGAGGGGCTAAACGCAGGCGCTAGCAGGTATCTGGGCTGATCCCGCTAACACTGCATTTTTGGGAACCCTAAACCGCTGGGGATGCTAGTATAGATCTGATCAGATACTATACCACTAAGGGGGGTGTATGCTTTGCGCGTGGGTGTTAGCGTTACTGTCACTAACCTAACACTGCCTGGGGCGACGCAGACCCTCTCTGGCGCTAAAACCTAATTGATCTCACCCGCCGGGCGATCAGGGGGTTAAACCTTTATTGGGTTATATACGGCGGGTGCCCTGATGCTATAAAAAGCAAACTAATCAACCAGCGTCACCCGTAACCTTTATATGGTGATCACTGGTGAAAGGGTTAACTAGGGGCAATCAGGGGGTTAAAACCTTTATTAGGTTAAATATGGGGGTACCTGACAGTATATAAAAACCTGACGGGTAACCTAAATAACTAAATAACTTACTGGCTAACCAGTGACGCTTATACGGCGATCACTGGTGAAAGGGTTAACTCTAGGGGCAATCAGGGGGTTAAAATAATATATGGGGGTACCTGACACTAATAAAAACCTGCGGCGAACCTAAAAAAAAATAACTGCCTATCTAAAACACCAGCGACACGAATACAGCGATCGGAAAAACAATCGCTTAGTGACGCTGAAGTTAGGGGGTGAAAGGGTTACCTGGGGGGGTGATCAAGGGGTTAAACCTTTATTAGGGGGGGTTAGGGGGCTACCCTGGACCTAAAGGGGCCTAATCCTAACTGCCCTGCAACTTTTTACAATCACAGATGACACTAAATGCAGTGATCAGTAAAATAAATGATCACTGCAATCAGTGACACTGTGATTGGGGGCTTTGGGGTGACCAGAGGGGTGATCTGGGGGTGACTGGGGGGTGATTTGTGTGCCTATGTGTACCTACGTGTCAGTGGACTGTTGGTGCACTAACCTGCTTCTTCTCTTCTCGGCGCCGGGAACAAAAAGACCGCGGCGAGGGAGATGACATCACTTCCTCCAGCCTGTGTTTACATTTCAGGCAGGAGGAAGCAATTTCATTCGCCGGGAGCGATCGCGAGGGGGGGGGGGGGCGGAATCGAGCGGCCGCCCCCTCATGCCTGATCGCTCCCGAACACTTAACGGCCGCTCACTGCAGTGAAGGGGGGTCCGGATGGACCCCCCAACTGCACAAAGGCGATCACGTAGATCTATGTGATTCTGCCTGTCGGTGCCATTCTGCCGACGTAAATCGGCGGTGGGCGGTCGTTAAGTGGTTAATGCTTCTGAGCATGCGTCGACTTGATTCTGAGCATGCGTGGGTTTTTTAACCGATGGACTTGCCCATAGACGATCGCAAATTACCATCGGTTTTTGATCCATCGGAAAATTTTAAAACAAGTTCTATTTTTTCCATCCGATGGAAAAAAGACCGATGGGTACCATACACGATCGGTTGGTCTGATGAAAACAATCCATCGGACGGTTTTCATCAGTTAAACCGATCGTGTGTACGGGGCTTAAATGTTTACAACACCTTGGTGAATCTATGCCACGAAGAATTAAGGCTCAATTCACACTAATGCATGTTGCTTTTCAGCATTTTTGCCTTGCTTTTTGCGGTGCTTGCCGCGTTTTTACCGCGATTTGCATTTTTTTTTCTTATTATTTTTTATACAGTAATTTTTATTTTTATACATTTCCATAAAAAAAAAAAAAACGCAAATCGCGGCAAAATCGCGGTAAAACGCATCAAAAACTTGGTACTTGCGTTTTTGATGCAGTTCCATTGACTTCTATTACATGCAAAACGCTGCTTTTTGCAGGAAAAAAAGTCCCCGACCCTTTCCAAAAACGCAGAGGTACAAAAATGCATTGATGTGAACATGTTCCATAGGAACCCATGTTAAAAAATTTCCATGCATTTCAGCAAAATGCAAAATGCACCAAAAAACGCATTAGTGTGAATGGAGCCTTAGGCAGTTCTGAAGGCAAAAGGGGGTCCAACCAGGTACTAGCAAGGTGTACCTAATAAAGTGGCGGATGGGGGTATAACTAAAGTTATTAAAATTAAGTCCTGCTAGATAACTGCAGGTTGGCCCCTTTTGCAGGTATAGCTATGGTAAAACATTAAAGGGTTACTAAACCCGTTTTTTTTTTTTTTTTTTTTTAATAACAATCATGTTATACTTACCTCCTCTGTGCAGTTGGTTTTGCACAGAGCAGCCCAGATCCTCCTCTTCTGGGGTCCCTCAGTGGTGCTGGTGGCTCCATCTTCTCGAGTGCCCCGTCGGAGAAGCACTTTCCTGCGGGACACCCATGCGGGCGCGCTCCCGTGTCCTGCTTCTGCATCTATTGACACAGAAAGCAGGACTCGGCCCCGCCCCCCGGTTCCCGCGTCATTGGATTTGATTGACAGCAGCGGGAGCCAATGGCTGCGCTGCTATCAATCTATCCAATCAGGACATGAGACACTAACCATAGCTGGTGTGCTTGTCCCCGGGGGAAAGAAAGACAGGGCTCAGGTAAGTAAAACGGGGGGTCTGGGGGGGCTGCAGCATGAGAGAAGGTTTTTTCCCCTAATGCATAGAATCTATTAAGGTAAAAAACCACGACGAGGATTTACAACCCCTTTAAAAGTAAGTGTCTATATTGTTTAACCACTTCAATACCGGGCCCTTCCGCCCCCTTCCTGCCCAGGCCAATTTTCAGCTTTCAGCGCTCTCGCATTTTCAATGACAATTGCGCGGTCATGCTACACTGTACCCAAATGAAATTTTTATCATTTTGTTCACACAAATAGAGCTTTCTTTTGGTGGTATTTGTGCACAAATCGTTTTTTTATTTTTTGAGATATAAGTGAAACAAAGAGCGGAAATTTTGAAAAAAAAAAAACAATATTTTGTACTTTGTTTTAAAAGAAATCCAATGAAATCTAATTTAGGCCAAAATGTATTCTGCTACATGTCTTTGGTAAAAAAAATCCCGTGTGTATAATAATTGGTTTGTGTGATCACAGACAGATGTACGCAGGTGATTACGGACAGATGTGCACAGATAATCATTGGGACATGTGATTTTACTGTTACATATGTGGGGGAAAGGTGTTTTTACTGTGTGGGGACATGTGTTTTGGGGACACTATTTTGGGGACACTGTGTGTGGGGACATGTGTGGTGACAGTGTTTTGGGGACCATATTTTGGGGACATGTGTGTGGGGACATGTGTGTGGTGACAGTGTTTTGGGGAGACTATTTTGGGGACACTATTTTGGGGACATGTGTGGGGACACTGTGTGGGGACATGTGTGGGACATGTGTGTGGACACTGGGCCGGTGATCAGTGTGTTAAAAGCTTTAAAAAACAGCTCATACTCACTGATCACCGGCCAGCTGCAGAGATCCGCTCTCCTCTCCTCACCGACAACTTCCGTGTGAGGAGAGGAAAACCGATCACCTAGAAACCGGCTGTCTATTTACATCACATGACGGCTGTGAATGGACACAGCTGTCATGTGATCAGGAGGGCCAATCACAGAGCCCTCCTGCCGATCGGAGATGCGCCGTGTCCGGGTGACACGAGCGCATTGGGATCGTGCCACTGCGCGGGCGCGATCCCCCTCCGTCTGAGGGACATTCCTGAACGTCTACTCAGAAGGAGCACCCACCCGGCCGTATATGTGTAGTGGCCTGGTGGGAGGTGGTTAATATCCAGTCCCTGCTCTGCACATGCTCATTTGCTCTCTATTCAGCACTGTGCCAAAAATCTAAATATCGCTGTGAATGGCCAATCAGAGTGGCCATTTGCTATGCGATCTGTGGGGCCAATGAGAGATGATCTCAAATGTAAACATATGAGATCATCTCTCATTGCTGGCTCTCCCTCCTCACACAGAGACCGCGTGTGAGGAGGGAGAGCGATCTGTTACATTGTATCCGCAGTGAGTATGTTTTACAGTGCCCATACAGTGTCCATAAGTGCCTTACAGTGCCCACCTGTGCCTATACAGTGCCCACCTGTGCCTATACAGTGCCCACCTGTGTCAGTCTGTGACCACCTGTGACGTCAGTGATCTGTGCAATCAGTGCCCACCTGTGCCACCTCATCAGTGCCTACCTGTGCCACCTCAGTGCCAATCAGTGCCCACCTGTGCCAACCTGTGCCAATCAGTGCACATCTGTGCAATCAGTCAGTGCACATCTGTGCCGCCTCAACAGTGCCCATCTGTGCCGCCAATCAGTGCCCATCTGTGCCACCTCATCAGTGCCCATCAGTGAAGGCTTGGCACACACCTGTGTAGTCGCACCACCAGCAGCAAAAAATGTCAAAAAGATTATTTTCCGCCGAAGAGGCATACCAAATCCTTTCCACGCCCGACGAGAGCAACGTGGAGCTCTCTCTTTCATATTCCCTTTCCAATTCCGATTCTGAGTCGGACGTCAATTATGAGCCAGTCCTCAGTAGTGCAACACTGAGTGACTCAGAGGAGGAAGCTAGTCGGCCCGCCAAACGAAGGCGTTCTTGTGAAGAGGCAGTGCCATCCACCAGCACCGCAGTGCCATCAACCAGAAAGGCCAAGGACCCATGCCAGCCTTCCCTATGCCCTTCAGAACCCCTTGTGGCTTCCTCCTAATTCAGGAGAAGCCAACATTCCCCCTTTCACTGTCCAGCCAGGAGTCCAGGTGGACAAAGACAATTTTTCCCCGATCAATTTTTTTGATCTTATTTTTACCGAGGACATGCTATCCAGCATTGTGACCCAGTGCAATCTATATGCCCAACAATTTATTTTGAACAATCCTACAGCATATTATGCCCGTCCCTACGTGTGGAGAGACCTAACGGTGGAGGAGTTGAAGATTTTTTTAGGCCTCACGTTTTGTATGGGACTTAACCCAAAAAACACTTTGCGTTCCTTTTGGTCAATATGCCCCATCTACCATATGCCAATATTCTCCAACATAATGCCCAGAACCAGATACTTCATGATCATGAGATTCCTACATTTTAACGATAACACCCAGTGCCTTCCCCGAAATCACCCAAATTTTGACAGGCTTTTCAAAATTCGGCCCTTACTGAATTATTTTTCCAAAAAATTCCCCCAGTTGTATACCCCGGACCAACACATATGTATGGATGAGTCCCTTATTAAATTTAGCGGCAGGCTTCAAATAAAACAATTCATTCCCAGCAAAAGGTCCCGCTATGGTGTGAAGGTGTACAAGCTATGTGACCGAGTCACAGGGTACACGTATGCCTTCTTAGTGTACGAAGGGAAGGACAGCCAGCTGAATCCCCCTAATTGCCCAGACTACTTGGGATCAAGTGGGAAAATTGTTTGGGACCTCATATACCCCCTACTGGAAAAAGGCTACCATCTGTATGTAGATAACTTCTACACATCCCTTCCCCTGTTCCATAACCTTCACTGGAAGCAGACGCCAGCATGTGGCACCATCAGAAAGAATCGGAAGGGTTTTCCTCAGAGTCTTGTAAACGAGAAGCTGAGAAGAGGAGAATCGGCTAGTCTGAGAAACAAGGAGGTTCTGGCAGTGAAGTGGAGGGACAGAAGGGATGTATACATGTTATCTTTCATCCACAACGATACCTTCGTGGAAATCCCCAGAAGGAATGGCCCTATCAAAAAGCCCACATGCATCCAGGACTACAATTTGTTTATGGGGGGAGTCGACTTCAACGAACAGATGCTTGAACCCTACCTTGCCACAAGACAGTTGGTACAAAAAAGTTGCAATTTATTTTTTTCAATTGGCCATATACAATTCGTACATCACACACCGCAACTCCACCCAAAACCCCAAACGCTTCCTTGGCTACCAGGAGGACCTTATCACTGCCCTTATATTCCCGAACGGCCCACCCCAAAACATCCGATCTGATGTTATAAGTCGACTCGCCGAACGTCACTTTCCCGATAAAGTCCCTCCCACAGCAACAGGTCGACGACGTAAAAAAAAATGTAAGGTGTGTACCAGTGGAGGAGTCAGACGAGACACAGCTTATTATTGTGCCCAATGCCTTTCCCAACCAGGCCTCTGTGTAGTAGACTGTTTTCGCCGTTACCATACTTCACTAAATTATTAGTGAAGTATGGTAAACGTAATCCTCAGTTCCTGCCGTCACACACCTTCACACCCCTTATGCCACTGCCTGCTCTGTAACTGACCCTGGATTGTTATTCGACCATACTTCTGCCTAACGATTCTGTACTACCTCTGCCTGATCTGGAACTGACCCTGGCTTGTTATTCGACCATGATTCTGCCTAACGATTCTGTACATACCTCTGCCTGATCTGGAACTGACCCTGGACTGTTATTTGACCATGCTTCTGCCTAACGACTCTGTAATACCTCTGCCTGATCTGGAACTGACCTTGGACTGTTTGACCATGTTTTTGCCTGCCTCTTGGATTGATCTTGTACCCTGCTACTGGACTAGTGGGATTCAACACAGGGGTCTCACATATGTGAGGGGCTCCAGAAAAGTTTTTCTGGATGAAGAAAATGTTTTTTGTTTTCTCATCCTAGATTAGGGTCTGAAGACTCGGAGGCTTCAAAGAGATTTGGGTGGGAGAAGCCTCTACCCCTGTCCCCATTCTGTCCTGAACGAGGTCCTACTTCTGCCTACTGCCTGTAGGACCTATGCCATCATGCCTCTGCCTGTCGCATGAACTGACCACACCACATGGACCTGCCTACTACCAGGACCAATATTTTTGGCACTGCTGACAATATCTCTGCCTGCACTGACCCTGGACTGTTGTATATGGACAGAATCCCTGCCTGCTGCTTGGACAATTGTGTATGCCGTTGCTGACCAAGTCCCTGCCTGCTTCCTGGACCAGTGCTATCCTGCTGTGTAGAACTGTGCTACTAAAACCACAGGTAATCTTTTGTTTATGCTTTGCTCAGCATAATGTATTTTGGGGTGTAATTCTTGGTATGTGCATGCTATGCGTCCCTGGAACACCTGACGGTGTTCCTTGCACGTTGGATCTCTGTATGTGGCTAGGCTGTGTAGAAGTCTCACACATGTGGTATCGCTATACTCAGGAGGAGTATCAGAATGTATTTTGGGGTGTCATTTTTGCTATGTAATTGCTATGTGTTGGAGATATCTTATAAACGGACAACTTTGTGTAAAAAAAATGCGTTTTCATTTTTTTCCACATTTTCCAAAAACTTCTGGAAAAAAATGAACCGTTCAAAAGAGTCATTATGCCTCATAGATTATACGTTGGGGTGTTAGCTTTCCAAAATGGGGTCATTTTGTGGGTGTTTCCATTGTCCTGGTGCTCCAGGGCCTTCAAAAGTGTAATAGGTGGTTGAGAAATGAGATGTGTAATTTATGCTCCTAGAACGCCTGAAGGTGCTACTTCAATGTAGGTCCTCTGTATGTGGACAGGCTGTGTAAAAAACAAGACAGAGGCATAATGAGCTAGTATGCATAGCATACTAGCGCATTATGAATTACTTACCTGAGATCGAAGCCCCCGCAGCGGTCCTCGTTACCCTTCTCCGTCGCCGCCATCTCTCCCGGAGTGACTTCCGGGTATCGCGGCTCCGGCGCTGTGACATCACTCCCTCGCGTGCGCGCATGAGCCGCCAGTCACGGCACGATCACCTTTAGAAACAGCACGCTCAACGTTTCTAAAGGTTTCCACAGTGCGCCTGCTCCTGCGCCATAGATCTCGGTGCCCGTCTTTTTTGCAAATAACTTGGAGATAACATAATCTCAAAATGTAGTCCATACCACAGGCAGCTGATCGCTGCCTGTGAAAGTGTACTCAGCACTGTATTTACCTCTAAAATCATCTTTTTCTTTTACATGACGTCACCGGCGTGTGCGCACATTTGCCCCTCAAAACCGGCATCTGAAGATTGCTGGGTTTTCATTTCTATCCTTTCCGTAACTGACTCAGAGCGATCTTCCCCTCTGTCCGGCACAGAGGAGAAGTCTTGCATTGTTTCACTCCTCTTGTTCCTGAAACTCCCCCTTGTGACTGAACAAGACGTCACAAAGGGGAGTGAAACAACACAGCAGCCGCAGAGACACAGGGGAATGAATGAACTGAAACAAGGAGCTACGGCGCGAGATTTAGAACAGAGAAACATTAAGGGCGGAAGTGACCTAAGAAGAGGAATCACTGAACAGCACAAGTAATGGCGCTTTCGATACCCGGAAATAGAGAAAATAAGAACATCAGAAAAAAAGGTATTTACTGGCCTCGTTTTTTGAAATGTTATATATACTAGGCATTGCGATACGCTTGTGTACCATAATAGTTGAAAAAGAAAAATAATCGGCCAGGGTTTACTACCTCTTTAATCTAGGCTTACCTGTAGATAAAAGTGGTTTGTAAAGGGTTTACAACCACTTTAAATGCATTGAGCTTTTGAAGAATTTATATACTCTAATAATCACAGTCACTTCCCCTGCATCTCCTCCTGCACAACTCCCAGGACTCCTCTCCTCCTGCACAAACTTCCACTGTGAACTATTATGCCCCATACACACGATCGTTTTTCATGCCGTTAAAAATGCCATTTTAAAAAATGGCCATTAAAAATGATCGTGTGTAGGCTCCAGAGCATTTTTAACGACGTGAAAAACGGCCATTAAAAATTCCGGACATGCTCTCTTTTTTCACGTCGTTTTTCATGTCGTTTTTTTTAACGACGTGAAAAACGATAGTGTGTATGCTTTCACGACGTGAAAAAAAACGCGCATGCTCAGAAGCAACTATGAGACGGGAGCGCTCGTTTTGGTAAAGCTAATGTTGGAAATGGAGATGGCACATTCGTCACGGTGGAATTAATAGCATCGTTTTAATGCTGCGCATTCCGTTCTTCTTTTGATTATTCTTTAAAATTACCCTCTTTTGATAATGACATTGAGAGTTATGCCAAACTTGTTTCTAAAGTAATTCCTAATTGCTCTAATGATTATAAAATATTATTTATAAGCCGCACCTCCCTCCTAAATAATACTAATAATAATAAAATAATGTAATTCTCCTTTTTTCTTTAAATTTTGTATTATTTTTTGTTTTTTATTTTTGGCCTTTTTTAAAGTATTTTGGCTTAAATTATTCTTGTGTAAAGTTACCACAACAACCTTCCAAATGTGTCTCATTTGGCCTCAGGGAGGTTTGTGTCCCCTGATAATAACAATAATATAATTTGAGATGTCCCTGCCTGCTTCCTAGCAAGCTCTCTTTTGAAATACAAATCACATAGTCAAGTATTTAAAGGGCACTCAATTTTTTTTTATTTCAGAACATTAACAAATTAAAGTGGAAGGCAGCACTGGAGAGCCTGCTTGCATTTGTGCATCCCTTTCACCCCACAACAACCATACAAGATGTCCAAACCAAAATAGAGATTAGATCCCCCCAAAAAATGAGCCCAATCTTGTCTTGAGCTCCCAGAGGTCAGGAGCCACAGCAGATAAGTCCTATATGTCCCCAGTCTGTGGTACTACAGCAGGCATTATTTTCTCCTCTTCCTTGTAGCCTTCTCTCCAGCCTTCTCTGCAGCCTTGGTTGGTTTCTTCCTTGGAGGCTGGGGATCAGGAGGAGAGGTTGTGGCAGGAGGAGTAGTAGGAGGAGGAGGAGGAGGTGGAGGAGTAGGGACAACCTCCGTTATGTCCGTGTACCTAGTGAGTTCACCCAGCACGCCCTTATTGATGACTTTCAATAGCAGGGTCTCACAGAATTTTTTTTGCTGCAACTCCATTTGCCCTAGTTTGTGGGCTAGGACTGCGGCAAATCCCTCATCAACAGAGGGTGCCTCTCTGAGGGCCGCTGTTGCCTCTCTGAGGAAGGCCCTGGTTTCCTCCTCCACCTGCCTACCTCTCCTTGGCCCTCGTGGTTTAACTACCAGGGGAGGCATCTGGGCTCTTGTGCTGGGCCAAGCCTCCTCCTGGGTGCCACTGGGCCCAGCCTCCTCCTGGGTGCCACTGGGCCCTGCCTCCTCCTGATCCCCAACATCACCCTCTTCCTGGCTCTGCTCTGGCTGTAAAAAAAGAAAGGGACATTATTTATTTTGCCACATCATCATTCACAGACATTGTTCACCTCTAGACATTGTTGAAATCAATGCCAAAAGTTATGTCCTTTTCATTGATTACGCATCCTGGTTTTGTTGTCTTGGACACATACAATTAGGCCACTACTGTATCTTGCTCTTCACAAACTTTATTGGTAGAAGTGTACATACCTTTAACAATACTAACATCTATTTAAATTCTACAATTTTGTACGATAGAAATATAGATAGCAAAACTTTACCTGGCTCCATATCTCCAAATCTGCCTCCTCAAGGCCCTGATCTTGATCCTCAGAGGAAGCCAGAGCAGGGTTGACAGGAAGGCTGGAGGACTGGCTGCAGGGAAGGCTGGAGGGTTGGGTACAAGGAAGGCTGGATTGACCTCTGGGGGGAAGGGTGGAGAGAGATTCCTGCACTTCCAGCTGGTCATCCAGAAAAGCAAGCTTACTGTAGTACCACAGACTGGGTTTATAAACCTTATCTGCTGGTGCACCTGACCTCTGGGACCTCAGGACCATAGTCCTCTGGGTCCTGTATGTCCCTCTGATGGTCCCAATTTTGTTTTTGACATCTTGGAGAGTTGTTGTGGGTATCTTTGTTTGCACAAATGCAAGCAGGCTCTCCAGTGCTGCTTTCCTGGCGTCTTTATTTTTATTACCGCCACTTTTTGTTTGCCATAATATAGGGAGCTCTTGCCATTTATCGATGAACTCCCCCATGAAGTCTGGGTTTTTAAAAGTATTCATGATATCTGTAAAAGCGAGAAACCCAAAAAAATATATATTTCAGGCAACATTCCTCAACTGTGCATTGTCTACATATTTTGAGCACACAAATCTCCTCGTCTGATGAACCTCAAAAAGTAAAATTGTTAGGTACCTTGGTCACGACGTTCGTTGCTAACTCTCTCTCCCGACAAATGAATGTATTTCCCAGACATGGATCTTCACTTTATATACACAGCGCATGCGTGAAACTCCGCACGCTTTCCCCGCCCCTGACGTTCGATATTGTACTTTCCCCGCCCCTTCTCGCTCGTAGTGCTGAACAAAACATGGCGGAGACACAGGTGGCTGAGATTACCTCTACAGAGGATGAAATTACAGAGGAGCCCAAATCAAGACCCAGGAGATATAAGGCATCCAACATGTCATTCGAGGAAATGGTGGAGATGGTCGCCATTTTAAAGAAGGAGGATTATGATGCCAAGCATGGTCCGTATAAAAGGCCTAATCTGGTCAAGTCCAGAATTATGGGCAAAGTGGTCAAAAGTCTCCACCAAAAATTCGGGGTGTGCAGAACGAAGGAACAGCTCAGAAAACGATGGTCAGATCTGAAGTTGCGGGAGGCCGACCAATATAAAAGAATCAAGAAAGTTATATTAAAAAGTAAGTTGTTTTTTTTGACTTTCAATGGTACATATTATTTTCTGGTATTCTGTCGTGTATTTTGAACTTTCATATAGTACACTGAAAGATACCATCTTTTTTAGGTTCGTCCGCATAGTAAACGGACGTATTAAACCTCTTTCTCCGTACAGTTCCTCAAACGATGTTTTAGGATCATCCAGTGTGAACACCCATGTTTTTTGGTTTATTTGGGGGAGTACATTTGGGCCACACTTATTTTTGGTGTGCTAATCCAAAGGACATTTGTTCATTAGAAAAAACGATATGCATGGTAATGTTAAAGGGGGTGAATGCTCAGCAGCTGATGAAACATCTGAACGCAGTAGTACAAGTGTGGGCCTAAAGCCAAAAAGCTTGAGGGAGTCACACACAGGTGATCCAGTGTAGATACTTTGGGGTGTTACAATGTTTCAAATTTGTTTACAAAATGTATATGCTCTGTTTTGGCCTATGTATCCAATCATTTGTCCCGGTTGGCACAGGGGGTAAAAATTTAAAATGGAGCATGCTTCAAAAGAATGATTACAAAGTATTTTTTCATGTTTCTTATTTTAGCAAAATTGAGTCGCTACTAATGAAACTATTCCTTTTATTTCAGTCTCCCTAGGGATTCGAAAGCTACCTCAGATGAGACGAGAATTGCAATACCTACAACAATACCCCCAGAACCCCAGGATGGAGAGGAATGTGATGTTGTGGAAGTGGAAAGTGGCACCACCACAGGTCAGAGTGAAACCAGACACATGCATGTTAAATAGATGTAGGCCTACATATTCTATCCTACATATTTCTTTTTACATTTAGGTGCAGTTCTGGCCGAAGACCCCAATAAGTTGACACATCACAGTGCCCAGATCCTGATCCAATACCTGATGGTCTGCTGTCGTGACCTCGAAAAAATTAAGGGAGATTTGCTAGAGATCAGGGCAAATACAAAGCGGGTGGAGGAAAGGCTCCAAAATATCATGGCTGTGCTTGGGCGTGTCTAATGTTTTTACACCAAATAACGTTTTACTTGCAGAGATTTCAATTTTTTTTGGTTATTTTACCCTTTAATGACTAGCACATGTTTAGCTTTTTCTAAATTTGGAGAAATATAGTTTGTTTATGCATGGCTGGTCATGCGTTTTAATACACCTGAAATTAAGGGAACATCCACATTTCTAAGGAAGTTGCCCACCTAAACAAAAAAAATAAAGGTATTTTTACATAACAAATCATTGTGGCTTCATTATGTAAATGTGGTGCTGAGTGAACTAATCAATGTTTGGTGTTTACACTGACAATGAAGGCTAATTAAAAGATTTTTTAATCCACATGGCAAAACAAGTGCACTAGGTAAACCTACCAGAAACATCAAACATTATACAATAAAAATGACAAACCAATCTTTACTTTTTTTAAAAGTTTTATTTTTTTGGTCTAAAATTATTAGAGATTGTCTGGCATTTCAATGGCCCCCCTACCCATAAAATAGTCCACATATTGGTTACGGACCTCACGTCCGGTTGGGGGGGCCAAGCCATGACGGCCAGGTTCCAGGGCCACCAAAGTTTCGGCATTGATTAAAGAGGCCTCAGGCCCACTCAAAGATATATAACTCGTTGAATGCACCCTTAGGAAATTATGCAGCACACAGCACGTCATAACCACATGGTTCCATTTGTATGGGGCAAGGTGGATGGAGGTAAGGAAGAGGCGAAATCGGCTGGCCATGATCCCAAACGCATTTTCCACCACCCTTCTGGCTCTGGCCAGCCGATAATTGAAAACCCTCCTCTCAGGGGTGAGGGTGCGTTGCGGGAATGGCCTCATCAAATTGGGTCCCAGGCCAAACGCCTCATCCGCCACAAACACAAAAGGTAGTCCCTCCACATTCTGCTCCGCTGGTGGCAAGGCCAGCAGATCCAAAAGGAGCCGTTCTCCAAACTCCGTCTGGGCAAAAACTCCTCCATCAGACATCCTGCCATTCTTGCCAACGTCCACATAGAGGAACTCGTAGGTGGCCGACACCACTGCCATCATCACGACGCTGTGGAACCCCTTATAATTATAATAAAAGGATCCCGAATGGGGTGGTGGGACGACCCGAACATGTTTGCCGTCGATGGCTCCTCCACAGTTCGGAAAGTTCCATCGCTGGGCAAACTCGGAAGCCACATTCTGCCATTCATGTGGCGAAGAAGGGAACTGTGGAATTAAAGAAATAACAAATTAATACTTGGAGCCAGAAACATTGAAAGCTGATTTCATACACACATTCATGGCCAACATTGGTAGAAACTGTTCAAAACATAAAAAATTGGAAGCAAGAAAAAATTATGGGGGGGGGGTAAGGGTTGAAGATGAGTTGGGAATATCACACATGAAGGCTGTAGCACTCTGTATTGAAGTTAACAAAAATGAAACATTCCTAGGCCAAATTTAGGGTGCGTTTTGGGTAAAGCACTACGATGGAACATATAATAAAAAACAGGGAAATGACTAGGCAAGGTAGGTATGGCCCCAGGATAGCATGCTGGAGAGGTTAGGTAAGGCAAATTTACAGGTAGGCCTCAAACCCCAAACTTTAAATAATAAAACATGGGGAGAAAGGGGACATTCCCTGCAGCTAAGAATCATGTGAATTAGGGACTGCAAATAAAGCAAATTAAAAATATCCAAAAATAAATACCATACAATGTGAATTTTTGAAGAACAACACTTACCTTAATATAGTCCTCCTGCAAAACTTGAAGGATGGCAGAACAAGTCTCTGGTATAATGGTCCCCAGAGCCTGGGGGGATATGCCTGTGGAGAACTTAAGGTCCTGCAGGCTTCTCCCAGTAGCCAGGTATCGCAACGTGGCGATGAGCCTCTGCTCAGCACTGATGGCTTCCCGCATAACGGTGTCCTGCCTGGTAATATAGGGGGACACCAAAGCCAACAGCTGCTGAAATACGGGGTCAGACATCCTGAGAAAATTCCTGAAATCATCAGGATTATTCTCCCTGATCTCCCGCAACAAAGGCATGTGACAGAATTGGTGCCGCTGGAGCAACCAATTCTTGGTCCATGAACTCCTCCTGACCCTGCTCATGGCATGGAGTCGGGATACAGCATGAACCCCTGCACCAACTACAGCACAAACTCTACGACGAGTACGTAGCCGCAACATGGCTAGATAACGGTCGGCTGAACAGAACGAACTAGAAGAACGCACGGAAGAACAGCAAGGCCTATGAAGAACAAGCTGAAAAACACGAACGTGCAGAGCAGGCCGCACTGAATAAACAGATACAAACTGACTACAAGCAGTGCTAAACAGATACGAACCCACAGGCGCAATCTGAACTCCCGAAAACGATCTTCAAAGCACGAAGACTGAAAAGCGCGAATCGTCTCTCACCAAACTTTTACTAACACGCGGAAACACGGAATTAGCAAAAGCGTCCCAAAGGGTGGCGTCATTCGAACGGAACTTCCTCTTTATAGTGCCGTCGTACGTGTTGAACGTCACTGCGCTTTGCTTGATCGTTTTTTTTAATGATGGTGTGTACGCAAGGCAGGCTTGAGAGGAAACATGAAAAAAAACGAGGAGAAAAACGTCGGTTTAAAAAATGACATTAAAAACGATCGTGTGTACGGGGCATTAGTCTTTCCACCTCATCATCTTCACTGTACATAAAGGATCACTCTGAATAGTCCTATATGCTTTCTGAAGTGTTCAACTGTTAATAGGCCAGGGGCCTGCATTACCCCTTCTTGTGGCCTAGTAGATTAGCAGCTTGTATTAGTTAGTGGACTACTGATCTCAGCCCGACTTGCAAATCCTGTGACCGCAGAGTACATCGATTTGACACAAAACCCCACAGTCTCTCCTCTGGCCTTGCACCCAGCTCCCCTAGCATGCCTCTTCCAGATATCCACTGTGTCACACTCACCGACCATCTTCCGCCCTGAGTCCATAATGAAGAACTTAACTGGACATGCGTTCCGTTTACTTCTCTAGCCCCTCTGTTCCAGGACACCTGCTCCATGACCATGCATGTGTAAGGCTCCCTCCCAGCTCTCCCGGGCTCCTCACACCCCCCCCCCCCAGATGGGGATGGGCCTCCTGCTGTAATCTAGCAATCCATTCTCCATGTCTCCCAGCCGACAACTCCCCTCCAGTGGGCTGGACCTGAGCTTATAAGAGAGGCCTGCACCTTGCCAATACCAATTGGGGATTGGTCAGGGCTCCTCACATGTGCTCCCTGTCACTCCAGTCCTCTGCCCTGCCCCACTTCCAGAACATTCTCTCTCGAAGCAGGGGAGGCACCGAAGGACTGAAGCACAGGTGGTCACACCCACTGCTACACTAACCACTCCCTGCCTACAGATCAAAAACAAGCAGGCCTAGCTTGCAGCATAGGCCTGCCTAAATTTATCACAAAAACCCTACCCCTAGCACCTACCTAAAGGTACAGGGTGCTACACATATACTTGTAGCGCTACCCCCAGTTAAGAGAGCCGCTGGGTTTTGTTTCGGGCCCTGTATACAGCACCGCCAACCCCCGGCAATCTACTCAACCCACACTGGCACAGTTAGTCTAGGGATTGATACCTGGTTATACACACTCTGGCAGTATTGGTAGATAGCTACTATCTGCAAAGATGACACTAATACCAATGTAATAGAATATAACTGGATTTACTTTGGTTTAAAGGTTCAAGGTTAAACACATCACATAGCATACATGCAGAGCCCTGCAGCAATAAACATATTCATCAGTGATAGTGCAGAGTGATCACCCGCCACGTGCAACTATCTTCTTTCCCTATGCGCAATATGGCGCAGCAACAAAGTTCTAGTCTCCACCCTGGTCAGGCCTGACTCAGATTCAAACTCAGTCCCTTATGAGAACAATTTCCTCGCATGCAACTTGAACGGTGGTGCACTTGCAGGAAACAATATTTTTAATCCAAGGGTAGTAAGTAACGGGGTGGGCCAAGGCAGTCACTAGGCCCAACAAAGTAACAAAAAGAAAAGGTAATGAAGGGAGCAAGGGCTCGCTCACCACTCTGGACGCGATCCCAGTCCAGGCTTCCACCACTGTGTATCCGCACACAGTGTCTCCAACGGCCGGGTCTCCGGTCCAGCTGATGTCAGCAATCTCGAGCAGGAACAGGTGCCACCCAAGCTCCGCAGCGGGGTGGAAGGCTCTTTGGTCGGTATGCAAGGCCCAGGCTTCAGGCCTTACACAGCAGTGGATCCGCACAGGGAGTCCTATTGCTTGCAGCGCGGTGTCCAAAGAGGCCGAGCTTAGCCTGGCCCTCCTCTTATATAGCCCCACCCATGAGTCTCTGCGGCGGTAGGGTGACCACATTTCCAAACTACCATTCAGGGACACCCCCCTTCCCAAAAATCAGCTTGTGCTGTAACGAAGCACAGCACAGTGATTAGACACAAGAGGCGGGAATTATGATTTCTCCATTCACAAGCAGGGGGCGGGATTGTGCTCCTCCAGGCATTCCCGGCCAGGACAAGTACTGTCAGTGAGTAAAGTGGTGATGTGGCAGCCTTTTTTGGGGCCATCAGATCGGCCCGGTAGGTGGCTGTGTCAGTTTAATTCCTGGAATAAAGGTACCCGGGACAGACCTGCAAAATGCGGGACTGTCCCGGGCAATCCGGGACACGTGGTTGCCCTATGCGGCGACCCAATGCACCCTGGGTGCCGAACGGGGTTCTGGGTAACGTAGTCCAGGGGCCTTAAAGGAGACCCCCCTACACACTGAAAATAAAAAAATTGTTCATGGTAACCGATCTTTGAAAGATATAATTCTTTATATGAAATGATTGTTCTCTTAAAATATTGTTGTGTATGGCCAGAGTGATTAACTACCCACCAATACACAGTTTAGAGAAAAACAGGCTGAACATAACAGAGGTCACAATGTCACCAAAGTAATAAAATACAACCATTACATTTGATTCATCTAGTATATTCTTATGTTTCTCTAAGATGTGATCAAAGAGAGATGTTCTTGATAATTCAGAATGTCTACATCTCCGGTGAAATATACAGGAGTGATAGACGATTATCTCAGAGAAAATGTGATTTTCCCGACACCTGGATCCCAGAGCTGTCATTGACAGAGCTATTTTCACCGAGCAATCATTGAAAGCATCTGAAAAAAAAAAAAGAAAAAAAAAAAGAAAAGGAGAGGAGATCTTCAGAGAGAGAGACATAAACTGCGGGAATCATTAATACACAGATCTGCTGTGGCAGAAGCCGGCCTCGCTGCTTATAGGAACATTGGAGAGGGCTGTCATCCCAAGTGACTGGCTGACATTGGGTGTCAGAATTTGTTACAGCGGTTCCAAGGGCTGAATGACAAAGGGAGGGCAGCGGCGTGACCCAGCAGGAGATAGCCGGCAAAGTCATACAAAGTTCTGCCACTCAACCACTCCGAGTGTGATGGCTGGAGAGGCGGGAGGAGTGCGTTCAAAGGCCGCTGATGGATGGCTTATTGAAGTGTTGTCAAAAAGTGTATCATGCAGACCGGTTGGGACAAATGTCGAAAAAAAATAATAATCCTGTGTTCTAAAAGAGAATACAAAGGGCGGCAGGTGATGGATGCAGCTATACGCTGTAAGCGGGGGAAAAAAATAATGCAAGCTAAAGACTAAGTGCACTTTTGTGATAAAAATAAAACCACAAAAGCTTGATCTTGAAAAAAAAGAAATACACACAATGGGGATAAAGGGAGAACTCCGGAGAGAGCACACTGGAGCACACTGCCATCCTGCATGTTTAATGCTTTTTTAGAACATTGAAACCAAGGCCTTTATTTAGTAGTCACCTTGTAATATAAAATACTTCTTGTGATACTTTGTAGCATCGGTTTTTCCTTGTCATAGCCTTAAAGTGACTATGTATCCAGATTAAAAAAGTCCTTAAAGGATATGTAAAGGTTTGTTTTAAAAAAAACAAAAAAAAAACATGTCATACCTACCTCCTCTGTGTAATGGTTTTGCACAGAGTGGCCCCGAACCTCCTTTTCTGGGGTCCCTCCGCGGCGCTCCTGGCTCCTCTTCTTCTCGAGTGCCCCGTTGGAAAGCCGATCTCCATCGGAGCTCCCGTGTCTTGCTGCTTGCTGCTTCCATTGACACAGGCAGCAGGACTTGGCCCCCGGCTCCCGTGTCATTGGATTTGATTGACAGCAGCGGGAGCCAATGGCTACGCTGCTGTCAATCTATCCAATTAGGACTTGAGACACTGGCTGGAGCTGGTGTGCTCGTCCCCGACGCTGGAAAGATCAGGTTCAGGTAAGTAAAAGGGGGGCTCTGGGGGGCTGCTGCATCACAGGAGGTTTTTCACCTTAATGCATAGAATGTATTAAGGTGAAAAACCTTGAGGGTTTACAACCCATTTAACTCTCTCAATCAATTTTTTTAAACTATTTTTAGTCCTTATGTTTCCAGGGGCATTGGCCAGGTATGGTATATACACTATATTACCAAAAGTATTGGGACATCTGCCTTTACACACACATGAACTTTAATGGCATCCCAGTCTTAGTCCGTAGGGCTCAATATTGAGTTGGCCCTCCCTTTGCAGCTATAACAGCTTCAACTCTTCTGGGAAGGCTGTCCACAAGGTTAAGGAGTGTGTGCGTGACAGATGGTGTTAAGGGCTCCCACCCCTGTTTAAGGGTGGTTGTTCCAGTTTGGCCTCTATAATGAAATTATCAGGTCACAGATGCACACCACTGGGGATAGGAGCGCACCGCTAAGGTTGTTGACCCTTCGGCTGACTGCTGCAGATGGAGCTCTGGGTGGTTCAGGAAAGCAGCTCCACCTGAACATTGACACAGACCAAACAGGGAGCTAGAGCGTAAGATTCCCCAGGGTGCAGAATCTAAGAGGCAGCTCATGCTCACGGACTGGCTCTGGTGGACAGAGCGAAATCAGCAGTTCAGGGTTAAACACAGGATATAACTAATAGTAAAAATATTGCGCTAACCAAGAATATGTGTAGGTGCTGCTGCTTGTGATAGCCTAAATACTAAAAGCTCAAAAACATGTGATACAAAAGAAACAAGCGCACAACCACTAATTGATTAATTAAGTGTCAAACAGCGATAAAAAAACTTTAGATTAAGACATAAATAACGTCAAAAATGTGCAAATACACAAAAACAAAGTCTGTGTAAAAACAAAACAAAAAACAAAAGTCCATATGAACATATTCACAAGTGAACTAATATAAACTGTGCTATATAAAGGAGACAAAAGTCCATATGAATGGTCACAGTGTAGAAACTTTAAGGGACATCCAGTATTCGGAAACTTTGATATTTCTGCAGCCAAATGATAGAATAACAATAATGCTGCTTACCAGATAAGTCGGACCTCAGATTATAGAGATCATAGGAGCCTGGTGCATCAGCCTGCCGGCAACGGTACAATCCACCTGTTCCTTGATCCAGGGAAAGGGTACTCGTCCGACCACAGTGAAGATTTTCCAGCTGGCCTCTTGATTTTAAAAATCAGAGGGAAATCCACGAGCAGGGATTGTATTATCTCCAAAAATAGTCCTGTGAGTATCGCTCAATAGGAGATAAAAAAGGAGGGCTTTATGGTGCTGGAAAACTTCAAAGGTTTATTCTTTAAAACCACAGCAAATGTTTCACAGCAAATATTTAAAACCATGACAGCAAGGAAAACAAAAATGATAAAAAACAATTAGGAACAGCCAAGGATCAAACCAAGTCACTGAGTGAAAAAAACTTAATGACGTCAAGGTCTGTTGCTCCACCCGACGCGTTTCCCCATAGAAGGCATCAACTGGGAACGGAGGCAATGCCTCGACGTCAGCACATCACGTTTAAATACTCAGAAGGCAGTGGAGACACCAGAAGTGACATTTACACATCTCTCCCATGTTGTCACCTAATTATGTTGGATACTATCAAGCCAATTAATTGAAAAATTAGCTCCTAATATCATGCACAGACCTCAGATAGTCATAATATAAAATAGAATTAACAGTTATATCAATATTAAAATTCATTACTATCAACAATTAAATCTAAGAATCAGTTAATACTAAGAATCAGTTAAATTATGCCACATCCTCTAATGATTATAACAGGTGAGGCAGATCCCGGAACTTAATATGCAGTATCTAATCAATAATAATATATATGTTATTTATGTCTTAATCTAAAGTTTTTTATCATTGTTAAACACAGGATAGTCAGAAGAACAAGTCATGGTCGGGGGAAACAGGCAGACAGGGATGGTCAGGAAGGCACGCCAAGGTCGGGGCAACTAGTAGACAGGAATGGTCAGAAGGACACGCCAAGGTCGGTACAGGGTAGTCAGAGATAAACATGCAGCAGGACACCACACAGAAGCCTAAACACAACTGTTGCTCGGGAAAGACTGGCTTGCAGTGCGTGGGGTTAAATAGTGTTTCCTGCTAGAGGCTGGGGTGGAGCAATGCTGAGAGAAGATTACTTATACACACAAGTGTGAGAGCACGGTCCCTAAGCTGATACACAGACCAGAGAGGCAAGCAAACATACAGGGCATTAAACATTACTGCAGATTCATTACAGACACTTAAAAATTGGTAGTTCTCTCTGTTCAAAATGTACACCTCACTTGAAATGTCCCCTTTCTACCCATGCTCTGCCAGTTTGAATTGTAGCCAACACAATTCAACCCACTCTTTGAGCACAGGCTGTCATGAACACCCCTCCTAGGAGCATGTCACCACATTTTCAGTACAGTACAATACTGCTGGCAACAGGCCTACACTGCCGCAGTTAGATGAGGAAGAGTACCTGAAGATGTCATATGATGGCCCGAGGAACTCGGGTGGGGGTGGGGGGTGGAAGGTATGCATTAAAAAACTTTTAATAAAATAGAGTGGGATGGAAGCCCAGAAAAGTTTGGCTTGGAGGATTTTCAGAATACATTAATTGGTATAGGAAGACTGCCAAGTTGGGACATCCATTTGCAAAGGGGTTGGTTTGTCCCCCCAAAGTAAAGGTCTTGCATTTCTGGCCTGTCTATTTAGATGTACAAGCTTCAAAGTTTGTTGCTGGTCCTAAAAAACTCAGAAGTATGCCAGGGTATCTTCCTGATGCTTATTAGAGCTGAGGAGGCCATTTAGAAGAGTGGTTAATTTCTTCAACAATACAGGACAAGTGTAGTTAAATGTGACTATCTTTCACTAGCTATAGAGCCCATTGTATCAACATTGAAAATCAAGAGTCTTTATCACACATATTTTTCCTTTTGGGTAGAATTATTATTCTTCAATATTGTCATCACCACCAACTTGATCTATCACGCCAATGTTGATTTTGAAAAGTTCAGAGATGAAAGTCAAGGCTATTTGGCAGACGTGATGCTAACATTTCCAGTTCCCATTTACAGCAAAGAAAAAAAAACAAAACCTTGAGACTTATTGATTAAGCTCTTGACTTACAAATTATCCTATTGTTATCCTGTGTTACAGCAAATTACTGCCTTATGGATGTTAACAAGAACTTAAATGATACATTCTTAGCTTAACATGCACGCATTGATTTTTTAAAAAGCCTCTGATGCACTTGATCATAAATTGGACTTGGATTTGTCAGCGCTTAAAAAATATTGTTCTTAATGAGCGTATCGCCATGACAAATTCAGCAACGTGGCAGAACAGTGAAAATACAAAGGACGTGAAGACTACATATCAGAGACGTATGTAATAATTTTTCGACACCCGTTTACTATTTTAAAATGTAGTTAAACGTTGCACAAGGATTAAATGACTGGAACAATTTTCATGTATTTTCAGTAAGTAGACATTTGGTTCTATCCTTGTCAATTTTACCTAAAATAAATTATGCTCATATTTTTTTTTTTTTCAGTCATTTGCAGTTCCATATTTTTGTTAATGTACAGTATTCTATACACAATTTAATGTATTTCATACGCACTGCTCGGTCTAGAGATCATGTGTACATTAAACATTTTAATTAACTCTGTTTACAGTCTGCTAAGTTCACTTAATGATATACCATTTGTTTATATATATATATTTTTAATTTGAATAGCAAAAAATTGTATTTCAGATTGCTTTTACATTTTTGTATTTATCTAAATAAGAAATACTAAACATTTTATAATATATATATATATATATATATATATATATATATATATATATGCATACAGTATATTTAAGATTTTTGAACTATCAGAGATCTTTTCACATTTATACCAGGTTAATCTTAACTGCTTTGCTGAAAAAGCTTGCGGTTTGCAAGGTTTAAGGTCCCTTTCACATGGGGTCGACTCCGAGACGATTATGATATGGCAATATGGTTTACAAATTCTACCTTGCTTTACTTCTGATGGATGATTAATAGTCCTGCTATTGCGGACCAGGGATATCCATTTTCCCCGCATAGCTTTCCCTTTGTGTTTGCGATGAACATTTACATGCACACTGCCAATTTCTGCCTTTTTGTTTAGGACATTGTATTTGAGACATGTGTTTTCTATACTTACCAAGTTTGAATGATGCACAATCTTGAAAACGGCAGGCTTCTGTCTGTTTTGTGTTCATGCTGCACCAGAGGGGTTGAAGATCCCTCGATTGATGTTTATTCCAACCGATATTGTACTCTGTAACTGCAAATAGCAACTGGGTTCCCATCGTATCGATTGTTTTCACATGTACTCCTGAGGAAGATCATTTGAAACGTGTTGAGTTTTCATCTAGGTTTTTCTTTGGAATCATTACATCTGTGTGAACCTAAAGGCAGACATATTTTTAATGTAGAGTCTTATTCTTGATTTTAATGTTGTTAAAGAATACACATTTTTGCTTTTTTCTGGGTTCTTGCTTTTCTATATATGTGTATACTGCCTTATAAGGTTGAGGGACTATAGCCCACAGTGTCTTATGTCTATGTGTTTAACATAGAGGGATTAGGATAGAAGAGAATAAATAGAGAAGGGAGGGGTATGTTGAGTGCCTTGGTCCCAGCTGTAGAATATGAAAGACTCATAGGTTTCCAATTAAGCATTGCAAGCTCTCAGACACTCTTTATACATTTGATACAATCTCCAGATAGGAAGGGGTGGATTTAAAGGTGGTTCATCAGGCCCATACCTTTTGAAAATGTTTACGGGGGTCTCAAGATAAATAGGGGAGTTCCTCCATAGGACAGGTATGATCTATTTTTTTGGAACTGCCTACAAAATAAGAGAAAAAAATATCAACATGCAACATATCATATTTACTTGATTGAAAATGAAGAAACACCCAGGCCATGGTATAGCTGGTAGTGTTACATTCAGTTGGACGTATTCTGTAATGTTGAAGTCATTTTGCTTTATAGGTGGGACATTCATCTCTTTTCAGAACAGTAGAATGAGAGATTTATCCATTTTCAATAAGTAGGGGGTAATAGACCATTTGTATCGACCTGCTGGTTCGTCTCTACAATGAAGCAAGGTAGTCCAGAGGTTGTCAATAACCCGAAAGTCCTAAATTTGTTTGATCACTTACCACCAAAAGGAATGAATGATTGGACAGTCCCACCATATATGTGCATGTGGCAGTATCTTGCCAAAGCCTCTCTAAGACTCCATTCACACAGGGGCAACACGACTTCCAGCGCGACTTTGGGAGGCAACTTGGACACGACTTGAGTATGAATCACAGCGTGACTCCAGGCAACTTACAAGGCAACTTTAAGTTGCCTCCAGGACAGGCTACTTTCCAGTGGGCAATCAAACAATAATCAGCTCTGTGGGAGGGAGGGGGGAGGGAGGGGTTTGCCTAGAAAACTATTTTTACTTTCTGGAAAGTTGCTTCAGTTAAGACAGGGGATCCGACTTGGAGGCAACTTTCATTGAAATCTATGGGTTCAAGTTGCCTACAAGTCGCCTACAAGTCGGATTGAAGTAGTACAGGTACCTTTTTTGAAGTCGGAGCGACTTCAGTAGTGTACATTAAGATGGCTCTCATTCACTTACATTGATTTTATCATGCCGCGCGGCTTGAGGCGACTTGGGGCGACTTCAAGTCGGATCCAAAGTCGCCCCTGTGTGAATGGGCTCTAACAGAGCAGCGACGTGTCAAGGAACATTGTATGTTGGGGTATTATACCATCAAGCTAGAAGTTTATAGTTCTTTTCTTCCATTATATAAGATATGGAGGAGACATGAGAGAATAGAAGAACAGTATCTTTTTTATCTTCTGATATTTGCTCATGTAAAACTACTTCCAATTGCGAAAGGAATCTAGGGTAGGATGACAGTCTTAATTGCAAAAGAGATTTATTAAATTGAGATACGCTCCTAATTGAAAGCTCAAGAGATTCCAGAATATGTTCAGTAGTGTTCAGCTCTTTCATGGTATGTATCAGCTTTGATCATATGAATTGAAATAGCTGAGTGTATCCCCCTTAATCCATAGCTGATATTACTATGGGTCCCTGAGTTCCTCCATGTTTTAATCACTAAATCTATGTGGTGTAGAAGAAGAGGATGGTCTGATGACCAAGTGTGAAACTGTCGGTCCATAAGGCCTGGAAGGCATTAACGATCAGTGGCAGTAAGGGTGACTTATAATACCATTTATGCTAGGCTTGAAGTGCATCCCATATTGCCAGAGATGAAGTGGTCCGTGTTGAAGTATGGGATGGGAGCACCCTATGTCATTTAGGGATCCAAGGCAGATTATGAAGAGTAGCATTACTCAATACCTATTCTAGGTTAACCCACAACTTGGAGTAGTTGGGGTGCTTCCAGTTCTAGTCAAAACTACTGCATAGTAACCATGCTTAAAGTCAGCCAGAGCTAGACCACCCGCCTGTTTAGGTCTCAATAATATAGTACAAAAGATCCTTGTTTTCTTTCAGCTCTATACATATTTATTGACCAAGGAGTGTAATCATTGGGAACAAAAATAGCACCCTTTGGGGAGGATGTTCATTTTGATCATGTTAATTTTGCCTCAGTAGGAATGAAAGAGGGGGGCCTATCACTGAAAGTATACAAAGGGAGAAAGGAGCGCATGCGCCCTAGTGTAACACTGTATTTATTGTAAAACTTGACAGTTAAAATAAAGAGGATTGCACTCACAAACATGGACCTATCACTAAAGATCTCATTAGATTTGACTCAGTAATGCCGCGTACACACGTCCGTTTTTCATGACGAGAAAAATACAATTTTTTAATTTGGTCATTAAAAACGATTGTGTGTGGGCTCCAGAGCATTTTTTCACGACGTGAAAAATGGGCATTAAAAATTTGGAACATGCTCTAATTTTTCTCGTCGTTTTTCACATCGTCGTTTTTCTCGTCATGAAAAACGGCCGTGTGTAGGCTTTAACGACGTGAAAAAAATGCGCATGCTCAGAATCAAGTGATGAGACAGCAGCGCTCGTTCTGGTAAAACTATCGTTCGTAATGGAGATAGCACATTCGTCACGCTGTAACGGACTGAAGAGCACGAAGCTGAAAAGCACGAATCGTCTCTCAACAAACTTTACTAACACAAGGATCAGCAAAAGCAGCCCAAAGGGTGGCGCCATCCGAATGGAACTTCCCCTTTATAGTGCCGTCGTACATTTCGTACGTCACTGCCCTTTGCTCTAGCATTTTTTTTTCATGATCGTGTGTAGGCAAGGCAGGCTTGAGAAGAATCACGTAGAGAAAAACTTTGTTTCTTTCCATGACATTAAAAACGGTCGTGTGTACGCGGCATTAGAGTAAATAATTAGTTTGGAACAAATCCGTTATGCAGTGTGTAAGGTACTGTCGATCCTTAATTACTTCATTTTTTGAGGTTTCTAGGTTAAATAAGATGTGGTGTAAGCCTCTGCACCTCTGGACCTGGAAAACATAGGGTTAAGAATTTCTTACTTAAGTTAAGTGGGAAACCATTTTAAATAAATTAGTTACCTCGTAGCCAATCACCTATTTTATTAATGTTTACCTTCGCTAAGCTAGCCATGCATTATTATTATTATTAAATTATCAAGCCCGAACAAAGTAACCTTGAGGTGGGGGGGGGGGGGAATGTACTTTGCCATTGTAAGCTCCAACACAAACTGAGATGAGGCTTGCACAGAGCCATCTATTCAGGGTAGTGGTGGGCAAATGGGTGTCAGGGAAGGGAAGTATTACTGGCTGAGAGGGTTGCTTATAAAGAGAGCCTCTCAATTCACCCTACATTACAGCATATTATAATATTAAAATGGACCCCCTCCCTTATAAATCAGATTACAGGAATCCAGTATCTTAGTAAAATCACTTAAACTAACAAGGTTGTTACTACTTACTTGCCTCCTCTTGTCTCAGCACTCTGTCCCCCCTGTGGACTGGAAACCTGCACCGCCATTTGAAAAAAAAGTCACTGGCAACCAATTCCTCGTTATTCTCAGCTGGCCCACCAGTGACGTTTGCGCCTACACATGCGTGATATGACATTACACTCATCTGTTGAAAAAAACAAGCCTTTTTTCCCCAAGATTTTGCAGTTTATAGATACTGCAGTTTATAGACAAGATTTTCCTAGAAGATACTGGTGATCTAGCCTTCCCAGGAGGCATATGTGAGGGCCTGGCTACGTCACCAGTTCCTCAATAAACCAGAAAGTGGGAGCATTCTAAAATTAAGTGTAACAGCCACGCCACCCTCCTTCTACACTCTTTGGCTCGTTCACTGGAGAGGAAGGCGCACGCGGTCTCCACCATGCCCTTCACTTATGGGTCTTTGCAGCGGGACCCCCTTCAGAGTTGGTTTCTGTCCCTATAGTGTAAGGACAAAAGTCTCTATGCCCCAAGTAACTCCAAGGTTCACACCAGCATTAACTCCAACATAGAGTTTATAGCCTCGTACACACGACCGAGTTTCTCGGCAAAAACCAGCAAGAAACTTGCTGGCAGAGATGTCTTGCCGATAAATTTGTTCGTGTGTATGGTTTCTCGTCAAGAAAAGCGACAAGAATCTCCACGAGAAAATAGAGAACCTGCTCTCTATTTACTCGTCGAGATTCTCGTCAGCCTGTTTCTCGACGAGAAAAGTGTGTGTGTGTACACTTACCTGTTCACCGGGAAGCCCGCGCATGCTCGAAATGACTTAGACGCATGCGCGGTAGCTTCCTAGGCATAGGTAGGGTGAACCAAGATGGCGGCGTCGGCATCGAATGTGACGAGCGCATGCTCGTCGTATTCGATGACGTCACCGCGTACGCTCCATTCAAAGAACCGCGGGTTCTTTGAAATGAGCGTGTGTACACTCGGCCGGGACAAGTTTCTTGTCCAAGGATCTCATCGAAAATAACGACGTGTTTTTTACGACGAGATTCTCGGCCGTGTGTACGAGGCTTATTTCTTCATGCATGAACATCCACAAATGAGGAGAAGAGAAAGTTGTTAGGAAGACAGATCAGTTCAGGCACTCTTGTTTCTTCACCACTCGATCCCGAGTGGGTATAGCTCACCCGGATAGTCACCTGAAGGCACTAGCAGCCGGGGTGTAACTCGAACAGTCTATTAGATTCCCTCATGGATGCGTTCAGGAGATCCTCTGCCACAGAATCTATAGTGTCCCAAACCTCCTACTGGTCCTGTTGTTTAGATCCCCTTTTCCGGATGGATGACATCCCTCCAGAGAGTTACTGGGCCCCTTCCTTCACTGTGATCTCTCACCAGTCCTTCAGGACGGTCCTCCCCCAGCCTCCTCTTCTAGAAACGGGTCCCCTCGCAAGGCGGCACCCTGGGATTCCTCCTTCCGAAGTGGGCTCCAGCTAAAAGGTGCTGGGCCCAGGGCTGAAGTTGCAATCCCGGGACTAAAGGTGCCTGGGACTGAAGTGCATGTGGCCCCATGGCCTAGAGGGCCACGCGCCATGCACCAGGACTCCGACTCTGGAACTAAAAAGAACTGACCCCTCCCGGGCGGCGTCTACCCCTTATGTATTCTCTCCCGGCACAGCAGGTCCACCCAGTGCCGGCCCAAGACATTGTGCTGCCTGGTACCAAGAATTAAATGCTGCCCCCCCCCCCCAAAAAAAAAAAAATCACGCCCACCAAATACCCCACATTCATTATTTTATCTCATGATAACTAAAGTGGACCTGTCATGGCTCTATACATGTAAAGGAGTATAAAAGGACCTATGCGTGTCTGGTGGCCGCGATCGCTCCAGAAAGCCAGAACGGGGATCTGTTAATGTAAACAGACAGATCCCTATTCTGACAGGGGAGGAGAGACAGATCTGCTCTTCCTAGTGATTAGGAACAGAGATCTCTCTCCTCCTACAGTCAGTCCCATCACCCCCCCCCCAGTTAGAAACACCTCCCAGGGAACACATTTAACCCCTTTCCTGCCAGTGACATTTACACAGTAATCAGTGCATTTTTATAGCACAGATCGCTGTATAAATGTCACTGGTTCCAAAAAAGTGTCAAAAGTGTCTGATCTGTCCACCGCAATGTCACAGTCTAGCTAAAAATCGCAGATCACCAGATCCCGCTACACTAGTAAAAAAAATAATAATAATAATAAAAATGCCATAAATCTATCCTCTATTTTGTAGACGGTATAACTTTTGCGCAAACTAATCAATATACACATTGCATTTTTTTTACCAAACATATGTAGAAGAATACATATCGACCTAAACTGATCAAGAAATGTTTATTTTTATTTTATTATGCTCCACTAGACCCTAGTCTCTTTATTGGCTACAGCCCTTAACCCTTCACGGATTTGCTTTTGGAATTAACTCTTCACGGACTATGTTGTGTTCTTTTTGGACTCTGCATTAGTTTTCTTTTTAATTAATTTTTCATATATTAATTTTTCACATTTCAAGGTTTAACATTTATTTCACACATGGTTTTAACCACATAGCGCTGCACATTTTTTGAACACATGTGACCTATCTGACCCCTACACTGACCCCCTGACACACCTACGTGACACATGCACTGATCCACCTGACTCCTACTTCCTGCACTACTCACATTACACTGACCCACCTGACCCACATGACCATTACCCTGACCCCTACACTGACCTACCTGACACCTACACTGATCCCTACACTGACCTACCTGACACCTACCTCACTCCTACTTCCTGCACTACTCACATTACACTGACCTGACAGCAACACTGACTATTACACTGACTGACACATACACTGACCCACCGACCTTACACCTACACTGACCTACTACACAGACCCACCTGACTCCTACAGTAGGAGTCCTACTTCCTGCACTACTCACACCTGACCCCCTCCCCACAGCTCAGTGCGAATCCATCCTTTGAGTCCTCCTTACCTTTGTCTGCTCTTCACCAGGACTCTCCTCAGGACCTCAGCACTGGATGTGCAGAACTGCTTCGGCGTCCCAACTTCCCGCCAGCGCCATCCACCCGCAGCCCGCTCCATGGTGTCAGACGCTGCACGCCTGCACCTCCATGATTCCATCTCCACCGCGCCGTAACAAAGCAGAGGAACAGGCGGAGGGGAAGACAGCTCACACTTCCAGTGCTTGTCTGCCGCCACCATGTTCGTGTTTCCCGGCGCACTGTGATTGGGCGTATGGCGGTCATGTGCGGAGGCGGGACTTCTAGAGCGATCGCTGACAGGCCAGCCCCACGCCGCACATGACCCCCATTCGTCCAATCACAGGGCACCGGACATTAAACATGGCGGCTGGAAAATCGGGGACACAGGAAAGAAAAATTAGTAGGAGACACGGAATGTCGTTGGCTGACGGGCGGCAATTTGCCGCCCCCCTTAAAGTGCCGCCTGGGACCGGGGTACCATCGGGTCCCATGGTAGGGCCGGCCCTGGGTCCACCACACCCACTGTACAGCCGCCGAGAGAGGACACCAAATCACTGCCCCATTACCTGTGGTTCAACCCCGAGTATAAGTGACAGCCACCCATACTTCTAAGGGGAACTGCACAAGAGGCAAAACAACAGCAAGGCAGAGTCCAGCAAAATTGAAAGATTCGAGCTACCACTCGAATCACCCTTAAATTTGGCATAGCAGTCCCTAAATTTGGTACCCTCGCTACATAAGTAACATTGAAAGTCTTTATGTAAAAAATGAATGTTTGGTGATGCGCTCCTCAAGGTAAATTTATTAGCAAAATTGTACTGGTAAAATCAAATATAAATATACTGAGCTAATAAAATCATGAAAGTACATGAACTCAAATATAGAGCAAAATCGCAAAAGTCCATAAATAAAATAAAGTGCAAACTTTCAGAAAATGGAGCAATACACAATCCGTGAAGATAAATAAATTAAATGTAGTAAATGAATTGATAAAAGTCCATAAAGTGAAAAAGTGCAACAGGTGCAAATGGTGTAACGGTAAACAATTCCTATGATGACATTAGGTGCAAATGTGGAGATAAGGTGCTGTTAAACATCAAAAATGCTGATGTTGTGACTTCAAATGCAGTGAAATCTTCAGTGACTTCAGTGACTGGGATCTTCAGTGTTATTACACCCGAAGGTGTACTACCTTCTTAGGTAAGGTAATCAGCGTATCAGAGTATACGGGCTGGATGATCGCTCTAGGAGAGGGCTCCTATCCGTATTCCTTTCCAGGGATTCCGGTGTCCCAAACGCCTGGTATCTGTGTCCTCTAATATCCCATCTCCTGGGGTTAGGGTAGTCAGTGCGACTCCAAATTTAGGTCAATGGACCGGATAGTGTCTCCCCACACTGTGTCCTCTAACCGCGCTTCGCTTGAGCATTTTTTTTCATGATAGTGTGTATGCAAGGCAGGCTTGAGAAGAATCACGTCGAGAAAAACGTTGTTTTTTTTCCATGACATTAAAAACGGTCGTGTGTACGCGGCATTAGTATTGATTCTCTGAGTTTCCGGTCTTCACAGTGGACAGGTAACAGTGGACAGTGCAGTCTGAAGCTTGGAGAAGGGATTGGGCAGGAGGAGAGAGGAGCAGAGGAGTGCCTTTCCATTCTAGGGTGGGCTTTGTGTTTCAATTGAAGCTGCATACTCAATAAGTGACTAAAGCAATACTAAAGTCTCGTTTTTTTTTTATTTTTTAAATAGCAAATAAGTTATACTTGTTCTATGTAGTGGATTTGCACAGAGCAGCCTGGATCCTCCTCTCCTCGGCTCCCTTTTTGGCGCTCCTAGCCCCTCCCTCTTGTTGAGTGCCTCCACAGCAAGCAGCTTGCTATGGGGCACCTGAGCCGCAGCTCCTTGTGACCATTCAGACACAGAGCAGCAGCCCGGCCCGCCCCCTCTCTCTACTCATTGGCTCACTGACTTTGATTGACAGCAGTGGGAGCCAATGGTGCTTCGCTGCTGTCTTAGCCAATAAGGAGGGAGAGTCCTGGACAGCCAAGTCTCTTGTGCAACATCGCTGGATTGAGATGGGGCTCAGGTAAGTATTAGGGGGGCTGAGGGGGACTGCTGCACACAGAAGGCTTTTTATTTTAATGTTTGCCTTTACAACCACTTTAAGGCAATGTAAATGTGGTTCCTACCTGTCCAACCCGGAATGAAGGATGGAGTGCAGTTTGAGTGGGGAAGCCTAGTCTACATACCTGTGCGTTGCAGGAACCAGAAGTGCATTATGCAGGTAGCTTCTCCATTGCCAATCAATTATCACTGGGGAAACCTGACACACCACCCAAATGTTGACAATGGGGGATTATATATGTAGCGCTCACCCCAGCAAGGGCCGCTGGATTCCATGAATTTTTCTCCTAAATTAGCGCAGAGGCAGCCAGGCACACTACACCAGTTCATTCACTCTGGCCGAATAGTCTGTGTCTTTTTTTATTTTTATTTATTGCTGAAAATTGTAACTGGGGAGGACAATGGGGTATGGGATACTCCAGGGGTCCCCAACTTGTGTGTCCTCTCCCGGCTCCTCTGCCCACCAGGCCGACGGTGTCATCCAATCAGCAGGGTAGGGACGGGAGAAGCTCTCCATGCCGATCTGCAGATCGCCGTGAAGAGCTTCTCCTGCACCCTACCCTGCTGATTGGATGAAATTGTCAGGCAGGGAGCTGGGAGAGGACACATGTATTGATCACAGCCTATGCCCTGCCAAAGGGTCATGTTAGAGAGGAAGGTGGGGTGGCAGACTGCACGGACATTGTGATGGAGGAGGCTATGATTGCTAGGGGCACTGTAATATAAAGGGGACTGCACTGTAATGATTACAGTGCCCCTTTACAGTGCAGTCCCCTTTACATCACAGCCCCCCTCTCCATTACAGTGCACTCTTTACAGAGCAGTCCCTGTCACAATAATGTAAAGGGGAACTGTGATGTAAAGAGGACTACACTGTAAAAGGGCAGTGTAATGTAAAGGGGGGCTGTGATATATAGGGGACTGCACTGCAAATGGGCACTGTAATGTAAAGGGGGACTGTGATGTAAAGGGGAACAGAGGACACTGATATATAGGGGGGACTGTGCTGTAAAGGGGGGCTAAAGAGCCCCTCCCCCTCAGGTCCCTGTGAAAATTGGCTGCCGTGAAACCGGTCCCTGGTGCCAAAAAGGTTGGGGACCACTGTTACTCCAAACTGTCTAGGCACAAAGTTGCAGCAGCCAATCCTCTAGGTAACAGCAGCATGGTCTTTCACTCCCAGCTGTGGACCAGGAGAATATTAGGCGTAGAATTAGCAGAGGGCAACAATTTTCCACTCTTTCCACGCTTAGCTGTAGACCAGGAGAATGATAGTGTTGGAGATACAACAATCTTTCAGCTTAGCTTACTGTATTTGACTGCAGTTTAGAAAAAGGACACAAGATGTCGCTAATGCTCAGTGATATGCTATGCTATGTATTTCTCTATGATGTGTTTTATTTCCTGTATACTGTGATGTACTTGTTGGTTTCCTTTTCCTGTCTGTGTTTCTTCTTACAATGTGAAGTGACATCTTTGCTAGTGTGGTTATGTTCCAATAAAGAAGCCAGTTCCTGTTACTACACAATGTCTGATCTGAACTGACTCCGCTGCACCTATCAATCGTACTTTGCAACAGATAGAACATGGGTAGAACTTGAAAGTAGACTGGAACAGTCTGGGTTCTTGCAGCTGAAGACCACGAGATAGAATAGCACACTAGGCACACTGGAGCAGTTTTTATCATCCACAGTTGGAGACTATAGATGAACTGCTGGTCAGGAAATTGGGCTCTACTCACGAATTCCAGCAGAAGCAAGGCCATAGGCTCAATCTAGGGGAGGGAGTAGTCCAGCAGGATGTCAGGAAAGCCTGCGGGCTTAGTAGCCCCCCAAAGCACACAGTCCCCCTTCCTCCTGGGTGAGAACACATCTGCCCTGGCAGGAAGATATTAGAAAATATTAATTTGCTAATGTCACACAACTGGGTGGGCTCCGGGCGCAGTGCTCTGCGCCCCGGGCCCACCCTTTTTTGAAGCCAGTAAGAGCCTCCAGCTCTAATCATGTGCTTAAAAAAAACAAAAACATTGAAATCCATGTGTCCGGCACCCTGCGTGTAGATTAGGGGCCGGGCAAATGGATTAGGGGGGCAGTGCCCCTGCGCTCTAAATGGAGCAGCCACCACAGGATAAAGCCCACCTTATTTCCTGGTTTGAGCATCATTAAGCCCTTTCCCTCCCTGACTGACCCGCCCTTTTCATTCATTGGATTTCAATTCTTTCAGTCTCAAACGCTCAGAATTAAATGTAGATGTTACACAGGATACTCACCCATCAGGGCATTTTGATATTTGCATAACTCCTCCCTTGAGCATCAGGGCTGAGAACTCTTGAAAGGAGTACTGCAGCAGGTTGCCATCAGCCATGATCTGACTGCATTGTATAGAGAAGTGCAGAGACCCAATAGTGACGTCACTGGTTCTAAAATAAGCTATATAATGAAAATGGAAAGGGTTCATTAAGAATGTTATTATCTTGTTGATGAGTGGAGTGGGGGGGGGGGGTAAAAACTAAGGAAGGCAAAATATAAAGAAATGATTTAAAGCTTAATCTGCTTATATCTCCCTGGAGTTCTGCTTTGGTGAATTACAGAGTTTGAAAAGTTAATTAATTTAACAACAACTCTGTTGGTTCAAAATATCTTTATTTTATATTTTCTTTCAGCATGGATATATACTCTGTATATATATATATTTTTTCATTTTTAATATTAATGGTCCGGTTTAATTGATTGTAAATAATTTTAGCCTTTGCTCTCCTGCTGTTCCCATGTACTTTGCTGTCATTTTTTTTTACGCCACGCTTATTGCAATCCATTTGCATAAATATTGCCCTTATTTTTTACCCACACTGAGCCATTTGAAGATGTACATGAAATAAATGGCCTCTTTTTTTTTTAATTTTAAAGCGTTCAAACGATATTTATAGCAGTCATATTTTTGTACCGCAAACATCCATTAGTCTTAAAATAAATCCTGTGGCCTCCGAAGTACATAATGGTCTGTGTTTTTTCAAGGAAAGGGAATGCATTATGTAAATCAGGCGTTTGAAGGGCTCTGTTTACATTGCAGCCTCTGTAGAACGTAATAACTTCGGTAAGAGAGGGTTCATAAATCCGTGGGGTTTATATAATGTATATTTGCTTGACAAATAAATATATCACATACATTCATATTATGGAATGAAAAGATTGTCCTAGATTTCTAGCAGATAGTAACACTTTGGTGGTAAAGGGATTTGTCTCGTCAAATAACATTTCCACACACAAATACATTATTATTTGTACCTTTTTTTTTATAGTTGAATATCTTTTTTTTAATTATTATTATTATTATTATTAACCACTTGCCGCTGCGTGAAAAAAAAAAAAAAAAAAAAAAAACATTACAAGTATGCCCAACATTAAAAGAGTAGGTGGATGTGTGGTGGAAGTTGTCTCTTTCATAAGACATTTCTCACACATGCCGTGGGAATATGTGGAATCACACCCCAAAAAACACATTCTGCTACCTCTCCCAAGTTTGGGGATACCACATGTATGAGACTTTTTGGCAGCCTAGCCATGTACAGGCCCCCTAAAATCCAATATGCACTTTCAGGCTTTCAAGTGGCTGACTACCTATCACATTTTTGGAGACCCTAGGGGGGTGAGAGAGAGAGAGAGAGACACAGAGAGAGAGAGAGAGACAGAGAGAGACACAGACAGAGAGAGAGGGGGTACAGAGAGAGAGGGGGGACAGAGAGAGAGAGAGGGGGGGGACAGAGAGAGAGAGGGGGGGAGAGAGAGAGGGGGGGCAGAGATAAAGAGAGAGAGAGAGAGGGGGGACAGAGAGAGAGAGAGAGAGGGGGGCAGAGAGAGAGAGGGGGGACAGAGAGAGTCAGAGAAAAAAGTGGTGAGAGAGGGAGGTGAAAGAGACAGAGGGGTCGAGGGGGGTGTGTAGAAGGGGGGTGAGTTGGGTGAAAGGGGAGTTAGAGAGAGAGAGAGGGGGGGCAGAGAGAGAGAGGGGGACAGAGAGAGTCAGGGAAAGAGATGGTAAGAGAGGGAGGTGAAAGAGACAGAGGGGTCGAGGGGGGTGTGTAAAAGTGGGGGTGAGAGAGGGGGCGAAGGGGGGGGTGAGTTGGGTGAAAGGGGAGTTAGAGAGAGAGAGAGAGATGGGGGTGAAAGTGAGATGGGGATGATAGAGAGGGGGGGGGGGGTGAGAGAGACAGGGGTGTTCAGTATACCTGCAGTCACCAATTATGGCCCCTGGCTGCTCTCCTCTAGGCTCAGAAAGCCAGGGTCTAGAGCTTCTATGTGCTCCATTTAAATCTGCTGCGTCTATAGCGGGCCCTTTCACTGCTGTGTGTGCTGGTCAGGGGGGGTGAAGTGTGTGTGTGTGTGGGGGGGGGGGGGGGGCAGACACAGCAGGGATGGGATGGGATGCAGAGCAGATTCAGCCTCCTCTGTCCTGTTTATATAGCAGAATGTGCTGGGCACTGCTGATTCTGTGTCTCAATATCTCACTCACAAGATTCCTGTGAGTGAGATATTACAGAATCGGTATTGTGCAGTGCACTCACCCCCAGCTCACAGGCAGAAAGGTCCTGGCCAGCAAGGGAGAAGATGCAGTAGATCCAGTGCTGCTGATAAAATGCAGTCGATTACTCTAAAGCCGTGTACACACGATCGGTTTTACCGATGAAAACAGTCCGATGGACTTTTCTCATCGGACAAACCGATCATGTATGGGCCCCATTGGTCTTTTTCCATCGGTGAGAAAAAATAGAACATGTTTTAAATTTATCCGATGGAAAAAAAAAAAAACAATAGCAAATTCCGATCGTCTGTGTGGAACTCCATCGGAGAAAAAACCCACGCATGCTCAGAATCAAGTCGACGCATGCACAGAAGCAGTGAACTTAATTTTTCTCGGCTCGTCGGAGTGTTTTACGTCACGGCATTTGGGACGGTCGGATTTTTGACTGATGGTGTGTAGGCAAGACTGATGGAAGTCAGCTTCATCGGATTTCCGATGGAAAAATCCATCGGATTAGAATCCATAGGAAATCCGATCGTGTGTACAGGGCTTTAGTGTGTTACAAGGCACAGTGGGCCCCCCTTCCCTTAGGGCCTGTGTTCCCCCCACACTTTTGCACACTGGATCATACACCACTGATCCCAAACAACATTGTTCCAAAAGAAGACAAAAAGGAAAGGGATTTTTATTTATTTTTAACCATAAATTTTTATTGAAATGGAGGAGAAATAGTACAATACAGTACATTCATTATACATATATTGAGGCAACGATAGTACAATTTAAGCACTTGGAACGGACAGTAGGTACAAGAAATGTAATAAATTGAAACACATGAATTTTCCCTTAGGGTGGTGGTGTTTGACCCCCTTACAGGGATTGGGCCAGTCACCCCAAATGGGGCGCATTCTGTGATCGGGCCCTTGCTTCTCATAAATCAGAGGCTTAGTGAAAGCCCCCTCAGAGAGCATACAAAGTAATCACTAGTAGAACATAACAAGCATATTAATAAGTAATACTGGATACAAAACTGACGATTTCCCATCCTGTTCTATGTCTATATACCAATAAACATAAAACTTATTTAAATATGTGATGACTGACGAGGCCTGAGAACAATTTCTCCATTTGTACCAGGAAAGAGATTTTTTAAGAGTCATACCCCAGGAGGATATATATATATTGTGACAGCAGGAAGGTAAAGTCACCTGGTTGCATCCAGGGGGGTAGATATATTTCTCCCAGATTCAGGCTTTATGCCGACTTATACAACTAGGGAGTTGATGAAGCCCAGCTGAGGCTAGTGGGCTCATGAATGACTCATACCTCTAGGGAGAGGGCTGGGCGTCGTGCAGACAGGGAGTTGATGAGACCAGCTGAACCTTGTCAGCTCATTTAGGCCTCTATAAGAAACTCCCAGATTCATTAGATGTTAGCTCATGCCTGGAACCAGACCTGTGTGGACTGTCTAGGGAGAGTGAACCCCTGTGCGGTGAGGCAAAGCCTGTGTGGCTATTTGTTTGGACTTTTACTAAACCAGGGACTTAGGGACTAGGACAGCACTAGGCTGATCCCAGTTGTTAGTTTAGGAAACCTGCATGTTTAGTCAGAGGTCAAACTGACCAGGATTTATTTTGTTTGTTTCTTTTTGGCTTTGCTGTGTTTTTGTCACTGTACATAGAGAAATAAACCGCACCTTTTGATTTTGAAAACCACAACCTCCGTCTGCTGGCCCTGTTTTTGTGTGGGGAGCCCAACCAGGGGGTCACACACACCCGCTACCGAGTTAACCCCCTCACAATATATATACACACAAAAAGGTATAAAATTATTAACAGAACTTTATTAAAACATTAAAAAGATTATTGTTTAAAAAACAATGAACAATATCTATTGTCTTCTAACTAAATTGGCACAAATCAGTCAACATGTTTCCCAAAGCTTACACTTTTTTGGGACCTTGAGTGCCAAGAAAGTATCTATAAAGAAAACAAAAAATGTAAAGATTTAGATATGAAGCCAAAGTATACAATTCTTGAGAAGAAAATAAATACAAAACACAAAAAAATAAAGCTAATAAACCATACCAAGTGAACCAATGTGTTTGCCTTTAAATAATTGTGTCCCTACCTCGCACTGTAGCTAGGGCATGTTCTATGTAGTTAGTCCCTCCCTTCTTTTCATGCTCAGTCTCCATTTTCATTCTGCACATGTACTGTTTCCTGCTGGAGCTATACATGTCATGATTTTTTTTTAACTATCTGATGTTCATCTGTATGCAGAGGCGGCTCTAAGATTTGTGAGGCCTTAGGCAAAACTAAGACATGAGGCCCCACTCATGCCCATAATGGGAAAAATAATGAAAGCGATCGATAAAAATTAAACTGTATTAGTAGGGTACAGTATAGGGGGAGGGTAGGTGGACAGTACACGGGTCAGGAGGGTACAGTACAGGAGGGTAAGTGGACACAGTACAGGGGGCAGGAGGATACAGTACAGGGGGGAGCAGGAGGGTACAGTACAGGGGCTTAGGTAAGTGGGCACAGTACAGGGGGTCGGTAAGTGGACACAGTATAGGGGCAGTAATAAATGTTACAGATATGGTCTCCTCAAGCAGAGCTGTGCAGGGAAGCTGCTCTCACAGATCCCACCTATTCTGGCAGGCTGCCACTGGGCTAAGTCTACACTGGAATGAGAACTCCCCCTCTACCTTCCCCTCCAGAATTTTTTGCTCTCTTGTGGCACTTTGCTAGGGTTAAGGAAGGACCCTGAGGTGGAACATCTTATTACTGCTGCTGCTTGTGTGGGTGGAATGTGTACTGCACCAATCACATGGGATGAATAGGAGAGGAGGGTTAGCAGGGATTGGTGCAGCACACATCCCACCCACACAAGCAACAGCAATAGTAAGATGCTCTGCCTCTGGGTTCTTTCTTACCCTCTGAAAAAAATGGGAGTGGGGGGTGGGGCTGGGAACCATGGGGTAAGGGAGTAGGAGGAGGGTTGAAAAAGGGGGGAGTGGGTAGGAGATGGGGGATTTTGGTAAAGGAGAACTGGAGTTGTCAGGGGAGAAAGAAAGTAAGATGGAAGGAAGAAAAGAAAGAAATAATGAAAGAAAGAAAGAAAGAAAGAAAGAAATATGAAGGGATAAAGAGAGAAAGAAATAAAAAAATATGGGGGAAGAAAGAAAGAAAGAATGAGAGAAAGAAAGAAAGAAAGAAAGAAAGAAAGAAAGAAAGAAAGAAAGAAAGAAAGGATGAAGGGATAAAGGAAAAAAGAGAGAAAGAAAGAAAGGATGAAGGGAGAAAGGAAAAAAAGAGACAAATAAAGAAAGAAGGATAAAGGGAGAAAGAAAGAAAAATAAAGAAAGAAGGATGAAGGGAGAAGTAAAGAAAGAAGGATGAAGGGAGAAAGAAAGAATGAAAGAAGGATGAAGAGAGAAAGAAAAAAAGAGAGAAATAAGGAAAGAAGGATGAAGGGAGAAAGAAAGAAGGATGAAGAGAGAAAGAAAGAAAGAAAGAAAGAGAAATAAAGAAAGAAGGATGAAGGGAGAAAGAAAGAAAGAAGGATGAAGGGAGAAAGAAAGAAAGAAAGAAAGAGAGAGAGAGAAGGATGAAGGGAGAAAGAAAGAAAGAAGGATGAAGGGAGAAGAAAAGAAAGAAAGAAAGGATGAAGGGAGAAAAGATGAAAGAAAGAAAGAAAGGATGAAGGGAGAAAGAAAGGATGAAGGGAGAAAGAAAGGATGAAGAAAGACAGAAAGAAAGAAAGAAAGGTAAAGAAAGGATGAAGGGAGAAAGAAAGAAAGGATGAAGGGAGAAAGAAAGAAAGGATGAAGGAAGAAAGAAAGAAAGAAAGAAAGAAAGAAAGAAAGAAAGAAAGAAAGAAAGAAAGAAAGAAAGAAAGAAAGAAAAAAGATAGATAGATAAAGGGAGAGAGAGAGAAAAAATAAAGAAACAAAGAGAAAGATAGACAGATAGATAGATAGAAAGAAAAGGTGCAAATAAACAGGCCCAAAATTTGCACTTCTCGGCGCCTATGTATTGGTATGCAATTCCTGTGGTTCAATAATTTGCCTATTTAGATGGGTAAATAATGGGAAAATAGATGATATACTCAGCTCGGAAATAAATATATCAGAGTAATTAAACTATGGTATAAATTATATAAAAGGAGCAGCTGTTTAAATTTATATAAAATGAGAACCTCATAAATATAAAACAGAATAAATAAAATAAATATCATATATAAAAACTTAAATTCGTAAAGTCCATATGATAAAACAGCGCTAAATAAGGATAAATGTCCAAAAACATGTAAAAATCACTTGTAAAACAGCACATAAAGTATAGAGTGTAATCACCGCTATCCTGTCCCAAGACAGGCGCCCTCTTGGGACAGGATAGCGGTGATTACACTCTATACTTTATGTGCTGTTTTACAAGTGATTTAATTGTACGTGCATTTGAAACAGGGTTTTAGTATTGGGGATTTCTTAATTAAAGCAATATTACACTATTAGTGCCTTTATGTCCTTATATGTTTGCTTGAGGATTTTAACCCATACTGCCCTGGTGGTGATGACGGATGTTGGAGTGAGACTACCTACAGACTAAAAAAAAGGCCTATCTTTTTCATCTTTGTGGTGAGTTTGTACCCCAGAGGGGGAGCGTGCCTCACTTGTGGTGAAGATTTGGGATTGGTGTAGGGTGCACTACATATCGTATCCAGAGAAGATATACCACTACTAGTTTGACTGTTGCAAAGTCATCACTCAAGTGCTTTTTACATGTTTTTGGACATTTATCCTTATTTAGCGCTGTTTTATCATATGGACTTTACGAATTTAAGTTTTTATATATGATATTTATTTTAGATAGATAGATAGAGAAAGAAGGGTGAAGCGAGAAAGAGAGAGAGAAGGGAAGGGCACCCCTACATCAGTGTACTCACTTGGAGGCAAGAGGGACTGGATGGATGGATGGATCAGACTCCATCTTTCCTTTCCGTTTGCTGGGCTTTAGCTTGAATCTTCTTGCCCACATCCCTTAGGCAGCAGAACAGTGTCTGTTGGGGAGAGTGGGCGGGGCAGACACAGGAGGAGGAGGGGAGGAGTAGAAGCAGCTCCTCTCCTCTGTCTGGCTGTGCGGGCAGCAGGGGAGGGGAGAAGTGTCAGAGCTGGCTGTGATACGCCCAGCTCATCTCTCTCTGTCTGGAGCTCTCAGTGAGCTCCGATCTCCCTGCTGATCTGTCCCGCTCGCAGCCGGTTTTCTCTGTGTCACTGCCTGGGAGGACTCAGCGCTGTGGTGGTGGCGGGGATCTCTGCTACTAGAAGAGGCGACTCTGTTATAAGGTAAACTAGGCGGCTGCGTGAGGCCCCTCTGATCGGGTGGCCGAAGGCGACCGCCTAGTTTGCCTTTTCGCCTCTGTCTGTATGTTATGACAAGCTATGATTAAATCAATAGCTTATATTGTCACTTTATTGGGTTTGGTGTTTAAGAGCGCAGCTCCTTTATTTACTGCTACAGGTATATTATTTGTGTATATCTCACAATAGAGCTGCTGCCCTTTAGGAATTTAAAGAATACAGTACAGTTTAATTTTATTTTTTATACACATGATTAAAGCCGTCTACGATCTGCAGCATCTTATTTGGATCGATTCATTGTCTGTCAAGCTACTGAAGCTATAAGTTAATATCTCATCACACTGGACTAGTTATAGAGATCAGTAGGCTGGAACCCACAGTGTGGCGTTCTTTACACATACTGTAAATGGGACACTTGATCTACTTTTTTAATTGAGGACGCTTATTGTACATCTATATTTTGGTGTTTCTACTGGTGCGTAAGTATGTTCTTTGCATATTAGGGGACCTACCCCCCACCCCCTTTTTTTGTGACCTGATTTTCATTTTTTACTTTCTCATATATTATGCTTTGCTCATGACATGGTCTTCCCTTGGATAAACTTCAATCAAATCTTGGCTGTCTCCTGAGGAAATGAACGCAGGCCCACGAAACGCGTAGAGACTACAGCTTTAAAGATACACTAATTTAAGTGCTCTTGTATGTTGTTAATATACCACTACCAGGAATATATGTATATTGTGATATCTTTTTTATTATGACATATATAATGTCAAATCTGTCTGATTTTATATGTAAAATGAAATAAAATTTGTACGCATGCTGGTAGGTTAATTGGATCCTGTCTAAATTGGCCCTAGTATATGTATGAATGTGTGTTAGGGACCTTAGGTTGTAAGCTCCTTGAGGGTAGGGAGTGATGTGAATGTACAATATATATGTAAAGCGCTGTGTAAATTGACGGCGCTATATAAGTACCTGAAATAAATAAAAAAATAAAACGTACAGTTTAACAAATTGTTTATTTACTTTGTGTGGCACTACTCATCTAAAGTCCCAGGGGTAAATTTTACTCCGGTTTTATTATAGAGATCACACTTTCAGTGCTTAGATGTGGAAGCAAAACAATTGCCTAAAAACACTTACAGCCTACGGATGGACCATCTCTGTTGCCCATGACTATGGGGAAGTGTCAAAGGGGCCAGGGGTGGAGGCACCTATAACCTCAGAAATTTATATATATATATATATATATATATATATATGTTAGGGCTGTTACTGATTAAAAAAAAATTGTGTTCGATTAATCGATTTTTAAAAAATCGATTAATCGACTAATTTCGATTAATTATAACGCACTTACAGATCCAACTACTTTTAGCTGATCTCCTTGCAGGCTGATTCCCAGTGCAGCTACCAACTACTGGAAAAATGGATAGCAGGATACAAAAAACACACAAAGGCAGCGCTCGATGGGAATAGCATTAAAACTTTTATAGTCTTCAAGTAGGTAACAAAATAAATCTTGCACTGGAGATAAAATCGATGTAGCTACATAAACTGTAAAAATGGTGCGAGTAATACCAAGCGGTAGCAAAAGCAGTCATAAAAACATGTAGCTAAGTATGATACTGGTATAAAAATGTGTACAACGATACCACTGCTAAATCCAGATGAGAAGGGGTTAACATCAGTCCGTCGGCATGTAGATGTCCCGTGAAGGGAACTATCACAACTCCCAGTGGATGGCTGTAGAATCCCAGGTTGATAGAGGGAAGTGATAGAGGGAAGTGTAACAGCCCTTGCGTGTGGCAGATAGTAAGGTCCCGCCGGCATGCAGATATGAAGGCACAGCAAAGGAGCCCTTCAGATGGACACGGCAAGGCCCGTAAGTGTCCGTGACGTCACCGGATCTCCAACGGAACTCCCTAAAGACCCGGAAGCCGGCGGAGAGGTGAGTACCGATCAAAAGAATTTTGACTGATCAAAAAAATTTAGCGATTAATCAAGGAGTTAATAGGTAATTTCCACAGCCCTAATATATATTGTAGGGGGATCAGACTCAATGCAGGGACAAACTCACAGTCTTTTTAGAAAAATACCATGTTTAATGCACAAGATATTTCCAAACAGAAAAAAAAGGGCATCTTGCCATCAATCAAACAAAATAAACTTCTGCTCTACCAAGCCTTACTGTGTCCGTAGTCTGACCAGTCCTTTGGTTTCGTAGTAAGTGTCCTTATAATCGCACATACGTGTATCCAAAATTAGGGATAGGCAGCCATGCTCCAATATGCCTCCTCACATGGAGACCCACACTCTCTCTCTGAGAGCTAGGACCAGCTGCCTTAATCGAGACCTGAAAGGAAAACATTAAATTGCGGTCCACGGACTTGGGAGTCTGTCCCACCCGGATCTCTATCACACTCCCAATAAAACCAGCCCCAGAACGGACTTTACCAATAAAGGGTAAAGAACTATCCTTTACCCTGAAGTCTTTGCTGGAATTATCGTAGATTGAAAATCTAAGAATCCGTGGAAGAACATATATCCCATCAATCACTTTTCCTGTAATTTTAACCCATTTTACAGGCACCCTGCTACATATCTCCCCCCTCTGCTCAAACTCGGGGGGTTGAGCACCTTGGGCGAAAACAGACTGTAAACTCTGGAGTGGGCATGCGCGTTAGCTTGTTGGCTACCTGGCCTATGTTCTACTAAAAAATTTAAATTCTGTAGAGCCAAGAACCATCTGGTAACTCTTGCATTTTTCTCCTTATTTTGGGCCATCCATTTGAGTAGGGCGTGGTCAGTTAGGAGCCTAAACTGTCGCCCTAACAGATATTATTTCACATTTTCAAGGGTCACTTGATGGCTAGACATTCCCGTTCTACAATGGCATACCTTTTTTCAGCAGGGGTCAACTTTCTGCTTAAGAACGCTATGGGGTGTTCTTCCCCATTCAGCACTTGGGATAACACTGCACCTAATCCCACTTCTGAAGCATCCGTCTGCACTTTAAATTCCTGTGTGAAATCCGGGGTGATTAAGACAGGGCTATTACAGAGGGCCAAGTTATCACTGAGGACTCCCCCCCCCTCTTGGTAAGATCCGTAAGGGGAGCAGCTAATGTAGCAAAATTGGGAACAAATCTTCTGTAGTAGCCTACTAATCCCAAAAAAGCCCTGACCTGTTTTTTATTCAGGGGTCTTGGCCAGCTTTGGATTGCTTGGATCTTTGTGACTTGGGGTTTTACTATCCCCCGGCCAATAATGTACCCTAGATACTGGGCCTCTTCTAGTCCCATAGCACACTTCTTAGTAATTGGCTGTCAGACCCTCATGACGGAGGGCGTTAATAACAGCCTGCACTTTAGGTAAGTGGCTCTCCCAGTCTGCACTAAAAATGACCACGTCATCTAAATATGCAGATGCATAGGCTTGGTGGGGTTTAAGGATGTGATCCATCATCCTCTGAAAAGTGTCTGGGGCCCCATGTAGGCCGAATGGCATCCTCTTATACTGCCAGTGCCCCTCAGGCGTGGAGAAGGCTGTCTTCTCTTTTGCACGTTCTGTAAGTGGTATTTGCCAATACCCCTTCGTAAGGTTCAGGGTGGTGATATACCGGGCCTGTCCTAGACACTCAATTAATTCATCTACCCTGGGCATTGGATAAGCGTCAAATTTTGACACCTCATTTAACTTTCGGAAATCATTACAAAATCAGATGCTTCCATCCGGCTTGGGAATAAGGACGATTGGACTACACCACTCACTATGGGATTCTTCTATTACATCAAGCTCCAACATCCTCCTTATTTCCTCTGAGACTACTTGGCATCGAGCCTCTGGGATGCAATAAGGTTTTAAGTTAACTTTCACCCCTGGCTCGGTCACAATATCATGCTTTATTACTGAAGTTACCCCTGGAAGATCAGAGAAGAACTCCCTATTTCTTAGCAGAAATTCCTTGGTTTCTTGTTTTTGGCTTACGGACAAGGCCTCAGCGATCTCCACCGCCGGCATGGTAGGAGGACCTGCAGTAGTCATTGCCAAGGCTGCTCAGGGGCGGATTCAGAATCTAGTCTCGGGAGGGGCACTTCCAGAAAATATTTTTTTTTTGGCAATTTTTCGGAGAAATGGCTGGTGTTGGAGCTTCAATCATCCCGTCACCATAGTTGTATGGTGTCAGAATAATTGAAACACATTTTTTCTATTATTACATTGTTATATAAAATGAAATGGTTCAACTCACCATAATGCAGAATCAGTGGGAGCCCCGAGTGTGTTACTTGCCACCGCCGCCTGCCACTTGCCACGTCGCCTGACACACATTGCGGATTGTCACGTGCCACGTCACCTGCCACATGTTTGTCACTTGCCTGTCTGTCACACGTTGCGGATTGTCACTGCTCCAATTGTCCCATGCTGTGTCCCAGAGTTAGGCAGCAGAGAGATAATGTAGTCTTTCTGCTGCCCGCGGCTGCCTACACATTGAGGGCAGAAGTGCAGGGTGGGCGGTGAGAGATGTCATCTCTCTGCTCCCCCACTCGCTCACACTCACCAAGCCGCCTGGCCCGCATGCTCTCTCTCCCGCCAGCGGAGCTGCCCGCGCTTTTAGTTCCCCGGGTGCCGAGCTGCACGCTCTCTCACCCGCTCGCTCCCTTACCAGCCTGCCGAGCTGCCCGGCCCACTCGCTCTCATTCTCACCCGCGGAGCTATCGGATCCGCGCTTCAATCCAGGCAGCTGCTGTCACTAGTCACCGTCACATTACAGGAGATGGTCAGAGACTGTGGACATACTACAGGAGATGGTCAGAGACTGCGGACATACTACAGGAGATGGTCAGAGACTGCGGACATACTACAGGAGATGGTCAGAGACTGCGGACATACTACAGGAGATGGTCAGAGACTGCGGACATACTACAGGAGATGGTCAGGTACTGCAGACACAGTACAGGAGATGGTCAGAGACTGCGGACATACTACAGGAGATGGTCAGGTACTGTAGACACAGTACAGGAGAAGGTCAGAGACTGCTGACACACTACAGGAGATGGTCAGAGACTGCGGACATACTACAGGAGATGGTCAGAGACTGCGGACATGCTACAGGAGATGGTCAGAGAGACTGCGGACATACTACAGGAGATGGTCAGAGACTGCGGACATGCTACAGGAGATGGTCAGAGACTGCGGACATATTACAGGAGATGTCAGAGACTGCGGACATACTACAGGAGATGGTCAGAAACTGCGGACATACTACAGGAGATGGTCAGAGACTGCGGACATGCTACAGGAGATGGTCAGAGAGACTGCGGACATGCTACAGGTGATGGTCAGAGACTGCGGACATGCTACAGGAGATGGTCAGAGACTGCGGACATACTACAGGAGATGGTCAGAGACTGCGGACATGCTACAGGAGATGGTCAGAGACTGCGGACATGCTACAGGAGATGGTCAGAGACTGCGGACACACTACAGGAGATGGTCAGGTACTGCGGACATACTACAGGAGATGGTCAGAGACTGCGGACATGCTACAGGAGATGGTCAGAGACTGCGGACATGCTACAGGAGATGGTCAGAGACTGCGGACATGCTACAGGAGACGGTCAGAGACTGCGGACATGCTACAGGAGATGGTCAGAGACTGCGGACATGCTACAGGGGATGGTCAGAGACTGCGGACATGCTACAGGAGATGGTCAGAGACTGCGGACATACTACAGGAGATGGTCAGAGACTGCGGACATACTACAGGAGATGGTCAGAGACTGCGGACATACTACAGGAGATGGTCAGAGACTGCGGACATACTACAGGAGATGGTCAGAGACTGCGGACATACTACAGGAGATGGTCAGAGACTGCGGACACACTACAGGAGATGGTCAGGTACTGCGGACATACTACAGGAGATGGTCAGAGACTGCGTTTATGGCTGAATCCAGTGTAACAGTATATAGTATTGCAGGGTTGCTCCACTCCATTTAAACCAGCTCTGCAAAGATCAAGTTGGTAAACTTCCTTTGAAAGTACACCCATGTGACAGAAGACAGAAGACAACAGCACATCCCAATTTCCAAAATACAAATTGTTATACAGTGATCTGCTCAGGATTAGTGGAGGGCAGTAAACAGTTAATTGGTCTGTGAAGTTCTAGCCTGAACTAGCAGTTAATCCTTCCAAAAAACTTCACACAAACCGTGCAGCACACAGACAGAGCTCTGGCTAAATAACTGAAATAGTTAACAGCCAGCCATGTGTCACAAGGTCACTGGACACTGATTGTGAGCAGGACCTTATCAGTGTGCAGGATAAGCAGCTATAAAAAAAAAAAAAAAAGTACAGAGCGAGGGGACTGACCTGCACACTGCTAGGGATGAGCTCGGTGTTCGAGTCGAACATAGGTTTGACTCGAACATCGGCTGTTCGCGCGTTCGGCGAACAACGAACGATTTGGGCCGATTCGAGTGACGCGAACAGCCCACAATACACTGCGCCATCGCAGTGTAATCCCGGCGCTGTGATTGGCCAAGCATGCACTGTGACCCTGCATGCTTGGCCAATCACAGCGCCGGCAGCGAGGAGAGCAATGATTGGCCATAGACCGTCAAAAGAAGTTCACTCCCAGCCATCCACATGCCCAGTGGTTGAATGCTAGCTTGGCTAAATTGCTAGCGCTTCAACTGCTGCCTTTTCAGTTGGTAGACTCGGCCCCCTTCCGTGAGTTTGTTCAATGTGCGGTTCCTCAGTGGCAGGTTCCCAAACGCCACTTTTTCTCACGGAAGGCGATTCCGGCTCTCTACCGGCATGTGGAAGGCAATGTCTTGGCCTCGCTGGACAGGGCGGTCAGCGGTAAGGTGCCTATTACCGCTGACTCATGGTCCAGCAGGCATGGACAGGGACGTTACCTTTCTTTCACGGCCCATTGGGTCACTCTTTTGGCAGCTGGGAAGGATGCAGGACAAGGTGCAGTAGTGTTGGAGGTTGTTCCACCGCCATGCCTCCAAAATGCTACTACTGGTTGTGACACACCTCTGTCCTCCACCCCCTCCTCTTCTTCTTCCTCCATGGCCTCTTCCTGTGCTTTGTCCTCGGAACCAGCGGTGCTCCGTAGGCGTTCAAGGGGCTACGCAAGTACGCAGGCAAAAAGATGCCATGCCGTGCTTGCGCTGGTGTGTTTGGGGGACAGGAGCCACACTGGGGCAGAGGTTCTGTCTGCTCTGCAGGGGCAGGCCGAGAGGTGGTTGACGCCACGCCAGCTTAAGCCAGGAATGGTAGTTTGCGACAATGGCACCAACCTCCTCTCCGCTCTCCGACAGGGACAACTGACCCATGTGCCCTGTGTGGCTCACGTCCTTAACCTGGTGGTGCAGCGGTTCTTGGGCAGGTACTCGGGCTTACAGGATGTCCTGAGGCAGGCCAGGAAAGTCTGTGTGCATTTCCGCAGATCTTATAGTGCCAGTGCTCGCCTGGCTGAGCTGCAAAAGGAGTTGAACCTGCCCAAGAACCGCCTTATATGTGACATGCCCACCAGGTGGAACTCAACGTTGGCCATGCTTCAGCGGCTGCACACGCAGCAGAGGGCCATCAATGAGTACCTGTGCGACTACGGCACCAGGACAGGGTCAGGGGAGCTCAGGTTTTTTTCACCACGCCAGTGGGGCATGATCAGGGATGCATGCACTGTCCTGGCACCATTTGAGGAGGCCACGAGGATGGTGAGCAGTGACAGTGCATTCATCAGTGACACTGTACCTCTTGTCCACCTGTTGGAACATACGCTGCATGGAATAATGGACAGGGCACTTGAGGCAGAACAGAGGTAGGAAGAGGAGGACCTTCCCCCCCGAAAATCCTCTGGCTTACTGGGTCTTGAGGATGGATCACTGGCCAGAGCTTACACAGTATGCAATTGAGCTACTGGCCTGTCCTGCATCCAGCGTTCTTTCAGAACGCACATTCAGTGCTGCTGGAGGATTTGTCACGGATCACAGGGTGCGCCTGTCCACCGACTCTGTTGATCGACTGACCTTCATAAAGATGAACCAGTCTTGGATCACCACCAGCTACCAAACACCTGAAGCTGATATAACAGACTAATTTATTTTCAAATGTCACATCCCTTCAAGACTGATGCTGATGCTGAGAGACTGTCCTGTTATGTTGACTGACTATCCTCCTCCTCCTCAATGATCCGATTGATGATGATAGCTTGGAAGAACATTTTTGTTTCTGGGTGCCGCCACCAGTGGCTAAGGCCCAATTTTTCAGCCCCTGTTTAACAGGGGCGTGTTATTACAATTTTTTATGCAATGCTTTGCAGCAGGGCTCATTCCTGCACTCCAACTAGAGTATCTGGGAGAGGTTGCAAAGTCGTGGCACCAGCACCAGTGGCTAAGGCCCAATTTTTCAGCCCCTGTTTAACAGGGGCATGTAATTACAATTTTTAAAGCAATACTTTGCAACAGGGCTCATTGCTTTGCTCCAAGTACAGTATCTGTGAGGGGTTGCAGTGTTGTGGCACCAGTGCCTAAGGCCCAATTTTTCAGCCCCTGTTTAACAGGGGCATGTAATTACAATTTTTTATGCAATGCTTTGCAGCAGGGCTCATTCCTGCACTCCAACTAGAGTATCTGGGAGAGGTTGCAGTGTCGTGGCACCAGCACCAGTGGCTAGGGCCCAATTTTTCAGCCCCTGTTTAACAGGGGCGTGTAATTACAATTTTTGATGCAATAATTTGCAACAGGGCTCATTGCTGTGCTCCAAGTACAGTATCTGTGAGGGGTTGCAGTGTTGTGGCACCAGTGCCTAAGGCCCAATTTTTCTGCCCCTGTTTAACAGGGGCATGTAATTACAATTCTTGATCTAATAATTCACAGCAGGGCCCATTCCTGCGCCCACCAAGAGTAACTGTGAGGCCTTGCAGTGTTGTGTCAACACCACCACCACCACCACCACCACCAAAGGCCCAATTTTTCAGCCCCTGTTCAACAGGGGCATGCAATTACAATTCTTGATCTAATAATTCACAGCAGGGCCCATTCATGCGCCCACCAAGAGTAACACCAACATGTAAGGGGCAAATTTCAGCTGAGTATATACGGCAGGCCCCTACTTTCAAACATCCAACTTACAAACGACGACTCCTTGCAAACGGAAGGATACAACAGGAAGTGAGAGGAAATCTACCCCTAGGAAGGCAAATTCTCTCCTGTAAGAGTTAATATGGGAAAAAAAGTGTCTCCTCTCCACTGATGCTTTATCACCAATTCTTGTTTCAATAAAAACCCCAAATTTTCAAAAAACATTTGTCATTAGGACGGAAAGTGAGGTGAACTGTTCTGAACAGGTGCACACTGCACAGACAGCAAAACAAATGTTACAGGGGTGATAACCCTTCCCTATGTTTTCCAAAAAGCTTAAAAATAGATTTTTTGGCTGGAGCTACACTTAAACAATGTACCTGTTCAAAATTACAAACAGATTCTACATAAGAACAAACCTACAGTCCCTGTCTTGTATGCACCGCCTGTATACGGCTGTTCAGAGTATATAGGGCCTTTTTTATTTTGTGTGCGGGGTTCCCCTTAATATCCATACAAGACCCAAAGGGGCTGGTAATGGGCTGGGGTAGGGGGGGGGGCTGTGATGGGGTAGCTATGCCATTTTTCTTAAAGATTTTCATCCATATTACCGGGACCAGACATTACATTAACCACTTAACGACCGCTCACTGTATATATACGTCGGCAGAATGGCACCGACAGGCACAATCACGTAGAGCATACGTGATCGCCTTTGTACAGTTAGGGGGTCCGATCGGACCCCCCTCCTATACAGTGAGCGGCCGTTTATCGTTGGGGAGCGATCAGAGATGAGGGGGTGACCATTCGATTTCGGCCACCCCCTCGCGATCGCTCCCGGCGAATGAAAATGCTTCCTCCGCCATGTGATGTAAACACAGGCAGGAGGAAGTGATGTCATCTCCCTCGCGGCGGTCTTTTTGATTCCGGCGCCGAGGAGAGAAGAAGCAGGTTAGTGCACCAACAGTCCACTGACACATAGGTACACATAGGCACACATTTCACCCCCCAGTCACCCCCAGATCACCCCCCAGGTCCCAATCACAGTGTCACTGATTGCAGTGATCATTTATTTTACTGATCACTGCATTTAGTGTCATCTGTGATAGTAAAAAGTTGCAGGGCAGTTAGGATTAGGCCCCTTTAGGTCCAGGGTAGCCCCCTAACCCCCCCTAATAAAGGTTTAACCCCTTGATCGCCCCCCAGGTAACCCTTTCACCCCCTAACGCCAGTGTCACTAAGCGATCGTATTTTCGATCGCTGTATTTAGTGTCGGTGGTGCCCTAGATAGCCAGTTATTTATTTTTAGTTTCGCCGCAGGTTTTTAGAGCGTCAGGTACCCCCATATATTATTTTAACCCCATGATTGCCCCTAGAGTTAACCCTTTCACCAGTGATCACCGTATAAGCGTCACTGGTAACACTGGTTACCCAGTTAGTTATTTAGTTATTTAGGTAACCCGTCAGGTTTTTATATAGCGTTGGGTACCCCCATATTTAACCTAATAAAGGTTTTAACCCCCTGATTGCCCCTAGTTAACCCTTTCACCAGTGATCACCATATAAAGGTTACGGGTGACGCTGGTTGGTTAGTTTGCTTTTTATAGCATCAGGGCACCCGCCGTATATAACCCAATAAAGGTTTAACCCCCTGATCGCCCGGCGGGTGAGATCAATTAGGTTTTAGCGCCAGAGAGGGTCTGCGTCGCCCCAGGCAGCGTTAGGTTAGTGCCAGTAACGCTAACACCCACGCGCAAAGCATACACCTCCCTTAGTGGTATAGTATCTGATCAGATCTATACTAGCGTCCCCAGCGGTTTAGGGTTCCCAAAAACGCAGTGTTAGCGGGATCAGCCCAGATACCTGCTAGAACCTGCGTTTAGCCCCTCCGCCCAGCCCAGCCCAGCCCACCCAAGTGCAGTATCGATCGATCACTGTCACTTACCAAACACAAAACACATAACTGCAGCGTTCGCAGAGACAATCCTGATCCCTGCGACCGCTAACAGTTTTTTTTGTAGCGTTTGATATATTTGCTGACGACAGTCGGGTGCTTTTTTTCCTGTGAATCTTACTAGTGTACCCCTAAATTTAGAGCCCAAAATGGCACGTCGAAGGTACACTAGTAAAGAGGCCTACGAGATTCTGAGCATGACAGATAGTGAAGAGGAGGTCACGTATCTGTCAGTTTCAGGCTCAGAATATCTTCCCGTAGAAGACAGTGACGTCAGCGGCCCCACGTCAGATAGGTCTGACGACGAAGTTGAGGTCCCTGCTAAGGTCAGGCGTACCCGATCCCGATCTTCTGAGGTTGTTGAGGAGCAAGAACCGCAGGGCTCTCGTATCATGGAGCAGAGGAGTACTAGCGCCGCTATTCCTTCTGGTGAATTGGCAAGCACCAGCGGCCTAGTACAGCCTGGGCGTACATCCAGCACTGCAGTATCACGTGGTGACGTGACGAGTCCCATAAGTGCAGTTCAAGCTGGCGAGGTGGCAAGCACAAGTAGTGTCCCGCTGCCACCAATAAAAAGACAAAGGCAGGCCCGTCGTACCCATAGTGCTCTTCCTGCAGAATTTGCCTATCCTGATTGGGTCCTGTTGTGGAATTTTAGGCTGCTGTTTACAGAGCACACAGCCTATAATTCCTGTGCTATCTAAGCACACATCAGATTTCATCTTCTTGAAGTAATGCTATCGTTAAGTTAAGTTTGCTAAAGTCCACTCACCGTTCATTCCATCATTCAATCAAGGAAACCACCAACACAGGTCTTATCTTCTTATCAGGCCATTCCAGCAAAGACTGTCAAGCCGACGCCTACTCATAGGCTTTTATTAAACTCAAAAGATCTCAAGACAGGAGGTGATTGGCTGCAGCAACCAATCCCCTCCCCATGGGCGGGAACCTCATAGGATGTTCCCTCCTCACAGGAAAATGACAATACTTGGACATTCCTTCCAACAGGATATGTCATACATGAATACAATAACGTATGATGGCTAAAGTTACCGTTGATAGGAATTCTTATTCTGCGCCATTCCATAGAATAACGCATAATAAGATTATACTATTATTGAATGGGGGAGGGAGGCTATCTGCAGACGCACGCTACGAATTCCAACCAATGTTGATCAGACATAGCAGAGACAAGAGCGCCCATCCGCCTATAACCAATGATGTCATTGCAGAGCGAGCATATCCCCTCCTTAACGATCGTCCATGCTAATGCACAGAGGGCCCCCGTTGGCGGACATATCCGCACCCTGCAAACATCACACTCCAACCTCAAAACGTTTTCCCCTATCAGATGGGATTCAACCAGCCTCAGACTACCCCAATCAGCTCTTTTAGAGCGGGTTGCGGAAGTACTAACACTGGGTGACACTATGACAATACATATTAAATACATCTCCATAAAAATCTTCACAACAGGTCCCCACCACTTCTGCAGAACCCGTACTTCCCCCATTCACTGCCCAACCCGGTATTCAGGTGGAAACAGCTGATTTTATGCCAATCGATTATTATTCGCTGTTTTTCACGGAAGATCTCTATAGATCTATTGTGGACCAGAGTAATTTATATGCTGGTCAATTCATCGCCGCTAATCCCCAGTTGCCTTCCATTGCCAAAGATTGGAAACCAATTACGGTTTCCGAATTTAAGACCTTTCTGGGCGTTTCCCTCAACATGGGCACACATAAATTCCCGTCATTGCGTGCTTATTGGTCCATGCACCCAATTGACCACATGCCCGTGTTCTCTGCCTCCATGCCCAGGAAACGATACGAGCAGATTTTGCGGTTCATGCACTTCAACGACAATGAACTTTGTCATCCACGTGGGGACCCTGAATACGACCGGCTCTATAAAATTCGGCCCCTCATAAACCACTTCAACGAACGTTTTGCAGCCTTGTTTATTCCCGATCAAGCTGTCTGCGTTGATGAGTCCCTGATTAAATTTTCTGGCCGCTTGGCTTTCAAGCAGTACCTTCCCAGCAAGCGTGCCAGATACGGGGTCAAGCTCTATAAGTGCTGTGACAGGGCAACAGGCTATGTATGGAGCTTTATGGTTTATGAGGGAAAAGATAGTCAGGTTGAGCCGGTCAACTGCCCGGATTACATAGGGAGCGCTGGCAAGATAGTGTGGAACTTGGTGTCACCCTTATTCGGAAAGGGGTACCACTTGTATGTGGACAATTATTACACGAGCGTGCCACTGTTTAGTCACTTGTTTGATCATCAGATTGGAGCATGTGGCACCATGCGACCTAATCGCCGGGGCTTTCCCCAGCGGCTTGTAGATGCCCGTCTTAGGCTGGGGGAGAGAGCCTGCGTAAAGTGTAATAACTTGCTCGCTATGAAGTGGAGGGACAATAAGAATGTTTTCCTTCTTACCTCCCTTCATGCAGACACGACAGTCCAAATTCCTACGGCGACTGGTGTTGTGGAGAAACCCCTCTGTGTCCACGAATATAACAAAAATATGGGAGGGGTGGACCTCAACGACCAGTTGATGGCGCCGTATCTAATTGACCGTAAGGCGAGACGCTGGTACAAAAAAGTGTCTCTATCCTTATTCCAATTGGCTTTGCTGAACGCTCATGTGCTATACAGAGCTTCAGGCGGGACTTTATCTCTTCTAAAATTCCAGAATGAGATAATCACAGAACTCCTGTATCCAGGCGGTTCTGCACCTCACCATCCCCTACCAAATGCAGTAAGCCGGCTGCATGAGAGGCATTATACGCATCTCCTCCCGAGTACCCCTACCCAACGAACCCCCCAAAAAAGATGTCGTGTCTGTAGCAAGCGCGGATTTAGGCGTGACACCCGTTATTATTGTCCACTCTGTCCTGACAAACCTGGTCTTTGCCTTGGTGAATGTTTTGAATGCTACCACTCAAAAGTGAAGTTTTAGCGTAGGTTACAGCATTTCACAGACTAGGACACACTTACACAGGGTCTCCCAAGATGCCATTACATTTTGAGAGACCCGAACCATTACAGTTGTTAAAGTTTAAAAAAAAAAGTGTAAAAAGAAAAAAAAATACGTAAAAAACAAAAACACAAAAAAATATAAAAAAAAAAAAAAAAAAAAATAGTTGTCGTTTTATTGTTCTCTCTCTCTCTATATATTTTCTCTCTATTGTTCTGCTCTTTTTTACTGTATTCCATTCTGCAATGTTTTATCATGCTTGCTTTTCAGGTATGTAATTTTTTGTTTTCAGGTGCGCCATTCAACTGCAGCGCGGAATTATTTATCTTGACAGCAACAGCGTTTGCTCCCACGATACATAAAGCCGTGACTCCAGTGCTGTAGGAGGTGATTTCACCACCACAGTTAAAAAAAAAGAGCATATATGCCGAAGCATGGGGGCAGCAGGGGCGGAGGAGCGATTTTGCTCCTAATGGCGCGTACATACGGTCGAAATTCCGACGGAGGCCTGCCCGTGGAAAAGTCTGACCGTGTGTACGCGGCATAACTTTTTTGCGGGAGGATGCCCCCATGCTTCGGCATATATATATTTTAGGCACAGGTTGCGTTAAAAAAATGTTTTATTTTTTACAAGGTTTTGTTTTGGTATTTGCTTTGCAGGTATGGTATGATAAGGTCTTACTGTTGTACTGTAATGTTACTTTGTTTTAATGTTAACCATCATTTGCTTAGCAGGTACGCCATTCAGTTGCATCGCGGATTTATTTATCTTGACAGCAACAGCGTTTGCTCCCACGATACATAAAGCCGTGACTCCAACGCTGTAGGAGGTGATTTCACCACCACAGTTAAAAAAAGAGCATATATGCCGAAGCATGGGGGCAGCAGGGGCGGAGGAGCGATTTTGCTCCTAATGCCGCGTATATACGGTCGAAATTCCGACGGAGGCTTGCCCGTGGAAAAGTTTGACTGTGTGTACGCGGCATAACCTTTTATACCGCGTACATACGGTCGAAATTCCGACGAAGGCTTGCCCGTGGAAAAGTCCGACCGTGTGTACGCGGCATAACTTTTTTGCGGGAGGATGCCCCCATGCTTCGGCATATATATGCCCATCATTAGAAGTGGGTGGATGAAGGGAGGTATTCTAATGGTGGGCATACCCCCGACCAATCTCTTTTTCTTTTTCGTACATCACGGGACACAGAGCGACTTAGTCATTACTAATGGGTTATATAGATACCTTCAGGTGCTGGCACTGGCAACTTCCAAAACCGGAAGTACCCTCCCCTATATAAGCCCCTCCCATCCGGGAGCACCTCAGTTTTTTGCCAGTGTCTAAGGTGTTGGCCAAAGAGTAACATGTGTTTTCACTGGGCTTGCGTACAGGTTCTTTTATGGGCCTTAGTAAGCTGTTCCGGATCCCACCAAAAAAGCTTCATAGCTAAACGGTCGGTACCCGGGCCTTGCAACAGAAGAGCAAGGTTTTGCCTGTAATGCCTCTCTTAGGAGGGCTGGACCCTGGGATCCAGAGCTCTGGTCATACCCACGACCAAGATGTTGTCTGTGCAGGGTGCTATACAGGTCCAGGGGAGTGGAATCCTTGGGAACCCGGTCCCTGAAGGTTTAAATACAATGCCTGCCGTGAGAGGTGAAGTTTGGGCTTCTGTGGACCAAACAGAGTCCTGCGGCGGGGAACAGGTAAGTGGGGGCCCCCAGGAACTTGGTTCTATTGGGGGACCCCCAAGCCTAATTTGTCTTTCTGTCTGTTACCTAACGGTATTCCCGCTAATATCTGTGCATGCCTGTAACTACTGGAAAATGTTAAATTTTAATAGTAGTCAAGAAAAAAAAAAAAAAAGGGAGACCGCGGTACCTGTGTTAAACCACTAGAGGCCGCTGTGGTCCATTTTTCTTGTCATGTGGATCTTTGGCTTTTTTAAGTCAAAAGATCCAGGCAGTTGGTAAGTTTCTCTGTGGGAATCCACTTCCTCTGCCCTGTTGCTGCGCTCATCCACCGCACAGGCCCTCCGGCAAAAAGGGCCCTGGCTCCTAGTCCCTGCTTGTTTTCAAAAAAGAGCGCCAAAGGTGCACAGGCGCGCGCGCGGGCACGTGCACGCGCCTCCTATGAAAGGAAAGGGACGGGGCGGGTGGGATGACGCTCGATGCGTGCCGCGGTGCTTCTGCGCATGTGCAGGCATCCCAGCATGGATAAAAGACACAGTACAAGTGTCAGCTGGATGCAAGCAGAGCTAGCAACAAAACGGTGGCACACAGAGGCGGTTGATGCAGGCATCCCCATAGAAAGACACTTTAGTGGACACCAGCTGGTATATAGCAGCAACTGTGTTAGACTATTACCAGTAAAATTGGTGTATGACGACGGGAATACCTCAGCTTTGTGCTTGAAGGATATGTCGTCCAGACGCTCTGGAAATAAGTCTTCCAAGAAGCCAAAGGGGTCTCCATCGGGCTCTGAGGATTTTGGGCATGCTTGTACTGCACCAATCTCCCCTGAAATTTCAGAGGTTAGTAGCCGTAGGAACCCCGCAGGAGTACCTGGTGCTGCGGCTGTCCCCAGTCCAACTGCTCCTGTATATATAACAGAGGAGGTTTTTTCCTCAACTCTGGGAGGATTGGAAGAGAGATTAACAGCATTGATCGCTGCTTCCCTGTCACAGGGAAAGCGCGTCCGATCTCTGTCTCCTCCTTCAGAGTGCCTGTTAGTGGAGGAACAGCCCCACACAGAGATCGACCTGCCTGAAGGGGATCAGGATGAGGTTGATTCGGTTATAGAGGAATCAACAGTGGAAGAACCTTTCTCAGCATCTCAGGCTGAAAGATTATGGGTTCAGTCTCTGACTAACATGGTCCGATCAGCATTTAAAATGCCTCTTGCGGAGCCATCAACCACTACTGTCTCCTCGCTGGGGTCGCTGAAAGCTCCCCAGACTGTCTGTTCCTTCCCAATCCACCCTTTATTGGAAGGGCTTATTTACCAGGATTGGGAGCATCCTGATAAAATATTTACTCCCCCCAAGAGATTTCCGGTGATCTATCCCATGGAGGATAAGTTCATAAAAAAATGGAGGGTCCCTACAGTGGACACAGCCATCTCTTGTGTGAATAAATCACTGACATGTCCAGTAGATAATGTTCCAATGTTCAAAGACCCAATAGATAAAAAATTGGAGTCTTTACTAAAATCTGCTTTCTCTACAGCAAGCATGGTGACACAACCTGCAGTAGCAGCGATTGGGGTCTGCCAAGCAGTGAAGGATCAGTTAAAACAAGTCTTAAGGGACTTACCAGATCAGCAGGCTCTTGCCCTAGCTGACCTACCTAGAGCCTTATGTTTTGCGGTGGACGCCATAAAGGATACAATCCAACAGGCCTCCCGCTTTACGCTGTCTGTAGTACATATGCGTAGGCTTCTATGGCTCAAAAACTGGTCTGCTGAAGCTCCCTGTAAGAAATTGCTGATTAGCTTCCCATTTCATGGAGAACGCTTATTTGGAGAAGATCTGGACAAGTATATCCAGAAAATTTCTGCCGGTAAAAGTACACTCTTGCCGGTTAAGAACAAGGGTAGAAGTCCTTCTTTTAAGAGGCCTACTTCTCCAGTCCCTGGCACATCGGCTGTGAAACAGTTCCGACGGCCTCCGCGGTCAAATCCAGGGGGCAGAAATCAGGGACAATCACAGGGTAACAAGAAACCCTCGGTCAAGAGAGGTACGAAACCTCCCCCCAAGTCATGAAGGGTTGCCCCCACTCAATCGGGTGGGGGGAAGACTTCAGTTGTTCACAGAGACCTGGCGGGACACCATCAGAGACAGATGGGTGATCTCCGCAGTAAGTCTGGGATACAAGCTGGAGTTAAAAGACACTCCTCCTGCCCATTTTATGAGGTCAAACGTGCCAAGCGATCCCCAGAAGAGAGGATCCCTCCTTCTGGCACTAGAACAACTATTGCTCCAAGGTGTAATCATGAAGGTTCCCTTGGAAGAAAGCGGGTTCGGGTTTTACTCGAACCTTTTCACAGTCCCCAAACCAAATGGGGACGTGAGGCCCATATTAAATCTAAAAGGGCTAAACAAATTCCTACATATCAGGACTTTTCGGATGGAGTCGATCCGATCGGTGGCCACCGCCCTACAAGGGCTGGAATGGTTAGCCTTGATCGACATAAAGGATGCTTATCTGCATATTCCCATCTTTCCGGCCCACCAGAAATTTCTACGCTTTGCAGTAGAAGGGCGCCATTTTCAGTTCAGAGCCTTACCTTTCGGTCTGGGGACAGCACCACGAGTGTTCACAAAAATTCTGGCCCCACTATTGGCCAATCTAAGAACACGGGGTGTAACGATAATGGCATATTTAGACGACCTGCTACTAATAGACCACTCAGTGGAAAAACTGGAAGTAGCTATTCACGAGACAATCAAGTATCTGGAATATCACGGTTGGATTATCAACCGAGACAAGTCAGCTCTAAGACCAGTCAAAAGTCTGGAATACTTGGGGCTAAGGCTGGATTCAAATCAGAGAAAGATTTTCTTACCTCCAGAGAAGGTGTCGTCTTTGAAAGATTTGACCCACTTAGTGGGTACAAAAAGAAAACCATCCATATGCCTGTGCATGAGGCTGCTGGGAAAAATGGTGGCTTCATTCGAAGCAGTACCCTACGGTCAATTCCATTCAAGGAACTTGCAGAGGGCCATACTGTCAGCCTGGAACAAAAAAGTTCAGGCTTTAGACTTACCAATGTCCCTGTCCCCTTCCGTTCGCAAGAGCCTCCGTTGGTGGTTGGTGCCCCAGAATCTGGAAAAAGGGAAACCCTTCAGTCCGGTTTCTTGGAAGGTGGTCACTACAGATGCCAGCCTTATAGGCTGGGGGGCAGTACTGGAGCAATGGTCTCTCCAGGGCAAGTGGTCAGAAGCAGAGAAGGCCCTGCCCATCAATCTCTTAGAGATACGAGCAGCCCGGTATGCCCTAGTAGCATGGACATCCAAACTCCAAGGGTCCCCTGTCAGAATTCAATCAGACAATGCCACAGCAGTGGCATATATCAATCACCAGGGTGGCACCAGGAGTCGTGCAGCCCAGAGGGAAGCGAATTGCATCCTGGAATGGGCAGAAAGATATGTCCCAGCCATATCCGCGGTTTTCATCCCAGGAGTGGAAAATTGGAGAGCGGACTTTCTAAGTCGCCAGCAATTATGCCCGGGGGAATGGTCTCTTCACCCCGAGGTTTTCCAGGCAATATGCCAGCGGTGGAGAACACCGGATGTAGATCTGCTAGCATCCAGATTCAACGCAAAGGTGGACAGATTTGTGTCTCACACAAGGGATCCCCTAGCTTGCGGCTCGGATGCCCTAGTGTTCCCTTGGGATCAGTTCAAGCTGATATATGCATTCCCACCGCCACAATTGTTACCGCCATTAATCCGCAGAATCAGGGTAGAAAAGAAACCAGTGATTCTGGTGGCTCCAGCGTGGCCCCGAAGAGCATGGTACGCGGAGATCGTAAAGATGTCAGTGGGGAGTCATTGGACCCTCCCCCACGTCCGGACCTGCTTTCGCAGGGACCGATATACCACCCTTCCTTACAAGCCCTAGGTTTGACGGCCTGGCTATTGAAGCCCACATTCTAAAAAAGAGAGGTCTCTCTAATCCTGTGGTATCTACCATGATCAATGCCAGGAAGCCGGTATCCAGGCAGATCTATTATAGGATCTGGAAGGCGTACATCGCGTGGTGTGAGGCCAAGAAATGGCATCCACGTAAGTACGTAATAGGTAGGATTCTGGACTTCCTACAGTGGGCTGTAGATAGGAAGCTTGCCTTGAGTACTATCAAGGGTCAGATTTCGGCCTTGTCAATATTTTTTCAAAGGCCCTTGGCTTTGCATTCACTAGTCAAAGTTTTTATACAAGGAGTGATGCGTATTAGCCCTCCGGTTAGTATTCCCATATGTCCATGGGACTTAAACCTGGTTCTGTCGGTTCTACAGAAACAACCATTTGAACCATTGCAGCACATTTCCTTGGTTCTTCTCACCAGGAAATTGATTTTCTTAGTAGCCATTTGTTCGGCTAAAAGAGTATCGGAATTAGCCGCCTTGTCCTGTAAGGAGCCATATCTGGTTGTCCATAGGGACAGAGTAGTATTACGTCCTCATCCAGCCTTTCTTCCTAAGGTGGTATCGAGGTTTCATTTGAACCAAGATGTGGTTCTTCCTTCTTTTTTTTTTTTTCCCAAACCTACTTCGGTAGAGGAAAAGTTATTGTATTCTTTGGATGTAGTAAGAGCAGTTAAAGCTTATCTAAAAGCCACTGCTCAGATTCGTAGAACGGATACTTTTTTTGTTCTGCCGGAAGGCCCCAGAAAGGGTCAGGCAGCATCAAAATCTACTTTAGCCAAGTGGATTCGACAGGTCATAATACAAGCCTATGGCTTGAGAAGGAGACCGCCTCCGTTCAAAGTTAGGGCGCACTCCACAAGAGCAGTTGGAACTCCATGGGCAGTGCATCACCAGGCCTCCCTGGCTCAAGTCTGTAAGGCCGCAACATGGTCTTCAGTACACACGTTTACTAGATTCTACCAGGTAGACGTTAGAAGTCAGGAGGATGTCGCCTTTGGGCGCAGTGTGTTGCAGGCCGCAAAAGATCCTCATGCCTGATGGCGCCCAGCTTATGTATAGTGTATCCCTCCCCTCATTTGGCATTGCTTTGGGACGTCCCATTAGTAATGACTAAGTCGCTCTGTGTCCCGTGATGTACGAAAAAGAAAAAGGGATTTTTATAACAGCTTACTTGTAAAATCCTTTTCTTGGAGTACATCACGGGACACAGAGCTCCCACCCCTCTTTTTGGGACACTTATTGCTTTGCTACAAAACTGAGGTGCTCCCGGATGGGAGGGGCTTATATAGGGGAGGGTACTTCCGGTTTTGGAAGTTGCCAGTGCCAGCACCTGAAGGTATCTATATAACCCATTAGTAATGACTAAGTCGCTCTGTGTCCCGTGATGTACTCCAAGAAAAGGATTTTACAGGTAAGCTGTTATAAAAATCCCTTTTTTTCGTTCAGCCAACAGGCTGCATGAAAAAAAAGATTACAATACATGTCCAACAAGGACCAGCAACGTACTGGTATGTTGCTGGACTTTGAATGTTTATACCAGAATGATGCCTGCAGGTTTAGGTATCATCTTGGTATCATTCTTTTCAGCCAGTGGCCGGCTTTCATGTAAAAGCAATTCTAGCAGATAATTAGCCTCTAGACTGCTTTTACAAGCAGTGGGAGGGAATGCCCCCCCCCGGATATAAACAGCGCCATTGGGAAATTGGGAAAGCATTTTATCACACCGATCTTGGTGTGGTCAGATGCTTTGAGGGCAGAGGAAAGATCTAGGGTCTAACCCCCCATTTTTTTCAAAAAAAGAGTACCTGTCACTACTTATTGCTATCATAGGGGATATTTACATTCCCTGAGATAACAATAAAAATGATAAAAAAAAAAAAAATATGGAAGGAACAGTTTAAAAATAAAATAAAAAAGCAAAATAAATAATAATAAAAAAAAAAAGCACCGCTGTCCCCCCCTGCTCTTGCGCAAAGGCGAACGCAAGCGTCGGTCTAGCATCATATGTAAACAGCAATTGCATCATGCATGTGAGGTATCACCACGAAGGTCAGATCGAGGGCAGTAATTTTAGCAGTAGACCTCCTCTGTAAATCTAACGTGGTAACCTGTAAAGGCTTTTAAATGCTTTTAAAAATGAATGTAGTTTCTCGCCGCTGCGCGTTTGTGCGCAATTTTAAAGCATGCCGTGTTTGGTATCCATGTACTCGGCCTAAGATCATCTTTTTTATTTCATCAAACATTTGGGCAATATAGTGTTTTTTAGTGCATTAAAAATAAAAAAAGTGTGTTTTTCCCCAAAAAAATGTGTTTGAAAAATCGCTGCGCAAATACTATGTGGAAAAAAAAATGCAACACCCACTATTTTAATCTGTAGGGCCTTTGCTTTAAAAATATATATAATGTTTGGGGGTTCAACATAATTTTCTTGCAAAAAAAAATTTTTTTTCATGTAAACAAAAAGTGTCAGAAAGGGCTTTGTCTTCAAGTGGTTAGAAGAGTGGATGATGTGTGACATAAGCTTCCTAATGTTGTGCATAAAATGCCAGGACAGTTCAAAACCCCCCCCAAATGACCCCATTTTGGAAAGTAGACACCTCAAGCTATTTGCTGAGAGGCATGTTGAGCCCTTTGAATTTTTATTTTTTTTTTTGTCCCATGTGATTGAATAATGACAAAAAGAAAAAAAAAATGTACAAAAAGTTGTCACTAAATTATATATTGCTCAAACATGCCATGGTTATATGTGGAATTGCACCCCAAAATACATTCTGTTGCTTCTCCTGAGTACGGGGATACCACATGTGTGAGACATTTTGGGAGCCTAGCCGCGTACAGGACCCCGAAAACCAAGCACCGCCTTCAGGATTTCTATGGGTGTAAATTTTTGATTTCACTCCTCACTGCCTATCACAGTTTCGGAGGCCATGGAATGCCCAGATGGCACAAAACCCCCCCAAATGACCCCATTTTGGAAAGTAGACACCCCAAGCTATTTGCTGAGAGGTATGTTGAGTATTTTGCAGATCTCGCCTTTTGTCACAAAGTTTTAAAAATTGAAAAAAGAAAAAAAAAATATGTCTTTCTTCATTTTCAAAAACAAATGAGAGCTGTAAAATACTCACCATGCCTCTCGGCAAATAGCTTGGGGTGTCTACTTTCCAAAATGGGGTCATTTGTGGGGGTTTTGGGCTATCTTGGCATTTTATGGCCTTCAAAACTGTGATAGGTAGTGAGGAGTGAAATCAAAAATTTGTGCCCTTAGAAATCCTGAAGGCGGTGCTTGGTTTTCGGGGGCCCGTACGCGGCTAGGCTCTCAAAAAGTCCCACACATGTGGTATCCCCGTACTCAGGAGAAGCAGCCAAATGTATTTTGGGGTGCAATTCCGCATATAACCATGACATGTTTGAGCAATATATCATTTAGTGACAACTTTTTGTACATTTTTATTTTTTTTTTGTCATTATTCAATCACTTGGGACAAAAAAAAAAATATTCAATGGGCTCAACATGCCTCTCAGCAATTTCCTTGGGGTGTCTACTTTCCAAAATGGGGTCATTTTGGGGGGTTTTGTGCTATCTTGGCATTTTATGGCCTTCAAAACTGTGATAGGTAGTGAGGAGTGAAATCAAAAATGTATGCCCTTAGAAACCTTGAAGGCGGTGCTTGGTTTTTGGGGTCCCGTACGCGGCTAGGCTCCCAAAAAGTCCCACACATGTGGTATCCCCGTACTTAGGAGAAGCAGCAGAATGTATTTTGGGGTGTAATTTCACATATGCCCATGGCATGTGTGAGCAATAGTAGGATTTTTAAAACAGCTTACCTGTAAAATCCTTTTCTTGGAGTACATCACGGGACACAGAGCAGCATAGTCATTACTATGTGGGTTATATAGAATTACCTTCAGGTGCTGGCACTGGCAACTTCCAAAACAGGAAGTACCCTCCCCTATATAAGCCCCTCCCATCCGGGAGTACCTCAGTTTTGTAGCAAAACAATACGTGTCCCCAAAAGAGGGGTGGGAGCTCTGTGTCCCGTGATGTACTCCAAGAAAAGGATTTTACAGGTAAGCTGTTTTAAAAATCCTACTTTCTTGTTCATACATCACGGGACACAGAGCAGCATAGTCATTACTATGTGGGCAGAGGCGTATCTAGCAAAAATGGCGCCTATGGCAAGCACTGAAAATGCGCCCCTTTTAAAACATTTGAAACCCTACTTTCAGATAATGCTGTCAGTATATACAGTTATATAGGGAGAACAGTAGGTTAGTGGTAGGCACTTGCCTCACTTGGTTTGAATCTGGGCCAGGAAGCTATCTGCATGGAGTTTTCATGTTCTCTTTGTGTGGGCATCCTCCAGGTACTCCAGTTTCCTGGCACATTCCAAAGCCATGTTGGTAGGTGATGGTCACCTGTCTGTATGAAGTGGCAATGTATATGGCCAATCACATTCTGCATGCCACCCCCATGTCCGAAAAATGATTTAAGATGATCTCTGGCCCAAAATCTGCCAAGAGCTGGACAGGACTGAATGGAAGTATACATAGATATGTGTAGGGTCCTCTAGGATTGTAGGGTCAGTGTAGAATGTGATCAGCCATGTACACTGCCAGTCTGTACACAGGGTAAAATTCACCTACCTGCATGTGTTTGGAGTGGGAGAGGAACCCCACAGGGAGAACATGCAAACTCCATGCAGCTAGTGTGCTGGGCAGGAGTGAAGCCATATATATATATATATATATATATATATATATATATATATATATATATAGAGCATGTAGAGTCCAGAGGCATGCCCAGGATGCAGGCCAACCATAAAATGTCAAGGACAACATAAAGCAGACAGGCAGTGTCAGCAGGCATGGCCGGCCACCTATCCCCCATGTTAGTGTAGAAATGGAAGGAGAGGCACTTACCTAGGAGGAGCAGTCTATGGGTCTGCTTGTACTCCCTCTTCTGCTCCTTCAGTACCCGATCTATGCTCTTGCTGACTTTCTTGGCCTCCTTCTCCTCCAGTCAGAGTTTGTCCCATCCCTTCTGCAGAGAATGTTGCTGTTGATGGTGCACCTGCTGGCCCTTGCTGGGCTTGTGCTGCTGCTTATTGCTGTACCCAGTGCCGCTGGTGCTATCTCCCCAGTTCTGCAGTAGTAGAAGCAGCCCATCTGGAACTTTCCCCTCTCTAGTCGGTTTACAGAGCTCCCCCCCCCCCTGAGCTGCTGCTGTGATCCTCAGGTCCCTGGCTCTCATAGGCACTAACAGCTCCAGGGGGCTGCTCGGTGTCCGAGTTGGTGGGGGCATTGGAGATGGAGCCGCTAGAATCACCGAACAGCCATGGTCGGAGGCTGTAGCAGAGGCCCATGGCTCAGGAGATGTACACGTGCTGGAGCTCGGCAATCAATCAAGGGATCCTCCTCAGCGACGGCGACCTCACCTCACGTGACGTCACCGACGCGCTCGGGGAGAAGATGGAAGCAGGCTCCAGGGGAGGGCTAGCAGCCTTAGGCCTGGGGGGCAAGTCCAGTCAAGTGGCCCATTGAACCATCAATGCAGCCTGATCAGTGCCCATTAACGTAGCCTCACCAGTGCAGACAGTGCCCATCAGTGCAGCCTGATCAGTGCAGACAGTGCCCATCAGTGCAGCCTCACCAGTGCAGACAGTGCCCATCAGTGCAGCCTCACCAGTGCAGACAGTGCCCATCAGTGCAGCCTGATCAGTGCCCATCAGTGCAGCCTGATCAGTGCAGCCTTATCAGAGCCCATCAATGCAGCCTCACCAGTGCAGACAGTGCCCATCGGTGCAGACTGATCAGTGCCCATCAACACAGGCTGATCAGTGCCCATCAACGCAGGCTGATCAGTGCCCATCAATGCAGCTTCACCAGTGCCCATCAATGCAGCCTCATGAGTGCCCATCAATGCAGCCTCACCAGTGCCCATCAATGCAGCCTCACAAATGCCCATCAATGCAGCCTCACCAATGCCCATCAATGCAGCCTCATTGGTACCCATCAATGCAGCCTCACCAGTGCCCATTAGTGCAGTCTCGCCAGTACCCATCAGCACAGCCTCACCAGTGCCCGACAATGCAGCCTCACCAGTGCAGCTTATCAGTGGCCAACAGTGCGGCCTCATCAGTGCCCATCAGTGTAGCATATCAGTGCAGCTTAAGGCTACTTTCACACTGAGGCGCTTTGCAGGTGCTATAGTGCTAAAAATAGCGCCTGCAAAGTGCCCTGAAAGAGCCTCTCCTTTCACTCCAGTGTGAAAGCCCGAAGGCTTTCACACTGGAGCGGTGCACTGGCAGGACGGTAAAAAAAGTCCTGCAAGCCGCATCTTTGAGGCGCTGTAGGAGCGGTGTATACACCGCTCCTACAGCGCCCCTGCCCATTGGAATCAATGGGCAGCGCTGCCGAGCCGCCAACAAAGAGCCGCTGCATCGGCGCTTTGCGGGCGGTTTTAACCCTTTTTTGGCCGCTAGCGGGGGTTAAACCCTGCTAGCAGCCAAATAGTGCCGCAAAAACGACAGTAAAGCGCCGCTAAGTATAGCAGTGCTTTACCGCTGATGCCTCAGTGTGAAAGTAGCCTTAGAGTGCCGCCTAATCAGTGGCAATGAGTGCAGCCTCAACCTCCTTAATGAGTTTGCATTGATTTCAGCATACATGGAACACTTTGCACATGCTGAACTCAATGCAAACTCGTTAAACAGACAACATTCATTGAAAGTTCATTAATATACAGATCATGATTTTGCAATAAAGTGATTCATGCTGCAAACTCATTAAACAGTCCACCTTCAGTGAAAGTTCATGTACTGCAAAGTTTGCAAAACATGAACTTTCACTGAAGGGAGACTGTTGAGTTTGCAGCATGGATCACTTTATTGCAAAATCATGATCTGACTGTGTATCATCATAAGAGTAATTTATTACATTTTACCTTCTGTCCTTGCCAGGGGGTTCTCCTCGTGCTTCTCTCTCTCCTTCTCCTCCTGTCATCAGACAGACCCCTCCCCAAGAGAGGATGCAGTGGACCACAGCCGCACGGAGAGGGTGGGCGGAGCTATAGGCTCCGCCTCCGCCAGTCGAATATGTCGGCTGCTAATGGAGGAGGCCGCTCCGTACTACCCCCGCCACCGCCCTCGGCCCCGCCCCCCGCATACACATTCACAATACTTGCAACTAGTACCGCTGCACTGCACAGCCACAGACAGAAAAAAAAAAAAAAGTAAACACAGGCTAAGGCAGCGCGGCCGTTTTATCAATAAGGTAGGCTTCCTGGGGGGAAATCTCCACCCATCCCCCCGCCCAGCACAGAGGAGGAAAGCTCCGCCTCCCCGCCAGTTAGCCGAATGACGGTCTGGAGATGCAGTGGACGGTCCCACTCATCTGTAAGCATGGGGGCGCCCGCGCCTGTCACTCTCCATAACACTGCCATCCAGATTCAGCCAAGTAAGAGTGCAGTGCCGTGTCGCCGCCGGGGGCTATAGTGCGGGAGGCGGCCCGCAGGAGGACAGGTGCGGGTGGGAATTTTTTTTTTCGTTTAGTTTATTTGGGCGCCCCCCCCCAGGGCGCCCATGGCACTTGCCATGGAGTGCCATACCCTGGATACGCCACTGTATGTGGGACGTCCCAAAGCAATGCCAAATGAGGGGGGGGATACACCATACATAAGCTGGGCGCCATCAGGCATGAGGATCTTTTGCGGCCTGCAACACACTGCGCCCAAAGGCGACATCCTCCTGACTTCTAACGTCCACCTGGTAGAACCTAGTAAACGTGTGTACTGAAGACCATGTTGCGGCATTACAAATTTGAGCCAGGGAGGCCTGGTGATGCACTGCCCATGAAGTTCCAACTGCTCTCGTGGAGTGCGCCCTAACTTTGAACGGAGGCGGTCTACTTCTCAAGCCATAGGCTTGTATTATGACCTGTCGAATCCACTTGGCTAAAGTAGATTTTGATACTGCCTGACCCTTTCTGGGGCCTTCTGGCAGAACAAACAAAGAATCCGTTCTACGAATCTGAGCAGTGGCTTTTAGATAAGCTTTAACTGCTCTTACTACATCCAAAGAATGCAATAACTTTTCCTCTACCGAGCTTGGTTTGGGGAAAAAAGAAGGAAGAACCACATCCTGGTTCAAGTGAAACCTCGATACCACCTTAGGAAGAAAGGCTGGGTGAGGGCGTAATACTACTCTGTCCTTATGAATAACCAGATATGGCTCCTTACAGGACATGGCGGCTAATTCCGACACTCTTCTAGCCGAGCATATGGCTACTAAAAATATCAATTTTCTGGTGAGTAGAACCAAGGAAATGTGCCGCAAAAGTTCAAATGGCTGCTTCTGCAGAACCGACAGAACCAAATTTAGATCCCATGGGCATATGGGAGCTTTAATCGGTGGAATAATACGAGTCACCCCTTGCATAAAGGATTTGACAAGTGAATGCATAGCCAGGGGCCTTTGAAATAGTATTGATAAGGCCGAAACCTGGCCCTTGATAGTACTTAAGGCAAACTTCCTGTCTACAGCCCACTGCAGGAAGTCCAGAATTCTGCCTATAACGTACTTACGTGGATGCCATTTTCTGGCCTCGCACCAAGTGATGTACGCCTTCCAAATGCTATAGTAGATCTGCCTGGATACAGGCTTCCTGGCATTGATTATAGTTGTTACCACAGAGTTAGAGAGACCTCTCTTCTTTAGGATGTGGGATTCAATAGCCAGGCCGTTAAACTTAGAGTTAGTAAGGAAGGGTGGTATATCGGTCCTTGCGAAAGCAGGTCCGGACGACGTGGAAGGGTCCAAGGACTCCCCACAGACATTTTGATGATCTCCGCGTACCAGGCCCTTCGGGGCCACGCTGGAGCCACCAGGATCACCGGCTTCTTCTCCAACCTGACTCTGCGAAGGAGTCGGGGCAACAATTGTAGCGGAGGGAATGCATATATCAGTCTGAACTGATCCCAAGGGAACACCAGAGCATCCGAGCCGCAAGCGAGGGGATCCCTTGTCCGGGAGACAAATCTGTCCACCATTGCGTTGAATCTGGATGCTAGCAGATCTACATCCGGTGTTCCCCACCGCTGACATATTGCTCGGAAGACCTCGGGATGAAGGGACCATTCCCCTGGGCATAACTGTTGGCGACTCAGAAAGTCCGCCTTCCAATTCTCCACCCCTGGAATGAAGACAGCTGATATACATGGGACATGCTTTTCTGCCCATTCCAGGATGTGACTTATATCCCTCTGGGCTGCACGACTCCTGGTGCCTCCCTGATGATTGATATATGCCACTGCTGTGGCATTGTCTGATTGAATTCTGACAGGGGACCCTTGGAGTCTGGATGTCCAGGCTACTAGGGCATACCGGGCTGCTCGTATCTCTAAGAGATTGATGGGCAGGGTTTTTACTACATTTGACCATCTGCCCTGGAGAGACCATTGCTCCAGTACTGCCCCCCAGCCTATAAGGCTGGCATCTGTAGTGACCACCTTCCAAGATATCGGACTGAAGGGTTTTCCCTTCTGGAGATTCTGGGGGATCAACCACCAGCAGAGACTCTTCCGAACGGAAGGGGACAAAGCCATCGGGAAGTCTAGAGCCTGAATTTTTCCGTTCCAGGCTGACAATATGGCCCTCTGTAAATTCCTTGAGTGGAATTGGGCGTATGGCACAGCTTTGAATGATGCTACCATCTTTCCTAGCAGCCTCATGCACAGGCGTATGGACGGCTGTCTTTTTGCACAAAGCAGACGGACCAAGCCCCTCAAAGAGGATACCTTGTCTAGAGGTAAGAAAATCTTCCTCTGGTCTGAATCCAGCCGTAGCCCTAGATATACCAGGTTTTTCACTGGCTGTAGGGCTGACTTGTCCAGGTTGATGACCCAACCGTGAGATTCTAGATACTTGATTGTATCGACAATTACCACTTCTAGCTTGGCAAATGAGTGGTCCATCAACAACAGGTCGTCTAGGTATGCCATTATCGTTACACCTCGTGTTCTTAGATCGGCCAACAGTGGGGCCAGAATTTTTGTGAACACTCGTGGTGCTGTGGCCAGACCGAATGGTAAGGCTCTGAACTGAAAATGGCGCCCTTCTACTGCAAAGCGTAGAAATTTTTGATGACCTGGAAAGATGGGAACATGCAAGTAAGCATCTTTGATGTCGATCGAGGCTAACCATTCCTCCCCCTGTAGGGCAGCGGTGACCGATCGGATCGACTCCATCCGGAAAGACCGGACGTTTAGAAATTTGTTTAGACTCTTTAGGTCCAATATGGGTCTTATGTCCCCGTTTGGCTTCGGGACTGTAAAAAGGTTTGAGTAGAAACCCAACCCCCACTCTTCCATAGGAACCTCCATAATTACTCCTTGGAGCAATAGTTGTTCTAACGCCAATAGGAGAGACCCTCTTTTCAGAGGGTCTCTTGGCATGCCTGACCACATAAAATGGGAAGGAGGAGACTCTTTTAACTCCAACTTGTATCCCAGAGTTACTGCGGAGAGCACCCATCTGTCTTTGATCGTCTCCCGCCAGGTCTCTGCGAACAACTGAAGTCTTCCCCCCACCCGTTTGAGTGGGGGCAGCCCTTCATAGGCTTGACTTGGAGGCTGGTTTAGTACCCCTTCGGATCCAGGGTTTCTTATTACCCTGTGACTGTCCCTGATTTTTACCCCCTGAGTTTGACCGAGGAGGCCGTCGGAACTGCTTAGTAGCAGACGTCGCAGGGATAGGAGAGGTAGTCCTCTTAAAAGATGGACCCCTAGACCTCTTCTTACTCGGTAAGAGAGTACTTTTACCACTGGAAATCTTCTGGATATACTTATCCAGGTCCTCGCCAAAAAGGCGTTCCCCATGAAATGGGAAGCTAACTAAGAGCTTCTTACAGGGAGCTTCAGCAGACCAGTTTTTGAGCCACAGAAGCCTACGCATATGTACCAAAGACAGCGTGAGGCGGGAGGCCTGATGGATAGAATCCTTGATGGCGTCAACCGCAAAGCATAATGCTCTAGGCAGATCAGCCAGAGCCTGGGCCTGCTGGTCTGGCAAATCCCTCAGGACCATTTTCATTTGATCCTTTAAAGCTTGGCAGACCCCAATAGCTGCCACTGCTGGCTGTGTAACAGCCCCTGCTGTGGAAAAAGCAGATTTTAATAAAGATTCCAATTTTTTATCTACTGGATCTTTGAACATTTGAACATTATCTACTGGACATGTCAGTGATTTGTTCACAGAAGAGATGGCTGCATCCACCGTAGGAACATTCCATCTCTGGGTGAACTTTTCCTCCATGGGATAGATCACCGGAAATTTCTTAGGCGGAACAAATCGTTTATCAGGATGTTCCCAGTCCTGGTATATAAGTCCTTCCAATAATGGATGTATTGGAAAGGAGCAATTAACCTGGGGAGCTTTTAGCGACCCCAATGAGGAGACAGCAGTAGTTGATGGTTCAACAAGAGGCATTTTAAATGCAGATCGAACCATGTCAGTTAGGGTCTGGACCCACAATCTTTCAGTCTGTGATGCTGAAAATGGTTCATCTACTGTCGATTCCTCAAAAACAGAGTTAACCTCCTCCTGATCCCCTTCAGGTAGGTCGGTCCCTTCCTGGGACTGTTGCTCTGCCAACAGGCACTCTAATGGAGGTGATGGAGATCTGGCGCGCTTTCTTTCCTGTAGAGAAGAAGCGATCAATGCTGCCAATCTCTGCTCCAATCCCTCCAGAGTTGAGGCAAAAACCTCCTCTGTTATATATGCAGGAGCAGGTGGACTGAGGACAGCCGCAGTACCTGGCACTCCCGGGGGTTCCTTATGGGTATTAACCTCTGATTTCTCAGGGGAGGAGGGTGCAGATGACTGCTCCAGATCCTCAGAGCCCGATGGAGACCCCCTACACTTCCTGAGAGGTATATCTCGGAGTTTTTTAGGCGGCATATTCCTTAGTTCAAAGCTGAGGTATTCCAGCCGCAATACACCCCTTACTGAAATAGTCTAATGCAATTTGCTGCTATGTACATCAGTGGGTGTCTACTAATGCATCTTTCTGGGGATGCCTGTATCAACCGCCCGCTGTAAGCCCCTATACCATGCTACCAGCTCCTTTTCATGCTCTGTGTCCATAGCAAGCAGCGTGGACTGAGTCCTTTTATCTTGCTGGGACGCCCGCACATGCGCAGAAGCGCTGGGCGCACAGAGCGCGTCATCCGCCAGGCTCCGCCCACTTTTTGAAGCTAAATCTATAAAAAGAAAGCGTGTGTGCGCGCGCACGTGTGCGCTCTTGGCGCCCTGTAGGGAGAGGAGCCAGGGTCCCTGTTTCACCAGGACTCGGGGATGGAAGGAAACTACTTGGCAGCATGACAGAGGAATGCAGCTTCCCTGATAGAGAGCTCACTCATCTGCCTGGACTTTCACCATGGAAGGAATAGTCCCAAGAAAAAAAAAGACGTTCCACAGCGGCCTCTAGTGGACAAGCACAGGTACCGCACTTTTGTCTTTTTTTTTTTTTTTTTTAAAACCTCCTTTATGAAAAACATTTCCAGGTTTACAGTTTTTAAAACTTCCTTTATGAAAAGACATTTCTAGGATTTCTTAGGCATATACAGCTATTAGCGGGAATACCTTTTAGGTAACAGGCAGAAAGACATATTAGGCTTGGGGGTCCCCTCAATAGAACCAAGTTCCTGAGGGGCCCCCACTTACCTTTTCCCCGCCGCAGGACTTTGTTTGGTCCACAGAAGCCCAAACTTCACCTCTCACGGCAGGCATTGTACTAGACCTTCAGGGACCGGGTTCCCAAGGATTCCACTCCCCTGGACCTGTATAGCACCCTGCACAGATAGCCTCTTGGTTTTGGGTATGACCAGAGCTCTGGATCCCAGGGTCCAGCCCTCCTAAGAGAGGCATTACAGGCAAAACCTTGCTCTTCTCTGCAAGGCCCGGGTACCGACCGTTTAGCTATGAAGCTTTTTTGGTCGGATCCGGAATAGCTTGCTAAGGCCCAGAGAACCTGTACACAAGCCCAGATGAATACATGTTAACCTTGGCCAACACCTTAGACACTGGCAAAAAACTGAGGTACTCCCGGATGGGAGGGGCTTATATAGGGGAGGGTACTTCCTGTTTTGGAAGTTGCCAGTGCCAGCACCTGAAGGTAATTCTATATAACCCACATAGTAATGACTATGCTGCTCTGTGTCCCGTGATGTATGAACAAGAAATATAATTTAGTGACAACTTTGTGTAAAAAAAACAAAGTTTGTCATATTCCCGCAACTTGTGGCAAAATATAAAATATTCCATGGACTGAACATGCATCTCAGTAAATAGCTTGGGGTGTCTACTTTCCAAAATGGGGTCATTTGGGGGGTTTTGTGCTATTTTGGCATTTTATGGCCTTCGAAACTGTGATAGGTAGTGAGGAGTGAAATCAAAAATTTACGCCCTTCGAAATCCTGAAGGCGGTGCTTGGTTTTTGGGGCCCCGTACCCGGCTAGGCTCCCAAAAAGTCCCACACATGTGGTATCCCCGTACTCAGGAGAAGCAGCAGAATGTATTTTGGGGTGCAATTCCACATATAACCATGGCATGTGTGAGCAATATATCATTTAGTGACAACTTTTTGTAATTTATTTTTTTTCTCATTATTCAATCACTTGGGATAAAAAAAAAAATATTCAATGGGCTCAACATGCCTCTCAGCAATTTCCTTGGGGTGTCTACTTTCCAAAATGGGGTCATTTGGGGGGGGGGTTTGTACTGCCCTGCCATTTTAGCATGAGATAGGCCGTCATAAATTAAAAGCTGTGTAAATTCCAGAAAATGTACCCTAGTTTGTAGACGCTATAACTTTTGCGCAAACCAATAAATATACGCTTATTGACATTTTTTTTTACTAAAGACGTGGCTGAATACATTTTGGCCTAAATGTATGACTTCAATTGACTTTATTCGATTTTTCTCATAACAAAAAGTAGAAAATATAATTTTTTTCAAAATTTTCGGTCTTTTTCCGTTTATATCGCAAAAAATAAAAATCGCAGAGGGAATCAAATACCATTAAAAGAAAGCTCTATTTGTGGGAAGAAAAGGACGCAAATTTAGTTTGGGTACAACATTGCATGTCCGCACTATTTACAGTTAAAGCAGCGCAGTGCAAAATTCTGAATTCACCTCTGGTCCTTTAGCTACCAAATGTCCTGGGGCTTAAGTGGTTAAAGCCGCAAGCAGTTTTAAATGGCTTTTTTTCCTTTAGAAATGTAATTTTGTGCAGGGACAGTTCTAAACACGGGAAACATGTGGCACTTCACAGGCATACTTTAGACACCCCCCAGGTACGATATTTAAAGGAATATTTGACTTTTTTTTTTTCACTTTATGCATCATTAAAATGACTGCTCCCGAAAAACGGCCGTTTTTAAAACTTTTTTTTGCATTGATACATGTCCCCTGCTGCAGAACCCGGGTTCCCAAACCCTTTTTAGGACAATAACATGCATAACATGCATATTAGTCGTTATAAATAGCACTTTAGATTTCGAACGTTCGCATCCATTGTATTTAATAGGGTTCTAAAGTTTGTGCGAACTTTCGGTCCGTTCGCGGGTTCTGGTGCGTACCGAACCCGGGGGTGTTCGGCTAATCACTACACACTGCCTAGATTTCTGGAAGACACTGCAGCCAGTGTACATGTGAGATCATGATGTGACATTTCTCCTGAGTCCTGATGATCTGTGTACTGCAGATCTAGCTATCCTGTAGCTGTGGTCATACCTTCTTGTGTCTGTCTGCATTGTATTTCTCCTTCCTAGCTCCCCCATTCAGCCCCGCTCCAGCACCCGGGTAGTCAAATGTGGTGGGCTGGAGAGGGGGAGGTTTACACTGGCTGCTGACTGGCAGTGGATGTGTGGGAGGAGCAGAGCAAGTCCTCGCTTATACACAGGACTGCCAGCGGAGCGCAGAGACTCAGGGCTCAGGGCTGTCACTGAAAATCAGCCCACTGAGGGATCCATCCCCGATGACGAGTCTCTCTCTCGGCGCCGCTTATCGGCTGATGTGAGAGAGAGACTCAGAGAGGCAGCCGCAGATAATGCAGTTTAAAAAAATCTTTAAAAAAAATGAAAATCTTAAAAAAAAAAAAAACAGAGCTAGCGAGCGAATGTGACATGATTGTCTCGGGGGGGGGCAATTGCCCTGTTGCCCCCCCCCTGGATCCACCGTTGAGGCTGCTTGGGCCATAAGGGAGTCTCTGTCCTTCCAGGGCTTCAATAGATTGATATGGTAGATTTGGTAGGGTTTCCTTTTTCCAGGCTGATGTACTCTAAATGTAACTTCCCCCACTTGTTCTACGACCTCGTATGGTCCTTGCCATTTCACTAGAAATTTACTCTCCACTGTAGGTACCAGCACAAGAACTCTGTCAACGGGGTTAAAGGTTCGGATCTTAGCTGAACGGTTATGGACTCTAGCTTGAGCCTGCTGAGCCTGTTACAAGTGGGACTTACCAATGGGCATGACTTTACCAATCCAGTCTTGCATCTGCGCAATAGGTTCCACTACACTTTTGAGTGGGGTCGCCTCTTGTTCCCAGGTCTCTTTTGCTATATCTAATAAGCCCCTCGGGTGTCTGCCATACAGCAACTCAAAAGGGGAAAAGCCAGTGGAGGCTTTGGGTACCTCCCGTATAGCGAACATGAGATAGGGCAAGAAGCAGTCCCAGTCCCTACCATCTGCCGCTACCACTCGCTTTAACATTCCTTTCAGCGTTTTGTTGAACCTTTCCACTAGACCATCCGTTTGTGGGTGGTACACAGAAGTGCGTAAGTGGTTAATTTTAAACAATTTACATAACTCTTTAGTAACCTTCAACATGAAGGGCGTGCCCTGGTCAGTTAGCAGCTTCCGAGAAATACCCACAAGTGAAAATATAAGAGAAAGCTCTTTAGCAATACTCTTAGCTGAGAGGTTCCTTAGCAGGATTGCCTCTGGGTACCGGGTGGCATAGTCCAAGACAACCAGGATATACTGGTGCCCCCTAGCGGACTTAACCAAGAGACCTACAATATCCATGGCAATCCTGTCAAAGGGCACCTCAATTATGGGTAAAGGCACCAACGGACTCCGGAAATGTGACACCAGAGCAGTAAGCTGGCAAACTGGGCAGGATTCACAGTACACTTTTACCTCTTTGTGTAAGCCTGGCCAATAAAACCGTTGCAATATTCTTTCCTTAGTTTTATCCACCCCCAGATGTCCCCCAAAAACATGAGAATGTGTCAGGTCCAGTACCATGCGTCTATGAGGTTGAGCAACTTGCAACTGTTCAAGCATCTCTCCTCGTACTTCATCGACTCTGTATAACAGGTCATTTTCCATAGCAAAATGTGGGAATATGGCCTCCTCCCCTGGCTCTTGGGGTACCCCATTTACCACTTTTACCTGTTCCCTTGCCCTAGCTAGAGTGGGATCCCTAAGCTGGGCCGTGCCAAACTTTTCGCAGGTCGTGGGTAGGTCCGGCAGGTCTAACTCTGGATGGGGGTTCTCTGCGTCCCCTGCAAGGACCTCCAAGGGAAAATTGACAGACTTTTTCTCTTCGTTCTGCTCCTCCAGCGGTTCTGGGCAGTAGGAGTCCAATCCCGCTGGGGGCCTTGCTCCCTTGGTGTTATCCCATAAATCCCAGAAAAAAGGGAAGTCTCGCCCCAGGACAGTCTTATACATGAGGTTTGGGACTACTCCAACCTCATGGTCCATAGTGCCACAGGGAGACTCAATAGATACAACGGCCGTGGGGTAGCACTTGGTATCCCCATGAATACAAACCACACCCAATAGCTGTCGCTGCAACTTTTGGGGGTTCACGAGACTGGCATGCACTAAAGTTGCTAAACTGCCAGAATCCAGCAAGGCAGTCATCTGGCAACCGTCCACTTTAATGACACAGATCTGTTTCTCAGTGCCGCTGGGCTGTTGTGGGATGTCTCCTGGTGTAGCAACAAAAGAGCTTTTCTGGGTCACACTGTAATCCATAGATTCTTGGTTTAGTGGTGAACTGGCGGCCAGGTCCCCCGGTTCTTGGCAACGCCAGCACACTACAGGACCCCGGTCCTGGCGGGTTTTCCTTTGGTGATTGAGTCTCTTCACTCCTGGCGCCTCACAAACCTCAATCGCATTTACTTCCTTCTTCCCCCACTTTAGGGCGGGATCGCTTTTTCCCAGGTTGGTGGGCTTCTGTCTCTTGGAGAAGGATTCTGTGGGTACTACACCCCTAAGAAAATCCTCAGTACACAAGTACTGCTCCATGAGGGCCACCAACTCATTGGCATTTTTAGGATCAGCTCTCCCGGCAAACCGCTGTATAGGGGTTGGAAGGGCTCTCACAAAGCGGTCTACTACAACTTTTTCCAATACTTGAGCTGGGGTGGCGACCTCTGGCTGTAACCACATCCGTGTGAGGTGGGTGAGGTTGTACATCTGGGACCTTGCAGGTTGGTCCACCTTAAATTGCCAAGCATGGACGCGCTGGGCTCTCACAGCCATCGTTACGCCAAGGCGGGCCAGAATCTCTGTTTTCAGAGTTTCATATTGCCGGGCCTCAGCAGCATTTAGATCAAAGTAGGCCTTCTGTGGGTGCCAGGTCAAAAAAGGGGCAAGGACCTCAGCCCATTGGTCCTGGGGTAGCCCTTCACGCTCTGCCACCCTCTCAAAAACTGTGAGGAAAGCCTCCACATCATCCTCGGCCGTCATTTTCTGTAATGCAGCCTGCACTCACTTGCGTAGATCTGCAACATTATCCGCACGTAGGAGCTTGTCAGTCAGAGTCTGTACCTGAGTCTGTATGAGCCTATTGAACTCAGACTCAATGCAGGGACAAACTCACAGTCTCTTTAGGAAAACACCATGTTTAATGCACATGATATTTCCAAACAGAAAAAAAGGGTCATCTTGCCATCAATCAAACAAAATAAACTTCTGCTCTACCAAGCCTTACTGTGTCCGTAGTCTGACCAGTCCTTTGGTTTGGTAGTACGTGTATCCAAAATCAGGGATAAGTAGCCATGCTCCAATATGCCTCCTCACAAGGAGGCTCACACTCTCTCACTGAGAGCTAGGACCAGCTGCCTTAATCAAGACCTGAAAGGAAAACATTAAACTGCGGTCCACGGACTTTTGGAGTCTGTCCCACCCGGATCTCTATCACACTCCCAATAAAACCAGCCCGGAACGGACTTTACCAATACAGGGTAAAGAACTATCCTTCTTTATCCTGAAGTCTTTGGAATTATCTTAGATTGCAAATCTAAGGAACATATATCCCATCAATCACCTTTCCTGTAATTTTAACCCGTTTTACAGGCACCCTGCTACATATCTCCCCCCTCTCAACGGAATGTCCCGCGATGGGACTTTAAAAAGTTGGGAGGTATGTGCATGTATTAGTATACTGTATATTCTCTTTTTATCCCCACTTGGCTATACTAAAATAAATCATATAATGTAAAAAAAAAATAATGTATATGTAGCACCCTCATAGGTAGGTGCTAGGAGAGCTAGATAAGTGTTAGTTTTGTTTTTGATAGGTACATATAGTTGCCACACTGTAGGCAGTGTGGTTGTAAATTTGGTTGAAGTACAAGCATAGTATGGCTTACTGTACCCAGTGAGCTGTAATTGTTTAGTTAGGTCTAGATCTGTGTGCTCTGCTGCTCTCAGCCTGCTAAACTTGAGAACTTTCTGGATTATAGGTGTGGAGCTATGTAGACGGCAGCATGAATATGGATACAGACCCAGGCTGGGATAGGCTATCCCAAAGAGGCAGGCTCTGAAGGTGGGCTGGGAGAATGCATTTATTAGTTTGTAGCACACAGAGCTCGGGATCTTGTCCCAGAGTGGAGTCCAGGTTGGGGAGGGCACGCTGCCCTCTCAGGCACAAGCTGCTGAAGGAGGCCTCAGGTAGGCGATGCTTTGAAGAAGCTGACTGAGGGGAGCTGTCTACCACAGATCTATCTGGTTTTACTGGAGGGTAAAGCTTGGAAAATTGAAAGGTGGCTCCATCTGTCCATGGACCTTGTGAGTACAGACACTGCAAAGATCTGGAGGATCTTGTGCTTTAGATACCCCTCTAATGCCTAGTTTTAGTCAGTTGTGAGTCTGTTAAAGGGGACACCGGCTGGTGCCCTGAAGAGCTCTGTCCAGTTGTTTGACTTCTAAAGAGAAGGAACTTTGCTTTATTGTCTCTACTACTACCTAAGCAGAAAGGAAAACCAAGTTCTCCGTTGTACATAATTCTTACTCTTGGAGTATCCCACCACTTCCCTCATTTCTATCTAAGTTCTCCAAAAATAAAAACAACATCCCCTAGACTGGTCTTTGGAAAAGGAGTAAATGAGCCTGTTGGGTCCCTGGCTGCGGAGCTGAATTTGGGAAGACCTACAGGGTAGCGCTACATATAAAAAATAATAATGTATAAAAAAGAGAACTAATTTGCAAAAAAAAAATCCCAAACAAGAAGGCAAGGAGAGGAACACAAACACAGATATCCCCCAATAGCTAGACATTCCTACTAGTGAAGGATAGATCTTACATTTTGATGTTATCTCTCCTCATCCCTCAGCAGCTTGCACTGGTTTAACACTGGTTGGACACAAAAGAAATAAAGTGCCACCTTTCTCCTAACTACCCCTGGGCTTCCCGATTACCACCCCATAATCACACCTCCCCAGGGGGGTTAGCCCTAAAGTGGCTACCAGCCATCCTCAAATGACAGGGGGAGCCCCCTGCCCTCCCACGTGAGCCGGATCACATATACAGAATACAGAATACTTTATTAATCCCAAAAGGAAATTGGGATATATACAACATCCCAAGCATCTGCCATATAGGGCAGACATCAGGAATCCACAATCCAGTTCAAGATCTTGCAACCAGAAGTGACTTAATTACTAAACTGGACGTTGCATAGTAGGAGTCATCCGCCCACCATATGCTCTCCAACGTGGAGGCAAACAGGAGGACAAATCCAGTTCAGTCCCAGACAATCCTGGATATGGTCCATAACATCACATAGGAGGGGACACAGCGTGGGAAGGCAAAGAAGGACACCCACAGGCTCAGAAACACAGCCTACAACAGACAAAAACAAACAAACTCAATCCCACAATAAACAAAATAAAAAACTGCCAAACCCAAAGCAAGAAAGGCAAAAAAAAAAAAAACAACAAACGTCCTGAGGCCACACCTCTGACCCTGATCAGGTCCCGTCTGGCCTAGATGTTGCTTTGTTGGAGTTAGCAGACCCTTTGCTTAAAGTATAGTAAAACCTTGGTTTGAGAGTAACTTGGTTTGAGAGCGTTTTGCAAGACAAGCAAAATGTATTCATAAATTTTAACTTGATATACAAGCGATGTCTTGATATACAAGTAGCGTCATGTCACAACTGAGTATAAAAGAGACTCTAAGTGTAGCAATATGGTTACATTTAATGAAGCTACAGTATAACATTTAGCAACATAGAGGTGCCTCTCTTCTCTTTTATACTCTGTAGCTCCTGCTGGATTTTGCTTCTAATCCCCTTGTGGAGGCTTCCATTTGTGGATGGACATTTTATGGTTACACAACCTGGTCACATTGCTATAATCTTTTTATATGCACTATAAGCTGAAGGACCTATGAATAAATGGTTGTGGAATGAATAATTTGAGTTTCCATTATTTCTTATGGGAAAATTTGCTTTGATATACAAGTGCTTTGGATTACAAGCATGCTTCCGGAACGAATTATGCTCCCAATCCAAGGTTTTACTGTACCTTCCTAATCTACGAAGCCATTACCTGGCTCTTGTCATTTCCTCCTTTTTAAGTTTTCTTTTTGTCACAGCCTTCGAGTAAATACACCCTGTTTTTCAGAGGTACAGCTTGGTGTTGGCGATTACGCTCCTGGTATGATCCATATAGGCGTCCTCCTGTTTATTTGGTTACCCCTTATCTTCTGTTTATATTTTCTTAGCACTTTATTTTACCTTGGGGGTCTCTAGTTCTGGTATCCTATATTTTTACGCTGTTGATACACCCCTCGTTGGAAGATGATCCATTTCTCTTATTATGTGGTTCTTTTTCCCTTACTATTACTATCATAGTGCAAGTTTTTGCACTTTTGGGTACCCTAGTTTGTTGTTATATTTACTGTACTTGGAGACTCCCTGATTGCACTATGACTTTACACTATGAGTGGCGTTGGCTTGTTGTCGATACCGATGACCATATCACTATGTTTACTATTATTAGTATTTTTGTATTCTTTTGATGTGCGATATGAGACGCTTTTTTTGTGTATGACAAACGTTCCTTAAATAAAGATTATATAAAAACAACAAACAACCAGACAGACATATAGACAAACCAACCATCCAATAGACAATAGACAAACAATAAAACAAAACAACAACAACAATGAATGAATAAACAAATAACCACGCAATACAGTTAAAGCAGAGTTCCGCCGAAAAAAAAATATTAAAAGTCAGCAGCTACAAATACAGCAGCTGCTGACTTTTAATATTAGGACACTTACCTGCCCAGGGCGCCCGCGATGTCCTCACCCAAAGCCGATCTGTCCCTCGGCTCCCGGGGTTGAGGCACCGCCATCTTTGGTCAGGGAATCAGGAAGTGAAGCCTTGCGGTTTCACTTCCTGGTTCCCCACTGCACATGTGCGAGTTGCGCTGCGCTATCTCACCGGTCCCTGTTTTCTTCTGGGACCTTTGTGTCTCCCAGAAGACAGCGGGGAAGGGGGGGGGCAGAGGAGGGGCCGGACATGTCGTAGATAGCCGCAGATACTGCAGCGACCTATGCCCGGAAGTGGGAGAAAATACCTGTATTAGACTCCCCCTCCCCCCCCTGAAAGGTGCCAAATGTGACACCTGAGGGGGGAAGAATTTCCGAAAAGCGGAAGTTCCATTTTTGAGTGGAACTCCGCTTTAAGCAGAAACACAAGCTAGCACGCGAACCAACAAGCAAACAGAAAAAAAACACAAAATAACAAAACAAACAAAAAGAAAGCAAATAAACAAACAGGCAACCACAAAACATATATGTTTAATTAATAATTCAACACCGCAGCTCGCGTTCTCTACATTATGTACCAACAATGTATTACCATTATAAAAATACTGTAGACCAACAGGTAAGTTACATACCACACATATATTTCGTCCCAACTACATAACATGAACACCTAATAAAGTTATTCGTTGGATTAATGTGGACTAATTTGCAGAGGGGGCTGTCCTAAAGCAATGGCCAACAGGCGTCCCGGGATGAATACTGATTCATGTGGAACAGCATATTAAGATTGAGCACTGAAGACGAGTACATTACATACTTTTGGGTCACATTTTAAAAATAGGACATTATTTATGATTTTCAATTATTATTGTGGTGTGATGGCATTGCTTTCACTAAGGTGATTATTTGTTTATTGATTTATTGAGTGTATATTTGTTTTGGTAAAATAGGTATAATATGTACAGTAAATTTAAAATTCAGTAGTAAAGTAGAAACAAGATGAATGTAAGTGGATTTACTAAATGGAGCAACTCACATCCAAACTCAACTGACATCTATGGGTGCTGAAATTAAAAAAGAAAAAGTTTGTTAAAGGATAATGGGCTATTTTTTATACCATATGGCAAGTAAACCTTACCCTAGATCAGGGGTCTCCAAACTGTTGCCGAGGGCCAGATGTGGCCCTTTGTTAGCCTTTATCCGGCCCTTGGGGCACTATTCCTCCCACTGAAATGAGGCACTATTCCTCCCACTGACACCAACAAGGGGGTACTGTCTCTTCCACTTATACCAATGATGGGATACAATTCCTCCTACTGATAGGGGCACTACTCCTCCTACTGACCACCAACCCTGAGGCCATATTTATTCTCACTGATGCTGGGGCCGGGACATTTTCTGTGCCCACTGGCCAAAATTTGGCCCTCCTAAATTCTGAAGGACAATAAACTGGCCCTTTGTTTGAAAAGTTTGGTGACCCTTGCCCTAGATCAACTGCTACATTCCAAATTTAATGGCTGGAGACCGGTGCTCTGGCTGGGATGTTCAATCCCCAATGTAAATAATCCATAGCAAATGAAGCTGGCTGCTTGATGTATTCTTCAAGGTGATTTTTTATTGGCTACATATAAAATGACACAGCATGCAAACTGCCAACATGTTTTGGCTAATACAGCCATCCTCATAGCATGCTATGAGGAAGGCTTTATTAGCTGAAACGCGTTGGTAGTTTGTATGCTTTGTCATTTTATATGTAGCCAATAAAGAATCATCTTGAAGAGTACACCAAGTAGCTGTCTTCATTTTCTATGGACCATTTGGCAAGTAGCAGTGATTTTAATATTACTTAAAATTAAACATTTAGCCAAGGTTCACACTGGGCTGCGGGAGTGAAGCCGTGCGAGTTCAGTTGAACTCGCACAATTTCACTCCCGCTGGTCAGTCCCGATTTCAGCCGCGATTACAAAGACATCTGACACAGATGTCAATGTAAATCGCGGCCGAAATCGCAAAAAGTAGTACAGAAACTACTTTTTGAAATTGGTGCAGCGCCGCAGATGTGGCGTCGCACCGATTAGGACGGTGCCATTGCCGGCAATTTGCGGCAAATATCGCCGATTTGACATGCGATTTGACATGTCAAATCGCATGTCAAACCGCACCAGTGTGAACCAGGGCTAAGGGGGAGATTTACTAAACCTGGTGCACACAGAATCTGGTGCAGCTGTGCATAGTAACCAATCAGCTTCTAGATTTTTTTTATTTTTATGAAAGCCTGATTCAACAAGCTGAAGCTAGAAGCTGATTGGTTACTATGTGCAGCTGCACACTAATCCTACAAAATGCTGCTTATAGAGGTGCTTTGTGTTTTTTCTTCAGTCTGTAGAAGCAGCTCTATGTAAAGCCTCATACAAAAGGTACAATTTTTGCCCAACCAAGAGTCTGATTTGTGTCAAAAGGGTGTGTGCCGGGGCGTGGCCTGACATAGCATGGAGTAGGACGTGCATGATTTGAGCTCCGTCCAATACTCCTGTACAGCCCATCCTGCTCTTCAGTGTCATCCTGCACCAGCCCAGCGGGACCCCCTGGGGACCCTGAACATCCGTGGCCGCAAATCCACCATCCTCCGCTCGTACGGCGGCCTCCGCAGGGCCGCGATCCCGATCGCGGGTGCCGCATTTAGGAAAGCCCGCGGCTTTGGCCTAGCCCTGAAAGTCGGCGGCCATCTTGCTCCACCCGACCTGCCACCTGTGCTGCTTCCTGGCCCTCCTGCTCTCACGTAACAGCCTGCAGGGGCCCACCGAGTCCCCCTGAGGACCCCTCACACCCACAGAGGCGGATACATCGGCCTCTGACTGCGCGGCCGCCGCGTTCAGGAAAAGCCCCGGCTTCAGCCTAGTGCTGGTCGGCGGCCATCTTGCTTCACCCGGCCTGCTGACTAGTGACTCTTCCCGGCCCACCAGCCCTACAGCTCCCTACCATTCGGAATAGACTGAGCTGCCTGCTTTGGAGGGGGAGGGATCACAGCAGATACCTGCCATGACTCCGGCAAAAACGCCAAAGGCCACCCTGGCGAAATTGGACCAGTACCGCCGCCAGGAGGAGGAAAGAGATGGCGGCGCCGCAGGCGGTGAGCAGGACGCTACGGGAGGCGACACAGCTAAACTGCTCGAGGCGATCACATACTGCCGGACGTCCCTGACAGCGCAAATAGAGGGGGTCAAGGTGGACCTTTCACTCATGCGACAAGACTTCCAAAAACTTCGTGAGCGTGTCACGACTGCCGAAACCCGCATTGGAGAGGTGGAGGACACCGTTACGCCGCTCCAAGTCAGCTCCGATCGAATGCAGCTCCAAATCAATCAGATTCTAAGCAAGCAAGATGATATGGAAAATAGGCTCCGGCGGTGCAACCTCCGTTTCGTCGGGCTCCCCGAGGGAGCTGAGGGCAAAGATCCTACCACCTTCTTGGAGAAACTCCTTGTTGACACCTATGGCCGCGAGGCCTTCTCCCCCACCCTGGCGGTGGAGAGGGCTCATCGTATGCCTGCCAGATCTCCTCCTCAAGGGGCTCCCCCCCGCACGTTTATAGCAAAATTCTTGAACTACAAAGATAGAGATGCGGCGCTGCGCATGGCCAGGGAAAAAGGTAACATCCACCTTGGAAACTCCAAGATCGCTATCTTCCCCGACTTTTCTGCCGAGGTGCAGCGCCGCCGCCAAGGCTTCATGGAGGCGAAGAGGAGGCTCCGGATACAACATCTTAAATACTCTATGCTATTTCCAGCTCGTCTTAGAGTCGAAAGGGACGGACGTGTGTTCTTCTTTGAGGATCCTCAGGAAGTCATTGCCTGGTTGGAGCGTCCGGGGCCCGCCAGAGGGGCGGCGGAGTGACCTGACCGAGCATGTTCATCAGCACTATTGATTGCCTGTCATCATCACCAGCACATTATACGCCGCAGCGGGAGTCTGCAAATCCTGGTATGTTACCCCCTTTTTTTGTCTCCCCTTTACTGCCCGCGGCGCATACCCTATTGCTCCTTACCCCTGGGACCCCCTTTTGCCTTCCCCTGCTATAATCCTCTTTCAATTGTAACCTGCAGAGGGGGTCTCCCATACTCAGGGCCCCCACTGACTGGTTGATCCATGTAACTACCCTGGAGACTGTAATTGCGGAGCACAATCAGTCCTACACTCCACATGCCTAACACAGCGAATTTTCGCCCCCCAGCAACCGGAACACGCATCTCTTTATTATGTGACTGCAGAACTTTCTATACCACCGACCCCGCACTGTACTTCTGGTTCACAGTACAAGAAGAGCCTGTTGCTCTTTATTTGCGGGCATTGGATCTTCCACACCTCCCATGTGAGGCGATCGCTGCAGATCTTTTACGTAACAGCAAGATATTTTGGTTTTATCTGCTACCGGTTGTTACTTTCTTTTGGTTTTGGGAACATACCCGCATCAGTTGGGGAAGATGCAGGGTGGGGAGGGGGGAGGGGGAGGTTCGTTTTTTCTTAATGGACTGCAATACAACGAAGTGCATGCTAACATTGATACTGCATAGATGGCAAACCTTGTATTCATGTAATGCTACTGTCCCACGATATGTTTTAATGTTTGAATTATGGCATCGATAAAACTGCTCACTTGGAATGTGCGTGGGCTTGGGGACAAGGTAAAGAGATCTGCAGTTTTCTCATTTCTCAAAAAACAACGAGCCGACATTGTGGTGTTAGTGGAGACACACGTTGAGGGTCGGCTCCAGATGGCACTCCGCCGGCCATGGATTGGGTGGGCATATCATTCATTCCACTCGTCCCACGCCCGCGGAGTCTCAGTTTTGATTGCCAAGATGGTACATTTTGAGCTGTGTGATGTTCAGTCTGACCCGCAGGGGCGCTATGTCTTTCTTTCGGTTAAATTGTATGGTGAACCTTTCCTACTGATGGCATTCTATGTACCTCCACCATTTAATTCTACTATAGTCACAGAGGGCTTGCTATATATGACTCGTCATCCTTCGATTCAGGCGGTGTGGCTGGGGGATTTTAACGCTACGTTGAACCCTACATTAGACAAACTGTCGCCCTCGCCATTATCTACTACAGCTCCAACCCACACTAGATTCTCCCGACTTATCTCTTCCTTTAATCTCACTGACACCTGGCGTTTTAAATTCCCGCTCACTCGAGCTTACTCCTGTTTCTCAACTACCCATAACACCATGTCCCGTATAGATTTTATATTCATTTCTAGTACCCTTGCCCCAAGATTACTGGGAGCTGAATTTGCCCCCAGATTACGTTCAGACCATAGCCCATATTTCATTAGCCTCTCCATCCCATTAGACAAACCGCCCCGTACGTGGCGCCTGAATCCGTTTTGGCTCACCCTGTTGTCGGAGGATGACGAGCTTGGTAACAGTTGAAGAACTTACTGTAGCGGCCTCACCCTCGCTCCATCTTTATCGGTTACACACCAACTCATGTCTAGGGGTTCCTGGGTTGTGAGAGTGAGATGCGCCACGGCCCATGTCCTCCCCATTGTAGTAGGGAGGTGAAGGCCACTTACTGATGTTTCCTCGGGCCGGTGTGTTCTGTGAATGCACTGAGTCTGTAATTGCAAGCTCACCAGCCTCCCCTTTGCTTCCAGTAACTGGAGTTCACACACCGGAGAAAGGTCCAACACTTGTTTATTTGACACTCCAATACGCAAAGCACAATAAACAGTTCTTTCGCAGCAAACTGGTTGGGACCTATAACCTTGACACCGGTGTGGCGAGCAGATCGAGGCACTTCCTAAAGTTTAAGTTCTATGCCACTGTACTATGACCAGCGGCGCCTAAGCCAATCCGGCTGTTACAGAACAGGAAAGATGGGGTCTCTTCCAGCAACCCCTATGAACAGCAATGGAGCCCTCTTCGATACGCTGTGGCCCCTATCAGGGGGATATGTCCTCCCAAGAGAGTTCCCAGAGGCCCACTGTCACCGGGTTGGTGCTGCTCCGGGTCTTCAGTGGGTAACCTCCCCGGCCTCCTCACCTCAGGTACGAGTCCCTCCGCTCAGGGACCCTCGGACAGTCCACCCTAGCGGGACCCAGTCGAAGGTACTGGGCCCCAGGCCTCCTCGATAGTACCTCACCCCAGGCTAAAGGTGCCTGGGATGGACGCCAACATGACTCCGGACCAGGCCATGGGCACCTGGACCAGACTCCTGGATCTCCCGCACCCAGGCCTAAGGGCCCTGGGTGCGGGCCGCAACCCTCCTCCTCCGAGGACCTTCTTCTCCGCCAGACGACCACGACGACCACCTCGTAGTCAGGGCGTCTCCCCCTTTTATCCCCTCCCATCAACGGCTTGGCGGGTTCCCCGCCCCAGCCATACCATCTCCGAGAAGGGACAAAACAGGGAGCACTGCAGGAGATGATTCTACCTGAAGCCCGTGGGTACCCCGCCACCCACAGGCAAAGGAGAATACTACATCCTCCAATCCTCCACGAAACAAAAAGGGGTCTGAACCCTAACACAATTATACACCTGGGTCACATTATTGCCCAGGTGTATCCCATCAATTTGAGGACCCCGCTACATTACTTTTTAGAGAATGACGGATCTGCATCCCCAGACGTAGTATGAGAAGCCTTCAAACTGCATGCACGTCTGACTCTGACCTCCTTTATCAACAGGCTGAAGGCTAATTCATCAGCCATACTGGACGGGGCAATGCGGGATCTGTCCTCCTCTGAACAGGGATACATGTCGAACCCCTCTCCTGATGGAGCTGCCCGACTCAGGTTACAAACCAGGGTGGTTAATCAGCTACAACACGAGACGGCCAGGAAAAAACTTTTCTTTGCCAGACAAAAATTGTATGAACATGGGGAGAGAGCGGGTAAACTGTTGGCCTACTTAGCACATAGTGAGGATAGACCCCCTACTGTCATTTCCCTCACTGGTCCTAATGGGGAAAAGATTACGGAACCCCAGGCTGTCACTTCTAAATTTAGGGACTTCTTTTCTCAACTCTATACGTCCCAGGTTTCTACCACTGACTCTCAATTGGAAGATCTACTGGCGGAAATCATCTTTCCACAGCTAGACGATGCCCAAATGGCTATGCTAGACGCACCTCTTACACTCGACGAAATAACCACAGCGATTGGGAGCTTCGCCAGATCCAAGGCCCCGGGTTCAGATGGGTTGCCCATAGAATTTTACGCCTAATACATCGAGATACTTGCCCCCAAGTTATTGTCCCTCTTCAACCATCTATTTGACAATTTCACCTTACCCCCATCGATGGGCGAGGCGGTAATTATCCTCATACCTAAGCCAGGCAAGGACCCAGGCCTCCCAGAATCTTATAGACCAATATCGCTCCTCCAGGTAGACATAAAGATTCTGGCTAAAGTACTTGCCTTACGCCTTAACCAAGTGATTCTAACCCTGATCCATGCTGACCAAGCTGGATTCATGCCGGGGCGTAACACCTCCTTCAACCTCAGAAAATTGTATATTAACTTACAAGTGACACATACTAATGTTGGGTCCCGGGTGGTGGTGGCTTTGGATACTGCCAAGGCCTTTGACTCAGTGGAGTGGCGGTACCTTTGGGGATGCCTCCGTGGCTTTAGTTTTGGACCTAAATTTATTAAGTGGGTTCAATTATTATATCTGGCACTCAGGGGTAAAGTAGTGGCCAACGGGAGGGCCTCCCAGACATTTGACTTATCCAGGGGCACTAGACAGGGCTGCCCACTGTCTCCGCTCCTCTATGCCTTGGCGGCGGAGCCCCTTGCAATCTCCATTAGAGAGGACCCCGAGATTCAGGGTCTCTGCCTTGGTTCCCTGACTGAAAAAATTAGCTTATACGCAGACGACACGCTACTATACCTGGCCGACTCTGCCACATCGCTTCGGAAGGCGTTACATACAATTGAACACTTTGGTCAGTTCTCTGGCCTTAAAATTAATTGGGAGAAATCTCAAATATTGCCTATGGATAGTTTCCCCTCTCCCAAGCTACAGGCACAGTTACCACTCCAGCGAGTGAACACTATCAAATATCTTGGAGTATTGGTGAATAGAACACCGGCTGACTATATATCCCTGAACATAGAACCCCTTTTCGATCTCATCAAGTCTAGAACCCAGGTATGGGCGAGACTACCGCTCGGCGTGTGGGGCCGCATTAACATTGTTAAAATGATATTTTTTCCTAAAATATTGTATATACCCTGGCACACACCCGTATACTTACCCTTGAAATTTTTCAAGTCAATGGAGGCCATACTCAAGACATTTATTTGGGGTACCAACAGACACAAGCTGGCCTGGAGAGTCCTTAAGAACCCTACTGACCTAGGTGGAACAGCCCTCCCTGACTTAAATCTTTATTACCTTGCGTCCCAACTGTCTCAACTATACCACATAGATAAAACCGACAGACTCAGATTCCTCACCCTCCTCTGTCCACGGTGGGCACAACTGACCACTGACCCACTCACTGCAATTGCAGTGGGACATAGTGGGAATAACTCCAATAGAGACCGTGGGTCCCTATTGTACCAATATAGGCGCGTATGGGACATCACCACTAAAACATTAACGACCCCTAAACACAACAATTATACCCCCTTATGGCACAATAGACTACTCTCAGAGTTTCTCTTGATCCCTGACACAGAGATATGGTGCGAATATGGAATATATTATTTGCACCACATAATTTCCGATGGCACACTTAAAAACTTTGAGGACCTCCAAAATGAGTTCCTGCTGCCCAATTCTATGCTTTTTAGATTCTTCCAGGTGCGTCACGCAGCCCAAGCTCAGTTTCCCCAGCCTTTGCCACAATCTACGCCCAATGTTATTATGGCAGTGGTTAAGGGTGTGGACCCGCGAAAGCTGATCTCTGATTTTTATGTCATGCTTCTCACCCCATCATCTACCACGCTAGCTTACAGCCTTAAACCAAGATGGGAAAGAGAGGTGGGCCCACTGGAGGATGAGGAGTGGAGTGAAGCACTAGACTCGTGCAAGACTGTATCCCCCAAGCTCTCTGACAGGCTGACCCAGTTATACGTGGTGCACCGAGCGTATCTCACCCCCCTAAGAATCGCCCGCTTTAGACGACAGTTTTCTACCTTGTGCACAATGTGTAACCAAGCGACGGGCACATTCTTCCATCCACTCTGGGTGTGCCCGGTCCTTCAGGGTCTGTGGAAGCAGATTGTTGACTTCCTCCATGATGACATGGGATCCCCATTGACCCTGGACCCCAAACAATGCTTACTGGGGATATTCCCCGACCCTGAGATTGACAAATTCACTAAAACATTCTTGCATGAAACATTGTTTAATGCTAGAAAAATTATAGCCAGACAGTGGATGAGACCCACTCCCCCCAGCTTCAACGATTGGAAACTAGATATAAATAACACTCTTCCCTACAAAAAGTTCATATACATCAACAGAGGTTGTCCAGATAAGTACTACAAAATCTGGGATCGATGGCTTGAGTCCGCAGACACATGCACTGATGGTCCGTAAAACTATACATCCTTCTAGCGTGCAATTCCATGAATAGTGTGGACATAGGGTTTTCAACTTATTGATAGTCACTGAATCCAGTGTTCAATCTGAACAAGTTTTTTGATCTACTGTGCCTATATATGTATAAGCCACATTTCTTTGTTTTATGCATTTCTCCAGTATTGCCTTGTAACTTGCAGAATTATGTTCCAAATGTAAATTGTTCAATAAAAACTTTTTTCTCAAAAGGGTGTGTGCCAGGATCTTGTCTTGCATACTAATGTTACACAATTGTCGTGCCACAAACACGAATGTAGTGACGTACTGCGAGGAATTTCAGCTCTTGAGCGCCACCCTTTGGGCCCTACTAGTTTGGGGTACTTTGTCGCAGTAAGTGGGCTGAGCACTATATGACCATATAGTGTGACCAAACCCACGTATTTTTTTGTTTATGTTCAGGTGTTTTTAACCACTTAACGACCGCTCACTGTATATATACGTCGGCACAATGGCACCGACAGGCACAATCACGTACAGTGTACGTGATTGCCTTTGTACAGTTGGGGGGTCCAATCGGACCCCCCTTCTGTACAGTGAGCGGTCGGAATTCGTCTGGGAGCGTTCCGAGATGGGGGGGCGGCCGTTCGATTCCGGCCACCCCCCCGCGATTGCTTCCGGCGAATAGAAATGCCCCCTCTGTCTGTGGAATGTACACACAGACAGAGAAAGCAGGAGGAAGTGATGTCATCTCCTGTGCGGTGCTCACATATACCGAGCGCCGTACAAGAGAAGACACACAGGTCAGTGCACTAACACTACACTAACACCAGCACACATAGGCACATAAATCGCCCCCCCCAGGCCCCCCCAGATCACCCCCCAGCCCCCAGTCACAGTGTCACCGATTGCAGTGACCATTTATTTACTGATCACTGCAATCAGTGACATTTGTGACTGTAAATGTGTGACTACATTTAGTTTCAGGTCCAGTATAGCCCCCTAACCCCCCCTAATAAAGGTTTAACCCCTTGATCACCCCCCAGAAAACCCTTTCACCCACTAGCACCGCTGTCGCTAAGCGATCATTTTTCTGATCGCTGTCTTGGCGTCGGTGATGCAGATCGGTACCCAGTAATTTTTTTTAGGTTCGCCGCAGGTTTTTATAGCGTCGGGTACCCCCATAAATTATCTAATAAAGGTTTAACCCCCTTGATCGCCCCCCAGGTAACCCTTTCACCCCCTATCACCACTGTCGCTAAGCGATCATTTTTCTGATCGATGTCTTAGCGTCGGTGATGCAGATCGGTAGCCAGTATTTTTTTTTAGGTTCGCCGCAGGTTTTTATAGCGTCGGGTACCCCCATAAATTATCTAATAAAGGTTTAACCCCCTTGATCGCCCCCCAGGTAACCCTTTCACCCCCTATCACCACTGTCGCTAAGCGATCATTTTTCTGATCGATGTCTTAGCGTCGGTGATGCAGATCGGTAGCCAGTATTTTTTTTTTAGGTTCGCCGCAGGTTTTTATAGCGTCGGGTACCCCCATAAATTATCTAATAAAGGTTTAACCCCCTTGATCGCCCCCCAGGTAACCCTTTCACCCCCTAGCACCGCCGTCGCTAAGCGATCATTTTTCTGATCGCTGTCTTAGCGTCGGTGATGCAGATCGGTACCCAGTAATTTTTTTTAGGTTCGCCGCAGGTTTTTATAGCGTCGGGTACCCCCATAAATGATCTAATAAAGGTTTAACCCCCTTGATCGCCCCCCAGGTAACCCTTTCACCCCCTATCACCACTGTCGCTAAGCGATCATTTTTCTGATCGATGTCTTAGCGTCGGTGATGCAGATCGGTAGCCAGTATTTTTTTTTAGGTTCGCCGCAGGTTTTTATAGCGTCGGGTACCCCCATAAATGATCTAATAAAGGTTTAACCCCCTTGATCGCCCCCCAGGTAACCCTTTCACCCCCTATCACCACTGTCGCTAAGCGATCATTTTTCTGATCGCTGTCTTAGCATCGGTGATGCAGATCGGTAGCCAGTAATTTTTTTTAGGTTCGCCGCAGGTTTTTATAGCGTCAGGTACCCCCATATATTATCTAATAAAGGTTTTAACCCCCTAATTGCCCCTAGTTAACCCTTTCACCAGTAATCATCATATAAGTGTTACGGGTGACACTGGTTAGTTAGTTTGCTTTTTATAGTGTCAGGGCACCCGCCGTATATAACCCAATAAAGGTTTAACCCCCTGATCGCCCGGCGGGTGATATCAATTAGGTTTTAGCGTCAGAGAGGGTCTGCGTCACACCCCAGGCAGCGTCAGGTTAGTGCCAGTAACGCTAACACCCATGCGTGAAGCATACACCCCCCTTAGTGGTATAGTATCTGAACAGATCAATATCTGATCTGATCAGATCTATACTAGCGTCCCTAGCAGTTTAGGGTTCCCAAAAACGCAGTGTTAGCGGGATCAGCCCAGATACATGCTAGCACCTGCGTTTTGCCCCTCCGTCCAGCCCAGGCCACCCAAGTGCAGTATCGATCGATCACTGTCACTTGCAAAACACAACACACATAACTGCAGCGTTCGCAGAGACAGGCCTGATCCCTGCGACTCCAGTGCTGTAGGAGGTGATTTCACCACCACAGTTAAAAAAAAAAAGCATATATGCCGAAGCATTGGGGCAGCAGGGGCGGAGGAGTGATTTTGCTCCTAATGCCGCGTACATACGGTCGAAATTCCGACGGAGGCTTGCCCGTGGAAAAGTCCGACCATGTGTGTGCGGCATAACTTTTTTGCGGGAGGATGCCCCCATGCTTCGGCATATATAAATGGTGCATGTATGCCCATCATTAGAAGTGGGTGGATGAAGGGCGGTATTCTAATGGTGGGCATACCCACCGATCAATCTCTTTTTTCGTTCAGCCACCTGGCTGCATGAAAAAAAAAGATTACAATACATGTCCAACAAGGACCAGCAACGTACTGGTATGTTGCTGGACTTTGAATGGTTATACCAGATTGATGCCTGCGGGTTTAGGTATCATCTTGGTATCATTCTTTTCAGCCAGCGGCCGGCTTTCATGTAAAAGCAATCCTAGTGGCTAATTAGCCTCTGGACTGCTTTTACAAGCAGTGGAAGGGAATGTCCCCCCCCCAGATATAAAAAGCGCCATTGGGAAATTGGGAAAGCATTTTATCACACCGATCTTGGTGTGGTCAGATGCTTTGAGGGCAGAGGAAAGATCTAGGGTCCAGACCCCAGTTTTTTCAAAAAAACAGTACCTGTCACTACCTATTACTATCATAGGGGATATTTACATTCCCTGAGATAACAATAAAAATGATAAAAAAAAAAAATATGGAAGGAACAATTTAAAAATATAATAAAAAAGCAAAATTAATAATATAAAAAAAAAAAAAAAAAAAAAAAAAAAAAAAAAAGCACCCCTGTCCTGCCCTGCTCTTGCCAATGGTGAACGCAAGCGTCGGTCTGGCGTCATATGTAAACAGCAATTGCACCATGCATGTGAGGTATCACCGCGAAGGTCAGATCGAGTGCAGTAATTTTAGCAGTAGACCTCCTCTGTAAATCTAACGGGGTAACCTGTAAAGGCTTTTAAAGGCTTTTAAAAATGTATGTAGTTTGTCGCCAATGCGCGTTTGTGCGAAATTTTAAAGCATGTCGTGTTTGGTATCTATGTACTCGGCCTAAGATCATCTTTTTTATTTCATCAAACATTTGGGCAATATAGTGTGTTTTAGTGCATTAAAATAAAAAAAAGTGTATTTTTTCCCAAAAAAATGCGTTTGAAAAATCGCTGCGCAAATACTGTGTAGAAAAAAAAAATGCAACACCCACCATTTTATTCTGTAGGGCCTTTGCTTTAAAAATATATATAATGTTTGGGGGTTCAACATAATTTTCCTGCAAAAAAAAATATGTTTTCATGTAAACAAAAAGTGTCAAAAAGGTCTTCAAGTGGTTAGAAGAGTGGATGTAAGCTTCCTAATGTTGTGTATAAAATGCCAGAACAGTTCAAAACCCCCCCAAATGACCCCATTTTGGAAAGTAGACACCCCAAGCTATATACTGAGAGGCATGTCGAGTCCATGGAATATTTTATATGTTGACACAAGTTGCGGAAAAAAGACAATTATTTTTTTTTTTTGCACAAAGTTGTCACTAAATGATATATTGCTCAAACATGCCATGGGCATATGTGGAATTACACCCCAAAATACATTCTGTTGCTTCTCCTGAGTATGGGGATACCACATGTGTGAGACTTTTTGGGAGCCTAGCCGCGTACGGGACCCCAAAAACCAATCACCGCCTTCAGGCTTTCTAAGGGTGTAAATTTTTGATTTCACTTCTCACTGCCTATCACAGTTTTGGAGGCCATGGAATGCCCAGATGGCACAAAACCCCCCCAAATGACCCCATTTTGGAAAGTAGACACCCCAAGCTATTTGCTGAGAGGTATTGTGAGTATTTTGCAGATCTCGCTTTTTGTCACAAAGTTTTGAAAATTGAAAAAAAAAAAAAAATTCTTTCTTCATTTTCAAAAACAAATGAGAGCTGTAAAATACTCACCATGCCTCTCAGCAAACAGCTTGGGGTGTCTACTTTCCAAAATGGGGTCATTTGGGGGGGTTTTGTGCTATTTTGGCATTTTATGGCCTTCGAAACTGTGATAGGTAGTGAGGAGTTAAATCAAAAATTTGTGCCTAGAAATCCTGAAGGCGGTGATTGGTTTTCGGGGTCCCGTACGCGGCTAGGCTCCTAAAAAGTCCCACACATGTGGTATCCCCGTACTCAGGAGAAGCAGCAAAATGTATTTTGGGGTGCAATTCTACATATAACCATGGCATGTGTGAGCAATATATCATTTAGTGACAACTTTTTGTAATTTTTTATTTATTTTTTGTCATTATTCAATCACTTGGGACAAAAAAATAAAAATATTCAATGGGCTCAACAGGCCTCTCAGCAATTTCCTTGGGGTGTCTACTTTCTAAAATGGGGTCATTTGGGGGGGTTTTGTGCTATTTTGGCATTTTATGGCCTTCAAAACTGTGATAGGTAGTGAGGAGTGAAATCAAAAATTTGCGCCCTTAGAAATCCTGAAGGCGGTGCTTGGTTTCCGGGGGCCCGTACGTGGCTAGGCTCCTAAAAAGTCCCACACATGTGGTATCCCCGTACTCAGGAGAAGCAGCAAAATGTATTTTGGGGTGTAATTCCACATATAACCATGGTGTGTGTGAGCAATATATAATTTAGTGACAACTTTTTGTAATTTTTTTTTTTTTTTGTCATTATTCAATCACTTCGGACAAAAAAAAAAAAATATTCAATGGGCTCAACATGCCTCTCAGCAATTTCCTTGGGGTGTCTACTTTCCAAAATGGGGTCATTTGGGGGGGGGGGGGTTTTGTACTGCCCTGCCATTTTAGCACCTCAAGAAATGAGATAGGCAGTCATAAATTTAAAGCTGTGTAAATTCCAGAAAATGTACCCTAGTTTGTAAACGCTATAACTTTTGCGCAAACCAATAAATATACACTTATTGACATTTTTTTTACTAAAGACGTGGCTGAATACATTTTGGCCTAAATGTATGACTAAAATTGAGTTTATTCGATTTTTCTTATAACAAAAAGTAGAAAATATCATTTTTTTTCAAAATTTTCGGTCTTTTTCCGTTTATATCGCAAAAAATAAAAATCGGGGGGCAATCAAATACTATTAAAAGAAAGCTCTATTTGTGGGAAGAAAAGGACGCAAATTTCTTTTGGGTACAACATTGCATGTCCGCACAATTTACAGTTAAAGCAGCGCAGTGCAAAATTCTGAATTCACCTCTGGTCCTTTAGCTACCAAATGGTCCGGGGCTTAAGTGGTTAACTAGCCTTGCAGGAAAAATTTAATTTTTGCATGTGTGCGCTATAATCTGTTTTGTACCATTTTGGTCCCTTTTGCTAATTTCGTGTTTGGTGAGCATAGATTCCGAGCATGCGTGTTTGTACTTTCAACTTTTGTGTAACGGATTTGTGTACCGACCATACGAAACTCTGACGTGCAATCGTTGTCCGCCAAAAATTTACTAGCCTGTCATCCAACATTTGTTGGCCGAAAATTGGACAACAATTTTCAAAAGGAGCGTACTAACGGTAAGATTTTAGGACAACAGTCTGTCAACAGCCATTCCTATTCCAACAATTGAACCGTGTGTACGAGGCTTTAGCCTATGTGTCCATGCACATTAGGGAGTTTACTGGCATATTTTCAGAGGAGCGTTTTGAAGCAAAAAAAAAGTCGCTCTTTTGAGAGGAGCTTTTAGGCAGAAAAAAAAAAACACTTAATGCTCATAAATGCGGTGTTTAGGAGAGTGTACCCTAAAAAATTCTCAATTCCTTCAAATAACAAACCTGTGAGATGCCCTCACCCTGCCTGTGAAATGGTGCATCTGTATGATGTATACGATGTACAAAATACTGCAGCAGGACTGACATTTACAAAGAAGATGAATACCATGAAAATTTCCGGTAAATTACATTTCCCTTCCAGCTTGATTTTAGTTGTACCAGGAGCCCCTAGCAGACAGCTGAAAGACTGAATTGGCATGTGTAGCGGGGATGTTACAGGTGTCTGAGTGTAATCAGGCTCAGATGCACTATTGCTAGTGTAGCGCTACCCCCAGTTAAGAGAGCCGCTGGTTTGTTTTCTCGGGCCCTGTATACAGCACCGCCAACCCCCGGCAATCTGACTCGACCCACTCTGGCACAGTTAGTCTAGGGATAGCTTCCTATCACTTTCAGGTGTATGATACTTAACAGTTCCTAAATAGACAGACAACACTCTGAGGCAGGAATATGAATAGGTAATAGCTTTACTATAAAATGGTGGCATAAAAACATGACATGCAACACTTACATGGGTCTGCAGAACCCTGTATCAACCAATGCTACAGAGGCAGCACTATAAAATGGCGCCGCGCAGTATCCACCACGCGGAGCTATTATGGCGTGCGCGCCCTAAGACACAGCAACACAAACTTTATAACGTTCCCCACCTATGTCAGGCCTGACAGTGTATGAAATAGTCCCCTTTCCCTAAGGGAGTAAGATTTTCTTCACCGGCCAGCTTTCGTTGGTGCACTTGAAGAAATTAACCAATTGTAATCCAAAAAGGTGGTAACTCGTAGCAACAGTATGCAAACAGGGGGGGGGGCAGGCACCTCAACTCCGTCCCAACCACCCGACCCCCAAAGAACACCGGTGAGCGAACAGTGGGCCCAGGCAGTCTATAGGCCTGAATATAACTCAGTCTATGGATATGGGCTGGTGCCCGCTCACCGTTCCAGGCGCGATTCCAGCCTGGGTCTTCCACCGCGTGTGTCCGTCGCACACAGCGTCTGCAACCGATCGGGTCCCCGATCCAACTGGAGTCCTACACTGACGATCCAGGATCCACCCAGGCTTTGCAGGATGGTGAAAGGCTCTTCGGACTTCGGGTAAGGCCTTAGGCTTCAGGCCTTACCTGACAGCAGATCCGCGCAGGATGACTTGTTGCTTGAAGCGCGTTGTCCCAAGAGAGCGAGCTTCCCCCCGCCCTTCTCTTAAGTAACCTCTCCCATGAGTCTCTGCGGCGGAACCTCCGCCCTGAGGCCGAATGGGGCTCTGGGTACTGTAGTCCCGGGGCCTTAAAGAAGACCCCGCTACACACTCCCCCCACCTGAACTCTTTGGTCCCCAAAGATAACATAATCTCCAACTGCAATCCTTCATATGATGTCGGCAGAGGAAATTCCCACCAAAAACGAGGCAGTGAACTCCCCTGCCCACAGGACACACTAACATTAGTATCCTGTCTAACTGTGCCAGAGAGTGAGCTGGGGCTGCCTCCCACCAAATGAACAGCGGGAGGGTCATGGTCTTCCATACTCCTTCTAGCAGTGACTACAGTGTCTTCCGCACTTTCATCCATCTGTGGGTAGGTTAGTCTCCTGGGAGGTTTTATTGCCCTCCGCTTCCTCTGTCCTCTTGGGCTTTCTGTTGGAGCCGACTCTTCTTCTGTTGCTAACTCAGGACTTCCCCCTTCCTCGGGAACATCCGGTTCCGGAGCAGGAAGGTACATGGCTTCTCTTGGATCTTCCTTTTCAGATGGTTCACTGGCACTTTCCAAAGCATCCAACCAAGGACAGGAAGGGATAAACTCTGTTGCTTCTGCATTCAGTGTGGAGTTCCGTAAGAATGATGGGCACCCGGTTGACTCCTTCACGGGGGCCCGCTGAAGTTTTCCGGCGGCTTGCGGTTGTTCATCTTCCTCTTTTTGGGACTGGAACACACTCTGGCCGCGTGACCAACTCTTCCATAGTTGAAACAGATCATATCCCCCCTATCTTCCAGGGATGCGGGTGCTGAAGTATTTGGAAACAACTCCTTCCTTGGGCTGTTCCTCTCAGGTACCCTTGACTCCTTTTTCATCAGGGAGGTCAACATTCCCAACACTTGGGACATCTGTGACTTTAAGGTATCCACCTCTGCGTCTCTTTCTAAGGTCGTGGCGGCCCTGACCATCACTGGAGGGGGCTGCACCAGCTTAACTGGTTGGCTCTTTTTCTTCTCCTCCAGCATAGCTTCTTCTTCTCTGACTACTCGGATCAAGTCAGGGTACTCCAGGCTCTTCCTGTCCTGACTTGTACTTAGCGCCAGTGCGATGGGATCCAGGGGTTGAGATCCTCTCATGACCTGCTGGACCCGGGCCTCACCCACCTTCTTCGGGTCAATCCCCTTCTTTAAGATCATCTTGTGCAGTATTTTATCTAGACGCATCATAAACTCTGATAGCTTCTCCCCTGCCTTCTGGTAGCAGTGCTCTAGTTGGTAGGTAAGCTCAGTGATCTTTTCTGTTCCTCCAAACACATTCTGAAGAATGTCTAGATAGTCTTGCGCAACACAGTCTTTCTTGCTCATCTTAAGGTTGCGTATGGCCTCTAGGGCAGGCCCCTTTAAGCTCTCAGCAATTCTCTGCTTCTTTCTGTGGTCTGGGACTTCCCACTCCTCTAAGGCCTGAGTAGTGCCATCTAACCACTCCTCAAATCCTTCCTCTCCTGAAGGTACAGGCTTCCTTCCTGAAAACATTCCAAGTTTCCGGTATCCTGACATTTGGTAATCCGCAGGATCTATCTTGCAGCGCGCTATGATTTCCCCTAGGACCACGCATAATTCTGTGCTGAGAGCGCCCTGTGGCGACCCAGGATTCATCTCTGTCTTCACATCTTTTAAGTCGGGTGGAGCGCGTATTAACCACTTAAGCCCCGGACCATTTTGTAGCTAAAGGACCAGAGGTGATTTCAGAATTTTGCACTGCGCTGCTTTAACTGTAAATTGTGCGGACATGCAATGTTGTACCCAAACGAAATTTGCGTCCTTTTCTTCCCACAAATAGAGCTTTCTTTTAATGGTATTTGATTGCCTCTCCGATTTTTATTTTTTGCGATATAAACAAAAATAGACCGAAAATTTTGAAAAAAAATGATATTTTCTACTTTTTGTTATAAGAAAAATTGAATAAACTCAATTTTAGTCATACATTTAGGCCAAAATGTATTCAGCCACATGTCTTTAGTGAAAAAAATGTCAATAAGCGTATATTTATTGGTTTGCGCAAAAGTTATAGCGTCTACAAACTAGGGTACATTTTCTGGAATTTACACAGCTTTTAGTTTATGACTGCCTATCTCATTTCTTGAGGTGCTAAAATGGCAGGGCAGTACAACCCCCCCCCCCCCCCCAAATGACCCCATTTTGGAAAGTAGACATCCCAAGGAAATTGCTGAGAGGCATGTTGAGCCCATTGAATATTTTTTTTTTTTTGTCTCAAGTGATTGAATAATGACTAAAAAAAAAAAAAAATTACAAAAAGTTGTCACTAAATGATATATTGCTCACACACACCATGGTTATATGTGGAATTGCACCCCAAAATACATTTTGCTGCTTCTCCTGAGTACGGGGATACCACATGTGTGGGACTTTTTAGGAGCCTAGCCGCGTACGGGCCCCCGGAAACCAAGCACCGCCTTCAGGATTTCTAAGGGCGCAAATTTTTGATTTCACTCCTCACTACCTATCACAGTTTTGAAGGCCATAAAATGCCAAAATAGCACAAAACCCCCCCAAATGACCCCATTTTAGAAAGTAGACACCCCAAGGAAATTGCTGAGAGGCCTGTTGAGCCCATTGAATATTTTTTTTTTGTCCCAAGTGATTGAATAATGACAAAAAAAAAATACAAAAATTTGTCACTAAATGATATATTGCTCACACATGCCATGGTTATATGTAGAATTACACCCCAAAATACATTTTGCTGCTTCTCCTGAGTACGGAGATACCACATGTGTGGGACTTTTTAGGAGCCTAGCCGCGTACAGGACCCCGAAAACCAAGCACCGCCTTCAGGATTTCTAGGCACAAATTTTTGATTTCACTCCTCACTACCTATCACAGTTTCGAATGCCAAAATAGCACAAAACCCCCCCAAATGACCCCATTTTGGAAAGTAGACACCCCAAGCTATTTGCTGAGAGGCATGGTGAGTATTTTACAGCTCTCATTTGTTTTTGAAAATGAAGAAAGAAATTTTATTTTTTTATTTTTTTTAAATTTTCAAAACTTTGTGACAAAAAGCGAGATCTGCAAAATACTCACAATACCTCTCAGCAAATAGCTTGGGGTCTCTATTTTCCAAAATTGGGGGGTTTTGTGCCATCTGGGCATTCCATGGCCTCCGAAACTGTGATAGGCAGTGAGAAGTGAAATCAAAAATTTACACCCTTAGAAAGCCTGAAGGCGGTGCTTGGTTTTTGGGGTCCCGTACGCGACTAGGCTCCAAAAAATTCTCACACATGTGGTATCCCCGTACTCAGGAGAAGCAGCAGAATGTATTTTGGGGTGTAATTCCACATATGCCCATGGCATGTTTGAGCAATATATCATTTAGTGACAACTTTGTGCAAAAAAATAAATAAAAAATTGTCTTTTTTCCGCAACTTGTGTCAACATATAAAATATTCCATGGACTCGACATGCCTCTCAGTATATAGCTTGGGGTGTCTACTTTCCAAAATGGGGTCATTTGGCGGGGTTTTGAACTGTTCTGGCATTTTATACACAACATTAGGAAGCTTACATCCACTCTTCTAACCACTTGAAGACAAAGCCCTTTTTGACACTTTTTGTTTACATGAAAACATATTTTTTTTGCAAGAAAATTATGTTGAACCCCCAAACATTATATATATTTTTAAAGCAAAGGCCCTACAGATTAAAATGGTGGGTGTTGCATTTTTTTTTATACACAGTATTTGCGCAGCGATTTTTCAAACGCATTTTTTGGGGGAAAAATACACTTTTTTAAATTTTAATGCACTAAAACACACTATATTGCCCAAATGTTTGATGAAATAAAAAAGATGATCTTAGGCCGAGTACATAGATACCAAACACGACATGCTTTAAAATTTTGCACAAACGCGCATTGGCGACAAACTACATACATTTTTAAAAGCCTTTACAGGTTACCCCGTTAGATTTACAGAGGAGGTCTACTGCTAAAATTACTGCCCTCGATCTGACCTTCGCGGTGATACCTCACATGCATGGTGCAATTGCTGTTTATATATGATGCCAGACCGACGCTTGCGTTCGCCATTGGGCAAGAGCAGGGCAGGACAGGGGTGCTTTTTTTTTTTTATTATTAATTTTGCTTTTTTATTTTATTTTTAAATTGTTCCTTCCATATTTTTTTTTTATCATTTTTATTGTTATCTCAGGGAATGGAAATATCCCCTATGATAGCAATAGGTAGTGACAGGTACTCTTTTTTGAAAAAACTGGGGTCTTCCAGACCCTAGATCTTTCCTCTGCCCTCAAAGCATCTGACCACACCAAGATCGGTGTGATAAAATGCTTTCCCAATTTCCCACTGGCGCTTTTTATATCCGGGGGGGGACATTCCCTCCCACTGCTTGTAAAAGCAGTCCAGAGGCTAATTAGCCACTAGGATTGCTTTTACATGAAAGCCGGCCGCTGGCTGAAAAGAATGATACCAAGATGATCCCTAAACCCGCAGGCATCATTCTGGTATACCAGTACGTTGCTGGTCCTTGTTGGACATGTATTGTAATCTTTTTTTTTCATGCAGCCAGTTGGCTGAACGAAAAAAGAGATTGATCGGTGGGTATGCCCACCATTAGAATACCGCCCTTCATCCACCCACTTCTAATGATAGGCATCCATGCACCATTTATATATGCCGAAGCATGGGCGCATCCTCCCGCAAAAAAGTTATGGCTCACACACATGGTCGGACTTTTCCACGGGCAAGCCTCCGTCGGAATTTCGACCGTATGTACGCGGCATTAGGAGCAAAATCGCTCCTCCACCCCTGCTGCCCCAATGCTTCGGCATATATGCTTTTTTTTTTTAACTGTGGTGGTGAAATCACCTCCTACAGCACTGGAGTCGCAGGGATCAGGCCTGTCTCTGCGAACGCTGCAGTTATGTGTGTTTTTGTTTTGTAAGTGACAGTGATCGATCGATACTGCACTTGAGTGGCCTGGGCTGGACGGAGGGGCAAAACGCAGGTGCTAGCAGGTATCTGGGCTGATCCCGCTAACACTGCGTTTTTGGGAACCCTAAACTGCTGGGGACGCTAGTATAGATCTGATCAGATCAGATATTGATCTGATCAGATACTATACCACTAAGGGGGTGTATGCTTCACGCGTGGGTGTTAGCGTTACTGGCACTAACCTGACGCTGCCTGGGGTGTGACGCAGACCCTCTCTGACGCTAAAACCTAATTGATATCACCCGCTGGGCGATCAGGGGGTTAAACCTTTATTGGGTTGTATATACGGCGGGTGCCCTGACACTATAAAAAGCAAACGAACTAACCAGCGTCACCCGTAACACTTATATGGTGATCACTGGTGAAAGGGTTAACTAGGGGCAATTAGGGGGTTAAAACCTTTATTAGATAATATATGGGGGTACCTGACGCTATAAAAACCTGCGGCGAACCTAAAAAAAATTACTGGCTACCGATCTGCATCACCGATGCTAAGACAGCGATCAGAAAAATGATCGCTTAGCGACAGTGGTGATAGGGGGTGAAAGGGTTACCTGGGGGGCGATCAAGGGGGTTAAACCTTTATTAGATAATTTATGGGGGTACCTGACGCTATAAAAACCTGCGGCGAACCTAAAAAAAATTACTGGCTACCGATCTGCATCACCGACACTAAGACAGCGATCAGAAAATTGATCGCTCAGTGACAGTGGTGATAGGGGGTGAAAGGGTTACCTGGGGGGCGATCAAGGGGGTTAAACCTTTATTAGATAATTTATGGGGGTACCTGACGCTATAAAAACCTGCGGCGAACCTAAAAAAAATTACTGGCTACCGATCTGCATCACAGACACTAAGACAGCGATCAGAAAAATGATCGCTTAGCGACAGTGGTGATAGGGGGTGAAAGGGTTACCTGGGGGGCGATCAAGGGGTTAAACCTTTATTCGATAATTTATGGGGGTACCTGACGCTATAAAAACCTGCGGCGAACCTAAAAAAAATTACTGGCTACCGATCTGCATCACCGACACTAAGACAGCGATCAGAAAATTGATCGCTCAGTGACAGTGGTGATAGGGGGTGAAAGGGTTACCTGGGGGGCGATCAAGGGGGTTAAACCTTTATTAGATAATTTATGGGGGTACCTGACGCTATAAAAACCTGCGGCGAACCTAAAAAAAATTACTGGCTACCGATCTGCATCACCGACACTAAGACAGCGATCAGAAAAATGATCGCTTAGCGACAGTGGTGATAGGGGGTGAAAGGGTTACCTGGGGGGCGATCAAGGGGTTAAACCTTTATTCGATAATTTATGGGGGTACCTGACGCTATAAAAACCTGCGGCGAACCTAAAAAAAATTACTGGGTACCGATCTGCATCACCGACGCTAAGACAGCGATCAGAAAAATGATCGCTTAGCGATAGTCGTGATAGGGGGTGAAAGGGTTACCTGGGGGGCGATTAAGGGGGTTAAACCTTTATTAGGTAATATATGGGGGTACCCGACGCTATAAAAAGCTGCGGCGAACCTAAAAAAAATAACTGGCTACCGATCTGCATCACCGACGCTAAGACAGCGATCAGAAAAATGATCGCTTAGCGACAGTGGTGATAGGGGGTGAGAGGGTTACCTGGGGGGCGATCAAGGGGGTTAAACCTTTATTAGATCATTTATGGGGGTACCCGACGCTATAAAAACCTGCGGCAAACCTAAAAAAAATTACTGGCTACCGATCTGCATCACCGACGCTAAGACAGCGATCAGAAAAATGATTGCTTAGCGACGGCGGTGCTAGGGGGTGAAAGGGTTATCTGGGGGGTGATCAGGGGGTTAAACCTTTATTAGGGGGGGGGTTAGGGGGCTGCACTGGACCTAAAACTAACTTTAGTGACACTTTTACTGTCACAAATTTCACTGATTGCAGTGATCAGTAAATAAATGGTCACTGCAATCAGTGACACTGTAACTGGGGGCTGGGGGGTGATCTGGGGGGGGCCTGGGGGGGCGATTTGTGTGCCTATGTGTCCTGGTGTCAGTGTAGTGTTAGTGTACTGACCTGTGTGTCTTCTCTTGTACAGCGCTCGGTATATGTGAGCGCCGCATGAGAGATGACATCACTTCCTCCTGCTTCCTCTGCCTGTGTAAACATTACACAGCAGAGGGAGCATTTCCATTCGCCGGGAGCGATCGCGGGGGGGGTGGCCGGAATCGAATGGCCGCCCCCTCATGTCAGATCGCTCCCCAACGAATAACGACCGCTCACTGTATAGGAGGGGGGTCCGATCGGACCCCCCAACTGTACAAAGGCAATCACGTACACTGTACGTGATTGTGCCTGTCGGTGCCATTCTGCCGACGTATATATACAGTGAGCGGTCGTTAAGTGGTTAACTTAAAGATTTGTTTATCCGCCGTTTCTATGCTCGGCTTCTTGAAGTCTTCTGAGACTCCATCCTTCCACTTCACCAGTACATATGTCAAAGGAGGTTCTGATCTGACATCCACTATATATGCTTTTTGTTGCGGGGACAGTGACGCCACAAACTGTTTCACTGCATCATCTTGCCAGGTCCCTGCAAGTTCTATGATCACTACTTCATGTGGATCTGTTTTTACTACTGCACACCACTTTGCTATTTCTAGTGGGTCCATGCTGGTTCCTTTTGGCTGCTATTTGCTGCAACAGAATCCCGGACTCAAGAGCCCCCACGTGTAGCGCTACCCCCAGTTAAGAGAGCCGCTGGTTTGTTTTCTCGGGCCCTGTATACAGCACCGCCAACCCCTGGCAATCTGACTCGACCCACTCTGGCACAGTTAGTCTAGGGATAGCTTCCTATCACTTTCAGGTGTATGATACTTAACAGTTCCTAAATAGACAGACAACACTCTGAGGCAGGAATATGAATAGGTAATAGCTTTACTATAAAATGGTGGCATAAAAACCTGACATGCAACACTTACATGGGTCTGCAGAACCCTGTATCAACCAATGCTACAGAGGCAGCACTATAAAATGGCGCCGCGCAGTATCCACCACGCAGAGCTATTATGGAGTGCGCGCCCTAAGACACAGCAACACAAACTTTATAACTTTCCCCACCTATGTCAGGCCTGACAGTGTATGAAATAGTCCCCTTTCCCTAAGGGAGTAAGATTTTCTTCACCGGCCAGCTTTCGTTGGTGCACTTGAAGAAATGAACCAATTGTAATCCAAAAAGGTGGTAGCAACAGTATGCAAACAGGGGGGGGGGGGGCAGGCACCTCAACTCCGTCCCAACCACCCGATCCCCAAAGAACACCGGTGAGTGAACAGTGGGCCCAGGCAGTCTATAGGCCTGAATATAACTCAGTCTATGGATATGGGCAGGTGCCCGCTCACCGTTCCAGGCGCGATCCCAGCCTGGGTCTTCCACCGCGTGTGTCCGTCGCACACAGCGTCTGCAACCGATCGGGTCCCCGATCCAACTGGAGTCCTTCACTGACGATCCAGGATCCACCCAGGCTTTGCAGGACGGTGAAAGGCTCTTCGGACTTCGGGTAAGGCCTTAGGCTTCAGGCCTTACCCCACAGCAGATCCGCGCAGGATGACTTGTTGCTTGAAGCGCGTTGTCCCAAGAGAGCGAGCTTCCCACCGCCCTTCTCTTAAGTAACCTCTCCCATGAGTCTCCGCGGCGGAACCTCCGCCCTGAGGCCGAATGGGGCTCTGGGTACTGTAGTCCCGGGGCCTTAAAGAAGACCCCGCTGCACTAGGGTCTATGGACTATATTTTCCTGTGGAGGAGATCAATGGTGCCTAGTTCCCTGCAGTCTATAGGTGGGGCTGTCGCCATAGACTGGGGTTGAACCATCGTTGCAAGGTTGTACCTTTTTGTGTCCCCTCTCGGCGGTGGTACGGTGGGGCGGGGAACCCGCTGTGCCTGCTGGGAGGGGGTAAAAAGGGGCGTCCATCTTCCACACGGGATCCGAGTCCCAGGCACTGTTCTCCCGCACCCAGGTGCCCTTGGCCTGGGTGTAGGGGATTGAATGCCATCCCAGGCACCTTCAGCCTGGGGTGAGGTACTGCTGGAGAAGGCCTGGGGCCCAGTACCTTCGACTGGGTCCCGCGAGGGATCGAGGAATCCTAGGGGTCCACCGAGTGAGGGAACCCGAATTTAGGATGAGGGGGACCAGAGAGGTTACCCTTCCCGAAGATCCATTGCAGCAATTTGGTGACGGTGGGGCCTCTGGTGACCGTCCGGATGGATTTCTTCTCCCTGACAGGGGTCGCAACCTTTTGAAGGTAGTCCACGTTCTCATGGTCTGTGGCAGGGACCCAACGTGAATCAGGTCAGTGGCAGAGACCATACAACCAGGTCTGTGGCAGGGACCTTATTTCACCCGGTTCGTAGCAGGGACCAACCTCACGGTCGGTGGCAGCGACTGTGCACCATAACTGTTGTGAAGTCCTAACAATTTAGCTTCATTGATAGGATTGTGCCTGGACCTCCTTCCCACTTTGTTCTGAACTGTTCTGTGTCTGACCAGTCGCTCTCAAAGGACTATTTATTGCTCTGAAGAATAAATAAGTGTTGGACTTTCAGTGGTGTGGAACTTGACTTTCTGGGAGCTAAAGGGTCCTCCCTCCACCTGCGTGGAGGGTGGGAGTCATTCTCAAGGGAAGTTTTGGCTCTGGACGGGGACACAGGCCCGAAGGTAATTGGTTATAGCTCACACCTCTGCACACAGGAGGATACGAGCTGGTGGTGCGCCACACTCTACTCCCTGGTCCCCTAGACGAGAACCATTGACCGAGAAGAGAAAGAGGGAGTGAGAGGTGAGGTCGCTACACATGCATCACTGGCTTTCTAAAAACAAGCTGGTTGAACACCCAAATTTATTTGCCAGTTTATTTGCCAGTTTGCTAAACGCCAGACAGTCAAAGTTTGGAACAAAGTCCACATTTCCCCTTCGATCCAAAACGTCATCCCTACTAGAAGCACCTTGATGCTTTGGGATATGTTGGCCCACTGAGTAAGCACATATTGGGGTTGATTTACCAAAACTGGAGCACTCAGAATCTGGTGAAGCTGGGCATAGAAGCCAATCAGCTTTTAACTTCAGCTTGCTCAATTCATCTTTGACAATAAAACCTGGAAGCTGATTGGTTTCAATGCAGAGCTGCACCAGATTTTGCGCTCTCCAGTTTAAGTCAATCCCCTTCGGAGGAAAAGTGTTGAGGTGCTTTCTAAATCAGGGGTTCTTAAACTTTAAAATCTGAGGATGCAAATTTTTTTATTGTATACCAAACAAAAGCCTTGTACACACGATTGGACTTTTCCGTAGATTCCAACCTGATCACCACCCCACATACCTCCACTCCGATCACACCCCCCACATACCCCCAACCTGATCACACACCCCCACTCCGATAACATCCCCCCACATACCCCCAACCTGATCACACCCCCCCATACACCCACTATGATCACATATCCCCAACCTGATCATACCCCCAACCTGATCACACACCCCCACATAGACCCACTATGATCAAACCGCCACATTTGCACCACCTGATTACCCCCCACAAACCCCCAACCTGATCCTGATCACACCCCCTAAATACCCCCAACCTGATCACACCCACCCCCACATACCCCCACCACAATCACACCCCCCCACATACACCCAATCCAAACACCCCCCACATACCCCCCAACTTGATCACACCCCCCACATACCCCCACTACGATCACACCCCCAACCTGATCACACTCCCCCACATACCCTCACTCTGATTACACCCCCCATATACCCCCAACCTGATCACACCCCTTCACATACACCCATTATGATCACACCTCCAACCTAATCACCCCCCACATACCCCCACTACGATCACCCCCCCACATACCCCCCAACCTGATCACACACCCCCACATACCCCCCAACCTGATCAAACACCCCACATACCCCCCAACCTGATCTCACCCCTCCACATACACCCACTGTGACCCCCCCTCATACCCCCAGTCCAAACACCCCCCCACATACCCCCACTATGATCACACCCCAAACATACCCCCAACCTGATCTAACCCCTCCACATACCCCCACTACGATCACACCATCAATGTTTCTATACCAGAAGAGGTGCTGACGTCAATGGCAGGATTCACCTTCACTGTATACATTATATATACTGTATGAGCTCTTGTGGTACCAGAAGATGCAGAATTATTACATTGTATTGCAGTGCCACCACTGCAGCTCATGGGAACCAAGATTTAGTGGCTAAATAATATTAATGCTGGCTGAAGATCAATTATGTTAGAGGTAAGGGCATACTAATTCTTCACCAGAAATATAGCTGTTACAGTGGTTTATTATACTGTACCTGTTTTTAGAGCTGTAATAAAGTAGGACAGTGCAAGGATTTTTGTCTACCTTGGCGAAAGTGCATTTTGCTGCTCCCCTCGTTCATTCAGCACACCCCCACACCATCCTCCTGATCACACCCCCCAAATACCCCTGTTCCGATCACCCCCCCACATACCCCCAATTCGATCACCCCCCCCCCCCCACATACCCCCAACCTGATCACACCACCCATACCCCCAACCTGATCTCACCCCTCCACACACACCCACTGCGATCCCACACCCCCACATACCCCCCAGTTCAAACACCCCCCCACATACCCCCACTATGATCACACCCCAAACATACCCCCAACCTGATCACCCCCCATATACCCTCACTCTGATCACCCCCCCACATACTCCCAACCTGATCACACCCCCCTCATATCCCCACTAAGATCACACTCCTAACCTGAACACACCCCCTCACATACACCCACTACGATCACACCCCTCACATACCCTCACTCTGATCACACCCCGCACATACCTCCAACCTGATCACACACCCCCACATACCCCCCAGTCCAAACACACCCCCACATACCCCCACTATGATCACACCCCAAACCTACCCCCAACCTGATCACCCCCCACATACCCTCACTCTGATCACACCCCCCCACATACTCCCAATCTGATCACACCCCCCACATACCCTCACTCTGATCACACCCCCCACATACTCCCAATCTGATCACACCCCCCACATACCCTCACTCTGATCACACCCCCCCACATACTCCCAATCTGATCACACCCCCCACATACCCCCACTAAGATCACACCCCCTCACAAACACCCACTACGATCACACCCCACACATACCCCCAACCTGATCTAACCCCTCCACATACCCTCACTCTGATCACACCCCCCCACATACTCCCAATCTGATCACACCCCCCACATACCCTCACTCTGATCACACCCCCCCACATACTCCCAATCTGATCACACCCCCCACATACCCTCACTCTGATCACACCCCCCCCACATACTCCCAATCTGATCACACCCCCCACATACCCCACTAAGATCACACCCCCTCACAAACACCCACTATGATCACACCCCTCACATACCCTCACTCTGATCACACCCCACACATACCTCCAACCTGATCTAACCCCCTCCACATACACCCACTATGATCACACCCCCACATACCCCCAATCCAAACACCCCCCCCCCCACATACCCCCACTACGATAATACCATACCATAAGTATTTCTGTATATGTGTATGGCTATACACAATTTCCATAAAGACGAGTACTCTATGGTCATGCACAGTCCATTTTATTTAGTAAGCATATTTCTCCATTAATATGCTTATATGTTTAATGCTCCAAATTTGTTGGGTCTTTTTTTTATTTGTGGTATTGATTGATTATTCTTTTTATTTCTATTGATTATTCTTGTCTGGTGGTATGATGTATTATGTAATGTGTCTTGTATAATATGTCTGTATTTTTCAAATTGAAAATTTTGTTAAATAAAATCTACCAGTAATAAAAAAAAAAAAATGTATACCAAACTGGGACTCAAGAAAATAATCATTACCAAAATGTCAGCAAAGACCAATAACAATGGCTGTATTACACCTTGCAGATACTCTTCACCATTATTTTAAGCTTTATTAAAGCTGAGAGAAAGACATTCTTTCTTAAATTTTCTTTTTAGCGTTTTCAACAAGTAGGGTCTCTTAAACCTCACAACCTTATCTGTGTAATTTCCTCCGCTTCCCCCGCCTTTCATGTGCTCTTGTCCCCCTTACATGTCTGTGCTGTCTATTATATTAGTTTAATTGCCACATAGGTTTTCAGAGGGGTGGTGGTGTCATAGGTAGGAATTTGTTTATTACCTTTAAATCCTATAGAAAAGAACATTCTCTGTGATATAAAAAAAACTTATTGTTCATAGGATACGACACAGATTGCAGTAGTATATGGTTTCATACATAACGTTGTACAGCGCTGCGCAAACTGTTGGCGTTCTATAAATCCTGTATTATAATAATAATAATAATAATATTTAATATAACAATATTCCCTGGAATTCATAAAGAATGTCTAAAATACTCTTTGAAAGCTGTCCACAAGGTTTAGGAGTGTCTATGGGAATATTTGACCATTCTTCCAGAAGCGCATTTTTGAGGTCAGGCACTGATGTTGGACGAGAAGGCCTGGTTCGCAGTCTCCACTCTAATTCATCCCAAAGGTGTTCTATCGGGTTGAGGTCAGGACAGTTGAGTTCCTCCACCCCAAACTCGCTCACCCATGTCTTTATGGGTCTTGCTTTGTACACTGGTGCGCAGTCATGTTGAAACAGGAAGGGTCCATCCTCAAATTGTTCCCACAAATGAGGAGCATGAAATTGTCCAAAATCTCTTAAAAGTTCCCTTCCCTGAAACTAAGAGGCCAAGCCCAACCCCTGAAAAACAACCCCCCACACCATAATCCCCCCTCCACCAAACTTGGCACAATGCAGTCAGACAAGTACCGTTCTCCTGGCAACCATCAAACCCAGACACGTCCATCAGATTGCCAGCCAGAGAAGCGTGATTCATCACTCCAGTGAACATGTCTCCACTGCTCTAGAGTCCAGGGGTGGTGTGCTTTACACCACTGCATCCGACACTTTGCATTGCACTTGGTAATGTAAGGCCTCGTACACACGGCCGAGAATCTCGTCAGGAAAAAACACGTTGTTTTTCTTGACGAGATTCTTGGACAAGAAACTTGTTCCGGCCGAGTGTACACACGCTCCATTCAAAGAACCCGCGGTTCTTTGAATGGAGCGAACGCGGTGACGTCATCGACTACGACGAGCGTGCACTCGTCACATTCGATGCCGTCGCCGCCATCTTGCTACACCCTACCTATGCCTAGGAAGCTACCGCACATGCGTCAAAGTCAATTCGAGCATGCGCGGGTTTCCACGGCGACAGGTAAGTGTACACACACACACACTTTTCTCGTCGAGAAACATGCTGACGAGAATCTCGATGAGAAAATAGAGAGCTGGTTCTCTATTTTTCTCGTTGAGATTCTGGTCAGTTTTCTCGACGAGAAACCATACACACGAACGATTTTCTCGGCAAGAAAGCTATCTCGGCAGTTTTCTTGTCGTTTCTTGCAGAGAAACTTGTTCGTGTGTACGAGGCTTAAGGCTTGGACGCAGCTGCTCGGCCATGAAAACCCATTCCATAAAGCTCTCCGTGCACTGTTGTTGTGCTACTGTGAAGGCCACATGAAGTTTGGAGGTCTGTAGCTATTGACTCTGCAGACAATTGGTGACTTCTGCGCACTGTGGGCTTCAGCATGCACTGACGCCGCTCTGTCATTTCACGCGGCCTACCACTTCGTTGCTGTTGTTCCCAGTTGCTTCTACTTTGTTATAAAGCCTCATACACACGATCAGATTTTCTGCGGATAAAGCGTAGGACTTTTGTCTGAAGGGCGTTGGGCAGGAACTTGTCTTGCATACAAACGGCAAATACTTGTCGGCCAACAAACACGGAACGACGTGGTTTTTCAGCTCTTTGGCGCCACCCTTTGGGCAACTTCTGCTAATGTTGTTTTATAGTGAGCATTGCTTCTGAGCATGCGCGTTTGTACTTTGGAGTTTTGTCCGACGGACTTGTGTACACACAATCGGAAAATCCGACAACACACAATTGATCACGGATTCCATCGGAAATCCGATCGTGTGTACAGGGAATAACAGTAAAGAACTCTCTACGTAGTTTAAGGTTAAACCTCTTTTCTTCTAATTTTAATGAGTGACCGCGTGTCTTGTTGAACTCCCTTCCGCAAAAAAGTTTTTATCCCTATTGTGGGGTCACCAGTAGACTTGTGGAAAAATTTGTTTAGTTTTGGTTCGTTTCTTGTGCACAACGGAAAAATTTGTTTAGTTTCGGTTCGTTTCTTTTCGGTCCTGTTGACTCGTAATCATTCGTAATTTTGCTAGACGGGATTTTTCGTGTTCGGACTAATTCGTATTTTTGCAAGCGTCATTTTTCGTTGAATTTTTTGTTGCTTTATAATTCGTACTTTCGGTAGAGTACGTTGTTTTTCGTTGATTCTGGACACAACTCCTACTTTCGTAACTTTTTTGGGGTTCGTTGATTCGTAATTTTCTGTGTCTCTCTCACAACGACGCTGCCTATTATGCCTAATGTGCTTCGAATGGATTTGTACTTTTCTAAATACATAGCGGTTATTTGTAACAATTCGAAATCTCGTATTTTACTTTCGTTTTTTCATGCGGCTATAGCCTCCGCCCCTGTACACCATTTTGAGAGGGAGTTCAGCACGGTGAGGGAGAAGCAGAGAGCAGAGTGAGTGTTATTGTGCTTCGTATGGATTCGTACATTCGTAACTTTTTTCATAACGAATTATGCCGAAGACATTCGGGCATTCGCTATTTGGGATATAATTTATTTCGGATTCGGTTTTATTCGTAATTGCTTTGTTTGGAAATTCGAATGCTTCCGAATGTCCGAAAGTTGCTAAATTCGGACGAATTTTGATTCCTTACGATACAAATTGCACAAGCCTAGTCACCAGTACGGTATTTGTACATTGAAATCATATCCCCTCTCAAGCGTCTCTTCTCCAGAGAGAATAAGTTCAGTGCTCGCAACCTTTCCTCATAACTAATATCCTCCAGACCCTTTGTAACTTTATTGCCCTTCTCTGGACTCGCTCCATTTCCAGTACATCCTTCCTGAGAACTGGTACCCAGAACTGGACAGCATACTCCAGGTGCGGCCGGACCAGAGTCTTGTAGAGCGGGAGAAATATTTTTTTATCTCTGGAGTTAATCCCCTTTTAATGCGTGCCAATATCCTGTTTGCTTTGTTAGCAGCAGCTTGGCATTACATGCAATTGCTGAGCCTATCATCTATTTGGACCCCCATCGTGGCGGGTGGCAGGCAGCATGGTGCAGCGGCTCGGCTCTGAGTCCTCTGCTCCATGGCGGCTTCCAGCTCCTCCTCCTAGGCGTCCAATAAGATCGCCTGTCCTTTCAGCAAATCGGGTGACCGGTGTCAAAACCTGCTTCCTGATTGGCCGGGAGGAGGATCAGTGTTACTACAGTGAATATTGATTCGCTGTTGTAACACACCTGGGTGGGCTCAGAGCGCACTCTCTGCGACCCGAGCCCACCCTATATTGAAGCCTATTAGAACCTCTGGCTCTAATCTTTGCTTCAATAAAACAGCCCCTCCACATAGGAAACCTTGCGGCGGTGTCCTGAAAGGGGCCGGACGCATGGATAGGGTAGGTGGCGATGGACGGGGGGCGGGGGAATGCGCCCTTAATGGACGGGCCGCCTCTCGTGCCAGATATTAGAATTTATTGACATTGACGACTCTGTAGTCCATGTTCGGGCACATAAAATCTTGTAAGACACCCAGGAAAAGGATTACAAGAATAACCATCTTTACTCCTTTGTTAGCTCACAGGATGTGATTACACAGGAAATCTTGCAAAATGCAACGCAAAATGCGCATCAATGCAAATCATTGTGCATTAAAAAGCGCATAAAATGGATGGAAATGTACATCTATTTTCCCTGCATTTTATCGCAAGTCAGTGGGCATTCAGCCTAAAACTCTGAATTTTGTTTAATACATTTTAGAATGGGCCCCAGGGCTCTTCCATAAAAACTGTCCATTTTATTTCACAGGGATCGTCGTTTCGCAGCTGAATTTGCAGAGAGATATCATTTTAAAATTCACCAGATAAAATCTCCGTACAGCTGTTGATTATTTCATTAACCATGTCTGACTGCACAAAAAACTAATTACATCAACTCTTCACCGAGCAGATTGCGGAGAATTGTATTTGAAAAGAAACCCTGCAAAATGATAGTTACTTCTTCTTAATCATAACAAAGGTTTGAATTGAAAGACTGATGGTATTGTCAAAAGTTATTATAAAGCTTCCAATTGAAGCACACTGCGCACACTTGCTGGAGTAGATCTAAAGCCAGCCTCTATGGGCTTTGGCAGCGTCATTTCAAACCTTTTTTTAATTCTTTGCTATGAACATCCTTCAGGCACTTCCTGTTATGGGGTGACAGCTGTCTCCCAAATGTGCTCCTGTGTTGTCACAATGTGTCACATGTGTCCCTGGTGGAAACTACAAGCCACCAACACACAAGATATCACTAAGTTGAAAAAATGCCATCAAGTATAATCATGGGCACCACATCCTAAGTATAATGTACAAAAATTACTGTAGCACCAAAAAAAGAAAGAAAAAAAAGTGAGGAAAGAGTCCCAAGAAAAGGAAACCTTCTATATGTTGGACAGTAGATTTATCCGGTACCATGTGAAATCTTAAGAAACCATCTTAGCTCAAGGTGACCAGATTTTTAAAATAAATCCGGGGACATTTATTTTATTTTTTTTACTAGCAATGGCGTCAATCAGCGACTCTCTGCCCTTCGCCAGCCTGTTAAAGCCTGTTAAAGGGGGACCCCAGAAGTCGGTGTTCGGGGGCCAGTCGGTGCAAAACCAGCTGCACAGTGGAGGTAAGTATGATATGTTTGTTATTTTCTTTTAAAAACAGTCCTTTACAATTACTTTAAGTCTTACTCTCCGGGCCCCGGCTACTACTGGGTGGGGAGCGGAGGAAGATCACTTTGCCTGGGAAGACAAGAAGATAAGCAGGTAGGCGGCTGGCCGGGACTTGAGCCAAGGCAGAAGAACATGTGAGTGGAGCTGAATGGGCACCCGAAACTGAAGAAATATTCCCTCCGCTCCGATCAGCACATGATCATCAGAAAGGGGCACAGATAATGGAAAAAAATACACCCCCCTAAACTAGTAGGAGTGGCAGAGCGGGGGTGTGTAATTCAGATTTTTTTTTTTATTCTGCACTGACTGTCTTTGAAATTACCCCAGCCCCTGTTCAAATCCAATCCGGGGACAAAACCGGGGACAGACTTGTTCTGGGGACAGTGTCCTCAATCTGGGGACTGTCCCCTGAAACTGGGGATGTCTGGTTACCCTATCCTAGCTAACAAAACTGCCAGGACTTTAACCACTTCAGCCCCGGAAGATTTTACCCCCTTCCTGACCAGAGCACTTTTTACAATTTGGCACTGCGTCGCTTTAACTGACAATTGCACGGACGTATGACGCTGTACCCAAATGAAATTTGCGTCCTTTTTTTCCCCAAAAATAGAGCTTTCTTTTGGTGGTATTTAATCACCTCTACATACAGGCGGTCCCCTACTTACAAACATCCGACTTACAAACGACTCCTACTTACAAACGGAGGGAAACAACAGGAAGTGAGGGGAAATCTACCCCTAGAAAGGGAAATTCTCTCTGTTATGCCGCGTACACACGATCGGAAATTCTGACAGCAAAAGTCTGATGTGAGCTTTTCTCTTTTGTTTGTATATTATATTATTAATCTTTTGTTAAAGTCCTGACAATTTTATTAGCTAGGATGGTTTCTTAATGTATAAAAACGTGGTTTGCGAGGGAAAAAGGTTTTTTTTTGGTACCCCCAGGAACTTTACAACACAGACAATGTGAAAAATTTTACAAATAAATTTTATTACAAAAGATAATGCTAAAAACACCAAAATTATACAGCCATTATGCCTAAAGAGAACTCACACATAATTGCAACACTGTTACCATATGATATTTATAGAGGCATCCAAGATAACTCTTGCCACATATAATACACAATCCAATTTTCAAGTTATATGCATGCACTTGAACGCATGGGAAGCAGTTCCACAATTGGTATATCTCTACATGTTTCGAGGCGTTGAGCTGCCTCCTCAGGAGATGTGGAAGTCACAATATCCAGGGCTTGAAGGTGGCTTGTCCACTACAAGGCTGTCAACCATAGCTGTCATGCATTGGGAAAATGAATTGAAATTACTGAATGTAAATCCTTTTTTTTATTTTTTTTTATTTTTTTTTAGAAACAGCAAGATATTGCACACTTAAGCCCTGAGCACACGATCGGTTTTACCGATGAAAACAGTCCGATGGACTTATTTCATCGGACAAACCGATCGTGTATGGGCCCCATCGGTCTTTTTTCCACCGGTGAGAAAAAATAGAACATGTTTTAAATTTATCCGATGGAAAAAAAAACGATAGCAAATTCCGATCGTCTGTGTGGAACAAAAAACCCACGCATGCTCAGAGTCAAGTTGACGCATGCTCAGAAGCATTGAACTTAATTTTTCTCGGCTTGTCAGAGTGTTTTACGTCACAGCGTTTGGGACGGTCGGATTTTTGACTGATGGTGTGTAGGCAAGACTGATGGAAGTCAGCTTCATCGGATTTCTGATGGAAAAATCCATCGGATTAGAATCCATAGGAAATCCGATCGTGTGTACAGGGCTTTACTCTACCAACAATGTTAACACATAAAAATGAAAAATGCATGTATAATTTTTTTGCCATATTTTGTAATGTATTCAAAGGATGGACATGAAAAATCCTTTAATGGAAAAACAAACACACATAAAAGCATAAAATGTTCTATAGTGTAATGAAATTAGTTTTGCATGCAGTTTTTATAAATTTGTATGCTTTTATGTGTGTTCTGTAGAACTACAAACAAGCTAAACTGATGCATAGAGGAAAGATTAGAAAGTAAACATCAAATGATATATGTTTCCAGGCCTGTATATAAATATACTAGATCTTAATTCTGAAATGTTTGTGATCTGTGAACAAAGAAAAGCTGAATAACGATGTTTATAAAAATAAAAAAAATGGTGACTAGGGAAAAGAAAATAGATTGAGAAAAGTAGGGAGGAGGGAATAGAGGTAAAGAGAAGAATACAAATATAAATGAGACATGAGGCTGCTTGCTAAGGGAGTTGAAAATATTCACTCAAAAATTGTGTAAATATCAGCAGAAAAAAAGACCAAGTGGTCCATCAAGTCTGCTCAATTGTTTTTTTTTTTTTTTACAATTCAATTTTTTTTACCATACTCCATCTTAAATGCACTTGGATCAAGCTTTATGGTATGGCAATTTATGTTAATTTCCAGAACTCACTATGGCAATTTTAGCATTGAAAAAAAAAAAAAAAAGATTAATGCCACGTACACGACCATTTTTCTCGTCGGGAAAAATTAAATTTTTTCTCTTTGACGAGAAAAACGACCGTGTGTGGGCTTTTGCTCATTTTTCTCGACGAGAAAAACGGCATTAATCACGACAAGAAAAATTAGAACATGCTCTAATTTTTCTCGTCGTGATTCACGGCATTTTTTTCCGCGGCAGTTTTCCCATAGGGAAACACTGCCGGGGAGCCTACACACGGTCGTTTTTCTCGACCAAGAGAAAAAATGACGGGAAAAACGGCCGTGTGTAGGGAAACAAGCCGTTCATCGTTTTTCCCGTCGATTTTCTCGACGGTGTTTTCACCGTCGAGAAAATCGATCGTGTGTACGCGGCATAAGTTGTGTCACAATCTGGGTATTTCTAAAAGCATCAAACTGAAAAAGAACAAGTGAAAGAACGTTTACAATAAAATTTGACTTATCAAATTTTTGAAACATATCCAAAGTCCCTTTTGAGCAGGTTTTAACCACTTGCCGACCAGCTCATGTACATATACGTCGGCACTTTAAAGATGGATATTTTGGTAACAGCAGCAGCTGTTGCCACAACCGAGATATCCATCTTTTCTCTGAGCGGTTCTGTTTACGATATGGGTGGTCTCTGTGGCGGATTCGCTGCGAGATCACCGTTATCGGCGGCGGGAGAGGGGCCCCCCTCCCGCCGCTCTCCCGCGCCCTCTGCCGCTTACCGGAGCCGTCGGTAGCGGCGGAGGCGATCGGGTCCTTGTCCCTCTGTGGTATGGATACGAGTGAGGGGAAGATGGCCCCCACCCGTCTCCATACCTTAGCAGGGCGGAAGCGACGAAAACGTCAGCTTCGCCCATACGACTTAAAGGGACATTTTATTTTTATTTTTTCAAATGACAATTTTTTTTTTTTTTTTTTATTGTATTTTAGTCTAAATATCAGATCTGAGGTCTTTTTGACCCCACAGCTCATATTTAAGAGGACCTGTCGTGCTTTTTTCTATTACAAGGGATGTTTACATTTCTTGTAATAGGAATAAAAGTGACCTTTTTTTTTTTTAAAACAGTGTAAAAATTAATAAAATCAAGTAAAATAAATAAGAAAACAAATTTTTTTTTCTTAAAGTGCCCCGTTTTGACGAGCTCGCGCGCAGAAGCGAACGCATACGTGAGTAGCACCCGGATATGAAAACGGTGTTCAAACCACACAAGTGAGGTATCGTCGCAATCGTTAGAGTGAGAGCAATAATTCTAGTACTGGACCTCCTCTGTAACTCAAAAGATGCAACCTATAGAATTTTTTAAACGTCGCCTATGGAGATTTTTAAGGGTAAAAGTTTGACGCTATTCCACGAGCGGAAGGAAAAATATTCTGGATGGCCGCACTCTGCAAAGGATGCTGGTTTATTGATAAAATCCACAAATACAGCAAAGGCACTCAAAAATAAACACAGAAGTAGGCTAACGCGTTTCACATCGTGAGATGCTTACTCATGAGCTATGAGTAAGCATCTCACGATGTAAAACGCGTTAGCCTACTTCTGTGTTTATTTTTGAGTGCCTTTGCTGTATTTGTGGATTTTATCAATAAACCAGCATCCTTTGCAGAGTGCGGCCATCCAGAATATTTTTCCTTCCTCACCTAATTTTGTGCAGAGCCAGCACCTGTGTGTACTTGGAGTGGGGCGGAAGCATTACATGGATTCAGAGGCTTAGAGCGGTGATCTTTTTTCATTAATTGAATATCTGGATTCTGCCTATTCCACGAGCGGGCGCAATTTTGAAGCGTGGCATGTTGGGTATCAATTTACTCGGTGTAAAATTATCTTTTACAATATAAAAAAAATTGGGCTAACTTTACTGTTGTCTTATTTTTTAATTCAAAAAAGTGATTTTTTTTCCAAAAAAAGTGCGCTTGTAAGACCGCTGCGCAAATACGGTGTGACAAAAAGTATTGCAATGACCACCATTTTATTCTCTAGGGTGTTAGAAAAAAAAACCAATATATAATGTTTGAGGGGTTCTAAGTAATTTTCTAGCAAAAAAAAACAGTTTTAAACTTGTAAAAACAGAGTCTGAAAAACAGACAAGGTCCTTAAGTGGTTAATATCCCAGAATGCCAGATACAGCTTCCATGGGGTCCAAATCTTCTCTAATTGAGTTTGCTTGTCATGCAGGATTTGTTTTACCATGATCCAAGATATCTTAAATGTACTTTATGTTATGGCAATTTTCTATTGTTTTCAAGAGCCTCCCTGTGGCAATTTTAGCATTGAAAAAATATAAAAAGATTGATGTGTTACGATCTGAGTATCTCTAGAATCATGCAAGCAAAAAGAGCATTTGAAACAATGTTTAACTGCTTCAATACCGGCCACTTTCACCCGTTCCTGCCCAGGCCAATTTTCAGCTTTCAGCGCTGTCACCCTTTAAGCCTCGATGACAGGCTGTTGTCGGAAAATCTGACCGTTTGTACACTCCATCGGACAATTGTTGTCGGATTTTCCGACAACAAATGTTGGATAGCATGCTTTAAAAAAATTTGTCGGATTATCCGATCGTGTGTACAGAAGTTCTTTGGAAAAAAATCCAAAGTACAAACATGCATGCTCGGAAGCAATGCAAACCATAACACAACATTAGCAGGAGTTGCCCAAAGGGTGAAGCTAAAGAGCTGAAAAACCACGTAGTTTCATGTTTTTTGCCCGAAAATTCTTTCCCGTTTGTATGCAAGACAAGTTCATGGCCAACGCCCTTCGGACAAAAGTCCTACGCTTTGTCCACAGAAAATCCGACTTTAGAATGAAAATTGCGCCATCATGCAATGCTGTACCCAAATTAATTTTTATATTTTTTTGAGACAGGTAGAGCTTTCTTTTGGTGGTATTTAATCACTGCTGGGTTCTTTAATTTTTGCTAAAAAATGAAAAAAATACCAAAAATGTTTAAAAAATAGAAAAAAAAGTTTTCTTAGTTTCTGTTAGAAAATGTTTGTAAATAAGTAATTTTTCTCCTTTACTAATGTGCACTGATGAGGCTTCACTGATGGGCACTGATAGGCTGCACTGATGGCCACTGATGAAATGGCACTGATAGGCTGCACTGATGAAATGGCACTGATGGGCACTGATGGGCACTGATGAGATGGCACTGAAGGGCACTGATGAGGAGGCACTGATGAGGAGGCACTAATATGCAGCACTGATGGGGACTGATAGGTGGCACTTATGGGCACTGAGAGGTGGCACTGATGGGCACTGAGAGGCGGCACTGGTGGGTGGCACTGGTGGGTGGTACTGATGAGCAGGCACTGAAAGGCAGCACTGACTGGCATCACTGATGAGCACTGACTGGCATCACTGATGGGCACTGACTGGCATCACTGCTAGGAACTGTTATGGCTGCACTGATAATCAGGGCACTGATTATCTGTGCAGATCTCCCCTGTGAGGAAATGCCACCGATCGACTCTCCTCTTCTTACACGCTGTCAGTGTGAGGAAAGGAAAGCCGAAAACCGGCATTTCTTCTTTACATGTGATCAGCTGTGATTGGACATAGCTGATCACATCGGTAAAGAGCCTCGTCATCGGCTCTTTACGGAGATTGGGGATGCGCCGTATCCCAGGAACGAGAGTGAGCAGTAAGAGTGAGACAACGTCATGGTAGCTAATTAGCTTCTAACTTTAGTTTGTTTGATTACGTTTTGACAAAAAACCTGCAAGCTGATTGGTTTCTATGCAGAGTTGTGACAAATTTTGCACTCTTCAGCTTTAGTAAATCAGCCTCATTTGACTTACCAACTTTTTGAAACATATCCAAAGTCTCTTTGAGCAGGTTCTAACATCCCAGAATACCAGGTGTCAACCTAAGATATGTACAACATCCAATGGGTCTAAATCTTCTCTAATTGTTTTTGGTTGTCTTGTGGGGCTCTGGACAGTTTTTTTGCCCATGATTCAGAATCTTAAGATGACTTGGATTACAGTTATGATATGACAATTTATGTCAATTTTCAAAACCTCACTATGGAAATTTTAGCATTGAAGAATATAAAAAAATATTAAATTGTGTCTGGGCAGTGCCACGCTATCACCAATAGATAGATTCATGCATTATGAATCTATCTATGGCCGCCCTGAATTACAGCGGCAGGGTTTTTTTTTTTTTAATCACCTGATTAGAGCCATAAGCTCTAATAAGCGTCAATAAAGTGAACAGTGAGCGCCATGCTGGGCGCTCGCAGTTCACTCAGCTGTGTGCTAGGAAAGTGAATGAATATTCGCTTTCCTAACACTGAACCGCCTCTCCGCCAATCAGGTGCTCAGGTATGTTACCTGTCACCTGATTGGCTGAAACGACAGGTGCTTTTATTGGACGACTATCAGGCGTCCAATCATATGAGAGGACGGGAGGAGCAGGTGGGAGAAGATATCGAGGAAGAGCACGGAGGACACCGGACACCGCTCGCCGCCGTCACCCGCTGCCCCACCGAGACAGGGTAAGTGCCGGGCAGAGGGTGGGCGGGGGGGGGCACAGTGGCAGCATTTGATTGGCACACTGGCAGCATTTGGGGCACAGTGGCTGTGTTTGATGAGCACAGGGGTGGCGTTTGATAGGCATAGTGGCTGCGTTTGATGGGCACAGTGACTGCGTTTGATGGGCACAGTGGCTGCATTTGATGGGCACAGTGGCAGCATTTGACGGGCACAGTGGTTGCATTTGATAGGCACAGTGGCTGCGTTTGATGGGCACAGTGGCTGTGTTTGATGGGCACAGTGACTGTGTTTGATGGGTACAGTGACTGTGTTTGATGGGCACAGTGGCTGCATTTGATGGGCACAGTGGCGGCATTTGACGGGCACAGTGGTTGCGTTTGATGGGCACAGTGGCTGAGTTTGGAGGGCACAGTGTCTGCGTATGATGGTACAGTGGCTGCGTTTGATGGGCGCAGTGACTGCGTTTGATGGGCACAGTGGCGGCATTTGACGGACACAGTGGTTGCGTTTGATGGGCACAGTGGCTGTGTTTGGAGGGTACAGTGTCTGTGTTACTGCGTATGCTGGTACAGTGGCTGCGTTTGATGGGCACAGTGGCTGCGTTTGATGGGCACAGTGGCTGCGTTTGATGGGCACAGTGGCGGAATTTGACGGGCACAGTGTCTGTGTTTGATGGGCACAGTGGCTGCGTTTGGAGGGCACAGTGTCTGCGTATGATGGTACAGTGGCTGCGTTTGATGGGCACAGTGAGGCTGCAATTGATGGGTTTTTTTTTTCTGAATTTTTCAGTTTGTTTGCGCCCCCCCAAAAATTTTGAGCGCCAGCCGCCACTGTGTCTGGGTATCCATAGAAACATGAAACAGAAAAGAGCAAGTGGGGGAACGTTTAATATATAATTTGACTTACCAAATTTATGTAGCAAAAACCCCATAATAATCCTCTAGTTGTTTAAAGATAACATAAACTTATCTTAAAAGATAGTCATGATGAAATTGCCCTTTTGTTGAATCAGCAGAGTGGTCCTCATCATTTTCTCTGCAAGGTCAATGTTCTATTTGTTCTCCATAATTAGTGAACATTTGGTAAAATGGTACCTTCCTTGAGGTGTGTTTATTCAATATACATGGCACCACCCTTGTCTAGCTTTATTTACATTTATCCTTAGCTGGCAATAGGGACACTAAAGTATTTTCCACTAGCCAGCTCGCTAGTTATGTCTTCTAGTGCCGGAATTTGATGAAGCTTTTTTTATATAGTCTCGCATCTCTGGGGTCCTGGCAAATCCACAGCTCATGTCTGCATGGCTCTTCATCTGTGACCATGGTTTAGGCTCATTAACTTTCACAATCATACCCAGTGTTTCCTGTCAATCCCTTTTTTAAGTCTTCGCTGCTACTGAGAATATAAAGGAGAAAGCATTTGTTGGGCTGTTTATCCACCGGCTTTTGTACTCATTAAGAATATTAAAGCTATGGACATTAGATGACTGGGCAAATCTTCAGATCTTCTATCTTCTTCTATCTACAGAATAATGCTTGCACTGTAAGGCCTCGTACACACGGCCGAGATTCTCGTCGAAAAAAACATGTCGTTTTTTTCGACGAGATTCTTGGACAAGAAAATTGTCCCGGCCGAGTGTACACACGCTCGATTCAAAGAACCCGCGGTTCTTTGAATGGAGCGTACGCGGTGACGTCATTGACTACGATGAGCATGCGCTCGTCACATTCGATGCCGTCGCCACCATCTTGGTATACCCTATCTATGCCTAGGAAGCTACCGCGCATGCGTCGAAGTCATTTCGAGCATGCGCGGGCTTCCCGGCGAAAAGGTAAGTGTACACACACACAATTTTCTCGTCGAGAAACAGGCTGACGAGAATCTCGACGAGAAAATAGAGAGCATGATCTCTATTTTCTCGTCGAGATTCTTGTCGCTTTTCTTGACGAGAAACCATACACACGAACGAATTTCTCGGCAAAAAATCTCTGCCAGCAAGTTTCTTGCTGGTTTTTGCCGAGAAACTCGTTCGTGTGTACGAGGCTTCAGTCCAGAAATTCTTAAAGGCTTATGCCGGCCATACAAGGGTCGAATTTAGAAAGAAAGAACTTTCTTTCGAAAATCTTATCTATGAATTTTCGTTCGTATTTCGCACCATTGGTGGGCTGCAGCAACAGCCGATTTTCGTGCGGCCATCGAATTTTAATAATCCAACATGTTGGGTATTTTTTGAAAAAACAAACAATTTTCTAATCAATGATGGGAGAATCGTGCAATAAATGTAATCGAAAAAGAAATGCGCATGTGCAAGAAAAGAAGATTCCCGGAAAGAAAAGAAGATTCCCGGAAAGAAAACATGTAGGAACATGAGGTGAAATTGAAGGTTTGGTTGGTCGAATCTCGAAATCAATGGTGGCGTCATCGCATCACAAAACGCACAAAACTTCTGATTTTCAAAAGAAAGTTCTTTTGAAATTCGACCCGTGTATGGCCAGCATAAGTTCACCTTTTTTTTTAATCTAAAATCCAGCTGCCCTTTGTACCAATATACCATTATTGTCCCTCGGTTGCAGAGAAATACAAGGTTTCTTTGATTTTGAGAACAAGGCCTTACAGTGGCCAGTGGGAGTAGAAAATGTCCCAGCATTAGTGGCCCATCATGGGAGGAATAGTGCCCGATTGTTGTTATCAATTGAAGGAATAGTGCCCCATTGTTGGTATCAATTGGAAGAGTAGTTCCCAATTGATGGTGTCAGCAGGGGAAATGGCACCCCATCAGTGGAGACAGTTGGAGGAATAGTGCCCCAAGGGCCGGATAAAGGCAAACAAAAGGCCAAATCTAGCCCCAGGGCCGCAGTTTGGAGACCACTGCTCTACAACATATTGAAAATTCTCTAAAAACGTTCTCTGTAGTAATACATGTAAAGGTAATATATAAGGGCTGTGTAAAAAGTAATGTAAAAGTGGATATAACTTTTTTTTATTAACAGTTCACATTTCACATGTTGGTAGAATAACTCTTCTTCTATAGTAATTCTTCTTCTTTTCATTGCAAGCAAATAATGAATTCCAAACAGAAGCAACATGCTGTCATTGAGTACTTGACAAAAGGAGGGTGCAGGCTGTCCAACATGCTCTCCCACTGTGTGGTTTGTCTCCAATGCTAATTTATGCTTCTTTGAACTTGTTCATCCATCTGTGCAAAGTGCTCTTGTCAATGATGTCATCTTCTTAAACATTCTGTAGCCTTCTGTGGATGTCGGACAGTCTGCACCCCTCAATGGTGCAGCTCAATGATGACACGTGGCTTCTGTCTGGAATCCATTGTTTACGTGCAATTAAAGAGAAGAAGAGTTGCACTACCATTATGTGAAATTTTATTGACCTATGTACAGTATCTCACATAAGTGGGTACACCCCTCACATTTTTGTAAATATTTTCTTCTATCTTTTCATGTGACAACACTGAAGAAATGACACTTTGCTCCAATGTAAAGTAGTGAGTGTACAGCTTGTATAACAGTGTAACTTTGCCGTCCCCTCAAAATAACTCAACACACAGCCATTAATGTCTTAACTGCTGGCAACGAAAGTCTGTACACCCCTAAGTGAAAATAGCCTGCTTGGATTGGCAGAGGTTGTTACTCCAATCCGGGCAGGCTTAGCAGGCTCTAGTCATCAACAGATTGCATCACCCGCCGGGATTGGCTGAGCGGCGCATATACAGAATACATACAGCTTTACAGAGCACCCGGCGGGCTGATATCCATCGGGCAGCTGCTTCACCCGACGTATAAGACGACCCCCGGTTTTTGGCTGTGTAATTCCAGTGTAAAAGGTCATCTTATACGCCGGAAAATACGGTAGCAGAATACATATTGGCCTAAATTTATGAAGAAATTAGATTTTTATTTTTTTCATTGGATATGTTTAATAACAGAAAATAAAGAATATTGTTTTTTTTTTTTTTTTAATTGTCTGTATTCGTTTAATTAGTTGTAATTGTTTATAGCACAAAAAATTAAAAACACAGAGGTGGTCAAATAGCACCAAAAGAAAGCTCTTTTTGTGGGGAAAAAATGACATAAATGTATTTTATGTACAGCATTGCATGATCGCCAATTGTCAGTTAAAGTAACGCAGTGCTGTATCGCAAAAGGTGGCCTAGTCATGGGGGGGTTAAACCAGAGGTCAAGTGGTCAATAAAAAAACTTGCTTGCATTACTTGTGTAGCGGGGTCTCCTTTAAGGCCCCGGGACTACGTTACCCAGAACCCCGTTCGGCACCCAGGGTGCAGTTAGCCACCGCAGAGACTCATGGGAGGGGTTATTTAAGGAGGAGGCGAGGCGGAGCTCGGCCTCTTTGGACACCGTGCTGCAAGAAAGAGTTTCTTCCTGTGCGGACCTGCTGCAGTGCAAGGCCTGAAGCCTGGGCCTTGCGCAACTTCCAAAGAGCCTTCCACCCCACTGCGGAGCCTGGGTGACACAGGACTTGTCGAGTGAGGACATCAGTTAGATCGGGGACCCGATCATTGCAGACGCTGTGTGAGGAGACATAGCAGGTGGAAGTCCCGGACTGGGATCGCGTCCGGAGTGGTGAGCGAGCACTTGCTCAAACCAATAGACTGTACCGTGTTTAGGCCTATAGACTGCCTTGGCCCACCTATCGTTGTTTGTTGTTCCATTAGGAGACCCATAGCAGGACAGAGTTGAAGGGTCTCCAGTTTAGTGTTCCTTGAGACTGCCTATTTGTGGATTACAAATATCATCTCATCAAGTGCACCACCGAAAGTTTGCATGGGCCACCATAATAGCTGCATGCGGTGTGTTACCGCGCTGGCCCATTGTTGTGTGCTATACCCAGTGTTGCCAACCCCCTGAAGTGAAATTTACTGGCAAGGATGCCAAAATTTCTGTACGGCACCAATTTCTTACTGGCAAAAATAATGAAGATTACTGGCAGAGCCGGATTTTTTACTGATGCTGCAAAAAAGTACCTAAAATTACGGTTTTTAGTACTAAACAGTGCAAATATCAATATTTAAACTATAAACACACAGCTAATGCTAATATCAATGTGTTTAAGTTAAACAAAAGTAAAAAAACATATTTCTCAATTCACATGAAGGTTAGGTTACTATAACCCAGCCAGCACAGAGTTCCCTCTTACATCAGAGTCTGCAGGATGCCCCCTTACAGTGCAAGGGAACTCTATTGTAAAGGGGAACACTGCAGATCATGATGTAAGGGGGAACTCTGATGTGGAGGGGGGCTCTGGTGAATAGAGACCACCTTCCACAGAGTGAATACACTAAGGTAAGGGGGGTACTAATATAAGGGGGAAACCTTTATATCAGTGCCCCCTTACATTATTGTATTCATTCACCTCCTTACATCAGTGACCCCCCCCCCCCTCAGAATGGCCTGGCGGCACTGTCACTTACCTCCTCTCGGGTGCACAGTGTGGGGCTCAGTCAGACGGCTCCAGCTTGGTGGCTCTGATCTCCTCTTCCCAGTCCACACGTCTGTTTCTTCCTGGGCCGTAACCCCCATCCCGGCGGCACTCCCACTCTTGACTCCTTTCTAGGATCCCCTCAGAGACTGTAGACATGACAAGAGATGGTCAGAGGCTGTGGACACACGATACAGGAGGGGGACAGAGACTGCGGACATACTACAGGAGGGGGACAGAGGCTGCGGACATACTACAGGAGGGGGACAGAGGCTGCGGACATACTACAGGAGGGGGACAGAGGCTGCGGACATACTACAAGAGGGGGACAGAGGCTGCGGACATACTACAGGAGGGGGACAGAGGCTGCGGACATACTACAGGAGGGGGACAGAGGCTGCGGACATACTACAGGAGGGGGACAGAGGCTGCGGACATACTACAGGAGGGGGACAGAGGCTGCGGACATACTACAGGAGAGGGACAGAGGCTGCGGACATACTACAGGAGGGGGACAGAGGCTGCGGACATACTACAGGAGAGGGACAGAGGCTGCGGACATACTACAGGAGAGGGACAGAGGCTGCGGACATACTACAGGAGAGGGACAGAGGCTGCGGACATACTACAGGAGAGGGACAGAGGCTGCGGACATACTACAGGAGAGGGACAGAGGCTGCGGACATACTACAGGAGAGGGACAGAGGCTGCGGACACACTACAGGAGGGGGACAGAGGCTGCGGACATACTACAGGAGAGGGACAGAGGCTGCGGACATACTACAGGAGAGGGACAGAGGCTGCGGACATACTACAGGAGAGGGACAGAGGCTGCGGTCATACTACAGGAGAGGGACAGAGGCTGCGGACATACTAAAGGAGGGGGACAGAGGCTGCGAACATGATGGTGCCCTCCTCACCCCCTTACAGTAGCCTCCTCCTCTGTCCACCACCATATTACTTCTGCACATTATCAGTGTGCTGTGTCCTCCTCCTGTACCCCTTTCACCACTCCACAGGTCAGGGCAGCACTGTGCTGCCCTGACCTGTGAAGAGGTGAAAGGGACACAGGAACCAGAGGAGGATACAGCACACTGATGACGCTGTCCCCTTGTATCCCCCCTGTTTCACTGACCTTGAGTCCGTCCTCCTCACCCCTGGCTGGGCCCTGTCAGTGCTCCGCTCCGAGTCCTCCACCGACCACCTATGATGAGTGCATGGCATGCACTCACTGCAGGACGGTGTCCCGCAACTGCCGCCACTGCAGCCACTGTGGCCTTTTCAAAAATGGCGCCAGTGGCGCCATCACGTTCCTGCGTGTGCGCCGCCGCCGCCCGGCCGAGTTCCGAATGCGCTCGGCCGGCGCATTCGGAACGGCGCATGCGCAGTTGTATGGCCGGCTCGCGGCCATCTTTTTTATGGGCGCCGGTGCCCATAAACGGACTTTTACGTACAGCCCGAAAAAGGTGTTAAATCGCGGGCTGTACGTAAATCTACGTACGGTTGGCAACACTGGCTATACCTATTGCTACAGGGCTCTGTAAGCAAGTTGCATGTGTTCTGTTCTGCCTATGCTTTTGATATAAAGTAAAGCCGTTGCATTTGATCTCTCGCCTCAGTGTGTTGTCTTATTGCTAAAAGAGATTGCAATATTACTGAATGTGATATAAGTTTAACCCTAGACTAACTGTGCCAGAGTGGGTCGAGTAAGATTGCCGAGGTTGGCGATGCTGATGCAGGGCCCGAAATCAAACCAGCGGCTCTCTTAACTGGGGGTAGCGCAACACTTGCATTACACTCGGTAACTTTGAATTTGATTTAGAATTTTTTTCCTTGCCAGTTTTTTTGTGAGATTTAAGTTGATTCTTTTCAAATGCATGTACAACGGCAACTGGATTAAATATCCTGCACATCCTGGGGGTGAACCCATTTAACATTCCTGTTTTTTGCATTTGTGACACACCTGACCACTTGCATGATATTTTTTCCATATCACCCACATCTACCAAACAATTGTTTTTACTTTTTTTTGTGCAACCTCTATCTAATTGCTCCTGTAAATCAGGAAAGTAATGGCCCGGAACAGAAGCACAGCTAGGAGGAGGGCCAGCATGACTGGGGTGGGCGTGGGCAGTGAGGCGCAGGAAGAGTTGCGGGTAGGGGGAGCTACTGGGGCACTCATTGGGATTGGGTAGTTTTGTCATTGGGGGCGGTTGCTAGGAGGATAGTGGCGGACGTGGCCAGCATCAGCTTCAGTCGGAGCTGTTGGGCCACAAAAGACAAGCAGAAATTTCCCTCCCACCCTCCCCAATGTTGGTGCTGGTTGGTTAATTTTTTGGGGGTAATTTGCCATGTTGCAACTGGTCATTTTCACTTTTTTGTAGTCGGTTCAGCGGCGGGAGGTCTATGGGGTCTTTGAAGGCGGTGCCAAAAAAGAATGGAGGTTTAGGGGGGTTGGGCCCATCTGGAGGTATGGGTGTCCCTTCCCTTACTAACAAGACAATGGGAACAATGGTTTTTGGTAGTTGGTTGTATCTGAAGGAGGTTAATGGAAATTGTCCCTTGAGCTGGCGTAATATGCAGCGAGGGGCCTTCATGGGGTGTACAGATACAACCAGTGATAGAAAAGTTGCCCTTCCAAGATCTCTAGACCGGGCAGGTTGTTAAACTGAATTTTTATTGGGTTTAATATGTTATAACAAATGTAGTATATGCATTACAGTGTATGTTTGAGAATTTTTTGTATTTCATTGTTGTTTGTTGTAATAAAAAGGCTGTTATGGCCATTTGACTCCAAAAGGAATGTGTCGTCTGGTCAATTTATAGAGTTTAAGGCCCCATGCACACGAGACGCTGTTATTTGCTGTTGAACGCGCGTTCAGAGGCAGTTGGACGCTTTTTTCAACTGCTCCTGAACCCATTCAATGTTATCCTATGTGTCCATGCACACAGTCTCGTTTTTTGGCGTTTACAAGCAGTTGCGTTTAACCTCGTTTTTCCAGAAGCAAAAAAATGGGTTCAGACGCAAAAGTTTTCACGTTTCAGACGCTAAACGCTGCTAAACGCGGCTAAACGTGGCTAAACGCGGTACCGGCGTTTTGCCGCGTTTGCGTTTATAAGCGTTTTTAAAGGTGACCTATTTTTTAACATTAGAAATCTCAAAAATGATGGCAAATGATGAAAAACTTAAAAAATATAAAAGAAAACTGTAATTGCTTGCATTGCATTGTGGACAATCCACAACTTGTGGCAGGTAACGTGGCAAGTGGACAATCCACAGCTTGTGTCAGGTGATGTGGCCAGGTGACGTGGCAGGTGACGTGGCAGGTGACGTGGCAGGTGATGTGGCCAGGTGACATGGCAGGTAACGTGGCCAGGTGACGTGGCAAGTGGACAATCCACAACTTGTGGCAGGTGACGTGGCTAGATGACGTGGCAGGTAATGTGGGCAGGTAACATGGCTAGGTGACGTGGCCAGGTGACGTGGCAAGTGGACAATCCACAACTTGTGGCAGGTGACATGGCCAGGTGACGTGGCAGGTGACGTGGCAAGTGGACAATTCACAACTTGTGGCAGGTGACGTGGCCAGGTGACGTGGCACGTGATGTGGCCAGGTGACATGGCAAGTGGACAATCCACAACTTGTGGCAGGTGACATGGCCAGGTGACGTGGCAGGTGACGTGGCAAGTGGACAATTCACAACTTGTGGCAGGTGACGTGGCCAGGTGACGTGGCACGTGATGTGGCCAGGTGACATGGCAAGTGGACAATCCACAACTTGTGGCAGGTGACATGGCCAGGTGACGTGGCAGGTGACGTGGCAATTGGACAATTCACAACTTGTGGCAGGTGACGTGGCCAGGTGACGTGGCACGTGATGTGGCCAGGTGACATGGTAAGTGGACAATCCACAACTTGTGGCAGGTGACATGGCCAGGTGACGTGGCAGGTGACGTGGCAAGTGGACAATTCACAACTTGTGGCAGGTGACGTGGCCAGGTGACGTGGCACGTGATGTGGCCAGGTGACATGGCAAGTGGACAATCCACAACTTGTGGCAGGTGACGTGGCTAGATGACGTGGAAGGTAATGTGGGCAGGTAACATGGCTAGGTGACGTGGCCAGGTGACGTGACAAGTGGACAATCCACAACTTGTGGCAGGTGACGTGGCCAGCTGACGTGGCAGGTAACGTGGCCAGGTGACGTGGCAGGTAACATGGCCAGGTGACGTGGCCAGGTAACGTGGCAAGTGGACAATCCACAACTTGTGGCAGATGATGTGGCAAGTGATACGCTAAATACAAGTACACTGCTGCTCTCTCAGCTGCTGCTACTCACTCTGGTCTCACAAACTGGCTGAAATGGTTAAAATGTACAGTTTTTTGAGCTTAGGGAGGGTCTATGATGAAACGCTTATAAACGCAAACGCGGTAAAACGCCGCTAAACGCGGCCGCAAACGCGGCAAAACGCGCGTTTATAAACGCCGGTTTCAGAGTTTAAAAACGTGTGTTCAGCAGAGTTTGCACCTGCGTCTCGTGTGCATGGGGCCTAAGGAATAGGTTTTGATAGCTTTTGGGGTAAAAAACGGAGCCTCAGTAATCTGCACATCCATTAGTCATGGGTGCTTTGGCTATTCACGCCATTAGTTTTAATTATGCCTGACTTGATTCATTGGCTTTTGCAAATGTCAATAGCTCTGCTAACAGTACCATCCATTCTCCTGTTTTCAAGGAAGTTTGTTCCATATACAAATGTATCACAAATCATTTGATCAATATTAAAGAATGGAGAAAAGCATGACCTTCAAACTTGGGAAAAAAACGTGTGTAGCTAAGTCACTCAGACTAGTTCATCTGATTTAAACTGTATCTAATGCCAAAACTTTGATTTTGATATAGTAGGTAGGGGGATGAGCTTTGAGTCGAACTCATGTTCGACTCGAACATTGCCTGTTCGCCGAACAGCGAACAATTTGGGGTGTTCGCGGCAAATTCGAAAAGTCTATGGGAGAAATCTAAAGTGCTAATTTTAAAGGCTTATATGCAAGTTATTGTCATAAAAAGTGTTTGGGGACCCGGGTCCTGCCCCAGGGGACATGTATCAATGCAAAAAAAAGTTTTAAAAACGGCCGTTTTTTCAGGGAGCAGTGATTTTAATAATGCTTAAAGTGAAACAATAAATGTGAAATATTCCTTTAAATTTCGTACCTGGGGTGTGTGTATGATATGCATGTAAAGTGGTGCATGTTAATTTCTGAAGGAAAAAAAGTCATTTAAAACTCACTCACGGCTATAATGAATTGTCGGCTCCCGGCAATATAGAGAAAAGTCATTGATAAAAAAAAAAAAAAAAAATGCGTGGGGGGGTCCCCGCAAATTCAATTACCAGGCCCTTCAGGTCTGGTATGGATATTAAGGGGAACCCTGCCGCAAATTTAAAAATAAAATGCCGTGGAGTTCCCCCAAAAATCCAAAAAAGTTTGCGCGAACATTCTGGCTGTTCGCAGGTTCTGGTGCGAACCGAACAGGGGGGTGTTCGGCTCATCCCTAATAGTGGGTAATGGTTAGTATCTATATCGGGATATGTTTGCTGTCTGTATCCCATTGGAGAGATTTCCCCTAAATTCCTATTTCCGAGACACAACAGGAAGTGATATAAAAAATTTCTAACAGTTAACTTCTGGTGCTCCCAATAGAAGACTTCCTTTTACCTGCTGTTTCAGTGACAACTGGATTTCTCTCTAGGTGACAATGGCCACCAGGACAAAAACAGAGGGTGAATCTACCCAATGGGAACACAGACAGCGATAAAAGCAAGACAGAGGTTCTAACCCTTCCTTAATCTAAATCATTTGGTGGAGGGAGGATTATGGTGTGGGGTTGTTTTTCAGGGGTTGGGCTTGGCCTCTTAGTTCCAGTGAAGGGAACTTTTAAGGCGTCAGCATACCAAGACATTTTGGACAATTTCATGCTCCCAAATTTGTGGGAACAGTTTGGGGATGGCCCCTTCCTGTTCCAACATGACTGCACACCAGTGCACAAAGCAAGGTCCATAAAAACATGGATGAGTGAGTTTGGGGTGGAGGAACTCGACTGGCCTGCACAGAGTCCTGACCTTAACCCGATAGAACACCTTTGGGATGAACTAGAATGGAGACTGTGAGCCAGGCCTTCTTGTCCAACATCAGTGCCTGACCTCACAAATGTGCGTCTGGAAGAATGGTCAAACATTCCCATAGACACACTCCTAAACCTTGTGGACAGCCTTCCCAGAAGAGTTGAAGATGTTATAGCTGCAAATGATGGGCCAACTCAATAATCAACCCTCCCGACTAAGACTGGGATGCCATTAAAGTTCATGTCCGTATAAAGGCAGGCGTCCCAATACTTTTGGTAATATGGTAAATATTTGAACAGAGATGGAGATGCAGCACATGTCTTCTTTTTTTACAAACTATCTTAAAGTGTATTTCCACTTTTGCAGTCAAATAAGAGAAAACCCCACTAAATGTTTGTTATATTTTCCCATTCACAAAGCATACCTAAATATTTTTGTTTTCTTACCGTTATTTCTAAGGAGAAGGTGTCATGGCTGAAGAATTTCTACCCACAGTGTCTTTGTCCCCACACAGACTGAGCAATTCCTCATGAACATGTTATTGCATATGTGTTCTGTCTGGTTTGCACAACATCGATGTAATCTGGCAGCCAAGGAAAGTGGATTGGAATGCGCATGCGCGAACAATGACGACTTCACTGAACAGTGGAACCTCGGATTGCGAGTAATGCGGTTAATGAGCGTTTCGCAATAAGAGCAATTTTTTTTTTTAAATCCTGACTCGGTTTGCGAGTGTTGTCTTGCAAAACGTGCAGGATTCAAGCCTCTGCGGTGTGCAGTACCGCATTTGGCCAGAGGTGCAGGGGCACCGGAGTCGATCGTAGCCATGCAAGAAATACTCGGAAACACCCGGAAATACTCCGTTCCCGAGGGTTTCCGAATGCAGCCGAACGGTCTCCGAGTATTTCCGAGTCTCTCCGGCACCCCCCCACCTCTGGCCACATGCGGTATTGCCTGCCATAGAAGTCAATGTGGAACAAATTATTTTAGTTTCCATTGACTTCTGTGGGGAAACTCGCTTTGATATGCGAGTGCTTTGGATTACAAGCATTGTCCTGGAACGGATTATGCTCGTAAACAAAGGTTCCCGGAAAAGGCGCGTCAAAGTTGCAGCGAGATCAAGACCACGTTAACTGTGTTTTTTGATTAGGAAGGTGTTGTCCACCAGCACCTCCAGGCCAAACAATTAATAAGGGGTACTAGTACTGTTCTTCGTCGAATGAGGGATGCAATAGGGCGAAAATGGCTGCAGCTATGGACAAGTGGTGATTGGCAGCTTCATCATGACAACATACCCGCCCATGCAGAGTTTCTTGGTGAAAAATCAAATCACCCAGGTGACTCAGCCCAGATTTGATGCCTTGTGACTACTGGCTATTCCAACGCGTTTTAAACAGTGGAAAAGATGCTGGGAGAACTGTGGGAGGTCCCAAGGTGCCTACTTTGAAGGGGACTGAGGCATCAATGTCCTATGTATTTATTTTTTATATTACATGGCTGGATACTTTCCGGACAGACTTCATATATACCCTTTGCTGAGTATACATAGTATACTGAGAGTAGAGCTTCTAATGGGGTGGTATATGGACAGAGCATGGAGAGCTCTGGCAGGTGGTGGTAAGAGAACCATGTGTCTTCCTCTGAAATGCCCCAGCTCTGGGCCTAATCCACTTACTTGTGAGGATAGTTCTGTGAGTGCTTATGGCTAATGCCGCGTACACACGACCGTTTTTAATGTCATTGAAAAAACCGTCATTTTTCTCGATGTGATTCTTCTCAAGCCTGCTTTGCCTACACACTATCGTGGAATACAATGCTTGAGTAAAGCGCAGTGATGTACAACACGTACGATGGCACTATAAAGGGGGAAGTTCCATTCGGATGGCGCCACCCTTCATGTTAGTAAAGTTTGTTGAGCGACGATTCGCGCTTTTCAGCCTCGTGCTTTTCAGCCTCGTGCTTTTCATTCCGTTACAGCATGACGAATGTGCTATCTCCATTACGAACGCTAGTTTTACCAGAACGAGCGCTCCCATCTCATACTTGATTCTGAGCATACGCATTTTTTTTCACGTCGTTAAAGCCTACACACGGCTGTTTTTCATGACGAGAAAAACAACGATGTAAAAAACTACGTGAAAAATTAGAGCACGTTCCAATTTTTTCATAGCCGTTTTTCATGACGTGAAAAATGCTCTGAAGCCCACACACAATCGTTTGTAATGACCATTTTAAAAAATTTCATTTTTCCCGTCATTAAAAACGGTCGTGTGTACGCGGCATAATACACAGACTTAGATCACTGGTGTATAAACAGAGCCATGGATAAATCCATGGGAAAAAAAACAAGCTTACTTACCGACCAGCTCGCAGACAACCAATTAAACCTGTCTAAAGCCTTGTACACACGATCGGATTTCCGATGGAATAAAATACGATGGATTTTTCCATCAGATTTCCGATGAAGCTGGCTGATGAAGCTGACTATCATCAGTCTTGCCTACACACCAACAGTCAAAAATCCGACCGTCCCAAACGCCGTGACGTAAAACACTCCGACGAGCCGAGAAAAATGAAGTTCAATGCTTCTGAGCATGCGTCGTTTTTTCTCCGATGGAGTTCCACACAGATGATCGGAATTTGCTATCGTTTTTTTTTTCCATTGGATAAATTTAAAACATGTTCTATTTTTAATCACCGATGGAAAAAAGACCGATGGGGCCCATACACGATCGGTTTGTCCGATGAAAAAAGTCCATCAGACTGTTTTCATCGGTAAAACCGATCGCGTGTACACGGCTTAACAGTATGCATTAAAAACAGGGGTTTAGTCCGCACACATTTGCAAATGCACGCGTAAGCCATAGAGTCACGCCGGGGCACCCTGGTATCTGTGGTACCTAACTCTAACTAATGAGAGTCCCCACAATGGAGGGTGTATGGGGATAAGGGGGCGCTGATAATAAAGTGCTATAGTGTAATGATCAAAATTAACATAAATTGGAAAGCAATATATGAACTGTATAACGCAACAGTACAGTAATATTCTAAGGTGCAAGTGCATGTGTGCTAACACACCAAGTGACAAAAAAGTGCAAACAAATCCAGAAATTGCAGCAATAGTAGCTCAGTAATAAGCTATTAAAAGTCCATGCATTGAATAGGTTTCTTGAAAGTTGACACCATCACCACTGAGACAATAACAAGACTGGCGACACCCGGAGGGAAGTAGAGGTAAAAGGCTACTCACCAGACCACCATGACTCTTTGTTTTAAGAAAAGGTCAGGTGGGGCTTTGGTACAGTTTATGGCCTGAGGTCTGTACTGATACCTGGATGGGACTGGCCAAAGATGGACTCCAACAGAAGAATTACCATGAATAAAATGAAGAGAAACGGGCCATAGTGAAATTCCCCGATTTATTATAAAACAAAGTAAAAACACAGGCCAAGTGGCCGCTTACTTTCAGGCCTTGGCACTGAGGGATCGAGCGTTTTACAGCCTGATGTGATGTTGAGCACCTGCCGCACTGTGTCTCACTCGCGTGGGTATGTGTAGAGTGCGTTCCACCGCCTTGCAGTACCAAACCCGGAAGTGGCTGAGCTGGATAACGTCTAAAATGTACACATTTAACCATAGCGCGGAGTTCTCCTTCCTTTTTTTCATTAATGGAAGCACATACATTCTGATGGATAGGTGGAGGGCAGGTGGACTGAAGGGGAGCCCACCCCCTTCTTAAAGGTACAGGAGCAAACTGAGCAACCAGCAGGTAGCTCAATGGCTGCAAAGGTGTCAGTGCGTTGCCTGACCAATACACACGACAGTGAAAGAAAAAAGACGCCACTGCCCCCACCTATAGCTGGCCATCGCAGTAAGCATCATTGCAAGGCTTCATAGGATATAAACAGGGCCATGGAAAAAAAAAACGTACTTACCGACCAGCTCGCAGACAACCAATTAAACCTGTCTAACAGTATGCGTTAAAAACAGGGGTTTAGTCCGCACGCATTTGCAAATGCATGCGTAAGCCACAGAGCCACGCCACGGCACCCTGGTATCTGTGGTACCTAACTCTAACTAATGAGAGTCCCACAATGGAGGCACATAGATCACTGGTGGCCACAAACCATGAGATTATTGAACGTTTGGATGTTTTACCATTATTTGGACCCTATGGGGATCTTTTACCATATAGTAAGGAAAGTAGAAAAAGCAGAAAACATTCCATACTAGACATTCTGTTAATGAGTAAAAAAGAATGAAAATGATCCCTGGGGTGGCATGAAGGGTTCATGTACCAGTGTAGGCATGTTAAGGTCGAACCCACTAGGTGGCCCAATTAAGAATGTTGCCCTTTCAAATCCTTCCAGGAAGGAGAGTGAGTTCATTTCCTTCCTTGCAGGATCCCTGGCTTATATAGTGTGTGAGGAGTTAGCTTAGAGGAGTGGTAAAATTGGTTTGCTGGCTATGGGAAGGAGAGCCATGAAGGGGAGCAACATGTAGGGCCAGAAACGTAGTCCTTTCCTTTCCCTGGAGATGGACACAAGGGATATCTGACCAGCAAGGTTTAATAAGACTAATGACTGTTTTTGGAGAAGAATCATTTTGTTTGAGCTGTGTCTGGCTCAAGGCCTGATTGACTGATATATACTGTAAATCTTCAGTAAAGAAGAAGTTTTTCGGCATGCAGCCCGTGTGTGAGTTCTTCAATTAATGCAGCAGACAAAGTGAGTAAGTACAGTTACAGTGATGCTGCCTGGCTGTTGAATAGTGTGTACTAGGCTTTACACTATATCCCTACTTAACGCGGAGTTCCAACTACATTAACTATTTAAAAAAAAATAAAAAATTCATTACACAATGACATATCCATCGATTACTCACGTCTTCGTCAGAATTTCTCCCCCGATGTCCCGTTTAATCCCCGAAATTAAGTTATATCACGTGTAGCGGGGTCTCCATTGAGGCCCCATGGACTACGTTACCCAGAACCCCGTTGGCACCCAAGGTGCATTATGCCACCTTAGAGACTCATGGGTGGGCTATAAAAGGGGAGGGGGAGGCTAAGCCCGGCCTCTTTGGACACCGCGCTGCTAGCAAGAGGACTCTCTGTGCGGACCTGCTACAAGTGTAAGGCCCGAGGCCTGGGCCTTGCGCACATCCAAAGAGCCTTCCACCCCACTGCGGAGCCTGTGTGGCACCTGATATCTACTTGCCTTGTGGACATCAGTTGGACCAGAGACCCGGTTGTTGCAGACTCTGTGTGGGATCGAGTCCGGAGTCCGGAGGGGTGAGAGAGCACCTGCTCACAACTATAACCGAGTACATTTGTTAGGCCTATTGACTGCCTTGGCCCATCGTGTTATACTTGCTGTCCTGACTGGAGACTAGTTGCAGAACTGAGATATATAGTCTCCGCACAGTCGTTTCTATTACTATAAACCGTTATTGGATTACAAATTACTGTTCCTGTATGTGCACCACCGATCATCTTGCATGCGAAGATTCTTCACTGTAAGACTGAGCTTTAACTGAGTCAGGCCTGACTGGGAGGTTAGAACTTTATTGAGCACCATATTGCTCATGGGGAGGATAGCTACACGTGGTGTGGATCTCTTTATATACTATAGTTGACTAGTGTTATTATTACTGCAGGGCTCTGCATGTATGTGCTGTATTGTATTGATCGTTGACATTTATATCCGAGTAAATCTGTTATAGTTAATGCTTCTGGTAGTAATGTCCATTACTATACTTTACAACTGTTTGGATTATTGTGGGATGGTTCATGGACAGGTATAGAGCCATACTAATATACCACCCCTAGACTAGCTGTGCCAGAGGAGGGTCGAGTAGATTGCCGGGGGTTGGCTGTGCTGTGTACAAGGCCTGAAACAAAACCAGCGGCTCTCTTAGTTTGGGGGTATCGCTACACACGCAAGGCAGGCCGTGGTCATTTTGCTTGTGGGCATGTACGTCCCGTACCGCCCCGTTCTCGCGCATACACATTCTTACTTCCCCGCAGCGCCGTCAACGTCTCGGGTTGCCAACAGAACGGGCGGCTGCGCCGGAAGTCCCCGCCCCATTGTGATGGCAACGAACATAATGTAAACTGGAAAACAAGCAGGCAGACATTCAACATTGAAGGGAGAGAAGAGCATAGAGCATCGCTGTTTTGTTACAAATCTCTGCCACACTGCATCCTTGTATCGCGTCACTTGGAAGTCCCGTGATTCTAGCCCTAGGGGAAGCGCACTGACTCCTGGGAATAGACACACATTTCCCAGGAGCAGTAGCGAGCGGAGGCGCCGACGGAAATGACGACAGAAACCGAGGTGATGAAGAAGGCAGATTTTGTGGGACCACATAGCAACAGCTATTTCAAGGTGAGTAAAAAAAAAAAAAATATCCATATGCTGTTTTTTCATTTATTATATGCACATTAACCACTTCCCTACCCGCCCATAGTAATATGACGTCTACAGATGGGATCTCCCATCCTGGGTGGACGTCATATGACGTCCTGGGCTTTGTGGGGGGATATCTGAATGATGCCTGCAGCTAGAGGCATCATTCAGATATCCTTGTCTTCTGCCGGCGATTCTGCGCACCATAAGAACGATCATAGCGGCGACATCCCCCCCCTCCCGCCGCCATCCGGTGCATCTCCGTCTCTCCCATGCCATCGCGGGCCCGGAGAATGAATCGTCCGGCGCCGGAGGTGAACCCTAGAGATGACTGGTGACCAGATGGTCACCAGTCATCTCTATGACCGTCGGAGGCCCGGGCGCGATGTGATGACGTCACGCCCGGGTCCTCAGATGTAAACAAAGCCGCCATCGCGGCTAGTAAACATGAGATCAGTGATTTTTTTTTTGCAATCTCATGCTTTCCAGCCTGGAGGAGAGATGTGGGGTCTTATTGACCCCGCATCTCTCCATAAAGAGGACCTGTCGCACACCATTCCTATTACAAGGGATGTTTACATTCCTTGTAATAGGAATAAAAGTGATCAAAAAATGAAAAAAGTGTAAAAATAAAAAAAATTTGGTAAAAAAAATAAAAAATAAAAATAATTTTTTTTTTTAAAACACCCCTGTCCCCGGTAGCTCGCGATCAGAATCGAACGCACACATAAGTCCCGCCCACATATGTAAACGCCGTTCAAACCACATATGTGAGGTATCGCCGCATGCGTTAGAGCGTGTGCAACAATTCTAGCGCTAGACCTCCTCTGTAACTCTAACCTGGTAACCTGTAAAAATTTTCAAAGCATCGCCTATGGAGATTTTTAAGTACCAAAGTTTGGCGCCATTCCATGAGTGTGCGAAATTTTAAAGCGTTACATGTTGGGTATCTATTTACTCGGCGTAACATCATCTTTCATATTTTACAAAAAAATTGGGCTAACTTTACTGTTTTGTTATTTTTAAATTCATGAAACCATTTTTTTTCCAATTTTTGAAAAATTATTGCACAAATACCGTGCAAGAAAAAAAGTTGCAATGACCATCATTTTATTCCCTAGGGTGTCTGCTAAAAAAACATATATAATGTTTGGGGGTTCTGAGTAATTTTCTAGCAAAAGAATGATGATTTGTACATGTAGGAGAGAAGTGCCAGAATAGGCCCGGTATTGAGGTGGTAAAAAAAGCCCGGGGTTGAAGTGGTTAATGGCAGATTATTTTTTGGATGGAAACTCCACTTTAATTCTAAACAAGAACAAAAACGTTTTGTCTGGAGTTTGGTTTTAAATAACTCTTTCGGTATAATTGGTCTACTTTTAAAAAACCCAAAATCCAATTTAACACAACATAACGTCCTGAAAAACTCATCTCGATAAACTCTAAAGACACCTATTTACACATTATGGCACAACAGATGCAGAGAACTGAATCCAATGAAATAAAGTTTGTGGTATAAATACAAAACAAACAATTCATTTCTCACGAGAAGTAACACGAACGCCTCTCTATCCATATGGCACCATCATTTCTACAGACCTCATTATCCAAATGCAAGCACAAAGGGAACATGCAAGAAAATGTACCATCAGTTGCAAGGTGGCTAAAACACCCATTATTCCAAAATTCAGATCTGTTTTATTGGAAGGGGTTGTGTAGGCTGAAAATGAGGAAACTGCTAAGAGTTTAAGCTGCTTATATTTTGCCTTCCTTGGTTCTTTCTCTTCTATTTCATTAACATTGCCATTGGCAGAGATATTTCACAGAATGCCTGAATCAGGAGATTTGCTAATTCTTCACATTTAAAGTGAATTAAACTCAAAGTGTTAAAGGGGTTGTAAAGGTTCGTTTTTTATTTTCTAAATAGGTTCCTTTAAGCTAGTGCATTGTTGATTCACTTACCCTTTCCTTAGATTTCCCTTCTAAAAAATGTTTTCTTTGTTTTCTTTGTCTGAATTTCTCACTTCCTGTTCCTCCTCAGTAAGCTGTTCTGGCTGACTAAACACGGCTCGGATGATGGTGTGAAGTTTACTGAGGAGAAACAGGAAGTGAGAAATTCAGACAAAGAAAACAAACCTTTAGAAGGTAAATCAAAGGAAAAGGTAAGTGAACCAACAATGCACTAGCTTAAAGGAACCTATTTAGAAAATAAAAAACAAACCTTTACAACCCCTTTAAGACCCATCTTAAGCCAATTTTTTATTTATTTTTGGCTAGAGAGGGAAAGAGGTCACATTTCTGTAAGAGCTTTATTTTTTTGTCTGTGACACCCACTGGTGAGATTTATCTTAACATCTTTATACCAATGCAAGAATGGGGGAGGGTTGGTGTTGTCACAGGAAGGCACAAACATCATTAAAATCATCATTGGTTCTAACCCTTCCCCACTCTATGGTCTTGTCATGGTCAGGGGTCAGGCTCGGAAACCAGTAGCTATAGCAGAAGAGAGGCTCCCACCGACTAGAAGGACAGATATACAAGCAGGTTACCCTGGCAGATGACACGGGTTCCCCCTAGGTGCAGGGTCTGAGTACCAAGTCTAAGTACTAACTGATGTTCTCCAGAGCTTCTGAGGGTGGAGATGGCTTTCAATGCATGTGTAGCACACAGACCCTTTTTCCTGCCCACCTTCACCTGCAGGGTAAAGGCACACCATGCCACAAGCCTGTGTCCTCTGTGTTAGAGGTCAGGCGGTGTTCACTATTTTGGGTTCTGCAGCGAGTTACCTCTTTCCACTGGTTCTCGTCTCCCAGAGTGTAGGGACAAGTCTCTATTTCTCCCCAGGAAGGCCAATGTCCACACCACTTTAACTCCAATGCTGAGTTTATTTTATATGTAATGTTCAGCAGACAGGAATGGTTGATGAGAGAAAAGACAGTAAGGTTTGGGAGATAGGTCCAGGCACAAACTGGTACAATCGTTGCCACTCGATCCCGAGTGGGTTTAGCTCACCTGGATAGTCCCCTGTAAGAGCGGTCCTAGCAGCTGGAGTGATGCCCGAACATTCACTTAAGTTTCCTAGAGATACGATCAGGAACATTTCCAAGTCCTGAACTTCTCAGCACTTGCAACACAAGGACAGGTGCCAGCGACAGCACATTGCAAGGCCTATGGCGGATCTTTGAATCCCTCTAGAAGGTAACCAGACCTCCTACAGAGGCGGCGACTCCTTTCACCGAAATCCCCGGTTCCCTCTCGTCTAGAACGGATCACCCTCTCCCGGGCACCCTAGGATTCCTCTTTTGGAGGTAGGCCCTAGCTAAAGGTGCTGGGCCTACTAGTATAGTTGCAGCCCCAGGCTAAAGGTGCCTGAGACTGATTCACACACGCACCACGGCCTGGAGGGCCAGGAGGCGCAAACTGCTCCCCAAAAGATGGCGTCTGCCCCTTATGTATCCTCTCTGAGCATGCACAGCAGGTTGACCACGCCCACTGTTCTACTGCCAAGAGAGGACACCCTAAGGCATAGCAATGCCACCCGCGGTTCAACCTTGACCTGATATGGCAGTGCCACCTACAGGCCACAGGGAACTATACACCAGGTTGCATCACATAGGCAGAAGCGAGTACCTAACAATCAAAGTGGTCTGAGCCTGGCTACCAGCTCAGATTAACCCCTAAATTTAGGCACATAGCACCCCTGAAAAGTAAAGGGGCGCTACACATGTTAGTACCAGGTTGCGGCCCTCAGGATTGCCCCACCAGAAGTTAAGCAAGCCAGGGTTCAGTAACAGATAAAGCAGGTTGGGATCAAGCATAAGCGTAGTCAGTAAACAAGTCAAAGGTTTGTAACAAGTGGCTGCAGGTTAGGATTAGGGATGAGCTTCGAGTTCGAGTCGAACTCATGTTCGACTCGAACATTGCCTGTTCACCCGTTCGCCGAACAGCAAACAAATTGGGGTGTTCGCGGCAAATTCGAAAAGTCTATGGGAGAAATCTAAAGTGCTAATTATAAAGGCTTATATGCAAGTTATTGTCCTAAAAAGTGTTTGGGGACCGGGGTCCTGCCCCAGGGGACATGTATCAATGCAAAAAGAAGTTTTAAAAACGGCCGTTTTTTCGGGAGCAGTGATTTTAATAATGCTTAAAATGAAAAAATAAAAGTGAAATATTCCTTTAAATTTCGTACCTGGGGGGTGTGTATGATATGCATGTGAAGTGGCGCATGTTTCCCGTGCTTAGAACTGTCCCTGCATAAAATGTCATTTTTGAAAGAAAAAAATGCATTTAAAACTGACTCGCGGCTATTAATGAATTGTCGGCTCCCGGCAATACATACAAAAGTCATTGATAAAAAAAAAAGCGTGGGGGTTCCCCAGAATTCAATTACCAGGCCCTTCAGGTCTGGAATGGATATTAAGGGGAACCCCGCCGCAAATTTAAAAAAAAATTGACGTGGGGTTCCCCCAAATATCCATTCCAGGCCCTTCAGATCTGGCATGGATTTTAAGGGGAACTCCACCCCAAATTTAAAAAAAAAATTGCGTGGAGTCCCCCTAAAAATCCATACCAGACCCCTTATCCGAGCACGCAACCTGGCCGGCCGCAGGGGAAAAGGGGGGGACGAGAGAGCGGCCCCCCCCTCCCTCCTGAACCGTACAAGGCCACATGCCCTCAACATGGGGAGGATGTCCCCATGTTGATGGGGACAAGGGCCTCATCCCCACAACCCTTGCCCGGTGGTTGTGGGGGTCTGCGGGCGGGGGGCTTATCGAAATCTGGAAGACCCCTTTAACAAAGGGGACCCCCAGATCCCACCCCCCCCTATGTGAATTGGTAAGGGGTACATTGTACCCCTACCATTTCACGAAGAAAGCGTAAAAAAATGTTTAAAAAAACACACAAACACCTTGAAAAAGTCCTTTATTAAAAAAAAAAACAAAAAAAAACATTCCAGCGGTGAAATCCAGTGTCCCGCGGCGATCCCGATGTCCAGCGCTGTCCTCCATTGGTTGTGCCTGAGCGGACCTGATGGGGAACTCCCTCTCAGTATTTTAAATGTATAGACCCGCCCCTCCTAAAGTTCCCCATCAGGTCCGCTCAGCGGACCAGATGCGGAACATGAGAAGGGGCGGGTCTATACATGTATTGTGAAAAATAGAAAAAATATTGCGCTAAGTGTAAAAACTAAAAAACAAGAAACAAAAAGCAGCTACACAACAATGTGACGAAAATTGTAAACGTGATAGAAATAAAAAAGTAGCGCTGGTAATTAAGGAAAAAACGAATAAATGTCTCTCAAAATATATAGTGAAAAATAAATGAATATCACACCAACCTAAAGGGATGTGTATGAGTTCACTATAAACTCCATAAAAAACAACATATGTAATCGTGAAGGAAAAAGAAAAACATGTGCAGTGTCCGTCAAAATAACCCGTGAAGGCACAATGCAAGGAAGGACATGTAGGCTGTAGGTCATCAAGAAAAAAACATCTTCCGACTATAGGAGATAGATTAAACACTCTTACCAGAGTCCGTGGATCTGCCTACCGAGGTAGCAGATCATGTAAGCATGGGAGATCCAGCCACAGGACCAGTCGGCTTGTCTGATGACTCCTAAGCTGCTGGAATCTTGGCCGTTACGACTCGACAATCCTTAGATCCGAACCTTGGATGGATATCCCCAATGGATACAACGAACCTGAACTCCTAGGGTATCACCCTGTTTCCAATTGGTATAGGAGAGATTCGACCACCAAAGACCCCCGAAGGGGGTAACTGAATGATGCAGAGTAACTCCAGGTAAGCCCTCTCTATACAGAGTGCGTGTAGCTCTAGCTGATTCTACTACATACAGCCCGGAATATGAGGCGCTTGCATAGCTCAGTTAATGCGATCTCATCACTCTGCTTGGATCAACAGCTGATGGCGTAACTAAGCTCCTTCTCCCTACGCGTTACGTCGATGCCACTCGACTTAATCATGATTAATCAGCTAGAGCTACACGCACTCTGTATAGAGAGGGCTTACCTGGAGTTACTCTGCATCATTCAGTTACCCCCTTCGGGGGTCTTTGGTGGTCGAATCTCTCCTATACCAATTGGAAACAGGGTGATACCCTAGGAGTTCAGGTTCGTTGTATCCATTGGGGATATCCATCCAAGGTTCGGATCTAAGGATTGTCGAGTCGTAACGGCCAAGATTCCAGCAGCTTAGGAGTCATCAGACAAGCCGACTGGTCCTGTGGCTGGATCTCCCATGCTTACATGATCTGCTACCTCGGTAGGCAGATCCACGGACTCTGGTAAGAGTGTTTAATCTATCTCCTATAGTCGGAAGATGTTTTTTTCTTGATGACCTACAGCCTACATGTCCTTCCTTGCATTGTGCCTTCACGGGTTATTTTGACGGACACTGCACATGTTTTTCTTTTTCCTTCACGATTACATATGTTGTTTTTTATGGAGTTTATAGTGAACTCATACACATCCCTTTAGGTTGGTGTGATATTCATTTATTTTTCACTATATATTTTGAGAGACATTTATTCGTTTTTTCCTTAATTACCAGCGCTACTTTTTTATTTCTATACATGTATTACCAAAGTGAGAGCAGTCCCCCATCAGGTCCGCCCCCTCGGTATGTCGGACCCGCCTACGTCATTGGCTTGAGCGGGGAACTTCCTTCACTGTGTAATTTAAATTTACATAGTGAAGGAAGTTCCCCGCTCAAGCCAATGACGTAGGCGGGGTCCGACATACCGAGGGGGCGGACCTGATGGGGAACTGCTCTCACTTTGGTAATACATGTATAGACCCGCCCCTTCTCATGTTCCGCATCTGGTCCGCTGAGCGGACCTGATGGGGAACTTAAGAAGGGGCGGGTCTATACATTTAAAATACTGAGAGGGAGTTCCCCATCAGGTCCGCTCAGGCACAACCAATGAAGGACAGCGCTGGACATCGGGATCGCCGCGGGACACTGGATTTCACCGCTGGAATGTTTTTGTTTTTGTTTTTTTAAATAAAGGACTTTTCCAAGGTGTGTGTGTTTTTTTAAACATTTTTTTACGCTTTCTTCGTGAAATGGTAGGGGTACAATGTACCCCTTACCTATTCACATATGGGGGGGGGCGGGATCTGGAGGTCCCCTTTGTTAAAGGGGTCTTCCAGATTCCGATAAGCCCCCCGCCCGCAGACCCCCACAACCACCGGGCAAGGGTTGTGGGGATGAGGCCCTTGTCCCCATCAACATGGGGACATCCTCCCCATGTTGAGGGCATGTGGCCTGGTACGGTTCAGGAGGGAGGGGGGGCGGCTCTCTCGTCCCCCCCTTTTCCCCTGCGGCCGGCCAGGTTGCGTGCTCGGATAAGGGGTCTGGTATGGATTTTTAGGGGGACTCCACGCCATTTTTTTTTTAAAATTGGGGTGGAGTTCCCCTTAAAATCCATGCCAGATCTGAAGGGCCTGGAATGGATATTTGGGGGAACCCCACGTCAATTTTTTTTAAATTTGCGGCGGGGTTCCCCTTAATATCCATTCCAGACCTGAAGGGCCTGGTAATTGAATTCTGGGGAACCCCCACGCTTTTTTTTTATTTTTTTATCAATGACTTTTGTATGTATTGCCGGGAGCCGACAATTCATTAATAGCCGCGAGTCAGTTTTAAATGCATTTTTTTCTTTCAAAAATGACATTTTTTGCAGGGACAGTTCTAAGCACGGGAAACATGCGCCACTTCACATGCATATCATACACACCCCCCAGGTAGGAAATTTAAAGGAATATTTCACTTTTATTTTTTCATTTTAAGCATTATTAAAATCACTGCTCCCGAAAAAACGGCCGTTTTTAAAACTTCTTTTTGCATTGATACATGTCCCCTGGGGCAGGACCCGGGTCCCCAAACACTTTTTAGGACAATAACTTGCATATTAGCCTTTATAATTAGCACTTTAGATTTCGAACGTTCGAGTCCATTGTATTTAATAGGGTTCTAAAGTTTACACGAACATTTTGTCTGTTCGCAGGTTCTGGTGCGAACCGAACAGGGGGGTGTTCGGCTCATCCCTGGTTAGGATCAAGCAGAAGCATAGTTGAGGAATAAGCCAAAGGTTAGTAACGAGTTGTGGCAAAGATACGGATGGCAGCAGGAATGACAAGAGCGAGATATTGGCTGGAGAAAGCACAATAATCTGGAAGTGAAAAGACATGCCTTAAATCAGGAAGTTCATTGGAGAAGCAAAGGTTAAAAGTTCAAGAGATACAAGGTTCAAGGCAGGATCATTAAAGGAATTGTCAAGGGAGCTGTTCAGCATCTCAGGTGGCTCAGCAAGAAGAGATACTCCAGACAGCAGAAGTCCTGAGTTCCGATCCAGTCCCTGACAGGTCTAAGGAAGTGGGCCTGCCCATTGAAATGTGTCAACATGTCCATCTGAGTGATGCCTGGGTCTTGCTGATACTCTTTCACATCTTGACCTTCTTTTTACTCGGGTCTTGCTTTTTTAACACCTTTAGGGCTAGTTTACACTTGCTTCGAAACACGTCTTTGGACGCACTTTGTTCCAGTCACTAATAAAATGGCTTTTGCTTGGTGCTTCGATGAGACTTCAGTGGGACTTTGGTGGAGCTTCGATGGGGCTTCGATGAGGCTTCGGTGAGGCTTTGTGGGGCTTCGGTGGGGCTTCAGTGGGGCTTCAAGCGAGCTTTGCCATAGACTTCTATGGAGGATTTGAAGGCGCTTTGAAGTACCATTGAAGCTACATGGGGAATTTTTTTTTAAGAGAAGCCGAAGCAAAGCAAAAGCAGGTGTAAACAGGACTGTAAGCTAGCCATTTTATTTAGTGACAGGAGCTTTGACTGGCGTTCAGAGAGCTTTAACAATGCCTTGTTGAAGCCAAAAAAAGTATAAATGAGCCCTTAACCTTTTTGTTTTTTTGTGAATATGCATTTGACTTTTTCATTTTGAAATAAACTTTTTATTAACCACTTAAGCCCAGGACCATTTGGCTGCCAAATGACCGGGCCACTTTTTGTGATTCAGCACTGCATCACTTTAACTGACCATTGCGCGGTAGTGCGACATAGCTCCCAAACAAAATTTACATCCTTTTTTCCCACAAATAGAGCTTCCTTTTGGTGGTATTTGATCACCTCTGCGGTTTTTATTTTTTACACTATAAACAAAAATAAAGCGACAATTTTGAAAAAAAAGCAATGTTTTGTACTTTTTGTTATAATAAATATCCCCAATTTTTTTTTTAAAAAGCAATTTTTTTCTTAGTTTAGGCCGATACGTATTCTTCTACATATTTTTGGTAAAAAAAAAATCGCAATAAGCGTATATTGATTGGTTTGCGCAAAAGTTATAGCGTCTACAAAAAAGGGGATAGTTTTATGGCATTTTTATTATTATTATTATTATTTTTTTACTAGTAATGGCGGCGATCTGCAATTTTTATCGTGATTGCGACTTTATGGCGGACACATCGGACAAATTTTTGGGACCATTGTCATTTTTACAGCGATCTGTGCTATAAAAATGCACTGATTACTGTAAAAATTACACTGGCAGTGAAGGGGTTAACCACTAGGGGTCACTGAAGTGGTTAAGTGCATCCTATGGAGTGATTCGAGCTGTTAGGGGGCGTGACTACCAGTGACACGTCAGCGAACACTGTTCCCGATCACAGGAAACAGTAGATCCCTGATGTGTCATTAGGCAGAACAGGGGAATGCCTTGTTTACAAAGGCATCCCCCAGTTCTGCCTTTGCCGACCTCTAAGTGCAGAAACACTGAGGCCTCGTACACACGGCCGAGATTCTCGTCGGAAAAAACATGTCGTTTTTTTCGACGAGATTCTTGGACAAGAAACTTGTCCCGGCCGAGTGTACACACACTCGATTCAAAGAACCCGCGGTTCTTTGAATGGAGCGAACGCGGTGACGTAATTGAATACGACGAGCATGCGCTCGTCACATTCGATGCCGTCGCCGCCATCTTGGTATACCCTACCTATGCCTAGGAAGCTACCGCGCATGCGTCAAATTCATTTCGAACATGCGCGGGCTTCCGGGAGGACAGGTAAGTGTACACACACTCACTTTTCTTGTCGAGAAACATGCCGACGAGAATCTCGACGAGAAAATATAGAGCAGGTTCTCTATTTTCTCGTCGAGATTACTTGTCGGTTTTCTTGACGAGAAACCATACACACGAACGAGTTTCTCGGCAAGACATCTCTGCCAGCAAGTTTCTTGCTGGTTCTTGCCGAGAAACTCGGTCGTGTGTACGAGGCCAAAGACTTTTAATGGCATGAAGAAGGAGCCTATCAGACGCTCCAAAACGCGTCTTGCCCCTTTGACATAATTTCCCAGCATCTGCGCCTCACGCTGGTTCCTGGGCGCTCTTCCGCTGACGTCACACCCAGGTAGAGCATTCCACGTTGGTCCCCAAAGCGCGGTTTGTCCTTCCTGGTTTCTTTCTCTGCGGCTTCCCTCTGCTGGATGCTTGAGACCTTTGGCATCTAGCCGCAGACCGGACCACCCCTGGGACCACCACTGCTAGACTTTTTGACTTATCCATATGATGAATCTTTTTCACCTTTTAGCTAATAAGTGTTTTTAATCCTTTGGTCTCTGTGTTTCTGCACTTAGAGGCGCTTTCTGTCTGTTTAGTTTCCAATGGATTAAAGCATGTGTGGTATATCTATTTACTTGGTGTAATATCGTCCTTTATATTTTACCAAACAATTGGGTGTTATATTGTGTTTTTTTTTTTTCCATAAATGTTATTGTTTTCTGGATAATTTGTACAAACAAGAGGTTATCATACAGAATGTTTCAAATAACACTTATATTGGAAGAATGGTAAATACAGTATGTGCGGTTCATCTGATAATAATAATTTTTACTCTTAACCAGGGCCGGCCCTACCATGGGACCCGATGGTACCCCGGTCCCAGGCGGCACTTTAAGGGGGGCGGCAAATTGCCGCCCGTCAGCCAGCGACATTCCGTGTCTCCTACTGATTTTCCTTTCCTGTGTCCCCGATTTTCCAGCCGCCATGTTTAGTGTCCGGCGCCCTGTGATTGGACGAATGGGGGTCATGTGCGGCGTGGGGCTGGCCTGTCAGCGATCGCTCTAGAAGTCCCGCCTCCGCACATGACCGCCATACGCCCAATCACAGTGCGCCGGGAAACACGAACATGGTGGCGGGAGACAAGCACTGGAAGTGTGAGCTGTCTTCGCCTCCGCCTGTCCCTCTGCTTTGTTACGGCGCGGTGGAGATGGGATCATGGAGGTGCAGGCGTGCAGCGTCTGACACCATGGAGCGGGCTGCGGGTGGATGGCGCTGGGGGGAAGTTGGGACGCCAAAGCAGTTCTGCACATCCAGTGCTGAGGTCCGGAGGAGAGTCCTGGTGAAGAGCAGACAAAGGTAAGGAGGACTCAAAGGATGGATTTGCACCGAGCTGTGGGGAGGGGGTCGGGTGTGAGTACTGCAGGAAGTAGGACTCCTACTGTAGGAGTCAGGTGGGTCTGTGTAGTAGGTCAGTGTAGGTGTAAGGTCGGTGGGTCAGTGTATGTGTCAGTCAGTGTAATAGTCAGTGTTGCTGTCAGGTCAGTGTAATGTGAGTAGTGCAGGATGTAGGAGTGAGGTAGGTGTCAGGTAGGTCAGTGTAGGTGTCAGGTAGGTCAGTGTAGGGGTCAGTGTAATGGTCATGTAGGTCAGGTGGGTCAGTGTAATGTGAGTAGTTCAGGAAGTAGGGGTCAGTGTAGGGGTCAGGGTAGGGGTCAGTGTAGGGGTCAGGGTAATGGTCATGTGGGTCAGTGTAATGTGAGTAGTGCAGGAAGTAGGAGTCAGGTGGGTCAGTGTAATGTGAGTAGTTCAGGAAGTAGGGGTCAGTGTAGGGGTCAGTGTAGGGGTCAGGGTAGGGGCCAGTGTAGGGGTCAGGGTAATGGTCATGTGGGTCAGTGTAATGTGAGTAGTGCAGGAAGTAGGAGTCAGGTGGGTCAGTGTAATGTGAGTAGGGTAGGGGTCAGGGTAGGGGTCAGGGTAGGGGTCAGTGTAGGGGTCAGTGTAGGGGTCAGAGTAATGGTCATGTAGGTCAGGTGGGTCAGTGTAATGTGAGTAGTGCAGGAAGTAGGGGTCAGTGTAGGGGTCAGGGTAGGGGTCAGTGTAGGGGTCAGGGTAATGGTCATGTGGGTCAGTGTAATGTGAGTAGTGCAGGAAGTAGGAGTCAGGTGGGTCAGTGTAATGTGAGTAGGGTAGGGGTCAGGGTAGGGGTCAGGGTAGGGGTCAGGGTAATGGTCATGTAGGTCAGGTGGGTCAGTGTAATGTGAGTAGTGCAGGAAGTAGGAGTCAGGTGGATCAGTGCATGTGTCACGTAGGTGTGTCAGGGGGTCAGTGTAGGGGTCAGATAGGTCACATGTGTTCAAAAAATGTGCAGCGCTATGTGGTTAAAACCATGTGTGAAATAAATGTTAAACCTTGAAATGTGAAAAATTAATATATGAAAAATTAATTAAAAAGAAAACTAATGCAGAGTCCAAAAAGAACACAACATAGTCCGTGAAGAGTTAATTCCAAAAGCAAATCCATGAAGGGTTAAGGGCTGTAGCCAATAAAGAGACTAGGGTCTAGTGGAGCATAATAAAATAAAAATAAACATTTCTTGATCAGTTTAGGTCGATATGTATTCTTCTACATATGTTTGGTAAAAAAAATGCAATGTGTATATTGATTAGTTCGCGCAAAAGTTATACCGTCTACAAAATAGAGGATAGATTTATGGCATTTTTATTATTATTATTTTTTTTTTACTAGTGTAGCGGGGTCTGGTGATCTGCGATTTTTAGCTAGACTGTGACATTGCGGTGGACAGATTAGACACTTTTGACACTTTTTTGGGACCAGTGACATTTATACAGCGATCTGTGCTATAAAAATGCACTGATTAATGTGTAAATGTCACTGGCAGGAAAGGGGTTAAATGTGTTCCCTGGGAGGTGTTTCTAACTGGGGGGGATGGGACTGACTGTAGGAGGAGAGAGATCTCTGTTCCTATTCACTAGGAAGAGCAGATCTGTCTCTCCTCCCCTGTCAGAATAGGGATCTGTCTGTTTACATTAACAGATCCCCGTTCTGGCTCTCTGGAGCGATCGCGGCCACCAGCCACGCACAGGTCCTTTTATACTCCTTTACATGTATAGAGCCATGACAGGTCCACTTTAGTTATCATGATATAAAATAATGAATGTGGGGTATTTGGTGGGCGTGATTTTTTTTTGGGGGGGGGCAGCATTTAATTCTTGGTACCAGGCAGCACAATGTCTTGGGCCGGCACTGCTCTTAACCTAATAGTAATTGTAAAGCATGGATGAACAGTCCGACCATTTTACAGTATAACATTTTAACAATTCTAGATTCCTTGTCAAAAAACAATTCTAACTAAGTAATTTAGAGTATTTTAGAGTATGGTAAAGTATAATAAAATACCGTATATACTCAAGTATAAGCCAAGTTTTTCAGCACATTTTTTTGTGCTGAAAATGCCCCCCTCGGCTTATACTCGAGTCACCTTTTTGCGCCTGATCTCCTGGACTTTGGGGACCCGGTACCGGCCGGCCGCAGGTCCCCTGGACCCCAATCTTGGCACACATGTAGCCCCACTCTACAAGTGTGCAAAGTTTGTTGTCCGGGGGACCTACGGTCGGGGAACACCGATTTTCCAAAACCGGGCACCCCTTCCATAGACTCCCATGTTAAACGGTAATTTCTCTGGTGAGTTTGGGGACCCGGTACCAGCCGGTCGTAGGTCCCCTGAACCCAACACTTGGCACACATGTATCCCCATTTCTGTTCTACAAGTATGCAAAGTTTGTTGTCTGGGAGACCAACGGCCGGGTAGAACAGATTTTTCAAAGCCGGGCACCCCTTCCATAGACTCCTATGTTAAACGTCAGCCTAGTTATGTGAGGCATGGGCACAGTGAGGCATGGACACAGTGAGGCGTGGACACAGTGAGGCATGCACATGGACACAGTAAGGCACAGTGAGGCAAAGTGAGGCACAGTGAGGCATGCAGATGGACATCCTAGGCTTATACTCCAGTCAATACGTTTTCCCAGTTTTTTGTGGTAAAATTAGGTGCCTCAGCTTATATTCGGGTCGGCTTATACTCGAGTATATACGGTATGATATAAAACAGAAATAAAATAAAAGCAAAAATATAAAAATAAAGAGTAAAAAACAAAAAATATAAAAATAAAAGGGAAAGAAAAGTAATGACTGAAACTGTTGTACCTGTAGCGGACCCCCAAAATTGGGGTGGCTGTGCCTTAAATTTAAGGGCAGCCTGGGCAATAGTTGGCTCAGGTTTTCTGATTCTCTAGATTGGACTCTGCTCTGCTGTGGTGTTGCCTGGGTGTATAGTTCCCCTTGACCTGCTGGTGGCGCTGTTGCCCAGGTCTTCAGTTGAACCACAGGTGGCATTGTAGCGTGATTGGGTGTCCTCTCTCGGCAGCCATACAGTGGGCGTGGTCTGCCTGCTGTGCATGCCGAGAGAGGGTACATAAGGGGCAGACACCATTAGGTGAAGAGATTGGCCGGGAAATTCCAAGGGGGACCCTTGGTGGCGAGAGTCGTGCCCTTTGGCCCTGCTGGCCAGGGATGCGTGAATTGGTCGAGAAGTCTCGGGCACCTTCAGCCCAAGGCTATAGTGTTACAGGTAGGCCCAGTACCTTCAACTGGGTCTACAACCAAACCATCGGAGTCCCAGGGTACCCGAGGGAGGGTGGCCCGCTCTGAAAGAGAGGAAACCAGGGGAGAACCTGTCCAGAGGATCGGTGAAGGAAGTCATTGTCTCAGGAGAGGCCTGGTTGCCTATCAGAGGGAAGGATTCCGTGAGTTGCACAATACCTCCTGTGATGTGCCCCACTGGCACTTATGGTTTCTAAAAGTTGCAGGCGCTAGAGAGTTCTAGATTCAGGAACTAAAGGATTCTGTGGCAGAGGATCTCCTGAACTTGTCTTTCTAGGGGACGATATCTAAAGTAACTATTCGTGCTTCACTGCGGCTGCTGGAACTGTGAGAGGGATCTATCCGGGTGAGCAATACCCACTCAGGCTTGAGTGGAGAATAGGGTAACTGGGTGCCGCGTGCCTGAACCTATCTCCCTACCCAACTCTATCTCTATCTTCAACTTTTTTCCCACTAAGTTCCAAGCAAGAAAAATAAACTTGTTTGTTATGCCGCGTACACACGATCGATTTTTTCGACGGTGAAAACACTGTCGAGAAAATCGACGTGAAAAACGAGGAACAGCTTGTTCCCCCCACACATGGCCGTTTTAAATTACATTTTTTTTTTGGTCGAAAAAAAACGACCGTGTGTGGGCTCCGCGGCAGTGTTTCCCTATGGGAAAACTGCCACGGAAAAAAACAACGGGAATCACGACGAGAAAAATTAGAGCATGTTCTAATTTTTCTCGTCGTGATTATTGCCGTTTTTCCCGTCGAGAAAAACGACAAAAAGCCCACAGACGATCGTTTTTCTCGTCCAAAGGAAAAAATTTAATTTTTCTCGACGGGAAAAACGGTTGTGTGCACGCGGCATTAGAGTTTAAACAGTCTGGACATTGGCCTTCTTTTAAGAGAAAGAATAGACTTTTCCCTACACTCTAGGGACGAAAACCAATGGAGGGAGGTAACTCGCTGCAGGACCCAAAAATTGTATGAACACCGCTCAACCTCTTATACCAGGATAATACGGGCATGTGGCACAGTGTGCCCTACTCTGCAGGTGGAGGTAAGCAGGAGAAAAAGGGTCTGTGTGCTACATACCTATGTGTAAGAAAGTGTTGTGTTAATATCGTGTTACATAAAAATATGCAACACCCACCATTGTATTATCTAGGGCCTCTGCTTAAAAAAAATGATATAAGGTTGGGGGGGTTTTAAGTAGTTTACTAGCAACAAAAATGATGTTTTTGCTCATGTAGAAGAGGAATGTCAGAATTAGAAGTGGTTAAGAAATATATTTAGTTGAACGTTTTTGTGACCTGAGTTCGGCTTTAAGGGCACAAGCCATCAAATGTCATTTCCCCCACCCCAAGGGAACTGTACAGATAAAGCACGGCATAGACTTAATTTGACTTTCATGCAAATCAAGTCTACTTGTCATTACTTGGCATCTTTTCTGGACGGCAACCTCCAATTACGTTATAGGCACATTTCAGTCACAGCAATTAACTTTCCTAATATTCCATGTGGACAGAACGATCAAGTTTCAATCTATTCTTTCTGCTTCATAAAGGAGAACATTTATAAGTGCAAACAGCACTGGGCACATTACAAAGTTCCTGTCAGGCTAAAAAAAAAAAAAAAGCAATTAGTTCAAATGCAGCAATTATCCTGGAGTCTGGACTAATCTTTTTAAATGGCATCTAAAGTCAAAAATAAAAAATGACATATACAGTTGTGCTCATAAGTTTACATACCCTGGCATTTATGATTTCTTGGGCCATTTTTCAGAGAATATGATTGATAACACAAAAACTTTTCTTTCACTCATGGTTAGTGTTTGGCTGAAGCCATTTATTATCAATCAACTGACTTTACCATTTTTAAATCATAATGGTAACAGAAACTACCCAAATGACCCTGATCAAAAGTTTACATACCCCAGTTCTTAATATCGTGCATTTCCCCCTTTAACATCAATGACAGCTTTAAGTCTTTTGTGGTATTTGTGGATGAGGCTCTTTATCCTCTCAGATGGTAAAGCTGCCCAGTCCTTTTGGCAAAAAGCCTCCAGTTCCTGTAAATTCTTGGGCTGTCTTACATGAACGGCACGTTTGAGATCTCCCCAGAGTGGCCCAATGATATTGAGGTCAGGAGACTGAGATGGTCACTCCAGAACCTTCACTTTATTCTGCTGTAGCCAATGACAGGTCAACTTGGCCTTGTGTTTTGGATCATTGTCATGTTGAAATGTCCAAGTACGTCCCATGCGCAACTTCCTGGCTGATGAATGCAAATGTTCCTCCAGTATTTTTCGATAACATTCTGCATTCATCTTGCCATCAATTTTGACCAAATTTCCTGCGCCTTTGTAGCTCACACATCCCCAAAACAGCAGCGATCCACCTCCGTGTTTCACAGTAGGAATGATGTACCTTTCATCATAGGCCTTGTTGACTCCTCTCCAAATGTAGCGTTTGTGGTCGTGCCCAAAAACCTAAATTTTGGTCTCATCACTCCAAATAACTTTGTATCAGAAGGTTTTAGGCTTGTCTCTGTAATGTTTGGTGTATTGTAAGTGGGATACTTTGTGGCATTTGCATAGTAATGGCTTTCTTCTGGCAACTCGACCATGCAGCCCATCTTTCTTCAAGTGCCTCCTTATTGTGCATCATGAAACAGTCACACCACATGTTTTCAGAGAGTCCTGTATTTCACCTGAAATTATTTGTGGGTTTTTCTTTGCTTCCCGAACAATTTTCCAGGCAGTTGTAAATGAAATTTTAGTTGGTCTACCGGACCATGGTTTGGTTTCATCAGAACCCCTCATTTTCCACTTCTTGATTAGAGTTAGACCACTGCTGATTGACATTCTTAATTCCTTGGATATCTTTTTATATCCCTTTCCTGTTTTATACAGTTCAACTACCATTCCCACAGATCCTTTGACAATTATTTTGCTTTCCCCATCACTCAGAATCCAGAAACGTCAGTGCAGTACTGGATGAAAGATGGAAGGGTCTGTCAGGAGACCAGAAACTCACCTTCCTTTTAGGGGGGTCAGACACACCATGCTACATGCCCGCGTCCTCTAGGTTAGAGGTCGGGCGGTGTTATGTATTTGGGTCCCGCAGCGAGTTGCTTCCTTTCACTGGTTCTCCCCTCTAGACTATAGAGGCAAGTCTTTACCTTTCCCAAAGAAGGTCAATGTCCACACAACACTTCAACTCCAACAAGAGTTTATTTTCTCTTTTTGCTTCAGTAACCAGAAAGTTGAAGAGAGGAAAGGGGTTAGCAGAAATAGAATGGATTCAGGCACACTCTTGGCTTCGTCGCCACTCGGTCCCGAGTGGGTACAGCTCACCCGGATAGTCACTCAATAGCACTAGCAGCCGGCATGAAGCTCGAACAGTGACTTAGTCCCCTCCAAGGACAAAGTCAAGGAGATCCCTGTTTAAGTAACGACACTCCGTAAGGGCAGTCTGCGAAGAAAGGAATCCTTCCCTCCGACATGTCACCAGGCCTCTCCCGAGACAGCAATCTTGTATTACTCGTCTCCTCTATGGGACCGATCCTCCCCTGGTTTCCTCTCAGTCAGAGCGGTCGCCCTCACCTGGGCTCCCTGGGTTTCCTTTCTGGTTGTAGACCCAGTTGAAGGTACTGGGCCTACCTGGAACTCCGCAGCCTCGGGCCGAAGGTGCCCGAGACTCCTTAGTCAAAGTTGGGCGCAACCCCCCTTTTAGAGGGGCACACTCCTCCGGGTACAGGTCCCCGGGTACTACTCCTGAACAATGGCGTCTGCCCCTTATATACCCTCTCCCGGCATGCACCGCAGGCCGGAACCACCCACTGTACATCAGCTGAGAGAGGACATCCAATAGCCACTCCATCACCTGTGGTTCAACCCCGGGTATAAGTGACAGCACCACCTATACGCCTAAAGGGGAACTGCACGCCAGGTGACACAGCAGCAAGGCAGAGTCCAAACAATTAGAAGACCCGAGCCAACTACCGCTCAGGTCACCCCTAAATTTAAGCACAGCGACCCCCCTAGGTAGGGGTCCGCTACACACGCACACTAATTACAAGCAACAGATCACAGGTGAGGATGGTTACCTTTAATAGCCATTCAAAACCCTTTGTGTCAACTTGTGTACATGTCACGCCATCACGTATACATTCATCTTTGGTGTATACCACCACAAGCCTGTTTGACTCACTGGGCGTACATTCCCTTTTGGGTTCAAACATTCTGGTAAGCCTTCATCTAATCGGTGGTGGATTATCTACTTGTAAACTTTCCTCACGAGTTGTTTTTACTTTTGACTTCAAGAGGATGTGATGAACATTTGGTTTCTATTCATTTTTGGACTCACTACACATTGGGTTTCTACTACTCATGGATTTCACGTTTACTTTTCTATTTGTTTTTCAATATTGATTTAGTATCACTGTGAATATACTTAAAGCGGGATTCCACCTGCGATTTTTTTTTTTTTTTAAAAGTCAGCAGCTACTAACACTGTAGCTGCTGACTTTTAATAAGGACACTTACCTGTCCTAGGCGCCTGCGATTTCGGGCCCCGACGGCGATCGCTCGGTCCTGGCAGGTCCCGGCGCCTCCATCCTGACTAAGGGAAACAGGCAGTGAAGCCGTACGGCTTCACTGCCCGTTTCCTACTTTGCATGCGCAACTCGCACCACGCTTTGTGAATAGGCGGCTGCCTCCTGGGATACACACAGTTCCCAGAAGGCAGCGCGCCCCATTCGCAAGAAGAATCCGAGTGTAGGACAAGGAAGAAGATTCACCGCGGAGGATGAAGAGGCAGATTAGGGACTTCCGCATAGCAACCGCTATTTCTGGTAAGTAAATTTTTTTTTTCTTTTCATTTTTTTTTATTTATTTGTAAATTTTTCGTGAATTTTTTTTTTCGGGGTGGAACTCCACTTTAATTAAGGTTTCCCACAATTCTTAATATTAGTTGTGAGATTCACAACATTGTCTCATTTTGAGATGTTTCAAGCGCTGCACTTTTATTTCTATGTTTTTTTTTTGCAACGGTCTATTTGCTGTGCTAGCTGCTGTTCATTGTTTAAAGGGACAGCGCGGTATTACACTTCCACTTTCTATAATAGAAACTAAGAAAAACTTTTCTTTTTTTCTAAATATTCTGTCTTTTTTCATTTGTTTAGCAAAAAATAAAAAAACACAGTGGTGATTAAATACCGCCCAAAGAAAGCTCTATCTGTCTCTTAAAAATTTATAAAAAACGTAATTTGGGCACATCGTAGCATGACCGCGCAATTGTCATTTAAAGTGCAACAGCGCTAAAAGCTGAAGATTGGCCTGGACAGGAAGGCGGTGAAAATGTCCAGTAGGCAAGTGGTTAAAAAGCATTAACCGCTTACGGACCAACTGCTGCAGTTATACTGCGGCAGGTTGGCTCCGCTGCGCAAACCGTCATAGCTGTACGTCAGTCGCTTTAAGCAGGCTAGCAGGAGCGCGTGCCCGCTGCATCGCGGGGTGCCGATGCTCGTGACCACCGGCCGCGAGCCATCGTGGGCACGAGAGGCAGAACAGGGACGTGTGTGTGTAAACACACACATCCCTGTTCTGTGAGGAAAGGCAGATCGTGAGTTCCTAATAGCTAGGAACCACGATCTGTCATTTCCTCTAGGTCAGTCCCTTCCCCATACAGTTAGAACACACATTAGGGAACACAATTAACCCCTTGATCGCCCCCTAGTGTTAACCCCTTCTTTGCCAGTGAAATTTTTACAGTAATCAGTGCATTTTTATAGCACTGATCGCTGTATAAATACCAACGGTCCCAAAAATGTGTCAAAAGTGTCCGATGTGTCCGCCATAATGTCGCAGTCCTGATAAAAATCACAGATCGCCGCCATTACTAGTAAAAAAATAATAATAATAAAAATGCTATAAATCTATCCCCTATTTTGTAGACGCTATAACTTTTGCGCAAACCAATCAAATATACGCTTATTGCGATTTTTATTACCAAAAATATGTAGAATACGTATCGGCCTAAACTGAGAAAAAATTAGCTTTTTTTAAAAAAAATTGGCGATATTTATTATAGCAAAAAGTACAAAATATTGTGTTTTTTTTTTTCAAAATTGTCGCTCTTTTTTTGTTTATAGCGCAAACAATAAAAATCGCAGAGATGATCAAATAACACCAAAAGAAATCTCTATTTGTGTGAAAAAAATTACGTCAATTTTGTTTGGGAGCCACGTCGCACGACCGCGCAATTGTCAGTTAAAGCGACGCAGTGCCGAATCGCAAAAAATGGCCCGGTCATTGAGCAGCGAATTCTTCCGGGGCTGAAGTGGTTAACGAAGAGCATAGAAAGTAAAATGCGATACTTTGCAGGGTAACCTGTGCAGACTTATGCCCCGTACACACGATACGATTATCGTATGACTTTTTTCGCTTAATAGTTGCAAGTAAAATTGAATAGGTTATTAATGTCCCGAAATATATATATTTATTTATTTTTATTTTTTTAAACGGCCCACTGAGCCATCGGCCCACCGGGAAACTCCCTGTAGTCCCTATGGCCAGTCCATCCCTGGCCGTAGATAAAAAAAAAATCCTGGGGGGGGGGGGGGGGTTCAGGTCTTTCAAACTTAACCACTTCCATACAGGGCTTTTTGTACCACTTCAATACCGGGCCTATTCTAGCACTTCTCTCCTACATGTACAAATCATCATTCTTTTGCTAGAAAATTACTCAGAACCCCCAAACATTATATATGTTTTTTTAGCAGACACCCTAGGAAATAAAATGACGGTCATTGCAACATTTTTTCTTGCACGATATTTGCGCAATAATTTTTCAAACGCCTTTTTTTTTTTTTAAATGGTTTCATGAATTAAAAAATAACAAAACAGTAAAGTTAGCCCAATTTTTGGGGAAAATATGAAAGATGATGTTACGCCGAGTAAATAGATACCTAACATGTCACGCTTTAAAATTGCGCAAACTCATGGAATGGCGCCAAAGTTCGGTACTTAAAAATCTCCATGGGCGACGCTTTAATTTTTTTTACAGGTTACCAGGTTAGAATTACAGAGGAGGTCTAGTGCTAGAATTGTTGCACGCGCTCTAACGCACGCGGCGATACCTCACATGCGTGGTTTGAACGGCGTTTACATATGTGGGCGACTTACGCGTGCATTCGCTTCTGATCGCGAGCTACCGGGGACAGGGGCGTTTTAATAGTCGCAAGTAAAATTGAATAGGTTATTAATGTCACGAAAATTCTCGTACGACAGAAAAAAAAAATCGGAAGTGATGTCGTGTGTTGTAATGTGTTTGTATTGTATTTTCGGACGACAACTGTACTGACTAAACGAAAATCATACGATTTGTTATCGTACGAGGAAAATTTTCATGCATGTCCGATAAAATAATATTGGATGAACTGTCATGATCGGCTCTCGAAAGCTCTGTACTAATGATCCGATTATCGTACGATTCTTCCTCGGACGACATTTTTCATACGATATTCGGATCGTGTGTACGGGCCAATAGTGCTGAAATAGGGATATGATTTGCACATTATTGGTAAACTTGGTGGAAGGAAATTTCTGCAAAGCATTAATTGGTAGCCAGGTGTTAATTGATGATGGATGGGAACTTGTAAAGTAGATCAGCTGGGATGATGAATATTTGATTTGCTGGGATGGTGGAGGATGAAGGTTATAATGTATTCTTTATACAGGTATAGCTCTGAGAAGGGAGGGGGGGGGGGCAGAGTTTTTAGCTGGATCACTAGATAGGTGAGTACCTGTTAGGATCTCTAATATATGCAGTGGTAATGTTACTTTAAACTTGCAAATGTATTCATTGTTTACTGTTTTATCATCAGTAATATCCAGAATGTAGAGATTCTGCACTACTTTGAATTCTTCTGTTTCCCATTCCAGCTGTTTTTAGTGCCAGTTATTTGCCTCCTGCTTCCTTTCCAAAATGAGCGATTTTGCATATAAATTAAAACCAAAAAAAAACCCAATGACCTAGTGCAAGATAATTAGTTTAATCAATTAAAAAACAATTATTAAATGCATTTACAAATCTATAGGACAGGGGTTTTCAACTTTTTGACCTTCCTGGGCCACATTGGAAGAAGAGGAATTGTCTTGGTCCACACATAAAATACATTAATAAAGATAGCTGATGAGCAGAAAAAGTCAGGCAGATCACAAGTTAGGCTGGACATTAGTGATGGACGAAGATCTGATGGGACGGCTCGAGAACGCGATCGCACGAACATGCGCAAATGTTCGCGAACCGCAGGTTCGCGGCGGGTCCCATTCATTTTAATGGCAGGCGAACATGAAAAACCTGCAGGTCATATTTGCAGCCACAAAATACTTACTAGCTGTGCACACATAGTCCCACAACATGGACACTGACATACCAGAAGTATTAAGCGAATCTGCGATCGACTCGCTCCTAAAACATTAGCAGTCTGGTTTGTCCCTCCTGTGCAATGTAAGTTCGGCCTGCTTCTCCTCCCTATCTGCTGGTCCATCTCTCCCTCTGAACTCCCCTTCTCTTCCTCTCTTGTGGGCACCCACGTGATGTCCATAGACATTTCATCATCGACGTCTCCTTCCCCCCCACTAACATTAGGGATCTCGGAGTAGGCAGCAACAGCGGGGACCAACCTCCTTGGGCTGATCTGGGTACTGTCGTCAGACTGCTGAGTGGCGGTTGTTGCTACCTCCTCTTCCTGATCCAATGCCGAGAATGCCTGCGCATCGGAAATGTCTTGTGATGGATCGGAAAATAATTCCTGTGACTCAAGCGGAGGGTATATGGTGGTGGTGGTGTTGGTGGTAGTATCTTTGGGGGTGCACACAGCAGAAAGTGAAGAGGGTGCAGATAGAGAGGATGAGGAGGGTGCAGAAGAGTAAGGCTGAGTGAGCCACTCAACCAAGTCTGGTGCGTCCTTTGACGTAATCAAACGCACCTTCTGCAACTTCCCACTTTGGCTCCGACCTGGTGCTCCTGCCCTACCCCTACCACCCCTGCGGAAGGGCCTGCCTCTTCCTCTGCCTGTCATCTTTTTAAATGACCCTGTGACAAAAGTCTCTAGAGAAGTGCAGTATATGTGGAAGAAGGTATATAACACCCGCTTCAATCTGTCGTTTTGGGGGGCCACTGGTCTATCACAACAGTTATAATACTTTTTTTCTAATTGCGTTTGTCACTCTTTGTAGTTGTAGTATTGCTGCAGAACCTCTCAGCAGTCACAATGCTGCACAATACAAATGCACTATAATATGCTTTCTATATTAGAAAGTATATTATAAGTGTATTACATCACTATATACCGCACACCAAACAATAGTACACCTATACCAGTCCTTAAAAGGACTTTTGTGGACCTATATTAGTTAGCGATTTGTGTCACTACAGTCTGTCCCTGCGACACACAGCAACCTCTCCCTACACTGACAAAAGACAGCTGCAGAACCGCTCAGAAGTCACAATGCTGCACAATAGAAATGCACTATAATATGCTTTCTATATTTGAAAGTATATTATAAGTGTATTACACCCCTATATACTGTACAGTGCACACCAAACAATAGTACACCTATACTAGTCCTTAAAAGGACTTTTGGGGACCTAATAGCTAGTGATTTGTGTCACTACAGTCTGTCCCTGCTCCACACAGCAACCTCTCCCTACACTGACAAAAGACAGAATGTGAAATGGCAGCCAGATCAGGTCTATTTATAAGGTAGGGGGTATGTCCATGTGCTGAAATGTCTCAATTGGCTGTCCTGTACCACATGATGGATGTGTCATGGGTCAAAGTTCTTCACAATGTTAAAGAATATGGCGGCCGCGAATAGCGCCATATCGGTTCAGCGAATAGTGAACGCGCAAAGTTCGCCGCGAACCGACCGCGGGGCGAACCGCAAGACCATCTCTACTGGACATACACGGTTCGAATCTGGGCCGGTTCAGCGGGAACTGGCCAAGATTCTAATGCCGCGTACACACGATCGGACATTCCGACAACAAAACCGTGGATTTTTTTACAACGGATTTTCGCTCAAACTTGTCTTGCATGTCGGAAATTGCGAACGCCAAGCATGCGGTGACGTACAACACTACAATACAATGATTCTGAGCATGCGTCAAATTGATTCCGAGCATGCTTAGGATTTTTGTGCATCGGAATTGGATACACACGGTCGGAATTTCTGACAAGAACTTTTGTTGTCGGAAAAATTGAGAACCTGCTCTCAATCATTTGTTGTCGTAAATTCCGACAGTAAATGTCCAATGGAGCCTACACATGGTCGGAATATCCGACCAAAAGCTCACATCGAACATTTGTTGTCAGAAAGTCTGATCGTGTGTAATGGGCAGGCTGAATGTACCAGGTTAATCGACTTGGGTACAACCAGCCTGCCAGATTTGCTTCCAATTATCGCAATCGGCTGCTATAGCTGCTAGCGATAATCACTGTCTTCTACCAGCGGGGACGGCTTCCCTTGCTCACCCCCTCGCCGGGAAAAGACAATTACTGATTGCCCTGTTAGCACTGTCTGTGTTGATGGGGAATCATGCAAATTTAAAGAAATTTGCATTGTGTATGGCCAGCCTTAGCGTACCTATCTGAGCAATAAAACTATTTTTTTGTTTTAATATTTTGTATTGAGGACACAGGGCCATAGACAGGGCTGGACTGGGACAAAAATTTGGCCCTGGACTTCATCCAGACCGGCCCACTTTAATTCAATAAAATGCTGCCCCCCACCCCCCCAAAAAATCACGCCCACCAAAAGGCCCCTACATCCATTATTGTATATCATGAGAGGGTGAGAGAGAGGGGAATGAGAGAGAGAGAGGGGGGGGGGTTGAAGGAAAGGGGGTGAGAGGAGGGGGGTGAGTGTAAGAGAGAGGGAGTGAGTGTAAAAGAGAGGGGGTGAGTGTAGGACCCCTTTCACACTGAGACGTTTTTCAGGCGCTTTTGGGCTAAAAAAAGCGCCTGTAAAGCGCCTGAAAAACGCCTCCGCTGCAGTCCCAGTGTGAAAGTCCTCCAAGCAGCATCTTTGGGGCGGTGGAGGAGCGGTGTACACACCGCTTCTGCCCATTGAAATGAATGGCGACCGCTGCTGAAGCACCTGCAAAGCACTTCGGCAGCAGCGCTACACGGGCGCATTTAACCTTTAATTTGGCTGCTAGCGGGGGTTAAAAGCACCTGCTAGAAGCAGAATAGCGCAGCTAACATGACAGTAAAGTGCTCCTAAAACTAGCAGCATTTTACCGTCAATGCCCGCCCCAGTGTGAAAGCAGCCTAAGAGTCAGGGAGTGAATGAGACAGAGGAAAGGGCAGAGAGACAGAGGGGGAGCTGAGAGACAGAGGGGAGAGCTGAGAGGCAGAGGGGGGGAGCTGAGAGGCAGAGGGGGGGAGCTGAGAGGCAGAGGGGGGGAGCTGAGAGACAGAGGGGGGGAGCTGAGAGACAGAGGGGGGGAGCTGAGAGACAGAGGAGGAGAGCTGAGAGACAGAGGAGGAGAGCTGAGAGACAGAGGAGGAGAGCTGAGAGACAGAGGAGGAGAGCTGAGAGACAGAGGGGGGTCTGAGAGACAGAGGGGGGTCGAGCTCAGAGACACAGGGGGGTCGGGCTGAGAGACAGAGGGGGAGAGCTGAGAGGCAGAGGGGGAGCTGAAAGACAGAGGAGGAGAGCTGAGAGACAGAGGAGGAGAGCTGAGAGACAGAGGAGGAGAGCTGAGAGACAGAGGAGGGGTCTGAGAGACAGAGGGGGGCTAAAAGAGGGGGGGTCTGAGAGACAGAGGGGGGTCTGAGAGACAGAGGAGGGGTCTGAGAGACAGAGGAGGGGTCTGAGAGACAGAGGAGGGGGCTGAAAGAGGGGGGGACTGAGAGACAGAGGGGGGGGACTGAGAGACAGAGGGGGCAGAGAGACAGAGGGGAGGGCTGAGACAGACCACATAGCACGGTCCCTTTCTGCAGTCCCTCCTCTGCTCACTCAGAGTTCTGGCATGTTTGTGTAGGATGCCAGGTACCTGATGGCCAGCAGCGGCAGCGCCGAGTCTCCCTCTTGATCCTGGGGGTGCTCTCGCTGCTCTGCTCCTTACAGCGGCGCATGTTCTCTTCCTCCGGGCTCCCAGTCAGCCTGCCCTCCGGCCCAGGCCGCATGGTTCCTGAAGCAGAGAGGAGGTGGAGGAATCGAGGTTCTGGGAGCCCTGGGGTGGCTGCGCTCGCTACTGTCCGCCTCTTCGGTGGTCAGGGAGGGGGTGGAGCTCTTCTCCCTCCTCTGAATTTTACATCCAACTGCCCTCCTCGCTGGCCAAATTCCCCGAATCCCCGCCGCTGTTTGTTGCCACGCTCCCGCTGACGCCGAACTGCATAAAAAAACGGCCCACAAAAAAAAAAAAAAAAAATTTTAAAAAAATTGTGTGGGCCGCTGTTTGCTGCCACGCTCCCGCTGCTGCCGAACTGCATAAAAAAAGCGGCCCACAAAAATATATATATATATATATATATATATATATATATATATATTTTTTTTAAACGGCCCACTGAGCCATCGGCCCACCGGGAAACTCCCGGTAGTCCCTATGGCCAGTCCATCCCTGGCCGTAGATAAAAAAAAATCCTGGGGAGGGGGGTTCAGGTCTTTCAAACTTAACCACTTCCATACAGGGCTTTTTGTACCACTTCAATTATTCTAGCACTTCTCTCCTACATGTACAAATCATCATTATTTTGCTAGAAAATTACTCAAAACCCCCAAAAAATTATATATGGTTTTTTAGCAGACACCCTAGGGAATAAAATGACGGTCATTGCAACATTTTTTCTTGCACGATATTTGCGCAATAATTTTTCAAACGGCTTTTTTTATTTTTTTAAATGGTTTCATGATTTAAAAAATAACAAAACAGTAAAGTTAGCCCAATTTTTGGGGAAAATATGAAAGATGATGTTACGCCGAGTAAATAGATACCCAACATGTCACGCTTTAAAATTGCGCACACTCATGGAATGGCGCCAAAATTCGGTGCTTAAAAATCTCCATAGGCGACGCTTTAATTTTTTTTACAGGTTACCAGGTTAGAATTACAGAGGAGGTCTAGTGCTAGAATTGTTGCACGCGCTCTAACGCACGCGGCAATACCTCACATGCGTGGTTTGAACGGCGTTTACATATGTGGGCGACTTATGTGTGCATTCGCTTCTGATCGCGAGCTACCGGGGACATGGGCGTTTTAATTATTTTTTTTTTATTATTTTTTTATTTTTTTTACTTATTTTTTTATTTTTTTACAATTATTTTACTTTTTTTTTTTTGATCACTTTTATTCCTATTACAAGGAATGTAACCATCCCTTGTAATAGGAATGTGTGTGACAGGTCCTCTTTATTGAGAGATGCGGGGTCAATAAGACCCCACATCTCTCCTCCAGGCTGGAAAGCATGAGATCAGTGAAAATTTTTTCACTGATCTCATACTTACAGCCGCAATGGCGGCTTTGTTTACATTTGAGGCCCGGGCGTGACGTCATCACATCGCGCCTGGGCCTCCGACGATCATAGAGATGACTGGTGACCATCTGGTCACCAGTCATCTCTATGCTCATCACGTGACCCACCAACGACGCCGGAAAATTCGCTCCGGGTCCCCGATCGCACGGGAGAGCCCGGAGAAGCACCGGATGGCGGCGGGAGGGGGGGGGGAATGTCCCCTCCCGCCGCCTATAAGAACGATCAAGCGGCGGAACCATGTTCTTATGGTGCACAGAATCGCTGGCCCAAGAAAAGGGTATCTGAATGAGGCCTCTAGCTGCAGGCATCATTCAGATATCCCCCTACAAAGCCGAGGACGTCATATGACGTCCACCCAGGATGGGAGATCCCATCTGTGGACGTCATTTGACTATGGCTGGGTAGGGAAGTGGTTAAAGGAACACTAAAGTCAATTTATTTATTTTTTTAAATAACAAACATGTTATACTTACCTCCACTGTGCAGCACGTTTTGCACAGAGTGGCCCCGGACCTGGTCTTCTGGGATCCCTCGGTGGCTGTCTGGGCTCCTCCCCGCAAGAACTTTCTACCTTCATGAGAGCTCTCTCGCATGGTGGAAAGTTTTTGCGGGCGCGCTCCCGTGATGCAGCCAGCGGCTATAGCCTCTCACTGTATCACTCGGCCCCGCCCCCCGGCGCACCGCGTCATTGGATGTGATTGACAGCAGCGCGAGCCAACCAATGAATGAGCCGAGAAGCCCAGCCAAGAAGCCAGCGCGTTCTCGGCGCGGGACTTTCGAGGGGTCAGATAAGTAAACAGGGGCTCGAGGGGGTCGCTAGTCCTCAGATGTTTTTTCACCTTAATGCATAGAAGGCATCATTTACACTTTTATGTTGGGGGAGGTACGGTAAAAACATGTGACAGCAGAGTGGGGCCATGAGGCTTTGCAATGCAGCGCAGCAAAAATTATCCCCATTCAACTGAATAGAACGCAATGCACGTAGTTGTGGTGCGGTAGTGTATTCATTAGTACAGCGAGCTCCTCCTAAACTCCCTCGTTTTTTTTTCGTTCAGCCCGCTGGGTTGAACTAAAAAAAAACTTACCATGTGAACCAGGCTTTAGATCTCATTCATATGTTCTAAATGGCAATGGAATGGCAAATATACCATGAATACCTACAGCCAGGATCCCAGATGCAGAGGCGGCTCTCTAATTAGGCAAACTAGGCAGTCGCCTAAGGCCTCGCACTCACAGGGGCCTCACGGCCACCTAATTTGCCTGTGATCAAACACCGATTATGGCGCCGGTGGCTCACCCTACCCTTGCTGGGACTCTGTGGCCCAGGGGCTGACTGACGAACAATCGGGTACTGGGCAATAGCGGACTCCTCATGGAACGTCCAGTCCGGTAGCAGCAGGTATGGGACAGCAAAGACCTCTAGGTGGCGGCAGTGTCCAGATGACCGCACCTGGCTCCAGGTGCCATCTCCACAAGACGTGCAGGCAGCATGTCTATGTGGGGCCCTAAGGCAGCTGGGACTGCTCCTTCAGCCCCCACCGCTCGCCCGGCCGCTCCACACCTGTCCGGCTGGCACTGGCATGGAAGATACCGTACTGAGCATCACATACACACCTTCCCACAGACGGGGACTGCAGACTGGTACATGGAGAACATGAGTGGGGCCTCATGTCTAAGTTTTGCCTAAGGCCTCACAAAGCCTAGAGCCGCCTCTGCCCAGATGTTCCAATTTTTGTCAGCTGCTCAGCCTGTTTATCTGAGTGATGGGCTGAAAAGAGCCACCACTGTTAACATGTATCTGCACATCCAGTGGTCCCCATGTTTAAGCTCCAGGGGAACAAAGCTAAACACATTGGGGTGTGGCCTGGCGGGAACCCGGGCTTAGGTAGTCTCTCCCTTCACTACTACATTACCATAGGACTCCGTGGATGTGCCGCAGCAGGGATTTTTTTTCTCTCTTCCCTTCAGTGACTACAGCAGCTGCCTGGGATGAGCTCCATCCCTCGCCGGCACTCCTGCAGCACATTCGGTATCATCTACATTACTCCCCACATCCCCACTAACAAACCGTGGGTCCCAGTGGTTACCTGCTGTTAGGGACAAATTTCTGACCCTGGATGCAGAGAGATTTTAATCCAAGGGCAAAAATGTATCCCTACCTGCAGGTAACCACTGGATTGTGGATACATGTTTACAGCAGCAGACAGCCTTGGCTCTTTTCAGCCCATCACTCAGTTGTACAGGCTGAGCAGAGATTGGAACATCTGAGATCCCCGGTGCTGGTATTTGCAGTATTCTTGCTGCACCATGGTCATGTAGGATGTATGAATGAGACCCAAGACTGGATTTTAGCTAACCTTAGAGCCGGTTCACACTGTGGCGACTTGGGATCTGACTTCAAGTTGCCCCAAGTCGCCTCAAGTCGCGGACATGAGAAAATCAATGGAAGTGAATGAGAGCCGTCTTAATTTACACTACTGAAGTCGCTCCGACTTCAGAAAAGGTTCCTGTACGACTTCAAGGCGACTTCTAGGCGACTTGTACCCATTGATTTCAATGGAAGTTGCCTCCAAGTCGGATCTCCTGTCTTAACTGAAGCAACTTTCCAGGAAGTAAAAATAGTTTTCTAGGCAAACCCCTCCCTCCCCCAGAGCTGATTACTATGTGATTGCCCACTGGCAAAGTCCCCTGTCCTGGAGGCGACTTCAAGCCGTGTTGAAAGTCGCCCCAAGTCGTGCTGTGGTTCGCGCTCAAGTCGTGTCAAAGTCGCCTCGCAAAGTCGCGCACAAAGTCGTGTTGCCCCTGTGTGAACCGGCTCTTACTGTGCAAGTTGAGCAGGTGCAAGAGGCAACATATCGTGGCAGTAAATCCAGTGATTTATTTAAACCTTAAAAAACTGGGTCCTAAGAAATTTTATGAAATGTTTTAAGAGATGAAAAAAAATATATATTGTGCACTGCCTACCACAGGATTGTGCCCTTTGCACCTGGTCAATATGGTTGGCTTTTATTCAGTCTTAAACTGTAGTAAACCCAGCTTTTGAACTTGTACCTACAAGTAAGCCTATAATAACGCTTACCTGTAAGTACAGTGAATATCTCCTAAGCTTGTGGTGTTTAGGAGATATTCACATGGAAAGCAGCCGGTGATGTCACCGGTGCATGTGCTTTAAAGGGACGGCATACCGTTTGGTTGTACTTCTCCTGAGGAGAAGTGCAGTGCGTTCTGCACTTCTGTTACCCATTTTTAGCCGACAGCCAGCTATAGCCCGCTGTCAGCTGACATCGCTCAGCAGGTCCAGGCTGTGGAAAGATCCTAACTTTAAAGTCAGGATTCACCCAGATGCCTGGACCAGCAGCTCGCTCAGCCTCTTAGTGAGCCCCAGAGACCCTGAGCCAGCTGCTCTTGCCCCCTCCACAGCCTGGCATTCCAGTGAGCTTGGGGGGGGGGGGGGACAGAGCCAGGGACTGACAGTCACGACTCTTTGCTCACTGAAGGCTGAGAACTGAGTGATCAGTGGTATTTGGTCGCTCTGTTGTTGGTCTTAGAAGCAGCTGGGGACAGATGCAACATTGGATCGATGCTCCATCCACGTAGTTAAGTATAATAAAAAACAAACAAACAAAACATCTCTTTTAAGGGAAACAAATTCCCCCTCTCCCTCCTAAGAACCCTCCCTCCCCAGGCAAAGATTCTAACTGTAAGAACCCTCCCTCCCTCAAATATTCCACCAAAAATGAAACCCCCTGTCTCTAAATCAACCCCCCAATCAAAAATATCTCCCTCAGCCAACACCCTCTCCCCCAGCAAAGATTCCTAATTATAAATAAAATCTCCCTTTCATCCAATCAAACTCCCTCCCAGAAGCAAATCCCTGTCATTAACCAGCCCCTGTAAACTTCTCTACAAGAAACTCCCCCCTTCTCCAAAAGCAAACCCACCCCCCTTTCCTTAACCCCCCACCAAAAGAAACTCCCTCAGGCCGGAATTCTCGCTTCCTCCTTCCCAAAACAGAAAATTGATGCCTCCCCGCTTACCAGACCTCAGATTCAGTACGGCACTTCGGCTGTGTCATTTGATACCTCAAGGAGGAGTCTAGGAGTTCCCTCAACCGTGCACTGTCAATTGCCGGCATCTGAGAACTCGCAGTAATTTCATGCTTTTCAGGGGGACCCCTTATTAAACTGAGGGGATAGGGCACAATAGAAGGGGGGCTGGCTGCTGCACTCCAAAACTCAGATTGCTTCTATTGTGCTGATGCTGAGGCTAAACAGCAGGGACACTGTCTGGACAATTTGCCAGGATGCTCTGGGGGGGGGGGGGGGGTTTGAGCACCCCTGACCACCCCCTTATCTACGCCCCTGTGAGGACAACATAAAACGAGTGCGATATTTGACACGGTGTCCATCAGATATTTTGGTTCTAATTTTGCCCTTTATATGATTCATCCTTGAAAGTAGTTGCTCACAAATATAGGTGCTGCCGAAAACTGATGACATGAATAAGGTGTGATTGTGAAGAGTGGGAGATTTTTAAAACTTATAAAGGTCCAGTAAAGAGACACTGTCAAATTTTGTTCACAAAGTGTAAATGCATTTTCACATAAAATTTCCCCTAAAAAAAATCAACATTTTTAAGTAAGTTGACAATTTTGTGTTGAGCTGTGAGCTGTGAGCTGTAGGGCCGAACACCCCCCCCCCCCCCCCCCCCGTTCACACCAGAACACTGCAAACAGGCAAAAAGTTATAGAGAACATGCAAACCCCATTAAAGTCTATGGGATGCGAACATGAAAAATCAAAAATCAAAAGTTTAAAGGCTTGTATGCAAGTTATTGGCATAAAAAGTGTATGAGGACCTGGGTACTGCCCTAGGGGACATGTATCAATGCAAAAAAAAAAAGTTTTTAAGACGATCGTTTTTAAAGGATTTTAATGATGCTTAAAGTGAAACAATAAAAATGTAATATTTATTTAAATATTGTGCCTGGGGGGTCCCCTTAGTCTGCCTGTAAAGTGGCGCATTTGTGCAATGTATAGAACGTGCCACAGCAATAATGACATTTCTAAAGGAAATTTTTTTATTTAAACTTGCTCACGGCTGTAATGTATTGCCGGCTCCCGGCAATATAGATTTAAAAAAAAGAAAAAAAAAAAAAAAACACAACAAAAATAAAAGAAAAAAATTGGTGTGTGGTCCCCCCCACAAAATCCATACCAGACCCTTATCCGAGCTTGCAGGAAAGGGGGGGGGGGGCGAGCGAGCGCCCCCCTCCTGAATCATACCAGGCCTCAACATGGGAAGGGTGCATTGGGGTGCCCCCCAAAGCGTCTTGTTCCCATGTTAATGGGGACAAGGGCCTCTTCCCGACAACCCTGGCCGCTGGTTGTCAGGGTCTGCGGGCAGGGGTCTTATCAGAATCTGGAAGCCCCCCTCCTATGTGAATGGGTATCGGGTACATCGTACCCCTACCCATTCACCAAAAAAGTGTCAAAAAAGTAAAAACCATAAGAGACAGTTTTTGACAAGTCCTTTATTAAAAAAGAAGAAAAATAAGTGCCCCCGCAATGTAAATTCATTTCTTCAGCTCTGGGGTATCCCATGCTCCCTCACCCCATACAAGCTCTATGTTCCAAAAAATGCTATGCTCCTGGCTTTGCGTGTCCTAACTTAAGTAATAAGGCCCAGTTCACTAGCGGTCCTTTTGGGGGTGCACTACATATGTCTTGTAGAAACACACAACCTGACCACCAATCACTGTGGTGTCATGGCACACTTTGCTTGATACAGATACACCTGGTTTTATATGCCCCCAGGCCAAAAGTTCCCATGCTTGTGTGAATCAGAAATCATTGGGAGAGAGAGATGCAGTTTCATTCCTACTGCTCTCCTACTTTGAGTGTAATAGCCATAGGAAAAAAACAAGGCCTAGTTAAAATAAATGTATATTAGTTTACAAACCTCTATGCTGTTGTTATAACTGCAATAAGTGTCCTGTATCACTAGAAGAATTGCCTTGGAGATGGAGATTAGAGAAAGAGGGGGCCCATGAATGGTTATGGCTCTGCCCCCTACTTATCTTCCATAGAACTCTGTGAGTTCATTCTTCAGGGGATTACGGAGAACCCTGTTTAAGCAATATTGAGTGATTTGTATTCTCATATGTGTGGAAATTGGTTCCTGGGGCTTGCGTAATCCCATGTTTGGGAACAGGTAGACCAGCAAAATAGGGATTGGCAGAGTGAGGTGACCATAGGCATGCGCACAGGGTGTGCCAGGTGTGCCTAGGCACACCCTAATCACTCCGTGTGGCACAGAATTCCCGTTTAGACCCCTTATATTTTACCAAAGCCCCCTAACGGGGCTCCTAAATGTTTTTTTAAAATAATAAGAAGAAATGAAATAATAAAAATAAAAGCTACTGACACCGTCCACTGCCCTACTGACATTAATCTCTGCTCTACTGACACCATCTATTGCTCCACTGACACTGTCATATGCATGTGTGTTTGAGCTTTGGGGGGCACACCCTAATGCAATAGGCTGCGCACACCTATGGAGGTGACCTACTGTTAGTCACAACCAGTGCTCAACATCAAAGGTACGTTAAATCTGTGCCTAGAATGTATGCTATACGCAGGTTTCACCTGTACCCTTAATTAATTTTGTTTGGCATTTTGATTTATGTTATTAATCTTACAAAACAGATTTAATTGCAAACATTGCTTGCTTAAGTCGCAAGTCACGCCAACACCACAGCCCTGTAAATGGCTCAGACCTGACAGATGCACCAACAAAATAACTGTGAATACAGCCGGTAGATCTAGTAGACACTTAACTTTCAATGCCCTTCACTTCACAGATGGCACATATGGCAAATTAAATTCCTCCGTCTCAACACCAACATATTTATGTTCTTCATTAAGAAAATTTTTGACTTGATCAACAAACCTCGGCGCTTAGAAGTACAGCCTGTGGACACACATCATCCAAAGTGTTCAAATTGTGAAGAATAATCCAATTCAAAATGCAATTAATTATATTAAGCAAAAGAAGGCTGTACCCCTAAGGATTACTACATATTCATTGAGCATTGGGCAAGTGTGTCCTGCTATTGTTTTTTGCTTTGAAATAAATACATGGAAATAAGAATTAGTATGTAAAATGGCCAAATACATTTTGTAAAAAACAAAATTAACAGACTATACACAGCTCAGTAATAGCAAGCAACACGACTCCAAAAAGTGTCATACATGTGCACCAATAATATTAGCTGCTATTTTAGAAATTGGACAGGGTGACAACTCAGGAGCCAACTAGAAGATAATTGTCACCTTATCAGAGGAGGAATATGAAGAAGACCAAATCTATTATCACCACTAGGGATGAGCTCGGTGTTCGAGTCGAACATAGGTTCGATTCGAACATCGGCTGTTCGCGCGTTCAGCGAACAACGAACGATTTGGGCCGTTCGCGCCAAATTCGAGTGACGAGAACGGCCCACAATACACTGCGCCATCGCAGTGTAATCCCGGCGCTGTGATTGGCCAAGCATGCACTGTGACCCTGCATGCTTGGCCAATCACAGCGCCGGCAGCGAGGAGAGCAATGATTGGCCACAGGCAAGATGCCTGTGGCCAATTATAGCTGAGGGGGTTTAGTACACGCCCCACACTATAAAAGGCCGCCAGCGTGGCGGCCTTGTGTAGTGTGTTCCGGAGCAGGGAAAGTGAAGGATAGGCAGGGACAGTGTCAAATCTTGTCAAATCTATTCTTTGCTAAACCTTGTGTGTAGGGACAGAGAAGGATAGGCAGGGAGAGTGTCAGTGTCATATTCTTTGCTAAACCTTGTGTGTAGGGAGAGAGAAGGATAGGCAGGGAGAGTGTCAGTGTCATATACTTTGATAAACCTTGTGTGCAGGGAGAGAGAAGGATAGGCAGGGGACAGTGTCAGTGTCATATTCTTTGCTAAACCTTGTGTGCAGGGAGAGAGAAGGATAGGCAGGGAGAGTGTCAGTGTCATATACTTTGATAAACCTTGTGTGCAGGGAGAGAGAAGGATAGGCAGGGGACAGTGTCAGTGTCATTGTTGCTAAGCCTCCTGCACATTATACACCTTAACTTAGCCTGTATTGCTGCTTTTTCCTGGTGTGTTACACCAACAGGATTTTGCGGCACTTACAGCGGGCGGAGTGTACCTCCTGACCATATTACACCTTAACTTAGCCTGTATTGCTGCTTTTTCCTGGTGTGTTACACCAACAGGATTTTGCGGCACTTACAGCGGGCGGAGTGTACCTCCTGACCATATTACACCTTAACTTAGCCTGTATTGCTGCTTTTTCCTGGTGTGTTACACCAACAGGATTTTGCGGCACTTACAGCGGGCGGAGTGTGCCTCCTGACCATATTACACCTTAACTTAGCCTGTATTGCTGCTTTTCCCATTTCCCTGCAGGCCATTAGAATGTCTGGAAGGCAAACAAGGAGAGGCAGACAGTCAGGAGCCAATAAAAGAGGGCAAGCAGGCTCTGTGTCTAGAGACAACAGTGCTGGTCGTGGACGCGGTGCATCGCCATCAGCACGTGGCCATGGGACACGCTTGTCCTTCTTTTCGGCAGCTGGACGTGTTGAGCCGCATCATGCCGAAGACTTGGTAGAGTGGATGACCAAGCCCTCCTCATCCTCCTCATCCTCTCTCACCCAGGCTCAGGGTACTGGCAAAGCAGCTGCCAAAGCGTCCTCTTCCCTGGTATCAATGTCATCATCAGTCACTCCTTCCCTAGACCAACCATGTCCTCCTGAGGAGTCCCCCGAACTATTTGAGCACAGTGTTGGGTACATGCTCCAGGAGGATGCCCAGCGTTTCAAAGGGTCTGATGATGATACCCAGCTAGAGGAAGGCAGTAGCGTGAGAACAGAGAGAGGGGATGCTCAAGAAGGACACCAATCTGGCAGTCATGTTCCAGCAGCTGCAGCATACTGCCAGATTGGCTCCAGTGATGAGGAGGGAGGGGATGATGAGGTCACTGACTCCACGTGGGTGCCTAATAGGAGAGAGGAGGAGGAGGAGGATGAGGAGGAGGCACATCTCCAACGAGGCAGGATGCCCTCGGGGGGCCAGCGTAAGGGCAGCACACCGACGGAATCACACCGCAGAGCTCCGCCTGTGCAGGGCGCTGCCTCTGCCCGTTATTCAAAAAGTTCTTTGGTGTGGGCCTTTTTTGAGTCTAGTGCATCAGATCGCACAGCTGCTGTTTGCAACATATGTCTCAAGCGTATATCGCGTGGCCAAAACATCACCCGCTTGGGCACCACATGCTTGACCAGACATATGTTGACCTGCCATGCAGCTCGTTGGCAAGCCTACCTTAAAGACCCACACCAAAGAACAAAGCTGACCTCTTCTTGCACCGCATCAGCTGGGATCTCCAACCCCACTATACCTTCAGTCCTCTCTGAAACCTGCTCTGAGAGGAATGAAGGTGTAGAATTAGGTGTGTCACAGCCAAGTACTTGCGGGCACTCTGCTAGCAGTACACCGACGTCCGATTCTAGCAGGCAAATTTCCCTGCCCCAGCTGCTGGACCGTCGAAAGAAGTTCACTCCCAGCCATCCACATGCCCAGCGGTTGAATGCTAGCTTGGCTAAATTGCTAGCGCTTCAACTGCTGCCTTTTCAGTTGGTAGACTCGGCCCCCTTCCGTGAGTTTGTGCAATGTGCGGTTCCTCAGTGGCAGGTTCCCAAACGCCACTTTTTCTCACGGAAGGCAATTCCGGCTCTCTACCGGCATGTGGAAGGCAATGTCTTGGCCTCGCTGGACAGGGCGGTCAGCGGTAAGGTGCATATTACCGCTGACTCATGGTCCAGCAGGCATGGACAGGGACGTTACCTTTCTTTCACGGCCCATTGGGTCACTCTTTTGGCAGCTGGGAAGGATGCAGGACAAGGTGCAGTAGTGTTGGAGGTTGTTCCACCGCCACGCCTCCAAAATGCTACTACTGGTTGTGACACACCTCTGTCCTCCACCCCCTCCTCTTCTTCTTCCTCCGTGGCCTCTTCCTGTGGTTTGTCCTCGGAACCAGCGGCGCTCCGTAGGCGTTCAAGGGGCTACGCAAGTACGCAGGCAAAAAGATGCCATGCCGTGCTTGCGCTGGTGTGTTTGGGGGACAGGAGCCACACTGGGGCAGAGGTTCTGTCTGCTCTGCAGGGGCAGGCCGAGAGGTGGTTGACGCCACGCCAGCTTAAGCCAGGAATGGTAGTTTGCGACAATGGCACCAACCTCCTCTCCGCTCTCCGACAGGGACAACTGACCCATGTGCCCTGTGTGGCTCACGTCCTTAACCTGGTGGTGCAGCGGTTCTTGGGCAGGTACCCGGGCTTACAGGATGTCCTGAGGCAGGCCAGGAAAGTCTGTGTGCATTTCCGCAGATCTTATAATGCCAGTGCTCGCCTGGCTGAGCTGCAAAAGGAGTTGAACCTGCCCAAGAACCGCCTTATATGTGACATGCCCACCAGGTGGAACTCAACGTTGGCCATGCTGCAGCGGCTGCACACGCAGCAGAGGGCCATCAATGAGTACCTGTGCGACTACGGCACCAGGACAGGGTCAGGGGAGCTCGGTTTTTTTTCACCACGCCAGTGGGGCATGATCAGGGATGCATGCACTGTACTGGCACCATTTGAGGAGGCCACAAGGATGGTGAGCAGTGACAGTGCATGCATCAGTGACACTGTACCTCTTGTCCACCTGTTGGAACATACGCTGCGTGGAATAATGGACAGGGCACTTGAGGCAGAACAGAGGCAGGAAGAGGAGGACTTCCTTGCCTCTCAAGGCCCCCTTTACCCAGACAGTGTTCCTTCTGTCCCACCCATCGCACAGGAAGAAGAGGAGGAGGAGGAGGAGGAGGAGGATTGTGTCAGCATGGAGGTGGAGCCTGGCACTCAGCATCATCAGCAGCAGTCTTTTATGGATGATTTACAGTCCCAAGAAACCAGTGGACTTATACGTGGCTGGGAGGAGGTGGCTGCGGATCATGTCGTCCTTAGTGACCCAGAGGACTCCGGACCGAATGCCTCAGCTAACCTACGCTGCATGGCCTCCCAGATCCTGCAAAGTCTGCGGAAGGATCCTCGTATTCTTCGGATCAAGGAGAGGGACCATTACTAGCTGGCCACTCTCCTTGATCCACGGTACAAGGGTAAGGTTGCGGACCTTATCTTACCGTCGCAGAGGGAGCAGAGGATGAGACAACTCCGGGAGGCCTTGCAGAAAGGTCTGTGCAACGTGTTCCCAGAGACTGGGAGGTTACAAACTCCTGGTCCTGGACAACGAGTTGCTGAGGCTTCGGTCAGTCAAAGAAGGAGCGGTGGGGAAGGTGGCCGTCTGACCGAAGCATTCAGACAATTCATTAGTCCGTAGCCCCAAGGTATGATCGGTTCCAGCAACCATCGCCAGCGTCTGATATACATGGTGCAGAAATACCTAGAGGCAAGGTCAGACTTGGACACCTTCCCCACTGAAAATCCTCTGGCTTACTGGGTCTTGAGGATGGATCACTGGCCAGAGCTTGCACAGTATGCAATTGAGCTACTGGCCTGTCCTGCATCCAGCGTTCTTTCAGAACGCACATTCAGTGCTGCTGGAGGATTTGTCACGGATCACAGGGCCTGTCCACCGACTCTGTTGATCGACTGACCTTCATAAAGATGAACCAGTCTTGGATCACCACCAGCTACCAAACACCTGAAGCTGATATAACAGACTAATTTATTTTCAAATGTCACATCCCTTCAAGACTGATGCTGATGCTGAGAGACTGTCCTGTTATGTTGACTGACTATTCTCCTCCTCCTCAATGATCCGATTGACGATGATAGCTTGGAACAACATTTTTGTTTCTGGGTGCCGCCACCAGTGGCTAAGGCCCAATTTTTCAGCCCCTGTTTAACAGGGGTGTGTTATTACAATTTTTTATGCAATGCTTTGCAGCAGGGCTCATTCCTGCACTCCAGCTAGAGTATCTGGGAGTGGTTGCAGTGTCGTGGCACCAGCACCAGTGGCTAAGGCCCAATTTTTCAGCCCCTGTTTAACAGGGGCGTGTAATTACAATTTTTGATGCAATACTTTGCAACAGGGCTCATTGCTGTGCTCCAAGTACAGTATCTGTGAGGGGTTGCAGTGTTGTGGCACCAGTGCCTGAGGCCCAATTTTTCTGCCCCTGTTTAACAGGGGCATGTAATTACAATTCTTGATCTAATAATTCACAGCAGGGCCCATTCCTGCGCCCACCAAGACTAACTGTGAGGCCTTACAGTGTTGTGTCAACACCACCACCACCACCACCAAAGGCCCAATTTTTCAGCCCCTGTTTAACAGGGGCGTGTAATTACAATTTTTGATGCAATACTTTGCAACAGTGCTCATTGCTGTGCTCCAAGTACAGTATCTGTGAGGGGTTGTAGTGTTGTGGCACCAGTGCCTAAGGCCCAATTTTTCTGCCCCTGTTTAACAGGGGCATGTAATTACAATTCTTGATCTAATAATTCACAGCAGGGCCCATTCCTGCACCCACCAAGACTAACTGTGAGGCCTTACAGTGTTGTGTCAACACCACCACCACCACCACCACCAAAGGCCCAATTTTTCAGCCCCTGTTTAACAGGGGCGTGTAATTACAATTTTTGATGCAATACTTTGCAACAGGGCTCATTGCTGTGCTCCAAGTACAGTATCTGTGAGGGGTTGCAGTGTTGTGGCACCAGTGCCTAAGGCCCAATTTTTATGCCCCTGTTTAACAGGGGCATGTAATTACAATTCTTGATCTAATAATTCACAGCAGGGCCCATTCCTGCGCCCACCAAGACTAACTGTGAGGCCTTACAGTGTTGTGTCAACACCACCACCACCACCACCACCAAAGGCCCAATTTTTCAGCCCCTGTTCAACAGGGGCATGCAATTACAATTCTTGATCTAATAATTCACAGCAGGGCCCATTCATGCGCCCACCAAGAGTAACTGTGAGGGCTCACAGTGTTGTGGCAACACCAACATGTAAGGGGCAAATATCAGCTGAGTATATACGGCAGGCCCCTACTTTCAAACATCCAACTTACAAACGACTCCTCCTTGCAAACGGAAGGATACAACAGGAAGTGAGAGGAAATCTCCCTCTAGGAAGGCAAATTCTCTCCTGTGAGAGTTATTATGGGAAAAAAAGTGTCTCCTCTCCACTGATGCTTTATCACCAATTCTTGTTTCAATAAAAACCCCAAATTTTCAAAAAACATTTGTCATTAGGACGGAAAGTGAGGTGAACTGTTCTGAACAGGTGCACACTGCACAGACAGCAAAACAAATGTTACAGGGGTGATAACCCTTCCCTATGTTTTCCAAAAAGCTTAAAATTTATTTTTTGCCTGGAGCTACACTTAACCACTTCCCGCCCAGTCAATAGCAAATTGACGTCCGGGAAGTGGTTCTGTTATCCACACTGGACGTCATATGACGTCCTGCGGGATAACAGCCGCCGCGCGCCCGGGGGGGCACGCATCGCGGCGATCGGTGGAGAGGTGGGTCAGCTGATCTCGGTAAAAAGCCTCAGTCGGAGGCTTTTTACCATGTGATCAGCCGTGTTGAATCAGGGCTGATCAGGAAGTAAACAGGAAGAGCCGTTGATCGGCTCTTCCTCACTCGCGTCTGACAGACGCGAGTAGAGGAGAGCCGATCGGCAGCTCTCCTGACAGGGGGGGTTCGCGCTGATTGTTTATCAGCGCAGCCCCCCTCGGATACCCACACTGGACCACCAGGGAAGCCCCCAAGGACCACCAGGGAAACCCTAAGCATGTGGATGGCCCCCATGGCCATCCACATGTAGTAAAAAAAATATATATATAAAAAAAATATGCCAATCAGTGCCCACACATGGGCACTGACTGGCACGATCATACCAAGAAACAAATGTGTGGTGGCTGGCATTGCTAGGCAGCAGTGTCACTAGTGCCACCTACTAGTGTCCATCAGTGCCACCTATCAGTGCCCATCCGTGCCCATCTGTGCCCACCTATCAGTGCCCGTCCGTGCCACCTATCAGTGCCACCCATAAGTGCCCATCAGTGCTGCCTAAAAGTGCCCATTAGTGCTGCCTATGAGTGCACATCAGTGCCGCCTATGAGTGCCAATCAGTGCCGCCTATGAGTGCCAATCAGTGCCGCCTATGAGTGCCCATCATTGCCGCATATCAGTGCCGCCTATCAGTGCCCATCACCAGTGCCCATCAGTGCCACCTCATCAGTGCCACCTCATTGGTGCCACCTCATCGGTGCCCATCAGTGTTGCCTTATCAGTGCCCTTCAGTGCCGCCTTATCAGTGCCCGTCATTGAAGTAGAAAAGGTACTTATTTACAAAAAAAATTAACAGAAACAAAGAAAAACATAGTTTTTTTTTAAATTTTCGCTCTTTTTTTATTTGTTGCGCAAAAAAAAAAAAATCGCAGAGGTGATCAAATACCACCGAAAGAAAGCTCTATTTGTGGGAACAAAATGATAAAAAATTTGTTTGGGTACAGTGTAGCATGACCGCGCAATTGTCATTCAAATTGCGACAGCGCTGAAAGCTCAAAATTGGCTTGGGCAGGAAGCTGTATAAGTGCATGGTATTGAAGTGGTTAAACAATGTACCTGTTCAAAATTACAAACAGATTCTACATAAGAACAAACCTACAGTCCCTGTCTTGTATGCACCACCTGTATACGGCTGTTCAGAGTATATAGGGCCTTTTTTATTTTGTGTGCGGGGTTCCCCTTAATATCCATACAAGACCCAAAGGGGCTGGTAATGGGCTGGGGTGGGGGGGGGGGGGGGTGTGTGTGATGGGGTAGCTATGCCATTTTTCTTAAAGATTTTCATCCATATTACCGGGACCAGACATTACATTAAAGCCGCAAGCAGTTTTAAATGGCTTTTTTTCCTTTAGAAATGTAATTTTGTGCAGGGACAGTTCTAAACACGGGAAACACGTGGCACTTCACAGGCATACTTTAGACACCCCCCAGGTACGATATTTAAAGGAATATTTGACTTTTTTTTTTTCACTTTATGCATCATTAAAATGACTGCTCCAGAAAAACGGCCGTTTTTAAAACTTCTTTTTGCATTGATACATGTCCCCTGGGGCAGAATCCGGGTTCCCAAACCCTTTTTAGGACAATAACATGCATAATAGTCGTTATAATTAGCACTTTAGATTTCGAACGTTCGCATCCATTGTATTTAATAGGGTTCTAAAGTTCGTGCGAACTTTCGGTCTGTTCGCGGGTTCTGGTGCGAACCGAACCCAGGGGTGTTCGGCTCATCACTAATCACCACCATGCTAGAAACAGTTGCAAGCACTACTTTCTTCTGCTAATATACCAACACTAATGATGATAAATGTCCCTAACATAAAAGTCAATGTGAGCACTCAAGAGGGTAAGGCCCCTTTCACACTGGGGCGGGCTGGTGCGGTGGCGGTATAGCGGCGCGATTTTCAGTCGTTATCACTGCGGTGAATGTAACCCCCGCTAGCGGCCGAAAAAGGGTTAATACCGCCTGCAAACCGCGGCTATTGCCGCGGTTTGCGGGTGGTATTTCCGCGGTGTCCCATTGATTTCAATGGGCAGCCACGGTAAAGAAGCGGTGAACACACCGCTCCTTCACCGCTGTAAAGATGTGGCTAGCAGGACTTTTGGAGCGGTCCTGCTAACGCACCACTTCAGTGTGAAAGCCTTCGGGCTTTCACATTGAAGAATACAGGGCACGATTTTTCAGGCGGTATAACAGCGCTAATATTAGCGCTAAACCGCCTGAAAAACGTGCCAGTGTGAAAGGGGCCTTACAGAGCTTGAGCCTCAAATGAGTCCCATATCAGTTTCCTTACTTCAGAGGCTGTATTTCTGTGTCTGAAATTCTCATAAATGGACCAAGTGTAGATACTAGAGCTGCACGATTCTGGGCAAAATGAGAATCACAATTTTTTTGCTTAGAATAAAGATCACGATTCTCGCGGCGTAAAATCTTTCACATTATACAAAAAAAATTTTGGCTAACTTTACTGGTTATTTTTTTAATTCATTAAAGTTATTTTTTCCCCAAAAATTGCATTTGAAAGACCGCTGCGCAAATACAGTGTGACATAAAATATTGCAACAACCACCATTTTATTCTCTAGGGTCTAGGGAGAATTAATGAATATTTGCCAGAGAGAATTAATTAATATTTGCCAGAGAGAATTAATTAATATTTGCCAGAGAAAATATATGGCTTATTCTGAGAAAAAAAAAACAGTAAATCTTAGCAGCTTATAAACTTGCCTTTGACATGTACAGGCTTGTAGGAGGTGCGCTGTCCCCTGGACCTCTGTGGGTAGAATACTGCCATACCTCCCAACCGTCCCGGATTCTGCGGGACCTTCCCGCGATCTGAAGTAAGTCCCGGAGTCCCGCGGATCTTGGCTGGGTCCCGGAATCCAGGGCTGGAACTTGTTCCAGCCCTGGGCTCCACTCCGTAGTGGTATCCTCAATGGGTGCAATGTGTGCTATCACACACAGCACCAAGTGAGGATTCCTGGCAGAAGATCTGGCCGGCAATCTCTGCTCCCCCCTCAATGCAGTCACCAGTTGTTAGGACCGCCGGCGTCCTAGCAACAGATGACATAATTTGCAGGCCATCTCTGAGCTCCGCCCCCGGCTCCCGATCCTCCTGTCAGTGACCCCGTTACTCTCCTCTCAGCAGCCCCGATCCTGCCTATCAGTGGCCCCGATGCTCTCCTCTCAGCAGCCCTGATCCTGCCTATCAGCGGCCCTGATCCTGCCTATCAGTGGCCCGATCCTGCTTGTCAGCGGCCCCCATGCTCTCCTCTCAGCGGCGCGATGCTCTCTTCTCAGCGGCCACGTTCCTGCCTGTCAGCGGCTTATGGAAGGTAAGAGGAACTGAACTCCTTGTCACACAGAAGCACTCCACATGCTTCTGTGTGTTAGCGCCAGGCACCCAGGGGGGGACATGGCCCACATTTGCTGGTGGGTGCCCTGATTCCTGGTGCCACAACTGCCCACATTGCTGCCCTCACATTTGGGGATGCCAGAGGTATCTTTCCCCGCCTGTCAGGACTGTAACATGGAGCCGGTGAAGTGCTGTGAAACTCCTCGGCTTCATGCTACAGTCACTGCACTGGGAGTTGTCAGCAGCACTGTGCTTAAAAAAAGCACAGGAATAAATATTTATCTGCATTTGTGAGAGAGTTGGGGGGGGGCATTAGTAAGAGCGGAGGGGGGGACTTGTGAGAGCGCTGGGGGGCAATAGTAAGACTGGAGGAAGAATTGGTGTAAGGAGGGGGAATTGGTGAGAGAGCTGGTGGGGGGGGGATTAGTAAGAGAGGAGGGGGAATTGATGCGAGAGCTGGGGGGCATTAGTATATTGGGAGGGGGCATTAGTAAGAGAGGAGGGGGAATTGGTGACAGCTGGGGAGCATTGGTGAGAGAGCTGGGGGTGGGCATTAGTGAGAGCTGGGGGGCATTGGTGAGAGAGTTGAGTTTTGTTTAGCCACACCCCTTAAGCCCCTCCCACCATTAAGACTTTGACCACACCCAAATTTTGCCGCAATGCGCGCGCAGCTGATTTACTCCCTCAATTGCCCCTCATTCTGAAGTTCAAAAGTTGGGAGGTATGTACTGCCCATCCACAGGATCACATTCTGACGTCAGTTCTGGTAACTCCGAGTCTTTGCTGACATCAGTTCCGGTATCTCTGAGCTATTTGCGTTTCACGCTGGCTCCGTCGCAGCCGGCGGCTTCCCCACCGCTCCGACACAGGGACACAGGCAGCCTTACTCCACAATACCAATGGCAGCATCCCGGGCAGCAACCCGCTTAATGTGCATGCTAATGTAAGCTTATTTGAACCCTAGGAGAATCGTCAAATCCAGAATTGAGATAGTGGGGGGCGGAGAATGGCGATAACGACTCTCAGTGATTAATCGTGCAGCTCTAGTAGATACCAGTGCTTACTCCCAAACCATGTGACCCAAAAGTCGATTTTAACCAGTTCAGCCCTGGGAGGTTTCTCCCTCTTCCTGACCAGAGCATTTTTTGCAATTTGGCACCGCGCTACTTTAACCGGTAATTGCTCGTTACAAATTTGTAATACCCAATGTGTCCAAACAAAATTAATGTCCTTTTTTTTACCACAAATAGAGATTTATTTTGGTGGTATTTGATCACCTCTGCGGTTTTTATATTTTGTGCTATAAAGAAAAAAGAAAAATGACAATCTTAAAAAAAACAACAATATTTTTTACTTTCTGCTATAAAACACATCCAATAATTTTTTTTTTTTAAATCGAATTTTTTTTATCAATTTAGGTCAATATGTATTCTGCTACATGTTTTTGGTAAAAAAAAAATCCCAATAAGCGTATATTGACGCAAAAGCTATCGCGTCTACAAACTATGGGATATTTTTATATCATTTTTATTTTTATTTTTACTAGTAATAGCAGCAATCAATGATTTTTAGCGGCAGACAAATCTGACACTAAGTGACACTTTTTTGGGACCAGTGACATCAATACACAGTGATCAGTGCTTAAAAAAATGTGCTATTACTGTACTAATAACAGTGGCAGGGAAGGGGTTAACATCAGGGGCGATCAAAGGGTTAAATGGGCTCCTAGGGAGTGTTTGCTAACTGTGGGGGAGGTGCTTTAACTGGGGGAAGAGAGAGATCTCTGGTCCTGCTTAGCAAAAACACAAGATCTCCATCTTCCCCTCTGACAGAACAGCGATCTGCCTTGTTTATACAGGCAGACCACCATTATTCCTCTCTTGGGAGAGATCGACGGGTGCTGGTGAACATCGGATACGCCGGACCCGCTGATTGGCTCCTGCTGTGTCCAATTACAGCGAGAGTAGGTCGCCGGCAGCGTGCACGCCCCAGACCCTGAAAAAAATGCAACTTACGGGTACATGATTTCGTGCAAACAGACTGCCCTGCCACAGTAGGGTATGTGGGGCAGTCCTATAAGTGGTTAAAGTTGATTTGTGTTGATGGAGCTGGTCTGAAAAATGTCAGCTGAACAGCGTTTGCATCCAGAACGAAATGAGAGAAATTCAAAGCCTATATGGCATAGGACATTATATTGTAATACGGTGTAAAATTAATATTTATTTATTGCAGGCACAACCCGTGCCAGGACAAGATCATCCAGTGCCCAGGGCAGAGATGCCAAAACTGCACCTCCTCCTTGTGATATGCTTGTCCATTTGTCTTATCAACACCCAATGTGTGCACCCAGTCATCATACCCATGTAAAGAGTGTAGGGGTCAGAGCTGTGTAACATACAGAGTGCAGGGGTCAGGAGTGTGTAGCATACAGAATGCGCGGGTCAGTAGTGCATAATGCATTGTTCAGGAGCTAGGATTAGGTAATACACAGAACACAGGTGCGGAGTAGTAACTAGCACACAGAGTACAGGGGTCAGGAGTGTTTAATGTATAGAGTGCAAGGGTCAGGAGTGTGTAATTTAGAGAGTGCGGAGGTAAAAAATTATGTACAAAGTGCAGGGGACAGAAGTAAAAGTAATGTACAGAGTGCAGAGGTCAGGAGTAAAAGTAATGGACAGAATGCATAGGTCAGGAGTAAAAGTAATGGACAGGAGAGGCGCATGCGCAGCAGCTCCCGAGATGGCGGGTTGATTCGGGAGCTCCGTCCCACTCTGGCCTAGTGACAGCCTCAGCGCCAGCTACAGATGCACTCACGGCGGACACCCCCGGGCACCGCATCGCATGTCAGGAGAGCAGCAGAGGAGAGAAATCGCCCGCCAGCTCAGTTTGAATATTCAAGTCCAGGGGTACTCTAAGATGGCGGAGGATACAGGGGACACAAACTCCATTGCGTACCCTCCACCAGCACCACAGGACGCTTATGGCTCTCCATCTACGCCAGTAAGTGCACTACTATTCCCAGCAGTCTCTCCTGCTTCGACTGAATCACTCCTGGGCAAATCTTTTCAGGGGCTCCTGGACTGTCCCCTCCACAGCCCTGCAGATATTAATGCACTGCAGCAGGCTTCTCCCCTCACTACAGGCCAGGTTCCTGATATGGCTCTGATCCTCACAAATTTTTCTGAAATGCTAGCTGATGGCTTAGCACAAACCGCAGCACAAATAACCAACTTTATCAAATTAGATTTACAGAATCTAGGCACACGCATAGAAGCCATTGCACAGACCGTGGACCAAACAGTCTTAAGGGCAAACCAGAACACCAACTGTATCCACTCATTGCAAGAACAACTAGACACAGCATTGTCAAAAATTGACGACCTTGAGAACAGAAGCAGACGCTATAATTTTAGAGTTCGGGGTCTCCCAGAATCGATCATAGATGCTCAGGGGTCAGTTAAATCCCTCATTAAGGATCTCATCCCAGACATTCCTGATCACAAACTTGAGCTGGATAGAGCGCAAAGGGTCCTCCAGCCCCCACGCCAGGATGGCCTCCCAAGAGACATTGTCGTCAAACCGCACTATTACACCATAAAACATGCAGTTATGAGGAAAGCAAAAGAGACTCAGAGAACCTTTCCATTCAAGGGCATCCGGTGCAAATATTTGCAGATCGATCTCCTACAACTATCCAACGTAGGAGATCTCTCAAACCCCTCTTAGGGGAGCTTTCACAAAAATCTCTGAAATACTGGTGGACTTCCCCTTTTCGTCTGCTTTTTCAATTCAGGAATAAAACGTACGGCTTTGCATCATTCCAAGAGGGAGAACGACTACTGCTTGATTTGTGCATAATCTCCCAAGAATCATCCTCATCTTTATCGCCATCCAATCGCCAGAGCTCCGCCAACGACCCCTTCCAGTCAGCCCACTGACCCCCGCCTGGCAGAAGCAGAAACAGAGAAGATATCGGAACTCCAATCCTCCCTGATGGTGAAATATCCCTCCGGATCCTTACTTGATCGGCTTTGGTCCACTTCTGGTGGAAAGTATACCTTCTCAGAATATTAAGTTGTTAAGACTGTTCTCCTGTTCTATCCTATTTTTATTTTTTTGATGCACGATCTTAGAGGAAGAGTCTCAGGTGTCTCCACTCCTGGGAGCCCTTTATTCTAGAATCATATGGCTTAACTTTTATCATTTATAATATTTTAGCTTGTTACGGTTTACTAGGCAATATTTCACTTTAATTGACTGAGGGTTGCTCTAGGGCCCTAAGATCAATTATGGATGTTAGACTTGTTAGGTTCTTTTTTACTCTATACTTACGAGGCTTATAGGCCTGGAGCGGTTTTAGTGCTCCTCCACCTGTTGTATCCCAAGGGCTTTAGATCCCCTGGGCGACTTCAGGCTTGCACCCTCATTTTTTTCAGGAGGCACAGATATTTACAAACTCCTACTACCCCTGTTTAGGGAACGGGATTTGGCATTACCGAAAAACAGGGAATGATTCCAGATCCTGGCTCAGTTCTCCTTCTCCTCTACATACTCTCTTTCTGCTTCCTCATGTTTCTTCTTTTCTTTCAGATACCTGTGTGGATGCTCGGGCCTCTTGTGAAATGTCATCTACTCATGCCTTATCGTGGTGATTTCTATGTGGACTCCAGACTGGTGAGTAACAATGTATTGAGATTTTGCTTTTACCCCCTTTTCCATGGCTAATTCAGTTCAGAGGGGTGGTTCTCTTAGAGTGGCATCTCATAATACACAAGGCCTTAACTCCCCAATAAAAAGCCGTAAGGCATTCCAACATTACCATTCTCAGGGCATTGATGTTCTCCTGCTTCATGAGACGCACTTCCCTGGGAACTTCAATCCAGTGTTCCTACATCATAAATTCCCCACCATTTTCCTAGCAAATGCAGAGGTCAAAAAAAGGGGAGTGGCTATTCTTTTCGCCAAAAGAGTGCCCCTTTCTCATTCCCAAACGATCAAGGATAGGGAGGGTCACTACATCCTGGTTAAAGGACATATTGATGACTGTCTATACACAGTCCTCTGTGAATAGAGTCCAGTCCAGATATCCCTCCAGTACCATCTCCCACACTAAATAGCAACTTGCAGAAAGCGCATTTGACCTCTTTTAGGTAAAAGGGTCAACACCGTGTGGTAAGCTGCCATCCATATTCTGAGCACTATCGGGTGACATTTATTTGCGGTGAAGGTGGATCTTATTTGTCACAAATTTTGGTTGATCCTTGCTACATGATGAACACAATGCACTTTGAAGAATCATAATACACATCAAGCCCGTTACAACAGGATTGTTAATTTATGTTTTTGGTTGTGGACACTTATGTTATTTTTTGGACTGTTTTTGTCTTTTTCATTAAATTTTCTTGTTTTTTAACTGTGTGATATCATTTTCAGATTATCGCAAGATTTTTTTGCACTTATTTAGGGACTCATCATCCCAGTAATATTATCTTCAGCCCTTAGGGGCATGTTTTATTTATTCACTTTATTGTGATCTACATTTAAGTCGTTTAGGCAAGCTGGTGTTTGTTGCTTTATTTTTCACTAGGTGTTTTTCCTATGTCATTATATATTATATAGTCACCAGGTGTTCTCAATACCATATACATAGCGCCCCCACCTTCCTTCTTTCAGCTTTCATCTTAGTACACTACTACAGATTTGGGGAGCAGCTGTACTACTTTACATATTGTATTTTATTTTAGTGTTTTGGCGCGGGTTACACATTTTACATTTCTCTAATATATTCGGCACTTGCGGAGTCCACCGGGAAAACATCCTACATGCTAGGCTGGGAGCAGGATCTTAATTTTGAATGGAAGATTGACACTTGGAATTCTTGTTTTCAGCGCTCATTTAAGGGCACCCATAATATATCTCTGATAGAAGCTAACATAAAAGTATTTTCCCGTTGGTACCTGGTACCCACTTGTCTCGCTAAAATGTATCCTTCGGTCTCTCCTCTATGCTTTAGAGAGTCCGGGCACATGGGCTCCCTACTACATACCTTCTGGCAGTGGCAGTGGAACGCAATCTTCCACTTAATCCGCAGGCTTACTGGATTGTCAGTGCCCCAGGATCCCAGGACAGCTCTTCTCAATCAATAAATTCTTAAAACCCCTAAATACACTAAAATTTTTGTTTGGCTCATTCTATTAGGGGCTAAAAGTACGATCGCTCGGGCCTGGAAAAGCCCTTCGGTCTCATTTTCTTCGGCTAAGTGAAAAATCTTGTGGATAATGGCACAAGAGAAAATGACAAGCATTATACAGAACTCTGTCGAGAAATACAAGCTGACCTGGGAACCCTGGGCCACATATATAAACGTCTCCCTTTAAATTCTGCCTACGCCCTTTTTTGGCTTGAAATGAGTGCTACTCTTCCGCACAGGTATGTTCTACCTTTATTTCTATAGTACTACTCCTATCTTCCCCTCTTATCTGCACTCTTAGATCATCTCTTTCCTTACCTGTCCCTTATCTCTATCAGTCAGTTTCTCTCCAGAACCCTTACATTACACAACTATTATGTGGCAGTGGCTCACCCTTCGGGTTCTCTGGTTAATTTTTAGATGTCATTAATGGCGGGATAGTGTGACCTTATAGGGCCACTTAACTCTATCTAGGGGAAGGATTTCCTGCATTTAATGACTAATCAGCCATACATAGCAATATTATTTTAATATCCATAGATACTTATCCTTTAAGTACTTGCCTACAGTTGAAGACGTTCAATCTGTTGTTACATTAGGTTATTTGTTTGGCAAAAATCAATAAAAATATTAAAAATAAAAAAAAGTAATGGACAGAGTACAGAGGTCAGGAGTAAAAGTAATGAACAGAGTACATTGGTCAGAAGTAAAAGTAATGTACAGAGTACAGGGGTCAGGAGTAAACGTAATGTACAGAGTGCAGGGGTTAGGATTAAAAGTAATGGACAGAGTTGCAGAGGTCAGGAGTAAAAGTAATGTACAGAGTGCAGAGGTCAGGAGTAAAAGTAATGGACAGAGTGCAGAGGTCAGGAGTAAAAGTAATGGACAGAGTGCAGAGGTCAGGAGTAAAAGTAATAGGCAGAGTGCAGGGGTCAGGAGTGATAGTAGTGTAGCAATACCCCCAGTTAAGAGGGCTGCTGATATAGATTTTGGGCCTGTAACACACTGCTGTCAACCCCCAGTAACTGGCTCTAACCTCCCTTGGCACAGATAGCAGTAAATATGGGATTGTGAAACCCGTTAGCTAAGGGGATCACAATACCGCAATAAACATATAACCACACAGCGTATTTGCTTAACCACAAGTAAGTGTTACTGAGTATAAAGCATGAAGTTATACAATAGTACATATGCCTATGCAGAGCCCTGCAATGTTAACTGTTAAGCATATAAACAAGCAATAAGTTATAATAGTATTTCACACACTCAATATCAATCAACTGTGCTCGCGAGCTTTCCCCCCTCGTGGGCAAAGATGGCGCCCAAACAGTGTCTAATTGCTTTAAAGTCAGGACTGACTATTGCAGATTAGTGATGAGCCGAACACCCCCGGGTTCGGTTCGCACCAGAACCCGCGAACGGACCGAAAGTTCGTACGAACATTAGAACCCTATTAAATACAATGGATGCGAACGTTCGAATTCTAAAGTGCTAATTATAACAACTATTATGCATGTTATTGTCCTAAAAAGGGTTTGGGAACCCGGGTTCTGCACCAGGGGACATGTATCAATGGAAAAAGAAGTTTTAAAAACGGTCGTTTTTCGGGAGCAGTCATTTTAATGATGCATAAAGTGAAAAAAAAAAGTCAAATATTCCTTTAAATATCGTACCTGGGGGGTGTCTAAAGTATGCCTGTGAAGTGCCACGTGTTTCCCGTGTTTAGAACTGTCCCTGCACAAAATGACACTTCTAAAGGAAAAAAAAGCCATTTAAAACTTCTTGCGGCTTTAATGTAATGTCTGGTCCCGGTAATATGGATGAAAATCTTTAAGAAAAATGGCATAGCTACCACATGACCCCCCCCCTACCCCAGCCCATTACCAGCCCCTTTGGGTCTTGTATGGATATTAAGGGGAACCCCGCACATAAAATAAAAAAGGCCCTATATACTCTGAACAGCCGTATACAGGCGGTGCATACAAGACAGGGACTGTAGGTTTGTTCTTATGTAGAATGTGTTTGTAATTTTGAACAGGTACATTGTTGAAGTGTAGCTCCAGCCCAAAAATCTATTTTTAAACTTTTTGGGAAACATAGGTAAGGGTTATCACCCCTGTAACATTTGTTTTGCTGTCTGTGCCCCTGTTCAGAACATTTCACCTCACTTTCCGTCCCAATGACAACTGTTTTTGAAATGTGGTGTTTTTCTTGAAACAAGGATTGCTGATAAAGCATCAGTACAGAGGAGACACCTTTCTCCCATATTTATTCTTACAGGAGAGAATTTTCCTTCCTAGGGGTAGATTTCCTCTCACTTCCTGTTGTCTTCTTTCGTTTGCAAGTAGGAGTCGTTTGTAAGTTGGATGTTTGAAAGTAGGGACCTGCCGTATATACTCTGCAGAAATAGGCCCCTTAGTTGTTGGTGTTGGCACAACACTGTAAGCACTCACAGTTACTCTTGGTTGGTGCTGGAACGCCCTGCTGTCAACTATTATATCAGGAATTTTAATTACATATAATTCTTGAACAGTGGTAGTAAAAATTGGGGCTTTGATGGTGGTGCTGGTGCCACAACACTGTAAGCCCTGACAGTTACTCTTGGTGGGTGCAGCAATGGGCCCTGCTGTGAATTATTAAATCAAGAATTGTAATTGCATGCCCCTGTTGAACAGGGGCTGAAAAATTGGGCTTTTCGTGGTGGTGGTGGTGGTGGTGGTGTTGCCACAACACTGTAAGCACTCAGAGTTACTCTTGGTGGGTGCAGGAATGGGCCCTGCTGTGAATTATTAGATCAAGAATTGTAATTACATGCCCCTTTTGAACAGGGGCTGAAAAATTGGGCCTTTCGTGGTGGTGGTGGTGGTGGCGTTGCCACAACACTGTAAGCCCTCAGACTTACTCTTGGTGGGTGCAGGAATGGGCCCTGCTGTGAATTATTACATCAAGAATTGTAATTGCATGCCCCTGTTGAACAGGGGCTGAAAAATTGGGCCTTAGGCACTGGTGGCACAACACTACAACCCCTCACAGATACTGTACTTGGAGCACAGCAATGAGCCCTGTTGCAAAGTATTGGTTCAAAAATTGTAATGACACGCCCCTGTTAAACAGGGGCTGAAAAATTGGGCCTTAGGCACTGGTGGCACAACACTACAACCCCTCACAGATACTGTACTTGGAGCACAGCAATGAGCCCTATGGCAAATTATTGCTAAAAAAATTGTAAGTACACGCCCCTGTAAAACAGGGGCTGAAAAATTGGGCCTTAGCCACTGGTGGCGGCACCCATAAACAAAAATGATCTTCCAAGCTATCATCATCAATCGTATCATTGAGGACTCGGAGGAGGAGGATAGCCAGTCAACATAACAGCACAGGCACTCAGCATCAGCATCAGTCTTGAAGGGACGTGACATGTTAAAATCAATTAGTCTGTTATATCAGCATCAGGTGTGTGGTAGCTGGTGGTGATCCAAGACTGGTTCATCTTGATGAAAGTCAGTCGATCAACCGAGTCGGTGGACAGGCGCACCCTGTGATCCGTGACAAATCCTCCAGCAGCACTGAATGTGCGTTCCGAAAGAACGCTGGATGCAGGACAGGCCAGTAGCTCAATTGCATACTGTGCAAGCTCTGGCCAGTGATCCATCCTCAAGACCCAGTAAGCCAGAGGATTTTCGGTGGGGAAGGTGTCCAAGTCTGACCTTGCCCCTAGATATTCCTGCACCATGTTTATCAGACGCTGGCGATGGTTGCTGGAACCAATCATACTTTGGGGCTGCGGACTAAAGAATTGTCTGAACGCATCGGTCAGACGGCCACCTTCCCCACCGCTCCTTCTTTGACTGGCCGAAGCCTCAGCAACTCGTTGTCCTGGACCAGGAGTTTGTAACCTCCCAGTCTCTGGGAACGCGTTGCACAGACCTTTCTGCAAGGCCTCCCGGAGTTGTCTCATCCTCTGCTCCCTCTGCGACGGTAACATAAGGTCCGCAACCTTACCCTTGTACCGTGGATCAAGGAGAGTGGCCAGCCAGTAATGGTCCCTCTCCTTGATCCGAAGAATACGAGGATCCTTCCGCAGACTTTGCAGGATCAGGGAGGCCATGCAGCGTAGGTTTGCTGAGGCATTCGCTCCGGAGTCCTCTGGGTCACTAAGGACGACATGATCCGCAGTCACCTCCTCCCAGCCACGTACAAGTCCACTGGTTTCTTGGGACTGTAAATCATCCCTAAAAGACTGCTGCTGATGATGCTGAGTGCCAGCCTCCACCTCCATGCTGACACAATCCTCCTCCTCCTCCTCCTCCTCTTCCTCTTCCTGTGCGATGGGTGGGACAGAAGGAACACTGTCTGGGTAAAGGGGGCCTTGAGAGGCAAGGAAGTCCTCCTCTTCCTGCCTCTGTTCTGCCTCAAGTGCCCTGTCCATTATTCCACGCAGCGTGTGCTCCAACAGGTGGACAAGAGGTACAGTGTCACTGATGCATGCACTGTCACTGCTCACCATCCTCGTGGCCTCCTCAAATGGTGCCAGGACAGTGCATGCATCCCTGATCATGCCCCACTGGCGTGGAGAAAAAAAACCAAGCTCCCCTGACCCTGTCCTGGTGCCGTAGTCGCACAGGTACTCATTGATGGCCCTCTGCTGCGTGTGCAGCCGCTGCAGCATGGCCAACGTTGAGTTCCACCTGGTGGGCATGTCACATATAAGGCGGTTCTTGGGCAGGTTCAACTCCTTTTGCAGCTCAGCCAGGCGAGCACTGGCATTATAAGATCTGCGGAAATGCACACAGACTTTCCTGGCCTGCCTCAGGACATCCTGTAAGCCCGGGTACCTGCCCAAGAACCGCTGCACCACCAGGTTAAGGACGTGAGCCACACAGGGCACATGGGTCAGTTGTCCCTGTCGGAGGGCGGAGAGGAGGTTGGTGCCATTGTCGCAAACCACCATTCCTGGCTTAAGCTGGCGTGGCGTCAACCACCTCTCGGCCTGGCCCTGCAGAGCAGACAGGACCTCTGCCCCAGTGTGGCTTCTGTCCCCCAAACACACCAGCGCAAGCACGGCATGGCATCTTTTTGCCTGCGTACTTGCGTAGCCCCGTGAACGGCTACGGAGCACCGCTGGTTCATAGGACAAACCACAGGAAGAGGCCATGGAGGAAGAAGAAGAGGAGGGGGTGGAGGAGAGAGGTGTGTCACAACCAGTAGTAGCATTTTGGAGGCGTGGCGGTGGGACAACCTCCAACACTACTGCACCTTGTCCTGCATCCTTCCCAGCTGCCAAAAGAGTGACCCAATAGGCCGTGAAAGAAAGGTAATGTCCCTGTCCATGCCTGCTGGACCATGAGTCAGCGGTAATATGCACCTTACCGCTGACCGCCCTGTCCAGCGAGGCCAAGACATTGCCTTCCACATGCCGGTAGAGAGCCGGAATAGCCTTCCGTGAGAAAAAGTGGCGTTTGGGAACCTGCCACTGAGGAACCGCACATTGCACAAACTCACGGAAGGGGGCCGAGTCTACCAACTGAAAAGGCAGCAGTTGAAGCGCTAGCAATTTAGCCAAGCTAGCATTCAACCGCTGGGCATGTGGATGGCTGGGAGTGAACTTCTTTCGACGGTCCAGCAGCTGGGGCAGGGAAATTTGCCTGCTAGAATCGGACGTCGGTGTACTGCTAGCAGAGTGGCCGCAAGTACTTGGCTGTGACACGCCTAATTCTACACCTTCATTCCTCTCAGTGCATGTTTCAGAGAGGACTGAAGTTATAGTGGGGTTGGAGATCCCAGCTGATGCGGTGCAAGGAGAGGTCCGCTTTGTTCTTTGGTGTGGGTCTTTGAGGTAGGCTTGCCAACGAGCTGCATGGCAGGTCAACATATATCTGGTCAGGCATGTGGTACCCAAGCGGCTGATGTTTTGGCCACGCGATATACGCTTGAGACATATGTTGCAAACAGCAGCTGTGCGATCTGATGCACTAGCCTCAAAAAAGGCCCACACCAAGGAACTTTTTGAATGACGGGCAGAGGCAGCGCCCTGCACAGGCGGAGCTCTGCGGTGTGATTCCGTCGGTGTACTGCCCTTACGCTGGCCACCAAAGGGCATCCTGTCTCGTTGGAGATGTGCCTCCTCCTCATCCTCCTCCTCCTCTCTCCTATTAGGCACCCACGTGGAGTCAGTGACCTCATCATCCCCTCCCTCCTCATCACTGGAGCCAATCTGGCAGTATGCTGCAGCTGCTGGAACATGACTGCCAGATTGGTGTCCTTCTTGAGCATCCCCTCTGTCTGCTCTCACCCTACTGCCTTCCTGTAGCTGGGTTTCATCATCAGACCCTTCGAAACGCTGGGCATCCTCCTGGAGCATGTACCCAACACTGTGCTCAAACAGTTCGGGGGACTCCTCAGGAGGAGGACATGGTGGGTCTAGGGAAGGAGTGACTGATGATGAGTCTGACATTGATACCAGGGAAGAGGACGCTTTGGCAGCTGCTTTGCCAATACCCTGAGCCTGGGTGAGAGAGGATGAGGAGGAGGAGGAGGGCTTGGTCATCCACTCTACCAAGTCTTCGGCATGATGTGGCTCAACATGTCCAGCTGCCGAAAAGAAGGACAAGCGTGTCCCATGGCCATGTGCTGATGACAATGCACCGCGTCCACGACCAGCACTGTTGCCCCCAGACACAGAGCCTGCTTGCCCTCTTTTATTGCCTCCTGACTGTCTGCCTCTCCTTGTTTGCCTTCCAGACATTCTAATAGATGGCCTGCAGGGAGATGGGAAAAAAGCAATAAGGGCTACCTTCAGGTGTCCTTCTCTGTCCCTTGAAACAAGGACTTGCACAGTGAAAGAAACTGACACTCTCCCTACCTACAGTTTTCTGTCCCTAGAAAAAATGTTTTTTTTAAGCACAATATAGCACAAGGAGAATTCACTCACTGTCCTTCCAGGTCCCTAGAAACAAGGACTTGCACAGTGAAAGAAACTGACACTCTCCCTACCTACAGTTTTCTGTCCCTAGAAAAAATGTTTTTTTTAAGCACAATATAGCACAAGGAGAATTCACTCACTGTCCTTCCAGGTCCCTGGAAACAAGGACTTGCACAGTGAAAGAAACTGACACTCTCCCTACCTACAGTTTTCTGTCCCTAGAAAAAATGTTTTTTTTAAGCACAATATAGCACAAGGAGAATTCACTCACTGTCCTTCCAGGTCCCTGGAAACAAGGACTTGCACAGTGAAAGAAACTGACACTCTCCCTACCTACAGTTTTCTGTCCCTAGAAAAAATGTTTTTTTTAAGCACAATATAGCACAAGGAGAATTCACTCACTGTCCTTCCAGGTCCCTAGAAACAAGGACTTGCACAGTGAAAGAAACTGACACTCTCCCTACCTACAGTTTTCTGTCCCTAGAAAAAATGTTTTTTCTTGTTCATACATCACGGGACACAGAGCAGCATAGTCATTACTATGTGGGTTATATAGAATTACCTTCAGGTGCTGGCACTGGCAACTTCCAAAACAGGAAGTACCCTCCCCTATATAAGCCCCTCCCATCCGGGAGTACCTCAGTTTTTTGCCAGTGTCTAAGGTGTTGGCCAAGGTTAACATGTATTCATCTGGGCTTGTGTACAGGTTCTCTGGGCCTTAGCAAGCTATTCCGGATCCGACCAAAAAAAGCTTCATAGCTAAACGGTCGGTACCCGGGCCTTGCAGAGAAGAGCAGGGTTTTGCCTGTAATGCCTCTCTTAGGAGGGCTGGACCCTGGGATCCAGAGCTCTGGTCATACCCAAAACCAAGAGGCTATCTGTGCAGGGTGCTATACAGGTCCAGGGGAGTGGAATCCTTGGGAACCCGGTCCCTGAAGGTCTAGTACAATGCCTGCCGTGAGAGGTGAAGTTTGGGCTTCTGTGGACCAAACAAAGTCCTGCGGCGGGGAAAAGGTAAGTGGGGGCCCCTCAGGAACTTGGTTCTATTGAGGGGACCCCCAAGCCTAATATGTCTTTCTGCCTGTTACCTAAAGGGTATTCCCGCTAATAGCTGTATATGCCTAAGAAATCCTAGAAATGTTTTTTCATAAGGGAAATTTAAAAAAAACTGTAAACCTGGAAATGTTTTTTCATAAAGGAGGTTTTAAAAAAAAAAAAAAAAAAAAGACAAAGGTGCGGTACCTGTGTTTGTCCACTAGAGGCCGCTGTGGAACGTCTTTTTTCTTGGGACTATTCCTTCCATGGTGAAAGTCCAGGCAGATGAGTGAGCTCTCTATCAGGGAAGCTGCATTCCTCTGTCATGCTGCCAAGTAGTTTCCTTCCATCCCTGAGTCCTGGTGAAACAGGGACCCTGGCTCCTCTCCCTACATGGCGCCAAGAGCGCACACGTGCACGCGCGCGCGCGCACACATGCTTTCCTTTTATAAGGTTTAGCTTCAAAAAAGGGGGCGGAGCCTGGCGGATGACGCGCTCTGTGCGCCCAGCGCTTCTGCGCATGTGCGGGCGTCCCAGCAAGATAAAAGGACTCAGTCCACGCTGCTTGCTATGGACACAGAGCATGAAAAGGAGCTGGTAGCATGGTATAGGGGCTTACAGCGGGCGGTTGATACAGGCATCCCCAGAAAGATGCATTAGTAGACACCCACTGATGTACATAGCAGCAAATTGCATTAGACTATTTCAGTAAGGGGTGTATTGCGGCTGGAATACCTCAGCTTTGAACTAAGGAATATGCCGCCTAAAAAACTCCGAGATATACCTCTCAGGAAGTGTAGGGGGTCTCCATCGGGCTCTGAGGATCTGGAGCAGTCATCTGCACCCTCCTCCCCTGAGAAATCAGAGGTTAATACCCATAAGGAACCCCCGGGAGTGCCAGGTACTGCGGCTGTCCTCAGTCCACCTGCTCCTGCATATATAACAGAGGAGGTTTTTTCCTCAACTCTGGAGGGATTGGAGCAGAGATTGGCTGCATTGATCGCTTCTTCTCTACAGGAAAGAAAGCGCGCCAGATCTCCATCACCTCCATTAGAGTGCCTGTTGGCAGAGCAACAGTCCCAGGAAGGGACCGACCTACCTGAAGGGGATCAGGAGGAGGTTAGCTCTGTTTTTGAGGAATCGACAGTAGATGAACCATTTTCAGCATCACAGACTGAAAGATTGTGGATCCAGACCCTAACTGACATGGTTCGATCTGCATTTAAAATGCCTCTTGTTGAACCATCAACTACTGCTGTCTCCTCATTGGGGTCGCTAAAAGCTCCCCAGGTTAATTGCTCCTTTCCAATACATCCATTATTGGAAGGACTTATATACCAGGACTGGGAACATCCTGATAAACTATTTGTTCCGCCTAAAAGGTTTCCGGTGATCTATCCCATGGAGGGAAAGTTCACCCAGAGATGGAATGTTCCTACGGTGGATGCAGCCATCTCTTCTGTGAACAAATCACTGACATGTCCAGTAGATAATGTTCAAATGTTCAAAGATCCAGTGGATAAAAAATTGGAATCTTTATTAAAATCTGCTTTTTCCACAGCAGGGGCTGTTACACAGCCAGCAGTGGCAGCTATTGGGGTCTGCCAAGCTTTAAAGGATCAAATGAAAATGGTCCTGAGGGATTTGCCAGACCAGCAGGCCCAGGCTCTGGCTGATCTGCCTAGAGCATTATGCTTTGCGGTTGACGCCATCAAGGATTCTATCAATCAGGCCTCCCGCCTCACGCTGTCTTTGGTACATATGCGTAGGCTTCTGTGGCTCAAAAACTGGTCTGCTGAAGCTCCCTGTAAGAAGCTCTTAGTTAGCTTCCCATTTCATGGGGAACGCCTTTTTGGCGAAGACCTGGATAAGTATATCCAGAAGATTTCCAGTGGTAAAAGTACTCTCTTACCGAGTAAAAAGAGGTCTAGGGGTCCATCTTTTAAGAGGACTACCTCTCCTATCCCTGCGACGTCTGCTACTAAGCAGTTCCGACGGCCTCCTCGGTCAAACTCAGGAGGTAAAAATCAGGGACAGCCACAGGGTAATAAAAAGCCCTGGATCCGAAGAGGTACTAAACCAGCCTCCAAGTCAAGCCTATGAAGGGCTGCCCCCACTCAAACGGGTGGGGGGAAGACTTCAGTTGTTCGCAGAGACCTGGCGGGAGACGATCAAAGACAGATGGGTGCTCTCCGCAGTAACTCTGGGATACAAGTTGGAGTTAAAAGAGTCTCCTCCGTCCCATTTTATGTGGTCAGGCATGCCAAGAGACCCTCTGAAAAGAGGGTCTCTCCTATTGGCGTTAGAACAACTATTGCTCCAAGGAGTAATTATGGAGGTTCCTATGGAAGAGTGGGGGTTGGGTTTCTACTCAAACCTTTTCACAGTCCCGAAGCCAAACGGGGACATAAGACCCATATTGGACCTAAAGAGTCTAAACAAATTTCTAAATGTCCGGTCTTTCCGGATGGAGTCGATCCGATCGGTCACCGCTGCCCTACAAGGGGAGGAATGGTTAGCCTCGATCGACATCAAAGATGCTTACTTGCATGTTCCCATCTTTCCAGGTCATCAAAAATTCCTACGCTTTGCAGTAGAAGGGCGCCATTTTCAGTTCAGAGCCTTACCATTCGGTCTGGCCACAGCACCACGAGTGTTCACAAAAATTCTGGCCCCACTGTTGGCCGATCTAAGAACACGGGGTGTAACGATAATGGCATACCTAGACGACCTGTTGTTGATGGACCACTCAGTTGCCAAGCTAGAAGTGGTAATTGTCGATACAATCAAGTATCTAGAATCTCACGGTTGGGTCATCAACCTGGACAAGTCAGCCCTACAGCCAGTGAAAAACCTGGTATATCTAGGGCTACGGCTGGATTCAGACCAGAGGAAGATTTTCTTACCTCTAGACAAGGTATCCTCTTTGAGGGCCTTGGTCCGTCTGCTTTGTGCAAAAAGACAGCCGTCCATACGCCTGTGCATGAGGCTGCTAGGAAAGATGGTAGCATCATTCGAAGCTGTGCCATACGCCCAATTCCACTCAAGGAATTTACAAAGGGCCATATTGTCAGCCTGGAACGGAAAAGTTCAGGCTCTAGACTTCCCGATGGCTTTGTCCCCTTCCGTTCGGAAGAGTCTCTGCTGGTGGTTGATCCCCCAGAATCTCCAGAAGGGAAAACCCTTCAGCCCGATATCTTGGAAGGTGGTCACTACAGATGCCAGCCTTATAGGCTGGGGGGCAGTACTGGAGCAATGGTCTCTCCAGGGCAGATGGTCAAATGTAGTAAAAACCCTGCCCATCAATCTCTTAGAGATACAAGCAGCCCGGTACGCTCTAGTAGCCTGGACATCCAGACTCCAAGGGTCCCCTGTCAGAATTCAATCAGACAATGCCACAGCAGTGGCATATATCAATCATCAGGGAGGCACCAGGAGTCGTGCAGCCCAGAGGGAAGTAAGTCACATCCTGGAATGGGCAGAAAAGCATGTCCCATGTATATCAGCTGTCTTCATTCCAGGGGTGGAGAATTGGAAGGCGGACTTTCTGAGTCGCCAACAGTTATGCCCAGGGGAATGGTCCCTTCATCCCGAGGTCTTCCGAGCAATATGTCAGCGGTGGGGAACACCGGATGTAGATCTGCTAGCATCCAGATTCAACGCAAAGGTGGACAGATTTGTCTCCCGGACAAGGGATCCCCTCGCTTGCGGCTCGGATGCTCTGGTGTTCCCTTGGGATCAGTTCAGACTGATATATGCATTCCCTCCGCTACAATTGTTGCCTCGACTCCTTCGCAGAGTCAGGTTGGAGAAGAAGCCGGTGATCCTGGTGGCTCCAGCGTGGCCCCGAAGGGCCTGGTACGCGGAGATCATCAAAATGTCTGTGGGGAGTCCTTGGACCCTTCCACGTCGTCCGGACCTGCTTTCGCAAGGACCGATATACCACCCTTCCTTACTAACTCTAAGTTTAACGGCCTGGCTATTGAATCCCACATCCTAAAGAAGAGAGGTCTCTCTAACTCTGTGGTATCAACTATAATCAATGCCAGGAAGCCTGTATCCAGGCAGATCTACTATAGAGTTTGGAAGGCGTACATCACTTGGTGCGAGGCCAGAAAATGGCATCCACGTAAGTACGTTATAGGCAGAATTCTGGACTTCCTGCAGTGGGCTGTAGACAGGAAGTTTGCCTTAAGTACTATCAAGGGCCAGGTTTCGGCCTTGTCAATACTATTTCAAAGGCCCCTGGCTATGCATTCACTTGTCAAATCCTTTATGCAAGGTGTGACTCGTATTATTCCACCGATTAAGGCTCCCATATGCCCATGGGATCTAAATTTGGTTCTGTCGGTTCTGCAGAAGCAGCCATTTGAACCTTTGCGGCACATTTCCTTGGTTCTACTCACCAGGAAATTGATATTTTTAGTAGCCATATGCTCGGCTAGAAGAGTGTCGGAATTAGCCGCCATGTCCTGTAAAGAGCCATATCTGGTTATCCATAAGGACAGAGTAGTATTACGTCCTCACCCAGCCTTTCTTCCTAAGGTGGTATCGAGGTTTCACTTGAACCAGGATGTGGTTCTTCCTTCTTTTTTCCCCAAACCAAGCTCGGTAGAGGAAAAGTTATTGCATTCTTTGGATGTAGTAAGAGCAGTTAAAGCTTATCTAAAAGCCACTGCTCAGATTCGTAGAACGGATTCTTTGTTTGTTCTGCCGGAAGGCCCCAGAAAGGGTCAGGCAGCATCAAAATCTACTTTAGCCAAGTGGATTCGACAGGTCATAATACAAGCCTATGGCTTGAGAAGTAGACCGCCTCCGTTCAAAGTTAGGGCGCACTCCACGAGAGCAGTTGGAACTTCATGGGCAGTGCATCACCAGGCCTCCCTGGCGCAAATTTGTAAGGCCGCAACATGGTCTTCAGTACACACGTTTACTAGGTTCTACCAGGTGGACGTTAGAAGTCAGGAGGATGTCGCCTTTGGGCGCAGTGTGTTGCAGGCCGCAAAAAGATCCTCATGCCTGATGGCGCCCAGCTTATGTATGGTGTATCCCCCCCCTCATGTGGCATTGCTTTGGGACGTCCCACATAGTAATGACTATGCTGCTCTGTGTCCCGTGATGTATGAACAAGAAAGTAGGATTTTTAAAACAGCTTACCTGTAAAATCCTTTTCTTGGAGTACATCACGGGACACAGAGCTCCCACCCCTCTTTTGGGGACACGTATTGCTTTGCTACAAAACTGAGGTACTCCCGGATGGGAGGGGCTTATATAGGGGAGGGTACTTCCTGTTTTGGAAGTTGCCAGTGCCAGCACCTGAAGGTAATTCTATATAACCCACATAGTAATGACTATGCTGCTCTGTGTCCCGTGATGTACTCCAAGAAAAGGATTTTACAGGTAAGCTGTTTTAAAAATCCTACTTTTTAAGCACAATATAGCACAAGGAGAATTCACTCACTGTCCTTCCAGGTCCCTAGAAACAAGGACTTGCACAGTGAAAGAAACTGACACTCTCCCTACCTACAGTTTTCTGTCCCTAGAAAAAATGTTTTTTTTAAGCACAATATAGCACAAGGAGAATTCACTCACTGTCCTTCCAGGTCCCTGGAAACAAGGACTTGCACAGTGAAAGAAACTGACACTCTCCCTACCTACAGTTTTCTGTCCCTAGAAAAAATGTTTTTTTTAAGCACAATATAGCACAAGGAGAATTCACTCACTGTCCTTCCAGGTCCCTGGAAACAAGGACTTGCACAGTGAAAGAAACTGACACTCTCCCTACCTACAGTTTTCTGTCCCTAGAAAAAAATGTTTTTTTTAAGCACAATATAGCACAAGGAGAATTCACTCACTGTCCTTCCAGGTCCCTGGAAACAAGGACTTGCACAGTGAAAGAAACTGACACTCTCCCTACCTACAGTTTTCTGTCCCTAGAAAAAATGTTTTTTTTAAGCACAATATAGCACAAGGAGAATTCACTCACTGTCCTTCCAGGTCCCTGGAAACAAGGACTTGCACAGTGAAAGAAACTGACACTCTCCCTACCTACAGTTTTCTGTCCCTAGAAAAAAATGTTTTTTTTAAGCACAATATAGCACAAGGAGAATTCACTCACTGTCCTTCCAGGTCCCTGGAAACAAGGACTTGCACAGTGAAAGAAACTGACACTCTCCCTACCTACAGTTTTCTGTCCCTAGAAAAAATGTTTTTTTTAAGCACAATATAGCACAAGGAGAATTCACTCACTGTCCTTCCAGGTCCCTGGAAACAAGGACTTGCACAGTGAAAGAAACTGACACTCTCCCTACCTACAGTTTTCTGTCCCTAGAAAAAAATAGGATTTTTATAACAGCTTACCTGTAAAATCCTTTTCTTAGGAGTACATCACGGGACACAGAGCGACATAGTCATTACTAATGGGTTATATAGATACCGTCAGGTGCTGGCACTGGCAACTTCCAAAACCGAAAGTACCCTCCCCTATATAAGCCCCTCCCATCCGGGAGCACCTCAGTTTTGTAGCAAAGCAATAAGTGTCCCCAAAGAGGGGCGGGAGCTCTGTGTCCCGTGATGTACTCCTAAGAAAAGGATTTTACAGGTAAGCTGTTATAAAAATCCTATTTTCTTTCTCGTACATCACGGGACACAGAGCGACATAGTCATTACTAATGGGATGTCCTAAAGCAATGCCCAATGAGGGGGGGGATACACCATATATAAGCTGAGCGCTATCAGACATGAGGATCTTTTGCGGCCTGCAACACACTGCGCCCAAAGGCGACATCCTCCTGACTTCTAACGTCCACCTGGTAGAACCTAGTAAACGTGTGTACCGAAGACCATGTTGCGGCCTTACAGATTTGAGCCAGGGAGGCCTGGTGATGCACTGCCCATGAAGTTCCAACTGCTCTCGTGGAGTGCGCCCTAACTTTGAACGGAGGCGGTCTACTTCTCAAGCCATAGGCTTGTATTATGACCTGTCGAATCCACTTGGCTAAGGTAGATTTTGACGCTGCCTGACCCTTTCTGGGGCCTTCCGGCAGAATAAACAAAGTATCCGTTCTGCGAATCTGAGCAGTGGCTTTTAGATAAGCTTTAACTGCTCTTACTACATCCAAAGAATGCAATAACTTTTCCTCTACCGAAGTAGGTTTGGGGAAAAAAGAAGGAAGAACCACATCTTGGTTCAAATGAAAACTCGATACCACCTTAGGAAGAAAGGCTGGATGAGGACATAACACTACTCTGTCCTTATGGATAACCAGATATGGCTCCTTACAGGACATAGCTGCTAATTCCGATACTCTTTTAGCCGAACAAATGGCTACTAGAAAAATCAATTTCCTGGTGAGAAGAACCAAGGAAATATGCTGTAATGGTTCAAATGGTTGTTTCTGTAGAACCGACAGAACCAAGTTTAGATCCCATGGACATATGGGAATATTAACCGGAGGACTAATACGCATCACTCCTTGTATAAAGGCTTTGACTAGTGAATGCGAAGCCAAGGGCCTTTGAAAAAATATTGACAAGGCCGAAATCTGACCCTTGATAGTATTCAAGGCAAGCTTCCTATCTACAGCCCATTGTAGGAAGTCCAGAATCCTACCTATTACGTATTTACGTGGATGCCATTTCCTGGCCTCACACCAGGCGATGTACGCCTTCCAGATTCTATAGTAGATCTGCCTGGATACCGGTTTCCTGGCATTGATCATGGTAGACACCACAGCATTAGAGAGCCCTCTCTTTTTTAGAATGTGGGCTTCAATAGCCAGGCTGTCAAATCTAGGGCTGGTAAGGAAGGGTGGTATATCGGTCCCTGCGAAAGCAGGTCCGGACGATGTGGGAGGGTCCAAGGACTCCCCACAGACATTTTTACAATCTCCGCGTACCATGCTCTTCGGGGCCACGCTGGAGCCACCAGAATCACTGGTTTCTTTTCTACCCTGATTCTGCGGAGTAATCGAGGTAACAATTGTGGCGGTGGGAATGCATATATCAGCTTGAACTGATCCCAAGGGAACACTAGGGCATCCGAGCCGCAAGCTAGGGGATCCCTTGTCCAAGAGACAAACCTGTCCACCTTTGCGTTGAATCTGGATGCTAGCAGATCTACATCCGGTGTTCCCCACCGCTGACATATTGTCCGGAAAACCTCGGGATGAAGGGACCATTCCCCTGGGCATAATTGTTGGCGACTTAGAAAATCCGCCTTCCAATTCTCCACCCCTGGAATGAATACCACAGATATGGCTGGGACATATCTTTCTGCCCATCTCAGGATGTAATTTACCTCCCTTTGGGCTGCACGACTCCTGGTGCCCCCCTGACGATTGATATATGCCACTGCTGTGGCATTGTCTGACTGAACTCTGACAGGGGACCCTTGGAGTTTGGATGTCCAAGCTACTAGGGCATACCGGGCTGCTCGTATCTCTAAGAGATTGATGGGCAGGGCCTTTTCTGCATCCGACCATCTGCCCTGGAGAGACTATTGCTCCAGTACTGCTCCCCAGCCTATAAGGCTGGCATCTGTAGTGACCACCTTCCAAGAAATCGGACTGAAGGATTTCCTTTTTTCCAGATTCTGGGGAACCAACCACCAACGGAGGCTCTTGCGAACGGAAGGGGACAAGGACATTGTAAGTCTAGGGCCTGAACTTTTTTGTTCCAGGCTGACAGTATGGCCCCTTGCAAATTCCTTGAATGGAATTGACCGTAGGGTACTGCTTCGAATGATGCCACCATTTTTCCCAGCAGCCTCATATACAGGCGTATGGACGGCTGTCTTTTTTGTACCCACTAAGTGGATCAAATCTTTCAAAGACAACACCTTTCCTCGAGGCAAGAATATTTTTCTCTGGCCTGAATCCAACCTTAGCCCCAAGTATTCCAGACTTTTGACTGGTTTTTAGGGCTGACTTGTCTCGGTTGATAATCCAACCGTGAGATTCCAGATACTTGATCGTCTTGTGAACGACCACGTCTAGTTTTTTCACTGAGTGGTCTATCAGCAACAAGTCATCCAGATATGCCATTATCATTACACCTTGTGTTCTTAGATTGGCCAATAAAGGGCCAGAATTTTTGTAAACACTCGTGGTGCTGTGGCCAAACCGAAGGGTAAGGCTCTGAACTGAAAATGGCGCCCTTCTACTGCAAAGCGTAGAAATTTTTGGTGGACTGGAAAGATGGGAATGCGCAAATAAGCATCTTTGATGTCGATCGCGGCTAACCAATCCTCCCCTTGTAGGGCAGTGGCCACCGATCGGATTGACTCCATTGGAAAGTCCTGATATACAGGAATTTGTATAGCCCTTTTAGAATTAATATGGGCCTCCCGTCCGCGTTTGCTTCGGGACTGTAAAGAGGTTTGAGTAAAACCCGAACCCTCATTCTTCCAGGGGAACCTCCATAATTACTCCTTGGAGCAATAGTTGTTCTAGTGCCAACAGGAGGGACTCTCTCTTCCGGGGATCCCTTGGCACGTTTGACCTCAAAAAATGGGAAGGAGGAGAGTCTTTTAACTCCAAACTGTATCCCAAACATACTGCGGAGAGCACCTATCTGTCTTGATCGTGTCCCGCCAGGTCTCTTGCGAACAACTGGAGTCCTCCCCCCACCCGACTGAGTGGGGGCTTCAATGAATTTAACTTTGGGGGAGGTTTTGTACCTCTCCTGACCCAGGGTTTCTCATTACCCTGCTATTGTCCCTGTTTTTTACCCCCGGGAATTGACCGAGGAGGCCGTCGGAACTGTTACACAGCCGATGCCCCAGGGACTGGAGAAGCAGGCCTCTTAAAGAGGGACCTCTAACTCTGTTTTTAACCGGCAAGAGCGTATTTTTACCGCTGGAAATTTTCTGGATATATTCGTCCAGGTTTTCCCTGAATAAGCGTTCACCATGAAATGGGACGCTAACCAGCCATTCTTTACAGGGAGCAGACCAGTTTTTGAGCCATAGGAGCCTACGCATATGTACTATAGACAGCGTAAAGCGGGAGGCCTGATGGACTGAATCCTTTATGGCGTCAACCGCAAAGCCTAAGGCTCTAGGTAGATCAGCTAGGGCAAAGCCTGCTGATCTGTCAAGTCCCTCAAGACCTGTTTCAACTGATCCTTCACTGCTTAGCAGACCCCAATAGCTGCTACTGCTGGTTGTGTCACCAAGCTTGCTGTAGAAAGAAGCAGATTTTCATAAGGACTCCAATCTTTTATCTATTGGGTTCTTGAACATTTGGACATTATCCACTGGACATGTCAGTGATTTATACATACAAGAGATGGCTGCGTCCACTGTAGGGACCTTCCATTTCTTTTTTTTTTTTTTTGATGAACTTATCCTCCATGGGATAGACCACCGGAAATCTCTTGGGGGAATAAATATTTTCTCAGGACGTTCCCAATCCTGGTAAATGAGCCCTTTCAGTAAAGGGTGAAGTGGAAAAGAACAGACAGTCTGGGGCTTCTAGCGACCCCAACGAGGATACAGTAGTGGTTGATGGTTCCGCAAGGTGCATTTTTAAATGCTGATCGGACCATGTTAGTCAGAGACTGAACCCATAATCTTTCAGCTTGAGATGCTGAGAAAAGGTTCCCCCACTGTTGATTCCTCTATAACAGAATCAACCTCATCCTGATCCCCTTCAGGCAGGTCGATCCCTGTATGGGACTGTTGCTCTGCTAACAGGCACTCTGAAGGAGGAGACGGAGATCGGGCGTGCTTTCCCTGACAGGGAGGCAGCGATAAATGTTGACAATCTCTCTCTAATCCTCCCAGAGCTGAGGAAAAAACCTCCTCTGTTACATACACAGGAGCAGGTGAACTGAGGACAGCCACAGTACCAAGTACCCCTGCGGGGTCTCTACGGTCACTTACCTCTGAACTTCAGGGGAGACTGGTGCAGCAGAAGTATGCCCAAGATCCTCCGAGCCCGATGAGACCCCTTTCGCTTCCTGGAAGATTCAGTTCCGGAGCTTCTGGACGGCATATTCCTAAGCCTAAAGCTGAGGTATTCCAGCCGTAATACACCACTTTTACTGAGAATAGTCTAGCACAATTGCTGCTATATCACAGTTGGTGTCTACTAATGTGCCTTTCTAGGGGATGCCTGTATCAACCGCTTGCTGTATGCCTTTAAATGTTGCCAGCTCTGTCTCTGTACTTCATAGCCAGCTCACTACAATATTGTGGTTTTTTTAAAACTGCTGGGACGCCCGCACATGCGCAGAAGCGCTGCGGCGCGCACAGAGCGTCATCCCCCAGGCTCCGCCCCCTTTCCCGGCTCACCTCTATATATAGAGGCGCGTGCACGCGCACGTGCGCGGCCACGTGCGCCCTCGGCGCTAATTTCAAAAAATGGTAACAAGGGACAGGAGCCAGGGCCCCTCTTTGCCGCAGGCCGGGGGATGGACGAGCACTGCAACATGGCAGAGGAAGCAGTTTCCTATAAGAGAACTCACCATCTGCCTGGACTTTGCTCTGCTGAGAAGAAGCTAGTCCACATGACAAGAAAACATTCCACAGCGGCCTCTAGTGGACAAACACAGGTACCGCAGTCTAATATATTAAATATATATATAAAAAACTTTTTTTTTTTTTTTTTTCTTGACCACCATTAAAAATTATTACATTTTTTTAGTAGTTACAGGCATGCACAGAATTTTGCGGGAATACCATTAGGTAACAGACAGAAAGACAAATTAGGCTTGGGGGTCCCCCAATAGAACCAAGTTCCTGGGAGCCCCCACTTACCTGTTCCCCACCGCAGGACTTTGTTTGGTCCACAAAAGCCCAAACTTCACCTATCACGGCAGGCATTGTAATCAAACCTTCAGGGACCGGGTTCCCAAGGATTCCACTCCCCTGGACCTGTATAGCACCCTGCACAGAAAACATCTTGGTCGTGGGTATGACCAGAGCTCTGGATCCCAGGGTCCAGCTCTCCTAAGAGAAGCATTACAGGCAAAACCTTGCTCTTCTCTGCAAGGCCCGGGTACCGACCGTTTAGCTATGAAGCTTTTTTGGTCGGATCCGGAATAGCTTACTGAGGCCCAAAAGAACCTGTACGCAAGCTCAGTGAAAAACACATGTTTCTTCTTGGCCAACACCTTAGACACTGGCAAAAAACTGAGGTGCTCCCGGATGGGAGGGGCTTATATAGGGGAGGGTACTTCCGGTTTTGGAAGTTGCCAGTGCCAGCACCTGACGGTATCTATATAACCCATTAGTAATGACTATGTCGCTCTGTGTCCCGTGATGTACGAGAAAGAAATGTTTTTTTTAAGCACAATATAGCACAAGGAGAATTCACTCACTGTCCTTCCAGGTCCCTGGAAACAAGGACTTGCACAGTGAAAGAAACTGACACTCTCCCTACCTACAGTTTTCTGTCCCTAGAAAAAATGTTTTTTTTAAGCACAATATAGCACAAGGAGAATTCACTCACTGTCCTTCCAGGTCCCTAGAAACAAGGACTTGCACAGTGAAAGAAACTGACACTCTCCCTACCTACAGTTTTCTGTCCCTAGAAAAAATGTTTTTTTTAAGCACAATATAGCACAAGGATAATTCACTCACTGTCCTTCCAGGTCCCTGGAAACAAGGACTTGCACAGTGAAAGAAACTGACACTCTCCCTACCTACAGTTTTCTGTCCCTAGAAAAAAATGTTTTTTTTAAGCACAATATAGCACAAGGAGAATTCACTCACTGTCCTTCCAGGTCCCTGGAAACAAGGACTTGCACAGTGAAAGAAACTGACACTCTCCCTACCTACAGTTTTCTGTCCCTAGAAAAAAATGTTTTTTTTAAGCACAATATAGCACAAGGAGAATTCACTCACTGTCCTTCCAGGTCCCTGGAAACAAGGACTTGCACAGTGAAAGAAACTGACACTCTCCCTACCTACAGTTTTCTGTCCCTAGAAAAAATGTTTTTTTTAAGCACAATATAGCACAAGGAGAATTCACTCACTGTCCTTCCAGGTCCCTGGAAACAAGGACTTGCACAGTGAAAGAAACTGACACTCTCCCTACCTACAGTTTTCTGTCCCTAGAAAAAATGTTTTTTTTAAGCACAATATAGCACAAGGAGAATTCACTCACTGTCCTTCCAGGTCCCTGGAAACAAGGACTTGCACAGTGAAAGAAACTGACACTCTCCCTACCTACAGTTTTCTGTCCCTAGAAAAAATGTTTTTTTTAAGCACAATATAGCACAAGGAGAATTCACTCACTGTCCTTCCAGGTCCCTGGAAACAAGGACTTGCACAGTGAAAGAAACTGACACTCTCCCTACCTACAGTTTTCTGTCCCTAGAAAAAATGTTTTTTTTCAGCACAATATAGCACAAGGAGAATTCACTCACTGTCCTTCCAGGTCCCTGGAAACAAGGACTTGCACAGTGAAAGAAACTGACACTCTCCCTACCTACAGTTTTCTGTCCCTAGAAAAAATGTTTTTTTTAAGCACAATATAGCACAAGGAGAATTCACTCACTGTCCTTCCAGGTCCCTGGAAACAAGGACTTGCACAGTGAAAGAAACTGACACTCTCCCTACCTACAGTTTTCTGTCCCTAGAAAAAATGTTTTTTTTAAGCACAATATAGCACAAGGAGAATTCACTCACTGTCCTTCCAGGTCCCTAGAAACAAGGACTTGCACAGTGAAAGAAACTGACACTCTCCCTACCTACAGTTTTCTGTCCCTAGAAAAAATGTTTTTTTAAGCACAATATAGCACAAGGAGAATTCACTCACTGTCCTTCCAGGTCCCTGGAAACAAGGACTTGCACAGTGAAAGAAACTGACACTCTCCCTACCTACAGTTTTCTGTCCCTAGAAAAAATGTTTTTTTTTAAGCACAATATAGCACAAGGAGAATTCACTCACTGTCCTTCCAGGTCCCTGGAAACAAGGACTTGCACAGTGAAAGAAACTGACACTCTCCCTACCTACAGTTTTCTGTCCCTAGAAAAAATGTTTTTTTTAAGCACAATATAGCACAAGGAGAATTCACTCACTGTCCTTTCAGGTCCCTGGAAACAAGGACTTGCACAGTGAAAGAAACTGACACTCTCCCTACCTACAGTTTTCTGTCCCTAGAAAAAATGTTTTTTTTAAGCACAATATAGCACAAGGAGAATTCACTCACTGTCCTTCCAGGTCCCTGGAAACAAGGACTTGCACAGTGAAAGAAACTGACACTCTCCCTACCTACAGTTTTCTGTCCCTAGAAAAAATGTTTTTTTTAAGCACAATATAGCACAAGGAGAATTCACTCACTGTCCTTCCAGGTCCCTGGAAACAAGGACTTACTTGCACAGTGAAAGAAACTGACACTCTCCCTACCTACAGTTTTCTGTCCCTAGAAAAAATGTTTTTTTTAAGCACAATATAGCACAAGGAGAATTCACTCACTGTCCTTCCAGGTCCCTGGAAACAAGGACTTGCACAGTGAAAGAAACTGACACTCTCCCTACCTACAGTTTTCTGTCCCTAGAAAAAATGTTTTTTTTAAGCACAATATAGCACAAGGAGAATTCACTCACTGTCCTTCCAGGTCCCTGGAAACAAGGACTTGCACAGTGAAAGAAACTGACACTCTCCCTACCTACAGTTTTCTGTCCCTAGAAAAAATGTTTTTTTTAAGCACAATATAGCACAAGGAGAATTCACTCACTGTCCTTCCAGGTCCCTGGAAACAAGGACTTGCACAGTGAAAGAAACTGACACTCTCCCTACCTACAGTTTTCTGTCCCTAGAAAAAATGTTTTTTTTAAGCACAATATAGCACAAGGAGAATTCACTCACTGTCCTTCCAGGTCCCTAGAAACAAGGACTCGCACAGTGAAAGAAACTGACACTCTCCCTACCTACAGTTTTCTGTCCCTAGAAAAAATGTTTTTTTTAAGCACAATATAGCACAAGGAGAATTCACTCACTGTCCTTCCAGGTCCCTGGAAACAAGGACTTGCACAGTGAAAGAAACTGACACTCTCCCTACCTACAGTTTTCTGTCCCTAGAAAAAATGTTTTTTTTAAGCACAATATAGCACAAGGAGAATTCACTCACTGTCCTTCCAGGTCCCTAGAAACAAGGACTTGCACAGTGAAAGAAACTGACACTCTCCCTACCTACAGTTTTCTGTCCCTAGAAAAAATGTTTTTTTTAAGCACACTATAGCACAAGCACAAAACACACTGACACTCTCCCTACCTATCCTTCTCTTTCCCTAAACTAAAGGAATCCAGGTTAAGCAAGAAAGAAATAAAAGTCACTGTCCCTGCCTATGCTGCTCTATCCCTGCTCCGGAACACACTACACTAGGCCGCCGTGCTGGCGGCCTTTTATAGTGTGGGGCGTGTACTAAACACCCTCAGCAATAATTGGCCACAGGCATCCTGCCTGTGGCCAATCATTGCTCTCCTCGCTGCCGGCGCTGTGATTGGCCAAGCATGCGGGGTCACAGTGCATGCTTGGCCAATCACAGCGCCTGGATGACACTGCGATGGCGTAGTGCATTGTGGGCCGTTCGCGTCACTCGAATTTGGCGCGAACGGCCCAAATCGTTCGATCTTCGTCGAACGATCGAACAGCCGATGTTCGAGTCGAACGTATGTTCGACTCGAACACGAAGCTCATCCCTATTGCAGATACGATGCTCCGTTGGGAGAGATCTTCACTAGCAATGGTGGTGCACTTTAAAAGGGTATTTGTAATCCACAGGTAAAAGAACAGTCATCTACTCGATATGCAATAAAGGATTCAACTATTGCTGCACAACACACGGTCCCTCTTACGTGCAATGCAACACTCCGGTAAACTGTGGTCCCTGAACAAGGGACACTGAGCCTAAAGATTAGTCAAATAATCCTTGAGCAAGTGCTCTCTCACCCGACCGGACCAGTCCGTACAACCGACTTCCGTAACTGGGCTCCTGTACCAGTGGCGGCTGGTGCTCAAAATTTTTTGGGGGGGCGCAAACAAACTGAAAAAAAAACCATCAATTGCCACCACTGTGCCCATTAAACATAGCCACTGTGCCAAAACGCCACCAGTTTGTCCCCTCAAATGCAGCCAGTTTGTCCCCAAATGCAGCCAGTTTGTCCCCAAATGCAGCCAGTTTGTTTCCATATACAGCCAGTTTGTTCCCATATACAGCCGGTTTGTCCCCATATACAGCCAGTTTGTTCCCATATACTGCCAGTTTGTCCCCATATACAGCCAGTTTGTTCCCATATACTGCCAGTTTGTCCCCATATACAGCCAGTTTGTCCCCATATACAGCCAGTTTGTCCCCATATACAGGCAGTTTGTTCCCATATACAACCAGTGTGTCCCCATATACAGCCAGTTTGTTCCCATATACAGCCAGTTTGTCCCCATATACAGCCAGTTTGTCCCCATATACAGGCAGTTTGTTCCCATATACAGCCAGTGTGTCCCCATATACAGCCAGTGTGTCCCCATATACAGCCAGTGTGTCCCCATATACAGCCAGTGTGTCCCCATATACAGCCAGTGTGTCCCCATATACAGCCAGTTTGTTCCCATATACAGCCAGTTTGTTGCCATATACAGCCAGTTTGTTCCCATATACAGCTAGTTTGTCCCCAAATACAGCCAGTGTGTCCCCAATATACAGCCAGTGTGTCCCCCATATACAGCCAGTTTGTCCCCATATACAGCCAGTGTGTCCCCCATATACAACCAGTTTGTCCCCCATATACAGCCAGTTTGTCCCCCAAATACAGCCAGTGTGTCCCCCATATACAGCCAGTGTGTTCTCATATACAGCCAGTGTGTCCCCATATACAGCCAGTGTGTCCCCATATACAGCCAGTGTGTCCCCATATACAGCCAGTGTGTCCCCATATACAGCCAGTTTGTTCCCATATACAGCCAGTTTGTTCCCATATACAGGCAGTTTGTTCCCATATACAGGCAGTTTGTTCCCATATACAGGCAGTTTGTTCCCCATATACAGCCAGTTTGTCCCCATATACAGGCAGTTTGTTCCCATATACAGCCAGTGTGTTCTCATATACAGCCAGTTTGTTCCCATATACAGCCAGTTTGTCCCCAATATACAGCCAGTTTGTCCCCAATATACAGCCAGTGTGTCCCCATATACAGCCAGTGTGTCCCCATATACAGCCAGTGTGTCCCCATATACAGCCAGTGTGTCCCCATATACAGCCAGTGTGTCCCCATATACAGCCAGTTTGTCCCCATATACAGGCAGTTTGTTCCCATATACAGCCAGTGTGTCCTCATATACAGCCAGTTTGTTCCCATATACAGCCAGTTTGTCCCCATATACAGCCAGTTTGTCCCCATATACAGGCAGTTTGTTCCCATATACAGCCAGTTTGTTCCCATATACAGCCAGTTTGTCCCCAAATACAGCCAGTGTGTCCCCAATATACAGCCAGTGTGTCCCCCATATACAGCCAGTTTGTCCCCATATACAGCCAGTGTGTCCCCCATATACAGCCAGTTTGTCCCCAATATACAGCCAGTTTGTCCCCCAAATACAGCCAGTGTGTCCCCCATATACAGCCAGTGTGTCCCCATATACAGCCAGTGTGTCCCCATATACAGCCAGTGTGTCCCCATATACAGCCAGTGTGTCCCCATATACAGCCAGTTTGTCCCCATATACAGCCAGTTTGTCCCCATATACAGCCAGTGTGTCCCCATATACAGCCAGTGTGTCCCCATATACAGCCAGTTTGTCCCCATATACAGGCAGTTTGTTCCCATATACAGCCAGTGTGTCCTCATATACAGCCAGTTTGTTCCCATATACAGCCAGTTTGTTCCCATATACAGCCAGTTTGTCCCCATATACAGCCAGTTTGTCCCCATATACAGGCAGTTTGTTCCCATATACAGCCAGTTTGTTCCCATATACAGCCAGTTTGTCCCCAAATACAGCCAGTTTGTCCCCAAATACAGCCAGTGTGTCCCCAATATACAGCCAGTGTGTCCCCCATATACAGCCAGTTTGTCCCCATATACAGCCAGTGTGTCCCCCATATACAGCCAGTTTGTCCCCAATATACAGCCAGTTTGTCCCCCAAATACAGCCAGTGTGTCCCCCATATACAGCCAGTGTGTCCCCATATACAGCCAGTGTGTCCCCATATACAGCCAGTGTGTCCCCATATACAGCCAGTTTGTCCCCCATATACAGCCAGTTTGTCCCCATATACAGCCAGTGTGTCCCCATATACAGCCAGTGTGTCCCCATATACAGCCAGTTTGTTCCCATATACAGCCAGTTTGTCCCCATATACAGCCAGTTTGTCCCCATATACAGCCAGTTTGTCCCCATATACAGGCAGTTTGTTCCCATATACAGCCAGTTTGTCCCCATATACAGGCAGTTTGTCCCCCATATACAGGCAGTTTGTCCCCATATACAGGCAGTTTGTTCCCATATACAGCCAGTGTGTCCTCATATACAGCCAGTTTGTTCCCATATACAGCCAGTTTGTCCCCAATATACAGCCAGATTGTCCCCAATATACAGCCAGTGTGTCCCCATATACAGCCAGTGTGTCCCCATATACAGCCAGTTTGTCCCCATATACAGGCAGTTTGTTCCCATATACAGCCAGTGTGTCCTCATATACAGCCAGTTTGTTCCCATATACAGCCAGTTTGTCCCCAATATACAGCCAGTTTGTCCCCAATATACAGCCAGTTTGTCCCCAATATACAGCCAGTTTGTCCCCCATATACAGCCAGTTTGTCCCCCAAATACAGCCAGTGTGTCCCCCATATACAGCCAGTGTGTCCCCATATACAGCCAGTTTGTTCCCATATACAGCCAGTTTGTCCCCATATACAGCCACTTTGTTCCCCATATACAGCCAGTTTGTCCCCCAAATGCAGCCCCCCAGCCCTGCACTTACCTTCCTCGGGTCTGCGCCGTCCTCGATGTCTTCTCCCGCCCTCGATATCGCTTCAGCCAATCAGGTTACCGGTAACCAGATCCAGTGAACCTGATTGACTGAAACCCCCACAGCCTTCTCCAAGGAACGCACCCCTGTGCGTACCTTGGAGGAGTTTTTGGAAGCCGATTACAGCGTGAGAGCTGTATTCGGAAAGCCTATCAGAGCCGCTGGCTCTGATAGACACTTCCAAGTCACACCCACCGCCGGCCACCGCTCTAATTCATATGGCCGGCACTCACCAGGAGGCCGGCCATATGAATAGTGGGCAGCGCGGCAGCGGCGAAAATACACAGATTCATGCAATGCATGAATTTGTGTATTGTCTTTCAGTGGCGGTGCAGGAGCGAGAGGGGGCGGCGCTCCGGCGCCCTCTATGGACGCACTGCCACTGTCCTGTACACAGTCTCACGACTCCCGTAGTCTCCGATCCTCCCAACAGTCCTTGGAAGGATGATGGACGAGGTGACTCTTGGGTTCTCCCGTGAAGGCCGGAAGGCTCTTTGGATCACAAGGCCCAACTCTCAGGCCCAGTCCAACGACAGACCCAGCGCAGGCTTCACTTGCTAGGTGGGTGACGTCCAAAGAGACCCGCGTGTTGCTCCGCTCCTCCTTAAATAGGCCTTCCCCAGCAGACCTTGCGTAGGGAAATGCACTCTGGGTGTCCCGCTGTACACTGGGTATAGTAGTCTTTCGAGCTCCTTAAAGTGACACCCCGCTACAGTAGCGAAGGAGCCTGTGTGCTTTGTCCCTTCCCTAGCAATCGATTCCCCAACTTGGGATTGATTGCGTTACGGGGTGTCCTAGGGATCTGGCCTGGGAGTCAGGGAAGATGAAATGAGGCCTTGAAGTACTAGAGCACAAGTCAGTAATGGTATAGCGCTTCCTGGGATACAAATCTAATAGTGAAGAGGAAGAGTTAAACATGCATATCGGCGTCACTGAGATGAGGTGAAGGTATTTAGCAGTTAAGATTTACTAAAATACTGTAATTGCATTTCCATGTTCTGTGTACTGTGGGGAGACCAGATATAGTGAATGCAGGCTCCAGGGTTTAGTAACAATTTAAATGGTTACTAAACTCTTGTTTTTAAAAAAAACAAAAAACAAACATGTCATACTTACCTCCACTGTGCAGTTCATTTTGCACAGAGTGGCCCCGCCTGATCCTCCTCTTCTGGGGTCCCTCATCGGCGCTGGAAGCTCATAGGAGAAGCGCTCTCCTTGGAGGTACCCGTGCGTGCACGCTCCAGAGTCTGGCTTTTGCGTCCATAGACACAGAAAGCTGGACTCGCCCCCGCCCCCCGGGTCACTGGATTTGATTGACAGCAGCGGGAGCCAATGGTTGCGCTGCTATTAATCTATCCTATCAGGACACGAGACACCAGCTAGGGTTCAGGTAAGTAAAACGGGGCCACTGGGGGGCTGCAGCACTACAGAAGGTTTTTCACCTTAATGCATTCTATGCATTAAAGCGGAGGTCCACCCGAATTTTTTTTTTAAAAGCCAGGAGCTACAAATACTGCAGCTGCTGACTTTTAAAAAATGGACACTTACCTGTCCAGTGCGCCCGCGATGTCGCCAGCCGAGGCCGAGCAATCGCTCGTCTCTCAGCTGCCCCTGCCGCCATCCTGGGTGAGGGAATCAGGAAGTGAAGCGTTGCGGCTTCACTGCCCGGTTCCCTACTGCGCATGCTCGAGTAGCGGGGCACGCCCTCACTGGTCCCCGCTCTCTCCTGGGACCAGTGTGTTTCCCAGGAGACAGCGGGCCGTGACGGGAAGTGGCGTGACTCCCACGGGAGTCTTTGCCCAGAAGTGGGTGCAAATACCTGTATTAGACAGGTATCTGCACCCCCTCCCCCCTAAAAGGTGCCAAATGTGACACCGGTGGAACTCGGCTTTAAGGTGAAAAACCATGAGGGTTTACAACCCCTTTAATTGTAATGCTTTATTTTCACGTCCACTTAGATTTTCTATGTATAATTTGCTTCAACAGCCTCTCTAATAGGGCCCCCTCCCATTTCCAGGCCCCATAACAGCCTCAACTACATCTATAGTTTGCCACCTCCACTGCAGCTTTCTGTAACTCTCTGACATAACTTTTTGTTTGACTATAAGAGTGAAGCCTCGTACACACGGCCAAGAATCTCGTCAGGAAAAAACACAATGTTTTTCCTGACGAGATTCTTGACAAGAATCTTGTCCCGGCCGAGTGTACACACGCTCGATTCAAAAGAACCGCCGTTCTTTTGAATGGAACGAACGCAGTGACGTCATCGACTACGACGAGCGTCCACTCGTCACATTCGATGCCGCTGCCATCTTGCTTCACCCTACCTATGCCTAGGAAGCTACCGCGCATGCGTCAAAGTCATTTTGAGCATGCGCGGGTTTCCACGGCGACAGGTAAGTATACACACGCTCGGGTTTCTCGTCAGGAAACAGGCCAACGAGAATCTCAACGAGAAAATAGAGAGCAGGTTCTCTATTTTTCTTATCTAGATTCTGGACAGTTTTCTTGACGAGAAACCTGAAAGCCTCGAACACACGGCCGGTTTTCTCGGCAAGAAAGCTCTGCCAGCAGTTTTCTTGTCGTTTCTTGCCGAGAAAACCGTCTGTGTGTACGAGGCTGAAGTGTCTGCACAAGAAACTCTACAGCATAGTCCCCAGGTATTCTTATAATGAAAGATGCAGGCTGAAATTAATAAAAAGAAAAAAAAAAAACGTTTTAAATTACGTCAACATTTTACAAAGTTTGTAAGACTGAATAAAGATACAGACCCATCCAGTTCAACCTCTGCATGTGTGTATGATTTTTATTCTCTAAAAATTACGATAGTCCTTTATATTGTGCATCCTGGGGAAGAAGTCTAATTTTTTTTTTACGTTGTCGACACCCTCGGCTAGTACACTTCCTGGGTTCTGCATTTTAGTGTTCTAAGGCCGCGTACACACGACCGGTTTTCTCTGCAAAAAACGACAAGAAAACTGTTGGGAGAGCTTTCTTGCCGAGAAAACCGTTCGTGTGTATGCTTTCTTGTCAAAAAAACTGGCCAAAATCTCTACGAGAAAAAAGACGAACTGCGGTCTTTTTTCTTGTCGGAGTCTCATTTTTTCTCGGCGTGATTCTCGTCAGACTGTTTTTGGACGAGAAAACCGTTTGTGTGTATGCTTTTCCGAGTCTTCAAAAACCACGCATGGTCAGACTCAAGTATGAGACGGGAGCGCACCTTCTTGTAAAACTAGCGTTCGTAATGGAGATAGCACATTCGTCACGCGTTAACAATTTTTGCATCGTTTTAAATGCTGCACATTAAAATCTTCTTTAGAATGGTACAATGATGAGCAATTATGAGCTTTTTTGGCTGCAGATATTCACACAGATTTCTGACTAATTTTTTGCAACATTTCTGAATGCAGATCTCATGAATATGTTATTTTATTTTCTCGAGCAAGATGTCATATTTTTTTTTTTTTTAAATTTGGAATAATTTTGTCCGATATGCATTTTAAAATCTTATGTCATTTCTAGTGATCTCAATTTTTTTTTCAATTTGAAAAAAATTATCTTCTATTTTTTGTCCTTCAAGGCGTTTTTTTTCATGTTATCTGTCCCATTTAAAATATAACTTTCTAATTTTTATAAATTACCTGCCTACTCACCAGCTAAATATTTAGCTTTAACAAAAACACATAGGCAAGTATTAACTGTAGAAAAAAAAAAAAAAAAATTTATTCTGGTATACAAAATAAGAATAACCAAACTAGAAGGCAGTGCTGGAGAGCCTGCTGCAATTAGTGCAACTGTGTGGACTGGACACCAAAATTGGGACCTTGAGAAGCACATACAGTAGTGAGCCCAATCTGGTCTTAGACTCCCAGAGGTCAGGAACAGCAGCAGGTTAGATACATGTCCCAAGTCTGTGGAACTACAACAGGCTGCCTTCTGTCTGACCACATTGCAGCAAGGGAATCACTTCCTGGTCTTCTTGGTCCGCTTCCCTGCAGCCTTCTCTGCAGCCTTCCTTGTCCGCCTGGCTGGAGGCTGTGCCTCAGGAGGTGTACTCATGTCAGGACTGGAGGAGGAGGTGGATCTGGAGAAGAAGGAGGTGGATCTGGAGAAGAAGGAGGTCGAGGAGAAGAAGAAGGAGGTGGTGGAGAAGAAGAAGGAGGAGGTTGTGAAAAAGGAGGTGGAGGTGGAGAAGGAGGTGGAGGATAAGAAGAAGGTGCAGGAGGTTGGCCGTGGTCACAAATAACAGTGGTCTCTGTGAGTCTACCCCTCAACCCCTTATTTGAAAGGGACATGAGCAGGGCCTCACAAAGTAGCCGTTGTTCTGGTTGCATCTGGGCCATTTTCATGCCGACCAATGCCGCATAGCCCTCATCAGGGGTTGGGGGCTGCTGGAGGGTGGCATGTGCCTCTTTAATGAGGGCCAGTGCTGCCACACTCACAGACCTATCCCTCCTGGCCCTTCTTGGTGGCATGCGGATTGGAGGCACCTGACACCTTGTCCTACTACTTGGACAAGCCTCCTCCTCTCTGCCACTTGGACCAGCCACCTCCTCTCTGCCACTAACCCCAGCCTCCTCCTGCCTGACATTTTCCGACCTGTCATCCTGGCTGACCTCCTCCTGTGTAAAAAAAGGGACATATTTTAGAGTTTTGTTTCATCAATCACACACAGGGGGTTATTTAGTAAAGGCAAATCCACTTTGCACTACAAGTGCAAACTCCAAGCGCACTTGAAATTGCATTGAAAGTGTACTTGGAAGTGCAGTCGCTGTAGATCTGAGGGGGACATGCAAGGCAAAGAAAAATCAGAAATTTAGCTTGCACATGATTGGATAATAAAATCAGCAGAGCTTCCCCTCATTTCCGATCTACCCCTCAGATTTACAGCGACTTTACTTCCAAGTACAATTTCAGTGCAATTTTTAGTGCACTTTGCACTTGTAGTTTGCACTTGTAGTTTGCACTTGTAGTGCAAAGTGGATTTGCTTTTAGTAAAGAACCCCCACAATGTTCAGCTCATTGACAGTTGCAAATAAATTCTAATTTTCTTTTTATAATACTCTCATTATGCCCCCATCATTTTGCATTCTTCACCCAAACTTTTTTGCCCACTACTGTCTATTGCTATGTCAAACACTTTTTCTTGATTGACTATTAACATCTATTTTACATCATTAATTTTTTCACAATAAATGTTTTGAAAATACTATACCTGGCTCCAGACAGACAGATCTGGGTCCTCATCCAAGATGGAAGGCTCCTCCTGATCCTGAGAAGGATCATCTTGGCTGGAGGGAAGGCTGGAGGGAAGGCTGGACAGTGATTCCCTCGGTGTAATGTGGTCATTCAGAAAGGCCAACATGTAGTAGTACCACGAATGTGGGACATATACCTCCCCTGCTGCTGCTCCTGACCTCTGAGAAGCCAGGACCTGATTGCGCGCTGTCCTATATGTGCCTCTCAAGGTCCCAATTTTGGTGTCCAGCTGCTCAACGGTTGCATTGGGCATCCTGGTGTGCACAAATGGCAGCAGGCTCTCCAGCGCTGCTTTCCTTACCCCTTTTTTTTTGTGCAGCGGATTTTTGGTCTCCCACAGAGCGAGCAGCTCCCTTAAGCGATCTATAAACTCCGAAAGGAATTCTTTCTCTAGAAACGCATTCATTGTTTCTGCAAGACAAAACACCAGACAAAAATACAAATGTCAATCACACTCTAAACTCGAGTAATCTTTATGCCCATATATGCCTCAACAATCTCTATGCAGTATAGGCCACTGATGTACCAAGTATTAAATCATACCTTCGGTCTTACGTTCGGCGCTCTTAACTCCTTCCTCCGCACACAGAACGTAGGTACGTCACGTGTGTTAGCTTTATATACACTACGCATGCGTGACACACGTCGCCCGCCCATGACGTTCTTTATCGATGTTTCCCTGCCCCTTCTCTTTCGGCGCGCAGGCGGAGTGGAGTCACAGCGGAGTCACAGCAGGTGTCTGTGAATTCAGAGAATTTAATGAGGAGACAAGCCCAGAGCGGGAAACGTCACAAACAAGGAGGCGCTACAAGGCATCTAATATGTCCTTTGAGGAGATGGTGGCCATATTGAACAATTCTGATTATGATGCAAAGCATGGGCCGTATTCCCACCCTAATCTTTGGGAGGACAAAATTATGAAGTGTAGCGGCACCCCCTTTTCCCGCTTCTCCCTTTTTCTCTCTTTGCGGCTGGCTGACTCGTCTAGGGGTACCAGGGAGAAGAATGGGGGGGGGGGACACACCACCAGCTCGTGCCCTCTGATGTGTGTTATACAGAGGCGTGAGCTAAACCTTTTACCTTCGTGTCTGTGCTCACATCCGGAGCTTCAGCTTCTCTTGCTTCACTTAGCTTCCAGTAACTTGAGTTCCACACCAAATAAAGTCCCACACTTATTTATTCTGTTAGAGCAACAAATAGTAGGCTGGTTGAACTTAAAGAACAGATAGGTGTGGGAAGGAGAAGGTCCAGGCACAATCAAAGAATTTAAAGTTCTCTCCTGTTCCGTATAGTGCAAACAGGCTTGGCGCACAGTCGCTGCCACCGACCGTGAATTTGGTTTCTGCCACAAACCCTGGTGAAAATAGAGGCCTCTGCCACAGACCTTGAATAGAGGTCTTTGCCACCGACCTGGTTCAGTTGGATCCCCGCCACTGGCCACAAGAACATAGGATTCCTCCGTTAGGATAAATGGCCCCTGTCAGGGAAAGACATCCATCCGTATGGTCTCCAGAGGCCCACACCGTCACCGGCATTTTGCTGTACCAGCTCTTCGGGAGGGTCACAATACCTCATCCCTCACGGGACCCAGTGGAAGGTACTGGGCCCCAGGCCTTCTTGCAAAGTACCTCACCCTAGGCTTAGGGTGCCTGGGATGGAACTCGACTCCACGTGCCCAGGCCAAGGGCACCTGGACACGGACGAACGGACAGCAGCCCCAGGCTGAAGGTGCCTGGTGCTCGGACTCCTCATGCGCAAGATGTCCGCCCTCTTTATACCCTCTCCCAGCAAGCACAGCGAGTTCCCCCTCCCTGCCGTACTGTCGCTGCGAGAGGACAAAAAGGGCACGGCCCTACAATGGTGGTTCAACCCCAGCCCAAGGTGACAGTGCCACCCAGGGGCCGCAGGGAACTGGACACCATTGATATCTTCCACGAACAAAAACAACCATAAAACCCTTGTAATTGCTGCATTTGGGCCATGCTACTGCCCAAATACTCCCCCTAAATATTGATACCCGCTACAGAAGCAAGTAGTGAAAAGTCTGAAGAAGAATTTCGGTGTGAAAAGATCCAAGGAGCAGCTCAGAAAGAGGTGGTCTGACCTCAAACTGAGGGAGCCGGAGCAGTTAAGGAGCATTAACAGAATGCTTAAAAAAAAGTAAGTTCTTCTCCTGTGTCCCTATTGTTGTATTTCACAACTTGCATGTTGCTCCCTGTTGTAGTTTTTTAAGATTTTACATTCTAAAGTGACATTTTCTACAATTTAGTGGGCACAGTAATCGGTCGATATAGACACATTGTTTGGACACTACATACGATGATTCGTCAATATCCGTTCGTTTTTTTTAGAAAAAAAAAAATGTATGTTTAAATTCACTAAATGTTATGACATTGTTGTCTAGATGATGTGTTTGGAAATAGAATGAAATGCAAACTTGAATCAATGTAAAGGAGAGGACACTCAGTAGTTGTTTACACATCTGCACTCACAGGAGCACTATAGTGTGGGCCACCAGAACAACCTTTTTAGGGTGTCCACCAGTGGGTACTGGGGGGGGGGGGTGTCCATGTGAGAAAATCGCCGCAAAAAGGACATTATTCCAGCTTTGTTAAATTCTACAATCTGGTCTTCAGCTTGGAACTGTGCCAAAACAGACAAGTGTACCCCACCTGCAAGCAATATTTCATATTCATAGTTATGACTTCATATATGTGTGTGTTAAGTGTACCATTTGTTTGAATCTCCTAGGGGAGAGAAGACTGGGAGGACACCACTCCTCGGAGCCCAGAAACCCCACACCTTCTAAAGAACCCCAACCTCCCCAACCTGAGGATGTGGAGGAAGTCGAATTGGATAAAGGGGAGGTGGAGGAACGAGAAGTGGAGGAAGGAGAGGTGGTTTAACTTGTCACTACAACAGGTCAGTATCTGTCACCACAGCTTAAGTTAAGAGATGTAGGGCTGGAGATCTTTATTATTTTATTTTAGGGGATGAACATGTTGCTGAAATTCCACGATTCTCCAGTGACAGTGCACAAAGACTCATCCAACAAATAATGGATTGTAGTACTCAACTGGACTTCATGAAGAAAAGGATTAATGATATGGAGAATACATTTAAGGACATAAATGATGTGTTGGGGCGAATAGAATAAAACCCCCCTTTTTTTTCCCTAGTTTTTGTTCTCTTTTGTAGCACTTTTTCTAAAACTCAAATTTTGAAGAGGCACACATTGGGTCAACATGTGCTACCTGCCATCACGGGATCTCCATGTACGTGTTTTGGGGGTGCAACCTCTTCCTCACAACTCAAGTAGGTGAAAGGAAGAAGGGGTTGCCCCCCCAAAACATGTTGAATGATCTCCCATGATGGCGGGTAGCACATGTTGACAATAGGGATGAGGAAGTAAAGAACCTATTTTACCCACCCTAAAATTGTGTGCATCTTCAAATTTTGTCTTGTTCAGGGGTCACAACACTCCATCTTTAATGAAGGGCAGATAGACATTTTTTTTTTAAAGGTCTGAGATCTTGCCTAGACGTTAACATTGTTGTATTTTGAGGTATGTTGAGGAGAGTTTTTGCAATTTCATTATCACCAAAAATTGCCATGTTAGGTGAAAACACAAAAATGTGTTTCTAAAAAGTAGAGACACAAAAAATGTTCGAAAGACAATATGTGTGATTGTGCACAGAGTAAAATACAAGAAAACGAAAAAAGTGTGGCTGCTCATTTTTTTAAACACTATAACCTTTTTTGGGTTTAGTTTTGTTGTTAGCAGTGAAAATTGAGTACTGTCCGTGATACTTTTTTTATTTGCACTAACATACAATTTTTCAGGACAAGCTTTCGGGGTATGTCCCCTTCTTCAAGGTCCAAGCAGTACTCAAGTTGTTAGCAGTGAAATGTTTTGTGTTTACTAGGGAAAATAAACTTGCACTACAAGTACACTTTGAAAAAGTAGCAGACAGCTCAAATATATACAAAATTAAAGTTCAGATAATTTTAATTTTTTTTTTGGTAAAAGATAAAACAACTAGGAATGATTCTCTGGCATTGGAATGGCCCCCCTACCCATGAAATAATCCACATATTTCTGCTGTATTGCACGGGCACTTTGGGGGGGCAAGCCAGCATGGACATGTTCCAGGCCCGGCAGGGCATTGTCTGCAGCAAGTCCGGCCTCGGGCCCAACTGTGGCCATATACGTAGGAGATTTCTGGCGTAAATAATTGTGCAGAACACAACAACAAAAAATTATATAGTTCAATTTGTACTCCGCCATGTTAATAGTAGTTAAAAATAGAGGGAACCGGCTGGCCATTATCCCAAAGGCATTCTCCACAACTCTTCGGGCTCTGGCCAGCCGGTAGTTGAAGACCCTCCTCTCCGGGGGGAGGGTCCTCTGGGGGAAAGGCCTCATGAGATGCCGGCCCAGGCCAAAGGCTTCATCAGCCAAAAAGACAAAGGGGAGTCCTTCCACATTCCCTGCATCCGGTGGCAATGCAAGGTCATCAGTCTGTAGACGAAGAGCAAACTCCGTCTGTGCGAAGGCTCCCCCATCGGACATCCGGCCATTCTTCCCCACATCCACATAGAGGAATTCATACTGTGCTGACACCACCGCCATCAGCACGATACTATGAAACCCCTTGTAGTTATAAAAAAAGGAGCCCGAACGGGGTGGTGGCACGATGCGGACGTGCTTCCCGTCAATGGCTCCTCCGCAGTTGGGGAAGTCCCACCCCCTGGCAAACTCCGATGCCACAGTCTGCCATTCCTGTGGCGTGGAAGGAAGCTGGGGAATCAAACAAGATAAAAAAATATTAGTACTTTTGCAAATAACATTGCAAGCAGATTATACAAAAACATTCCTGGCCAACATAAGTATAAAATTTTGTTTAAGGATTCTTAAAAATAGAAAAACAAATTCACAATTCTCACATTGCTCACCCCCCTCTGATGGCTCATTGTTTTTCTTTGGGGGGGGGGCTAGATGAGTTTGGGACCCCCCAAAATCACATTCTGGAAAATGTCTAAACCATTTGAGGGGGAGGGGGGGAGGACTACAATGGAGATGAAAAAATACATTGTTAACAGACTAGGCTAGATGTGTTTGGGCCCAGGAGAGCATGCTGGAGAGGTAAGTGAAGGGAAAAATGCATGTAGGCCAAAAAATGACTTAAACAATTACAGCATGCATGGGGACAAAGGGGACATTCTCAGCATATTACAATCATGCTAATTAGGGAAGGATGAAAGAAATGCAATACATTTTCATACATGAAATACATAGAAATTGATATTAAATGCAAAAACTTACCCTCATATAGTCATCCTGCAGGACTTGGATGATGGCAGAACAGGTCTCTGGGATTATGACGCCCAGAGCCTGGGGGGAGATGCCTGTGGTGAACTTCAGGTCCTGCAGACTTCTCCCTGTCGCCAGGTAGCGTAACGTGGCGATGAGTTTCTGCTCAGCACTGATGGCTTCCCGCATAACGGTGTCCTGCCTGGTAATATAGGGGGACACCAAAGCCAACAGATGCTGAAAAACGGGGTCAGACATCCGCAGAAAATTCCTGTAGTCCTCAGGATTATTTTCCACGATCTCCCACAGCAGAGGCATGTGAGAGAATTGGTCCCGCTGGAGCAACCAATTCTTGGTCCATGAACTCCTCCTCACCCTGTTCATAGACTCGTCTTGGTCCAAGACAAGAAGACCAACAGAAACACAAAGTCGATGCACAACACGATCTCTACGATGAGAACGTATCCGCAACATGGCTAAAAAACGGTCGTCTGATCAGAACAAACTAAACAGAACGCACTGAAGTACAGCAAGGCCTATGAAGAACGACCTGAAAATCAGAAACGAGTGGACAAGAACGCACTGAAAAACAGATACGACCTGACTACTCGCCCTGAAAGACAGGATACGAACCCACAAGCACCTACTGAACCGCAGAAAACGAACTGAAAGCACGAAGTCTGAAAAGCACAAATCCTCTCTTCCCAAACTTTAACTAACATGCGGCAACACGAGATTAGCAAAAGCAGCCCAAGGGAGGACGCCATGAGAATGGAACTTCCCCTTTATACTGCCATTGTACGTGTTGTACGTCACCGCGTTTTTAGACCGACAAGATTTTGGATTGACAGTGTGTATGCAAAGAAAGCTTCACAAGAATCTTGTCAAGCTTGACAAGAAAACCGTCGAGAAAAACTACGTTTTTTTTGCGACGAGAAACTCGGCCGTGTGTACGAGGCTACACAGTAAAGAATCCTTTCCACAATCTACGGTTAAACCTTCTTTTTTTTCGAATCTCAAATCATGGCCATTTGTCCTCCTCAGGGACCTTAGAGTAAACTGTTTATTACAGTTATTGAAGTCACCTTTGATATATTTGTACAGCATAATCATATTTCCACTCACGCCCCTCTTCTCTAGAGTGAATAACTTTAATCCGTAATGTAATTGATCCTCATAGCTGAAGTCCTCCATCCCCCTTATTCATTGTGTTACCCTTTGCTTTCTAATTCAACGATGTCTTTCCTGAGGATTGGCGACCAAAACTGAACTGTGTATTCCAGATGAGGGTGAACCAGTGTTTTGTAAAGAGTAGACTTATTGATTTATCTCTGGAATGTATGCCCTTTTTATTGCATCACTGTATGTTGATAGCTTTGTTAGTTAAGGCTTTACATTGCATGCTTTTGTTAAGTTTGTGATCTACAAGCCCCCCCCAGAATAGTTTCCATCTCTGATTTTGCAGGGGGAGCTCCTCCTAATGTGTATTTATCTGCCTTCTGCTGATACACCCCCGGCACAGCCCTTCACTATGAAGATCAATGTACTGCTCTCCCACTGCCTCCTGTTGACATGCCCCCCCTGCGCAGCACTTCATAATGAAGATCAGTGTACTGCTGTTCCTCTGCCTTCTGCTGACAAATCCTCTGCACAGCTCTTCACTATGAAGATCAGTATACTGCTGTTTCTCTGCCTCCTGCTGACACACACCCTGCACAGCTCTTTACTTTGAAGATCAGTGTTATCGCTCTCCCTCCGCCTCCTGCTGATACACCCCTACACAGCTCTTCACTTTGAAGATCAGTGTGCTGCTGTTTCTCTGCCTCCTGAAACACACTGCACAGCTTTTCACTATGAAGATCAGTGTACTGCTCTTCCACTGCCTCCTGCTGACATGCCCCCCCCCCCCTGCACAAACCTTCACTATGAAGATCAGTGTACTTCTGTTCATCTGCCTCCTGACACACACCCTGCATAGCTTTTCACTATGAAGATCAGTGTACTGCTCCCCCAGTGCCTCCTGCTGACATGCCCCACCCCCCTGCACAAACCTTCACTATGAAGATCAGTGTACTGCTGTTCATCTGCCTTCTGCTGTTACACCCCCTACACAGCTCTTTACTTTGAGGATCAGTGTACTGCTTTTCCTCTGCCTCCTGGCACACACCCTGCACAGCTTTTCACTATAAGGTTTCAGTGTACTGCTTCCCCCCACTGCCTCCTGCTGACATGCCCCCCCTCCTGCACAACCCTTCACTATGAAGATCAGTGTATTGCTGTTTCTCTGCCTCCTGCTGACATGCCCCCCCCCCCCTGCACAAACCTTCACTATGAAGATCAGTGTACTGCTGTTCATCTGCCTTCTGCTGTTACACCCCTACACAGTTCTTTACTTTGAAGATCAGTGTACTGCTTTTCCTCTGCCTCCTGGCACACACCCTGCACAGCTTTTCACTATAAGGTTTCAGTGTACTGCTCCCCCCCCACTGCCTCCTGCTGACATGCCCCCCCCCCCTCCTGCACAACCCTTCACTATGAAGATCAGTGTATTGCTGTTCCTCTGCCTCCTGCTGACATATCCCTTGTTACATTGTCACAAGCTGTCTCCACCCCCTCTTCTCTCTAAGTCCCTTGATCACTTATAGAAAAAAGAAAACAAGCATTTAGAAATATTAGTTCCTCTTCACCCCTTTCTTTCTCGGCAGGAATGGGCACATCCAGAATTCTGCAGCTTTCTCCTTTATTCCCAGGGCAGGGGGCTGGTCCTTGAGCCCATAGGAAATAAGTTAAATGACATTATGGGGGTGAGTCTGCAGGGGACAGTGTCGGAGAGGAGGTTAGTATTGCAGTCAGAGTTTTCTTTATTTTTAATTGTTTATTTTTTGCTTATTTATTGTTTATTTTTTTGTTCTTCTCCCAAGCTGGAGTTGGTCTTTAAGATACAAACGAGCCAGCAAAATGAAATATCACCACATAAAAGTTTATTTGTGTATGCAAGCTAATGTTTTGCTTCGAGCCATTAATTCTGAACACTTGTTACATTTGCTCTGGAATTAAAATGGTTTTGTAGGTATAAAAATAATTGATTGCCGTAATTCTGAATTACACAGTGGTACAGTTTATTGCAAATGGCATAAAGAGAGGCAGCAGACCTAAATAGCAGCTATGGATGTGGTCTCAACCGTTTTCATTCATCATAAGTAAGTTTGGAAAACTGGGACAGTTACGGGGAATTATTAGCCTATGTTGTAGAGTGAAAAATGCAAAATAAACAATCTCGGCAAATAAAATTCAAAGTAATTAAAGCTTATCCCCGGGATAAGAAAATATTGTCTAAACAAGAGTCATGGGTATTCTCCCTTGAATCTCGGTGTGCTTTGCGTATTGCTTCCAAATTTGTGCAGTAATCCATTGTGAGACCTTCTCTCTGTGCAGGAGCTTCCTGTAATAAAGACCACTCCCTGCTGCTCTCTCTGCTTGTGCAGGGTGACTGGTCTTGTCTCCTCCCCCTCCTGTAGTTTTCTGCAGGAAACCTGTAGTGGGTGGGGCTTCTGGGTTCCTCCCCAACTCTACTTTTTGCACAGTCTATGTACAGCACAGTGATGATATCACTGCTATGTTTTCAAGGTCATGTGGTGCACAAAAAGTGAATATCTTTAGTGGTTATTGAAGAATATACACTATATTACCAAAAGTATTGGGACACCTGCCTTTACATGCACATGAACTTTAATGGCATCCCAGTCTTAGTCCGTAGGGTTCAATATTGAGTTGACCCACCCTTTGCAGCTATAACAGCTTCAACTCTTCTGAGAAGGCTGTCCATAAGGTTTAGGAGTGTGTCTATGGGAATGTTTGACCATTCTTCCAGAAGCGCATATGTGAGGTCAGGCACTGATGTTGGAGAGAAGGTCTGGCTCACAGTCTCCATTCTAATTCATCCCAAAGGTTAGAAAAACAAAACAAAAGGAAGGCGTGCACACCTAGTGCATTACCAGAGACATTTAATGAATATTAAAAATGTTTAAAACATACGGCCAAGGCAACAAAGGAGTGGCTCAAGGAAAAGCACATTAAGGTCCCGGAGTGGCCTAGCCAGTCTCCAGACCCTAATCCCATAGAAAATATGTCGAGGGTGCTGAAAGTTCGAGTTACTAAACGTCAGTCTCAAAACCTTAATGACTTGGAGAGGATCTGCAAAGAGGAGTGGGACAAAATCCCTCCTGAGACGTGTGCAAACCTGGTGGCCAACTACAAGAAACATCTGACCTCTGGGATTGCCAACAAGGGTTTTGCCACAAAGTACTAAGTCAAGATTTGTGAAGGGGTCAAATACTTATGTAGCGCCCCCCCAATATTTGGGGGTATTCTGAGCCGGTATTTGGGCTCAGACCAATCACTGATTCACTATTGTTTCTGCTCTGGGTGTGATACTGCCTGGCTGTAGTGTTCTCTGTTGCCTGTAGGTGGCACTGTCACCTACAGGCAACGGGAAGACGCCTGTGCTCCTGCAGCCGAGCCCACGCGCATCGCCTCTCCTACTGCGGATGTATCTAGGAGGGATGCCTCTGAGACTGCAGAGCTATCGGTGGACACCGCAGCGGACGCTGCCTCCGCCACTACGAAAATTCATATCCTGCTGGCAAAACGGAAGGTGGGATATGTCAAGGCCTCCCACAGCCGCGGTTGAAGGATGCCCAAGCGCCTACCAGAACCGTACCTCGAGAGCGGGAGGATGCCGAGAAGTCCCCGACAGGTGACGGTAAGGAGGCTGGGAAAAATGTGTCCAAATCTACCCATAATTACCTGCCTGCTGAGGAGTATGACACCTCAGACCTGGACTCATTGCCCGATGTGGGGGATGATGTCGAGATAGATGAGATCTTTTTCAATGGGACAATGTAAAGACTGTTGCCCCGGCCCGCAGCCTTAGAGAGGGATCGCCCATGAGTTCGGGGAACATTACACCCCGTGTAGAAGTCCCGGCCACAGAGGAGAAAGTTGTATCTGCCCCAAGTGAGAAACTTTCATCAGGGCCTGTTACGGGTTTGGTACGGAAGTCCCCGGACTCTTATGTGTTGCCTGGAGCAGGAGACCCTGCAACCTTGCCCAAAATGGCTCTGTCATGGATCTGCCACCTAAGGGTTAATAGTGCAGACTGATTTCAGTGATTGGCAACAGGCTGCCTTATTTAAACACCTCAGCAGCACTGTGTCTTCGCTGCCTGATCTGCAGTTCATACCTGTTCCAGTGTATTCCTGTGATCTGATCTGTTTCCTGTGTTTGACCCGGCTTGTTTGACTACGATTGATCTCTGTTATCCTGATCCCGGCCTGCCTTGTAACCACGCTCAGCTCTACACTGCTTGATTTCCTGTTGCCGAACTTTGCCTGTATCCTGACCATTCTCTGCCTGTCGTCTATACCTACATCTGATCGTCTGTTACCAAACCCGGCTTGTCTGACTACGTATTCAGTGTCTCCCCAGCCAGTGCACCTACCAGACTGCTTCCTATTCCCTGCTGCACCAGCTGAACTGACAAGACCAAAGACGAACCAGGCACCCATACACCGCCAGGCTCTTGCGGCCACTGTTGCAACATCGGTGGCCCTTGAGCCGGGGTTGTACGAGAGGCCTTCCCACTGCACGTCAGGCTCATCCGGCAGGTACGTAACAGTATCAGGCAGCCATGTCTGAGCCTGCAAGTGGGAAGTCGGCCATGGATGACATCTGCCAGCACCTTGCAGCCCTTACCCAAGCAGTCAAATCTCTACAGGAGGGTTATACGCAACTGGAACAACGTGTACAGACTCTAGCTACACCAGCAAGCACTGCTGCACCTTCAGCCTCAAGGACTGCCACTGCAGCAACCTCAGTGGTGATGCTGCCCCCTGAACCCAGAGTTCCAGCGCCAGAGAGATTTTCAGGTGACCGGGGAAAATTTAGATCCTTCCGCAACGCATCTGAACTGTACTTCGCCCTGCAACCTCGAACTTTCTCGCTTGAAACTACCAAAGTAGGATTCATCATATCACTGCTTCAGGGTGAGCCCCAGTCCTGGGCTCATCGGATGTTGGAAAAGAACGATGTATTGTTACAGTCCATGTCCGCCTTATTCGGCACGATGGCTGAATTATACGACGACCCGCAACGAACCACCACAGCAGAGGCTGCCCTTCATGCACTCCAGCAAGGCCGCAGAACGGCCGAAGATTATGTTACAGACTTTAGACGCTGGAGTGCAGACACACAGTGGAATGACGCAGCCCTGCGACACCAGTTCCGCTTGGGGTTATCAGAAGGTCTGAAAGACGAATTGGCACGTGTCGGAGTCCCAAATACCCTGGAGGCCCTTATCACACTGGCCATTCAAATTGACCGTCATCTACGTGAGCGACGATCCGAAAGATCAGCCCAGCAGCCACGTCCAGTCTGGATGATGCCCCGGATCCCAGCTCCCACTCACTCCGCACCTGTTAGCTTCACTCCAGTTCAGCCCGCTCCTGTTACTTCTCCCACCGAAGCACCGGAGCCTATGCAAATTGGCCTAATACGCCCCAATCTGTCTCCAGAGGAACGCCTGCACCGACGACAGAATAACCTCTGCCTATACTGTGGGGAAGCGGGCCACTATGTACGTTCCTGTCCAACCAAGACACGTAAGTGGCGGATGATTTCTTCAGTAAATAACTTTTCTTTACCTACCAATGCCACCAACCTAACCCTTCCCATCTCTTTTCAGCTGCTAGAAAGGGAAGTGGCAGTTACCGCGATCATTGATTCCGGGGCCTGCAGTTGCTTCATCGATCTAACCTTTGCAACACAACAACGCATCCCCTTGAGACCTAAAGCACAAGGACTTTCTGTTTTTCTAGCTGACGGGTCATGTATCAAGTCTGGACCTGTGACCCAAGAGACATTTCCCTTACCCGTGTTGGCTTCCTCCCAACATAAGGAAATCCTAAGCCTTGATGTCATCACCTCCCCGCTATTCCCTGTTATTCTGGGCCTACCCTGGCTGCAGGCGCATAATCCGCAAGTTGACTGGGCCACAGGGAGAATCAACGTCCACTCAGCCTATTGCCAGGAGCACTGCCTACCTAGGTCCCCAGCTTCTTCTACAACACTATTTTGTGTGGACTCTGAGTCTGAGGTGCGGCAAGTCGTACCTGAACCCTACCATGAGTTCCTGGATGTCTTTAGTAAGCGAGGGGCTGACATTCTTCCCCCGCATCAGCCATACGACTGCCCAATTGAACTGCTTCCAGGGTCTGAAATCCCTTTCGGTAGAATCTTCCCCCTCGCTGAACGAGAACAGGAGGCACTAAAAGAGTATATCCAAGAAAACTTGAAAAAGGGGTTCATCCGACCATCTACCTCCCCAGCAGGAGCAGGAATATTTTTTGTTGAGAAAAAGGACCACTCCCTACGACCTTGTGTGGACTATCGGGAGCTCAACAAAATTACAGTTAAAAACCGATATCCTCTTCCTCTAGTACCCGAACTATTTCAGAGATTAAGGTCGGCAACCATCTTCACCAAACTAGATCTAAGGGGGGCCTACAATTTAGTCCGCATCCGTCATGGGGATGAGTGGAAGACGGCCTTTCGCACCCGATTTGGCCACTATGAATACCTAGTGATGCCCTTTGGACTATGCAATGCCCCGGCTACTTTCCAACACTTTGTTAATGATATATTCCAAGACTTCCTGGATATATTTTTGATTGTTTACCTAGATGACATCCTGATTTTTTCCATTTCTCTAGACTCTCATCGAGGTCATGTCAAAAGGGTGCTGAGCCGGCTCCGCCAACACGGACTATATGCTAAAGGTGAAAAATGTGAATTTGAACAAAGCAGCATCCAATTCCTGGGACTGATAATCTCACCTGAAGGGATCAAGATGGACTCTGAAAAGGTCTCTGCTATCTTAGACTGGCCTGCACCTAACGACAAGAAGGGGGTGCAGCGCTTCGTAGGATTTGCCAACTTTTACAGGAGGTTCATTAAGGGCTTTTCCGCCATCATCACCCCTATCACACAGCTGACTAGACAGAACCTTCGCTTCCATTGGACACCCGAGGCACAAGCCGCATTTGAAACCTTGAAGAGATTGTTTACTTCAGCACCTGTTCTTGGTCACCCGGGCCCGTCTCTGCCGTATACACTAGAAGTAGATGCATCTGAAGTCGCTATTGGAGCAGTCATCTCCCAACGCCAAGGCCCTAAGGATCTGATGCATCCAGTAGCCTTTTTCTCCCGCAGGCTCTCCCCAGCAGAGAGAAACTATGATGTTGGGGACCGAGAATTACTGGCCATTAAGGCGGCTTTAGAAGAGTGGAGATACCTCCTGGAGGGAGCAGCGCATCCCATATTGGTCTATACTGACCACAAAAATCTTGAGTACTTGAGGACTGCTAAACGTCTAAAGCCACGTCAAGCACGTTGGGCCCTGTTCTTTTCCCGATTTGTGTTCCACATTACCTATCGGCCGGGCTCGAAGAATGTCAAACCAGACGCACTGTCTCGTATGTTCGATGACCCCAAGGAACCACCAGTAGCAGATAGCATCTTGTCTGAAAATAACTTCTTACTTTTACAGGGCAACCTCCTCAGCCGAATGAAGCAGGCTTCGACAGACGTTCCTAACCCTCCAGGGGTCACGCTGACACTCCGGGAAGGATTGCTGTTTAACGGAAGCAAGGTATTTGTGCCTGAATGTTTACGTATAACCATTTTGGGTCTTTCTCATGATCATCCCCTAGCAGGTCATTTTGGGGTCCACAAGACGCTTGATCTCCTGAAACGCACATTTTGGTGGCCGGACCTAGAAGAAACCTGTAAGAGGTATGTGAATTCCTGTGCAATCTGCAACCGCAGCAAGAGTACAAAGAACTGAGCTTGGGGTCTACTTCGGCCACTGCCAGTCCCTGACAGACCATGGAAAATGATAGCCATGGATTTCATTGTGGAACTTCCCCCATCGGAAGGATGCACAGCCATTTTTGTGATAGTGGACCGACTGTCCAAAATGGCCCATTTCTTGCCTCTGAAGAGTACTCCTTCGGCCATGGAGACGGCTCAAGTATTTATCAGAGAGATTGTGAGGCTTCACGGAGTCCCTATGAACATTGTCTCCGATCGGGGGGTTCAGTTCACTTCCAGATTCTGGAAAACTCTGTGTGAAGCCCTTAAAATTGAAAGATCCTTGTCCTCTGCCTACCATCCCCAGACCAATGGACAGACAGAGAGAACCAATCCGACATTGGAACAGTATATCCGATGCTTCACCACTTTTGTCCAGGATGACTGGGTATCGCTGCTGCCACTGGCGGAGTTCGCCTACAATAATGCCACTTACTCTGCCACAGGTCAGTCACCCTTTTTTGCAAATTACGGTTTTCACCCATCCTTCTTGCCCGACTTTACTCCAGAGACCACAGTTCCTGCTGTCCAAGACACAGTGGATTTCCCAGTCAAGAGGAAATTTAATGAGGTTGCTTATGAATTATCTTTACCTGATTCACCTAAGATACATCCTGTCTTCCATGTTTCTCTCTTGAAACCCGCAGTCCCTGACTCTTTTCCAGATAGAGTATCAAAGCCACCAGAACCTGTGACCATCAATGGAGAAGAGGAGTATGAAGTGGAGGCTATCATAGACTGTAGGAGAAGAAGGAATCAGGTACAGTACCTGGTTAAGTGGAAAGGTTATGGCCCGGAGGATAACTCTTGGGAGGTTGAACAGGATGTGCACGCCAGAGACCTTGTTAATGTCTTTTTTCGCAGAAATCCACAGAAGAGAGACCTGTTGGGCACCCGGAGGTTGCCCGTAAGGGGGGGGCAATGTCATGGATCTGCCACCTAAGGGTTAATAGTGCAGACTGATTTCAGTGATTGGCAACAGGCTGCCTTATTTAAACACCTCAGCAGCACTGTGTCTTCGCTGCCTGATCTGCAGTTCATACCTGTTCCAGTGTATTCCTGTGATCTGATCTGTTTCCTGTGTTTGACCCGGCTTGTTTGACTACGATTGATCTCTGTTATCCTGATCCCGGCCTGCCTTGTAACCACGCTCAGCTCTACACTGCTTGATTTCCTGTTGCCGAACTTTGCCTGTATCCTGACCATTCTCTGCCTGTCGTCTATACCTACATCTGATCGTCTGTTACCAAACCCGGCTTGTCTGACTACGTATTCAGTGTCTCCCCAGCCAGTGCACCTACCAGCCTGCTTCCTGTTCCCTGCTGCACCAGCTGAACTGACAAGACGAACCAGGCACCCATACACCGCCAGGCTCTTGCGGCCACTGTTGCAACATCAGTGGCCCTTGAGCCGGGGTTGTACGAGAGGCCTTCCCACTGCACGTCAGGCTCATCCGGCAGGTACGTAACAGGCTCGTCTGCAGCAGATCCTCATGAAGAGAGTGGCTGATGAGTATGGCTTGGAGTACCCCTACGTACCCAAAGAACTGTTGTTTGAAATAGAGGCCTATCGTGAAAGGTGGTACGCGGAAGCTATATGGAACTATCTCAAAGTACTCAAGCCATACAGGTACTTTGCCCACTCAGCTGCCATAACCGACCGTTTCAAGTGTTGCCGGCGGGACTGGAGCTATGGTAGGCATATTCAGGCCGATCGTGTTGTGAGTTGTTGTCCAGGGAGAGAGGATGTCACTTATTTACTTATTTCATAGAGACTCTGGACAAACAATGGAAGCCAATTACCCTTCCGGATCCAACGTTTTATCTTTAAACATTTAAAGACAGGAACTTGTTTTTGCCTTTATATCCTGTCTCTGCACGGATAAACCGTGCCCTGGATCAAGATGACTTTGCCCCTGCTGAAAAAAAAAAGGGATGCCTGCTCATAAAGAGGAAAATGCGGAGAGCTTATTGTTTTTTCCCTCTCTCCAAACAAAGGACAGTTTTCCTCTACTTGAACTTGGGGTAGTTAGTCAGTATGCCATGGTGAAAAGACGTTGTGGTCAAGAATGGGATGTTCAGTATGTTGTGTTGCAATCCCATGCGTAACTGGTACAGAATGTTGAAGCTCTGCCAACACTAGGTGGCAGTGGTCTGCAGGAAAAGGAGACAGCACTAATAGTAAAGTACTCGTTTTTTTTTTGCTAGGCTTAGCATAATAAAACTTAAGCAAGGAAACTGTTTCCTCTTGGGTGTGAATAGAGATTAGGATGCTTGTTTTTCTTCCCATGCATGTTGTTTGTGATTTTTGTTGCAGGTATTGGAGCTGCTGTCGACACCACCGGAGAATGGGGTGGGATAGCTAGTTAGTGATGAGTGGAATGTATATTTAAAATATCAGTATTTGGAGATGTAATGTTATCTGTGTGCTTCTTTTTCTCTTCTTTCTCCCTTTCCAAAGTGAAGATTGGTTCAGGCACCGGTTCAAGTTTTTGTAGTTGTTGAGTAAATCAACAGCCTTCAGGATTGAAGGGTTTTTGATTTCCCTAGCCACTGGGGACAGTGTCTCTTCTAGGAGGGGGTGTGTGTAGCGCCCCTCCCCAATATTTGGGGGCGCTATTTGGAAATTTAGGGGTAGTCTGAGCCGGGAGTTGGGCTCAGACCAATCACTGATTCACTATTGCTTCTGCTCTGGGTGTGATACTGCCTGGGGGTATCACAGCACCTTGGGTGTCCTCTCTCGGCAGCCGTGCAGTGGGCGTGGTCAACCCACTGTGCATTCTTGGAGAGGGTACATAAGGAGCAGACACCTTTAGGTGTGGCAAGTTCCAGGGGACCTTCGGTCCTGTAAGTGTGCCTCGTGGCCCGCATGGCACGAGGTGCGCGAGTGTGTTTGGGCCTCAGGCACCTTCAACCTGAGGTTTCGATGCTGCAATGTAGGCCCGGCTTTGCTGGCAGGGGCCTACACCTCAGAGAAGAATACCAGGCTGCCCACTTGTAGGGAGCCCACCTTTAGGAAACGAGTCCAGGGGAGGATCAGTCCCAGAGGAGATTAGCGACGGTACTGCTGTCTCGGGAAGAGGCCTGGAAACTCACCTAAAGAGGGATTCATCGTCTCTATTATCTGTGCTCCATCCCGGCTGCTAGGACCGCTCTTAAAGGGACTATTCGGGTAAGCAATACCCACTCAGGCTTGAGTGGCGATGAAAAGACTGACACTGAGCTCTGTGTTGCGTGCCTGAACCTTCCCCTACTTTTTCAACTTCCTACTCTCTCTTTTCAAGTTTACCTCAAGTATAGAGAATAAGACCTTGCTGATTGGGTTTTACTCCTGTGTGGAATTTGGCCTTATTCTGAAAGATTTCTGCCTAGACAACGGAGAGAAGGGATCCACTCTAGAGAGGTAATTGCTGCAAGGCCCAACAATAACACTGCTCGCTCCTCTCTATACACAGGGAGGAGATACCGGGCAAGTAGCAGGTGTGCCCCACTATTGACGAAGAAAAGTGGGGTCTGTGTGCTACACTTATATTACTCATTAAAATGCAAATCAATTTATAACTTTTTTTTAAATGCTTTTTTCTGGATATTTTTGTTGTTATTCTGTCTCTCTCTGTTAAAATAAACTTACCATTAAAATTTTAGACTGAAAACTCCTTTTGTCAGTGAGCAAACGTACAAAATCAGCAGGGGATCAAATACTTTTTTCCCTCACTGTATAATGGTATAATGTATCTGCAAAAGGAGTGCGTTTTTGTTTTTTGGGATGCTGGAAAATGCAAAATTCTACACGCGTTACCACACCTGGTGTGAACATGCCTTCAACCTTATTCCCAGTTCTCTTTGTGTCTACAGAGCACCTTCCAACCATGGTATCTAATTTCAAAATATTCCCTACCTTAAGGCTATATGCACACTTTTGAGACGGGTTTACACAAAACTCCCTAGTTATTTTTAAAGTAAAAGGCATCTGGAGCTTCAACGCTCACCTTCAGTCCAGAGCAGCCCTCTGCCTTTTCTCTGCCAAAAGATGTCCTCCTCAGCCTTGGGCAAAAACTGTCAGTAAAGGGCATCATGGGCCACCCCCTGGGAGGGCAAGATGTCATCATGTCATTGCCACTTTATGCAAGATCCAGGACCACCCACGGCTGAGAGATGGCCAAAGGGGATGAGAATCCAGAAGACAACAGAAAAAGGTAGGTATAAAATAAAAAAGTATGATACACTGCAGACAGGGGCTCAAGGATGGGGTGGGCAGAGGTTGTTATTTTTTGGGTCTTTATCTTACCAAAAAAGTTAAGGTAGAATTCCTGCCTAACCATAACTATTAAAAAAAAATCCCTTCCCCCCTCCTGCTACCTATCCTGTCTACCTTATGTAAAAAGCTCTGTATACTTTCCTATATTCAGCCCACTCTGGTCCGCTCACAAGATCCCTCAGCTCCAGCTCCCCTGTGTTGGTGAGCAGCTGGCTGCAGGGGAGAGGAGGGAGTGTTGACAACAAATGGGCTATGGGAGACAATGGGGGACGTCATCGCTCCTGGATAGGGATGAGCTTCGTGTTCGAGTCGAACATACGTTCGACTCGAACATCGGCTGTTCGATCGTTCGACGAAGATCGAACGATTTGGGCCGTTCGCGCCAAATTCGAGTGACGCGAACGGCCCACAATGCACTACGCCATCGCAGTGTCATCCAGGCGCTGTGATTGGCCAAGCATGCACTGTGACCCCGCATGCTTGGCCAATCACAGCGCCGGCAGCGAGGAGAGCAATGATTGGCCACAGGCAGGATGCCTGTGGCCAATTATTGCTGAGGGTGTTTAGTACACGCCCCACACTATAAAAGGCCGCCAGCACGGCGGCCTAGTGTAGTGTGTTCCGGAGCAGGGAAAGAGCAGCATAGGCAGGGACAGTTATTTCTTTCTTGCTTAACCTGGATTCCTTTAGTTTAGGGAAAGAGAAGGATAGGTAGGGAGAGTGTCAGTGTGTTTTACTGTTCGAGTCCTTGTTTCTAGGGACAGGGAAGGACAGTGAGTGAATTCTCCTTGTGCTATAGTGTGCTTTAAAAAAACATTTTTTCTAGGGACAGAAAACTCTAGGTAGGGAGAGTGTCAGTTTCTTTCACTGTGCAAGTCCTTGTTTCTAGGGACAGGGAAGGACAGTGAGTGAATTCTCCTTGTGCTATAGTGTGCTTTAAAAAAACATTTTTTCTAGGGACAGAAAACTCTAGGTAGGGAGAGTGTCAGTTTCTTTCACTGTGCAAGTCCTTGTTTCTAGGGACAGGGAAGGACAGTGAGTGAATTCTCCTTGTGCTATAGTGTGCTTTAAAAAAACATTTTTTCTAGGGACAGAAAACTCTAGGTAGGGAGAGTGTCAGTTTCTTTCACTGTGCAAGTCCTTGTTTCTAGGGACAGGGAAGGACAGTGAGTGAATTCTCCTTGTGCTATAGTGTGCTTTAAAAAAACATTTTTTCTAGGGACAGAAAACTCTAGTTAGGGAGAGTGTGAGTTTCTTTCACTGTGCAAGTCCTTGTTTCTAGGGACAGGGAAGGACAGTGAGTGAATTCTCCTTGTACTATAGTGTGCTTTAAAAAAACATTTTTTCTAGGGACAGAAAACTCTAGGTAGGCAGAGTGTCAGTTTCTTTCACTGTGCAAGTCCTTGTTTCTAGGGACAGGGAAGGACAGTGAGTGAATTCTCCTTGTGCTATAGTGTGCTTTAAAAAAACATTTTTTCTAGGGACAGAAAACTCTAGGTAGGGAGAGTGTCAGTTTCTTTCACTGTGCAAGTCCTTGTTTCTAGGGACAGGGAAGGACAGTGAGTGAATTCTCCTTGTGCTATAGTGTGCTTTAAAAAAACATTTTTTCTAGGGACAGAAAACTCTAGGTAGGGAGAGTGTGAGTTTCTTTCACTGTGCAAGTCCTTGTTTCTAGGGACAGGGAAGGACAGTGAGTGAATTCTCCTTGTGCTATAGTGTGCTTTAAAAAAACATTTTTTCTAGGGACAGAAAACTCTAGGTAGGGAGAGTGTCAGTTTCTTTCACTGTGCAAGTCCTTGTTTCTAGGGACAGGGAAGGACAGTGAGTGAATTCTCCTTGTGCTATAGTGTGCTTTAAAAAAACATTTTTTCTAGGGACAGAAAACTCTAGGTAGGGAGAGTGTCAGTTTCTTTCACTGTGCAAGTCCTTGTTTCTACGGACAGGGAAGGACAGTGAGTGAATTCTCCTTGTACTATAGTGTGCTTTAAAAAAACATTTTTTCTAGGGACAGAAAACTCTAGGTAGGGAGAGTGTGGGTTTCTTTCACTGTGCAAGTCCTTGTTTCTAGGGACAGGGAAGGACAGTGAGTGAATTCTCCTTGTGCTATAGTGTGCTTTAAAAAAACATTTTTTCTAGGGACAGAAAACTCTAGGTAGAGAGAGTGTCAGTTTCTTTCACTGTGCAAGTCCTTGTTTCTAGGGACAGGGAAGGACAGTGAGTGAATTCTCCTTGTGCTATAGAGTGCTTTAAAAAAAACATTTTTTCTAGGGACAGAAAACTCTAGGTAGGGAGAGTGTGAGTTTCTTTCACTGTGCAAGTCCTTGTTTCTAGGGACAGGGAAGGACAGTGAGTGAATTCTCCTTGTGCTATAGTGTGCTTTAAAAAAACATTTTTTCTAGGGACAGAAAACTCTAGGTAGGGAGAGTGTCAGTTTCTTTCACTGTGCAAGTCCTTGTTTCTAGGGACAGGGAAGGACAGTGAGTGAATTCTCCTTGTGCTATAGTGTGCTTTAAAAAAACATTTTTTCTAGGGACAGAAAACTCTAGGTAGGGAGAGTGTCAGTTTCTTTCACTGTGCAAGTCCTTGTTTCTAGGGACAGGGAAGGACAGTGAGTGAATTCTCCTTGTGCTATAGTGTGCTTTAAAAAAACATTTTTTCTAGGGACAGAAAACTCTAGGTAGGGAGAGTGTCAGTTTCTTTCACTGTGCAAGTCCTTGTTTCTAGGGACAGGGAAGGACAGTGAGTGAATTCTCCTTGTGCTATAGTGTGCTAAAGCATTCCTCATCAACCATCTTTGAAATCCTTGTTTTTTGGACAGTCAGGGAAATTGTCGTTGTGCTATTCTGTGCAAAAGCAATCATCCTCAACCATATTTAGAAATCCTTAAGTAAAGGGACAGAGAAGGACACCTGAAGGTAGCCCTTATTGCTTTTTTCCCATCTCCCTGCAGGCCATCTATTAGAATGTCTGGAAGGCAAACAAGGAGAGGCAGACAGTCAGGAGGCAATAAAAGAGGGCAAGCAGGCTCTGTGTCTGGGGGCAACAGTGCTGGTCGTGGACGCGGTGCATTGTCATCAGCACATGGCCATGGGACACGCTTGTCCTTCTTTTCGGCAGCTGGACATGTTGAGCCACATCATGCCGAAGACTTGGTAGAGTGGATGACCAAGCCCTCCTCCTCCTCCTCATCCTCTCTCACCCAGGCTCAGGGTACTGGCAAAGCAGCTGCCAAAGCGTCCTCTTCCCTGGTATCAATGTCAGACTCATCATCAGTCACTCCTTCCCTAGACCCACCATGTCCTCCTCCTGAGGAGTCCCCCGAACTGTTTGAGCACAGTGTTGGGTACATGCTCCAGGAGGATGCCCAGCGTTTCGAAGGGTCTGATGATGAAACCCAGCTACAGGAAGGCAGTAGGGTGAGAGCAGACAGAGGGGATGCTCAAGAAGGACACCAATCTGGCAGTCATGTTCCAGCAGCTGCAGCATACTGCCAGATTGGCTCCAGTGATGAGGAGGGAGGGGATGATGAGGTCACTGACTCCACGTGGGTGCCTAATAGGAGAGAGGAGGAGGAGGAGGATGAGGAGGAGGCACATCTCCAACGAGGCAGGATGCCCTTTGGTGGCCAGCGTAAGGGCAGTACACCGACGGAATCACACCGCAGAGCTCCGCCTGTGCAGGGCGCTGCCTCTGCCCGTCATTCAAAAAGTTCCTTGGTGTGGGCCTTTTTTGAGGCTAGTGCATCAGATCGCACAGCTGCTGTTTGCAACATATGTCTCAAGCGTATATCGCGTGGCCAAAACATCAGCCGCTTGGGTACCACATGCCTGACCAGATATATGTTGACCTGCCATGCAGCTCGTTGGCAAGCCTACCTCAAAGACCCACACCAAAGAACAAAGCGGACCTCTCCTTGCACCGCATCAGCTGGGATCTCCAACCCCACTATAACTTCAGTCCTCTCTGAAACATGCACTGAGAGGAATGAAGGTGTAGAATTAGGTGTGTCACAGCCAAGTACTTGCGGCCACTCTGCTAGCAGTACACCGACGTCCGATTCTAGCAGGCAAATTTCCCTGCCCCAGCTGCTGGACCGTCGAAAGAAGTTCACTCCCAGCCATCCACATGCCCAGCGGTTGAATGCTAGCTTGGCTAAATTGCTAGCGCTTCAACTGCTGCCTTTTCAGTTGGTAGACTCGGCCCCCTTCCGTGAGTTTGTGCAATGTGCGGTTCCTCAGTGGCAGGTTCCCAAACGCCACTTTTTCTCACGGAAGGCTATTCCGGCTCTCTACCGGCATGTGGAAGGCAATGTCTTGGCCTCGCTGGACAGGGCGGTCAGCGGTAAGGTGCATATTACCGCTGACTCATGGTCCAGCAGGCATGGACAGGGACGTTACCTTTCTTTCACGGCCCATTGGGTCACTCTTTTGGCAGCTGGGAAGGATGCAGGACAAGGTGCAGTAGTGTTGGAGGTTGTCCCACCGCCACGCCTCCAAAATGCTACTACTGGTTGTGACACACCTCTCTCCTCCACCCCCTCCTCTTCTTCTTCCTCCATGGCCTCTTCCTGTGGTTTGTCCTATGAACCAGCGGTGCTCCGTAGCCGTTCACGGGGCTACGCAAGTACGCAGGCAAAAAGATGCCATGCCGTGCTTGCGCTGGTGTGTTTGGGGGACAGAAGCCACACTGGGGCAGAGGTCCTGTCTGCTCTGCAGGGCCAGGCCGAGAGGTGGTTGACGCCACGCCAGCTTAAGCCAGGAATGGTGGTTTGCGACAATGGCACCAACCTCCTCTCCGCCCTTCGACAGGGACAACTGACCCATGTGCCCTGTGTGGCTCACGTCCTTAACCTGGTGGTGCAGCGGTTCTTGGGCAGGTACCCGGGCTTACAGGATGTCCTGAGGCAGGCCAGGAAAGTCTGTGTGCATTTCCGCAGATCTTATAATGCCAGTGCTCGCCTGGCTGAGCTGCAAAAGGAGTTGAACCTGCCCAAGAACCGCCTTATATGTGACATGCCCACCAGGTGGAACTCAACGTTGGCCATGCTGCAGCGGCTGCACACGCAGCAGAGGTCCATCAATGAGTACCTGTGCGACTACGGCACCAGGACAGGGTCAGGGGAGCTTGGTTTTTTTTCTCCACGCCAGTGGGGCATGATCAGGGATGCATGCACTGTCCTGGCACCATTTGAGGAGGCCACGAGGATGGTGAGCAGTGACAGTGCATGCATCAGTGACACTGTACCTCTTGTCCACCTGTTGGAGCACACGCTGCGTGGAATAATGGACAGGGCACTTGAGGCAGAACAGAGGCAGGAAGAGGAGGACTTCCTTGCCTCTCAAGGCCCCCTTTACCCAGACAGTGTTCCTTCTGTCCCACCCATCGCACAGGAAGAGGAGGAGGAGGAGGAGGAGGAGGAGGAGGATTGTGTCAGCATGGAGGTGGAGGCTGGCACTCAGCATCATCAGCAGCAGTCTTTTAGGGATGATTTACAGTCCCAAGAAACCAGTGGACTTGTACGTGGCTGGGAGGAGGTGACTGCGGATCATGTCGTCCTTAGTGACCCAGAGGACTCCGGAGCGAATGCCTCAGCAAACCTACGCTGCATGGCCTCCCTGATCCTGCAAAGTCTGCGGAAGGATCCTCGTATTCTTCGGATCAAGGAGAGGGACCATTACTGGCTGGCCACTCTCCTTGATCCACGGTACAAGGGTAAGGTTGCGGACCTTATGTTACCGTCGCAGAGGGAGCAGAGGATGAGACAACTCCGGGAGGCCTTGCAGAAAGGTCTGTGCAACGCGTTCCCAGAGACTGGGAGGTTACAAACTCCTGGTCCTGGACAACGAGTTGCTGAGGCTTCGGCCAGTCAAAGAAGGAGCGGTGGGGAAGGTGGCCGTCTGACCGATGCGTTCAGACAATTCTTTAGTCCGCAGCCCCAAAGTATGATCGGTTCCAGCAACCATCGCCAGCGTCTGATAAACATGGTGCAGGAATATCTAGGGGCAAGGTCAGACTTGGACACCTTCCCCACCGAAAATCCTCTGGCTTACTGGGTCTTGAGGATGGATCACTGGCCAGAGCTTGCACAGTATGCAATTGAGCTACTGGCCTGTCCTGCATCCAGCGTTCTTTCGGAACGCACATTCAGTGCTGCTGGAGGATTTGTCACGGATCACAGGGTGCGCCTGTCCACCGACTCGGTTGATCGACTGACTTTCATCAAGATGAACCAGTCTTGGATCACCAGCAGCTACCACACACCTGATGCTGATATAACAGACTAATTGATTTTAACATGTCACATCCCTTCAAGACTGATGCTGATGCTGAGTGCCTGTGCTGTTATGTTGACTGGCTATCCTCCTCCTCCGAGTCCTCAATGATACGATTGATGATGATAGCTTGGAAGATCATTTTTGTTTATGGGTGCCGCCACCAGTGGCTAAGGCCCAATTTTTCAGCCCCTGTTTTACAGGGGCGTGTAATTACAATTTTTTTAGCAATAATTTGCCATAGGGCTCATTGCTGTGCTCCAAGTACAGTATCTGTGAGGGGTTGGAGTGTTGTGGCACCAGTGCCTAAGGCCCAATTTTTCAGCCCCTGTTTAACAGGGGCGTGTCATTACAATTTTTGAAGCAATACTTTGCAACAGGGCTCATTGCTGTGCTCCAAGTACAGTATCTGTGAGGGGTTGTAGTGTTGTGCCACCAGTGCCTAAGGCCTAATTTTTCAGCCCCTGTTCAACAGGGGCATGCAATTACAATTCTTGATGTAATAATTCACAGCAGGGCCCATTGCTGCACCCACCAAGAGTAACTCTGAGGGCTTACAGTGTTGTGGCAACGCCACCACCACCACCACCACGAAAGGCCCAATTTTTCAGCCCCTGTTCAAAAGGGGCATGTAATTACAATTCTTGATCTAATAATTCACAGCAGGGCCCATTCCTGCACCCACCAAGAGTAAGTCTGAGGGCTTACAGTGTTGTGGCAACGCCACCACCACCACCACCACGAAAGGCCCAATTGTTCAGCCCCTGTTCAAAAGGGGCATGTAATTACAATTCTTGATCTAATAATTCACAGCAGGGCCCATTCCTGCACCCACCAAGAGTAACTCTGAGGGCTTACAGTGTTGTGGCAACACCACCACCACCACCACCACCACCACGAAAGGCCCAATTTTTCAGCCCCTGTTCAACAGGGGCATGCAATTACAATTCTTGATCTAATAATTCACAGCAGGGCCCATTGCTGCACCCACCAAGAGTAACTGTCAGGGCTTACAGTGTTGTGGCACCAGCACCACCATCAAAGCCCCAATTTTTACTACCACTGTTCAACAATTATATGTAATTAAAATTCCTGATATAATAGTTGACAGCAGGGCGTTCCAGCACCAACCAAGAGTAACTGTGAGTGCTTACAGTGTTGTGCCAACACCAACAACTAAGGGGCCTATTTCTGCAGAGTATATACGGCAGGTCCCTACTTTCAAACATCCAACTTACAAACGACTCCTACTTGCAAACGCAAGAAGACAACAGGAAGTGAGAGGAAATCTACCCCTAGGAAGGAAAATTCTCTCCTGTAAGAATAAATATGGGAGAAAGGTGTCTCCTCTGTACTGATGCTTTATCAGCAATCCTTGTTTCAAGAAAAACACCACATTTCAAAAACAGTTGTCATTGGGACGGAAAGTGAGGTGAAATGTTCTGAACAGGGGCACAGACAGCAAAACAAATGTTACAGGGGTGATAACCCTTACCTATGTTTTCCAAAAAGTTTAAAAATAGATTTTTGGGCTGGAGCTACACTTCAACAATGTACCTGTTCAAAATTACAAACAGATTCTACATAAGAACAAACCTACAGTCCCTGTCTTGTATGCACCGCCTGTATACGGCTGTTCAGAGTATATAGGGCCTTTTTTATTTTATGTGCGGGGTTCCCCTTAATATCCATACAAGACCCAAAGGGGCTGGTAATGGGGTGGGGGGGGGGGTCATGGGGTAGCTATAACATTTTTCTTAAAGATTTTCATCCATATTACCGGGACCAGACATTACATTAAAGCCGCAAGCAGTTTTAAATGGCTTTTTTTTCCTTTAGAAGTGTCATTTTGTGCAGGGACAGTTCTAAACACGGGAAACACGTGGCACTTCACAGGCATACTTTAGACACCCCCCAGGTACGATATTTAAAGGAATATTTGATTTTTTTTTTCACTTTATGCATCATTAAAATGACTGCTCCCGAAAAACGACCGTTTTTAAAACTTCTTTTTGCATTGATACATGTCCCCTGGTGCAGAACCCGGGTTCCCAAACCCTTTTTAGGACAATAACATGCATAATAGTTGTTATAATTAGCACTTTAGAATTCGAACGTTCGCATCCATTGTATTTAATAGGGTTCTAATGTTCGTACGAACTTTCGGTCCGTTCGCGGGTTCTGGTGCGAACCGAACCCGGGGGTGTTCGGCTCATCACTACTCCTGGAATTCCCAGCCATTTTCAAGCACTCTCTCCAATCCACAGGGGATCATGTGACCGGGCTGGAATAGACTGAAAAAAGCTAAGTATACACATCTTTTTTTACAAAGAGTAGACAGGATAGGTAGCAGGAGACCGGAGGGGATATTTTAAGAATAGTTATAGTTAAGCAGTAGATTCACTTTAATTGTTGGCTAACACTCCCATGCAAAGATCCGCCATCAATGGCATCTTGACCCCAAAAATGCCAAGATCCACACAATACCAGTATACAAGAATTCTACAGGCAACTTCTGAGTACTTCTGAAGACAGGAAAAGAGAAATAACTAATGAACGAATAACCCAAAGAACTTCTTAATGAGCCCAATGTAGCAGTATTTATTTTCCAGTCTGGTAACTCTAATAAGATGCATTATGCGTCACGGTATTAAATGGTTTGAGGAAACGGCTGGTCACTTTAGAGCTAATTATAATGTAAAAATAGAAGAAAAAAATATTCCACCAATAAAAAAAAGGATTCAGTTACCGGAATGGCAGCAATTATTTTCATAATTTGCCTCAATTTCAAGACCTATTCTGAGCCTGATCTATTCTTGTTGGCTGAATGCCTACATGTTGAATGAAGCAAGTAAACTAGAACCAAGTCTACATAAGTTCAATGACTGGGGGGATGACAGTGGGTGGCCCTTACTATTGCACAGAATAGAGTTCACATAATGACTTGGGAGCACCAATTGGTGCAGTTGGAAAATTAACCCTAAATAGCTTCTGAGCCTTTTGGCTAAGATTAAGTGTAGTAGCGTAGCTGATCAGTTTTCAGGAACAGAACGCTGGTTTCCTTTCCTAGTTGATGCCACCATTTAGTAATTTCTGATGTAATAAGATACGGTAGGAGGGTTATTTTTCCCCGTGTTGATTCTGGCCTGGTTTACCAGGCTTGTCCCCAGTTGAAGGCTAATGCCTCAATATGGATGGAGCTGTATTTGTCTGGCCAGGGGCTGGGTTGAGAAAAGCCATCAATGCTTGTGCCCCTGGATTGGCAGTTCAGAGGTGCCATAAAAATCTCCTGTAGAGTAACTCACTGCATTTTTAGTATGGCACCTTTGCCCTTGCACTATTCTTTCCATTCCTGCCTCTTGGGCTGGACCGTTCAACTGGAACCAGAGGAGTTTTTATGTTGACTGCAAAGCCAGCCACTGTTCCGCACATTGATCCAAACAAATTGTTCCTAGTGCCCAGGTACAGTTGGGCTGTTTGTTGGGATCACACATGGTCCAGATCAGACACTGCATTGCACCTTGGGCCATAACTAGCCGGTTTGATGGCTTAATAACCTGGTTGTGTTTGCACTGGGGACAATTGGTTTTCTATCCTTCCATTCAGTCTCCTTTGGATTTTACTCCAGCATCACCTCCTTATAGAGGGACTCTTGTTTATTATATGAACTATACTTTAAGATTTTTTTATAATTATATATGGTATCCAGATTAATATGGTTTTTGGTCCAAGTTTGCTATCTCACCACTAGCTTTTGTCTTACACATTGGCACCCCCAAGCACTTATTTTGCACTTTTTTGCACAGCACATATGCACTTTACTCACTCCTGATTAATAGGGTGTAGGTCCTTGCACTTGCCCTGAAAATCTTGGGGGAGAGGGCATGTGGCCTTTTGGTAAGGTTTTCTCCCTTCCATGGGGTCTCCCTTTGGGGGAGCCCCATCTAGTACTTGGGAGGACCTTATCTCGACAGGTCCCCTGAAGAATAGAGTCCTGGACCGCCTACTACGATGTACCCAGGCTGTTGTGTCCATAACAGCCTGGGCTCAGAGGAAGTGGACTGAATGATGCTGGCCTTCATTCAGGATGAAAAGGCGGAGGAAATCTTGTGTAATAAGGGTAGTAAGTCCCAATAACTTGATTTGTATTGTAACATTGAAGACCTTTCATAGCTTATCCAGGCCACTTCTTCAATTCCAATGAGTGTCAGGAACATACCCCAGCATTTATACCTTCACAGGTAGTACAGACATCTGAATACCATCACAATGGAATAGGTCAAGGTAGATATTAAAGCGGAGGTTCCGCCCATTTTTTTTAAAAAAGCCAGCAGCTACAAATACTGCAGCTGCTGACTTTTAAAATATGGACACTTACCTGTCCAGCGCGCCCGCGATGTTGGCAGCCGAGGTCGAGCAATCGCTGCACCCACCGCCATCCTCGGTGAGGGAATCGTGTCTGCCGCATGAGTCTATTCCTGGAAGTGGGTGCAAATACCTGTCTTAGACCGGTATCTGCACCCCCTCCCCCCTGAAAGCTGCCAAATGTGACACCGGAGGGGGGGAGGATTCCGAAAAGCGGAAGTTCCATTTTTGGGTGGAACTCCGCTTTAGGTGTCAGGATAGGACAGGATAGGTGGTGTGAAAATTGTGGAACCATCATGTTCTAGATACAACAATCCCATCCTTGGTGTCAAGAAGACTGCACAGGCATGAAAGGTGTCTGAGCTTCCTGAGGCCAATGAAATCTGTAGGCTTAGAAAAATGTTATTTGGTAAATTACATCACCCGGGAGACCCCACGCCTTTGTTTATGTTTAGCAGTGGTGATCAGGAGCTGTCATTCATTGTGAGTATCATGCGGATCATTGCAGAAGTTGGTCAGTTTTTGTTTCAATGGGTTCATTGTGATTCTGATCTGCATTACTGTACGATGTGATTTACATTGGTGGAATTTTTTAAAGGAGGCTTTCAGATTCCGAAAAGCCCCTAGTCTGAAGACCCCCACAACCACCAGGCCAGGGTTGTAGGGAAGAGGCCCTTGTCCTCATCAATGCTGTAAAAGGTCCTGTGCCAGGTGAGTCACTCCTGGCAGTGTATCCTCCCCATCTAGAAAACATGTGACCTGGTATGATTTAGGATGGGGGGGGGGTCACAAGCTCTTCCCCCTTTTCCTGGCCATCCAGGCTGCATTCTTGGATAAGTGTCTGGTATGGATTTTAGGGGAGGAACCCATGCTTTTATTTCCTTAATTTTTGTACCAGTTAATATATTTGCTTGTCCTTTGTTAGCAGCCAAGCAGATTGTAATGACTCTATGACAGCAGTCACTATCTGTCGTTAAAGGTTAATAGATCTTTCTTTTATTCTCATGCCGCGTACACACGACCGTTTTTCATGACAAGAAAAATGCCATTTTTTTATTTAGTCATTAAAAACGATCGTGTGTGGGCTCCAGAGCATTTTTCACGACGTGAAGAATAGCCATTAAAAATTTGGAACATGCTCTATTTTTTCTCGTCGTTTTTCACGTCGTCGTTTTTCTCGTCATGAAAAACGGCCATGTGTAGGCTTTAACGACGTGAAAAAAACGCACATGCTCAGAAGAAAGTGATGAGACGGGAGCGCTGGTTCTGGTTAAACAAGCGTTCGTAATGGAGATAGCACATTCATCACGCTGTAACGGACTGAAGAGCACAAGGCTGAAAAGCGCGAATCGTCTCTCACCAAACTTTACTAACACAAGGATCAGCAAAAGCAGCCCAAAGGGTGGCGCCATCCGAATGGAACTTCCCCTTTATAGTGCTGTCCTACATTTCGTACGTCACCACGCTTTGCTCGAGCATTTTTTTTCATGATCGTGTGTAGGCAAGGCAGGCTTGAGAAGAATCACTTCGAGAAAAACATTGTTTTTTTCAATGACATTAAAAACGGTCGTGTGTACGCGGCATAAGAAGATTCTAGGCCCTTTAACATACCTGAGCAGTAACAGGTGTTTAGACACTACAGCTTGAGGCAGGGCCTGACATACACATAGGAAGACCAGTGGCACTCCACCAGGCTTCTATTCAGTTTTCAGTTTTGATACTTCAAGTGTTCAAGCTACCTGTTTGCTACAAGGGAAAACTTACCTCAATGGTAAAAGTCTCCATTACCTACCTGTTTGCCTTTACTCTACTAATTTTGCAGGTTCGCTTTACATCTATTGCCGCGTACACACGGCCGTTTTTCTCGTCGAGAAAAACAACATTTTTCCCATTCGACGAGAAAAACGATAGTCTGTGGGCTTTCTGTCGTTTTTTTCGATGAGAAAAACGGCATTAAAAACGACGAGAAAAGTTAGAACATGTTCTAATTTTTCTCGTCGTTTTTTTCGACATGTTTTCCGCGGCAGTGTTTCCCATAGGGAAACACTGCAGCGGAGCCCACAGATGGTCGTTTTTCTCGACAAGAGAAAAAACGACGTGAAAAATGACCGTGTGTGGGGAACAAGCCGTTCCCTCGTTTTTAATGACATTATTCACGGCGGTTTTTTAACCGCCGTGAATAATGATCGTGTGTACGCGGCATATGTTGTCCAAATGGAGTGACAAGCTGGAGGTTGCTTAGTAAACTGATGCAGCACTCAATCAACTACTCCCTCTATCCTCATCAAAGGATCCAAAATCAAACCAAAGCAAATGTGTATAACAGCCTACTCTGTGCTTAACAGCAAGACATTCACATCAACACTACATCTTCTTTGCCGTCTTTGGTTTTCCAGACAAAATATCTGTAAGAAAATATAGAAAAAGCACATACTGTACATCCTGGCTAATTATCCAGCAAATGCAGAGTTATTTTGAAAAATTGGCCCAGCATGTTGATTCGGTCTGTTCACAGTTCCAAATATTAATCAGCAAAATATTCATTACAGACAGGACCCTCACTGGGAGAGACTCCGATGCCAACAGAGATTAAAGACAAAGGAAAAGGACATGACATGAGTTTGAAGTAAAAGTTAAAGTCTAAAACCTAACTGAATGACATATAGATTGGTAAAACACTGTTATCATGAACATGTACCGTATTTTCTTTTCTATAAAATAGTGTTTTAACCTTTTTTTTTTTTTTGCTATATAGCTTACAGGAAAAAAAGAACCACACTAGTTTCACAGTCCAAAAATTATTTATTGGTCACAAACTTTGCTCAGATAAGATACATGCAGAGTTTCTCAAAAGTGAGTACACCCCTCACATTTTTGTAAATATTTCATTAAGTCTTTTCATGTGACAACACTGAAGAAATGACACTTTGCTACAATGTAAAGTAGTGAATGTATAGCTTGTATAAAAGTGTACATTTGCTATCCCCTCAAAATAACTCAACACACAGCCATTAATGTCTAAACCGCTGGCAATAAAAGTGAGTACACCCCTAAGTGAAAATGTCCAAATTGTGGCCACCATTATTTTCCAGCACTGCCTTAACCCTCTTGGGCATGGAGTTCATAAGGTTGCCACTGGAGTCCTCTTCCACTCCTCCATGACAACATCACGGAGCTGGTGGATGTTGGAGACCTTGCGCTCCTCCACCTTCCATTTGAGGACGCCCCACAGATGCTCAATAGGGTTTAGGTCTGGAGACATGCTTGGCCAGTCTTCTTTAGCAAGGCAGTGGTCGTCTTGGAGGTGTGTTTGGGGTCATTATCATGTTGGAATACTGCCCTGCGGCCCAGTCTCCGAAGGGAGGGGATCATGCTCTGCTTCAGTATGTCACAGTACATGTTGCCATTCATGGTTCCTTCAATGAACTGTAGCTCCCCAGTGCCAATGTCCTGCCGAAAAAGGTCCCCCGGCAGATAAAGACCCCCCTGTACTGCGCAGGCGCATCGCTTGCGCAGTACGAACCTCAATGGAGCCGCCGAAAATAGCCGAAGATGTAGAGCTGAGAGTCAGTTTTACACGTCGCCTGCGCAATGACTATGACACATGCCGCACGCTCCCGATGCTAGTGCTACTCTGCAAGGGGCGGGGGTGATTTTAGCAATAAAGTACACGTCTTAGCGGGGCAAGTTAAAACATATGAAGGGCGGGTTTTGCACTGTTGATGGGCGGGTTTTTCAATGTTGATGGGTGGGTTTGCACAAACTATTTAACTCACAAAAGAAGCGGTATTTAAAAATGATGGACAAAGATGATAAGGGCGGGTAGATACTGTGATAAATTCATTGTGTTCGTTAGTTAAATAGGTTGTGCAAACCGCCCATCAACAGTGCAAAACCCACCCTTCATTTGCTTTAACTTGCCCCGCTAAGACGTGTACTTTATTGCTAAAATCACCCCCGCCCCTTGCAGAGTAGCACTAGCATCGGGAGCGTGTGGCATGTGTCATAGTCATTGTGCAGGCGCCGTGTAGAGCTAGCGCTCAGCTATACATCTTCGGCTATTTTCGGTGGCTCCATTGAGATTCGTACTGCGCAAGTGCCTCGCCTGGGCAGTACAGGGGGGACCTTATCCACCAGGGGGATCTTCATCGGCAGAACACCGGCAGCACTCATGCAGCCCCAGACCATGACACTCCCACCACCATGCTTAACTGTAGGCAAGACACACTTGTCTTTGTACTCCTCACCTGGTTGCCGTCACACATGCTTCACACCATCTGAACCAAAAAAGTTTATCTTTGTCTCATCAGATCACAGGAAATGGTTCCAGTAATCCATGTCCTTAGTCTGCTTGTCTTCAGCAAACTGTTTGCAGGCTTTCTTGTGCATCATCTTTAGAAGAGGCTTCCTTCTGGGATGACAGCTATGCAGACCAATTTAATGCAGCATGCGGTGTATGGTCTGAGCACTGACAAGCTGACCCCCCACCCCTTCAACCTCTGCAGCAATGCTGGCAGCACTCATACGTCTATTTCCCAAAGACAACCTCTGGATATGACGCTGAGCACGTACACTCAACCTCTTTGGTCGACCATAGCGAGGCCTGTTCTGAGTGGAACCTGTCCTGTTAAACCGCTGTATGGTCTTGGCCACCATGCTGCAGCTCAGTTTCAGGGTCTTGGTAATCTTCTTATAGCCTAGGCCATCTTTATGTAAAGCAACAATTATTTTTTCAGATCTTCAGAGAGCTCTTTGCCTTGAGGTGCCATGTTGAACTTCCAGTGACCAATATAAAAGAGTGAGAGCGATAACACCAAATTTAACACACCTGCTCCCCATTAGCACCTGAGACCTTGTAACACTTACGAGTCGCATGACACCAGGGAGGGAAAATGGCTAATTGGGCCCAATTTGAAATTTTTTACTTAGGGGTGTACTCACTTTTGTTGCAAGCGGTTTAGACATCAATGGCTGTGTGTTGAGTTATTTTGAGGGGACAGCAAACTTACACTGTTATACAAGCTGTACACTCACTACTTTACATTGTAGCAAAGTGTCATTTCTTTAGTGTTGTCACATGAAAAGATATAATAAAATATATACAAAAACGTGAGGGGTGTACTCACTTTTGTGAGATGCTGTACTTCAGGGGCTCTAAATAAACCACTTCATAAGGGCAACAAGATGGGGCGGTACCGAAGGTACTGCAAAAATGAGCATGACATTTTTATTAACTTATATACAATGCCTTGATAAAGTATTAATACCCCTTTAAATTTTCCCCGTTTTATCATGTTACAACCAAAAACATAAATGTATTTTATTGAGATTTTATGTGATAGGCCAACACAAAGTGACACGTAATTGTGAAGTGGAAAGAAAATGATAAATGGTCTTCAAAATGTTTTACAAATAAATATCTGAAAGTGTGGCATGCATTTGTATTCAGCCCCCTTTACTCTGATACCCCTAACTAAAATCGAGTGGAACCAATTGACTTCAGAAGTCACCTAATTGGTAAATAGAGTCCACTTGTGTGTAATTTAATCTCAGTATAAATACAACTGTTCTGTGAAGCCCTCAGAGTTTTGTTAGAGAACCTTAGTGAACAAACAGCATCATGAAGGCCAAGGAGCACACCAGATAGGTCATAGATAAAGTTGTGGGGAAGTTTAAAGCAGGGTTAGGATATAAAAAATATTCCAAGCTTTGAACATCTCACGGAGCACTGTTCAATCCATCATCAGAAAATGGAAAGAGTATGGCACAACTGAAAACCTACCAAGACATGGCCGTCCACCTAAACTGACAGGCCGGGCAAGGAGAGCATTTATCAGAGAAGCTGATAACTGTGGAGGAGCTGCAGAGATCCACAGCTCAGGTGGGAGAATCTGTCCACAGGACAACTATTAGTCGTGGACTCCACAAATCTGGCCTTTATAGAAGAGTGACAAGAAGAAAGTCATTGTTTAAAGAAAGCCACAAGAAGTCCCTTTTGCAGTTTGCGAGAAGCCATGTGGGGGACACAGCAAATATGTGGAAGAAGGTGCTCTGGTCAGATGAGACCAAAATTGAACTTTTTGGCCTAAAAGCAAAATGATGTGTGGTGGAAAACTAACACTACACATCACCCTGAACACACCATCCCCCACCGTGAAACATGGTGGTGGCAGCATCATGTTGTGGGGATGCATTTCTTCATCAGGGACAGGGAAACTGGTCAGAATTCCCCATGACTAAGCTTCGGGGGGCAAAGTGAAATGTGTTGGGGGCGTGGCCTGGTCGGAGTCCACGCTGAGGTTGCCACTCCATTCATCGCAGTAGGACACCATAGATGTGCAACTTACAGGGGTCACCCTTTTTTCCTTAAAAGCTGGACAGAGCTGATGGGAAGATGGATGAAGCCGGTAAATATGAAAAAGTGTAGCGCTTATTTTTGTAAAAAAGGCAGTTACCAACACATATCAAATGTTGCAAACATGCATATATATGAAATCTTAATTTCAGTGACACCAAGTGACTGAGTGTGATCCATGAAAAAAAAAATATATGTAACAAATAAATCAGAGCGAAGCAGTCCTCTATTGTGACATCACACAAATAACAGTCCAAAAGTGTAGAAAAAACTACAAGGTTGAAATGAAGAGTCCCACATGGACATGACCCTCTCTGTGAAAGGATAGAGACACCACCACCGATGTATGGAGGAGGCTTACCAGATGGTGTTGACTTGGTGAGGTGTATACCACCCAAGTCAAAACAGGCTTATATAATCAGTCAGCAAGATGTATTCAGCTGGTCCTGAATCCGCATATCAGTCGGCACCGCAAATTCTCGTAAACACCAGGAAGTGTAAATACATATAGTCTTGTTGGAGCCAGAGATACGGTAACCACATAACAGGCGTAATGGGAAAAAACTCACATAGTGTGATACCGTACAAGGTAGTATTTATTAAAAAAAGATTAAAAAAAATGAACACTCACATTTGGAAGAACATCATAGGCATATCACAAAGTGCAAGAGCGATGTGTGTGAATGGGTCCACCCAACGCATTTCGACTAAACCGTCATCATCTGGGGTCATCTTTTTTAATAACTACTACCTTGTACGGTATCACACTATGTGAGTTTTTTTCCCATTACGCATGTTACGTGGTTACTGTATCTCTGGCTCCAACAAGACTAGTATTTACACTTCCTGGTGTTTACGGGAATTTGCGGTGCCGACTGATATGTGGATTCAGGACCAGCTGGATACATCTTGCTGACTAATTATATAAGCTTGTTTTGGCTTGGGTGGTATATACCTCACCAAGTCCACACCATCTGCTAAGCCTCCTCCTTATATCGGTGGTGGTGTCTCTACCTTTTCACAGAGAGGGTCATATCCATGTGGGACTTTTCATTTCAACCTTGCAGTTTTTTCTACACTTTTGGACTGTTATTTGTGTGATGTTACAATAGAGGACTGCTTCATTCTGATTTATTTGTTACATATATATATTATTTCACGGATCACACTCAGTCATTTGGTGTCACTGAAATTAAGATTTCATATATATGCATGTTTGCAACATTTGATATGTGTTGGTACCTGACTTTTTTACAAAAATAAGTGCTACACTTTTTTATTATCACCAGTTTTTTCTTCGTCTCAGCTGTGTTGGCAGCTAATTTTTGTGTTCACTTATTGCACAGCGCAGTATATCCCATATATAATTTTTTGCAAAGATGGATGAAGCCAAATACAGGGCAATCTTAGAAGAAAACCTGCTAGAGTCTGCAAAAGACTTGAGACTGGGACGGAGGTTCACTTTCCAGCAAGACAACGACCCCAAACATACAGCCAGAGCTTCAATGGAATGGTGTAGATCAAAGCATATTCATGTGTTAGAATGGCCCAAAGTCCAGACCTAAATCCAATTGAGAATCTGTGGCAAGACTTGAAAATTGCTGTTCACAGACGCTCTCCATCTAATCTGACAGAGCTTGAGCTATTTTACAAAGAAGAATGGGCAAAAATGTCACTCTCTAGATGTGCAAAGCTGGTAGAGGCATCCCCAAAAAGACTTGTAGCTGTAATTGCAGTGAAAGGAGGTTCTACAAAGTATTGATTCAGGTGGGCGCCATACAAATGTACCCCACACTTTTCACATATTTATTTGTAAAAAAAAATGAAAACCATTTATAATTTTCCTTCCACTTTACAATTAAGTGCCACTTTGTGTTGGTCTATCACATAAAATCCCAATAAAATACATTTAAATTTTTGTTTGTAACATGACAAAATGTGTAAAATGTCAAGGGGTATGAATACTTTTTCAAGTTACTGTAGGTCTTTCAAATTTTACTTTAGCAGGGTAACTCTTCTAACTAACTTCTTCTATAGTAATTATTCTTCCTTTTCATTGTAGGTAAATATTGGATTCCAAGCAGCAGCACCATGTGGTTATTGAGTTCTTGATGAAGGAGGGATGCAGGCTGTCTGACACTGATGATCTCACACTTGGGGTTATTTACTAAAGGCAAATCCACTTTGCAGTACAAGTGCACTTGTAAGTGCACTACAGGCACTGTAGATCTGAGGGGAAGACCTGAAATGAGGGGAAGCTCTGCTGATTTTGTTATCCAATCATGTGCAAGCTATAATGATGTTTTTTATTTTCCTTGCAAGTCCCTCAAATCTACAGCCACTGCATTTCCAAGTGCACTTGTAGTGCAACGTGGATTTGCCTTTCGTAAATAACCCCCATTGTCTGGTTTCCCCTTCTTTAAACTTCTTCAGCCATCTTGCTCTTGTCAATTGTGACCTCCATAAACCTTCTGTTACCTTTCTCTGGAGGTCAGACAGCTTGCACCCTCCTTCACCAAGAGCTCAATGATGACATGGGTCTTCTGCCTAGAATCCATTATTTACCTGTAAAAAAAAGAAGCATGCAATAGAAAAGCAAAATATTATGTTTACCAGCCCCTGCCTGAATTCACACAATGGGGTTGATTTGCTAAAGGCAAATAGAATATGCACTTTGCATAGTGCATTTGCACTCTGCCAGTGCAGTTGCTCCAGGGCTTAGTAAATGAGGTAAAGCTTCACTTTGCAAAGAATACCTAATTACGTGCAAAGAAAACGAAAAAAAAAAAGAAGCATTTTTGCTTGCACATGATTGGATGATGGAAGTCAGCAGAGCTTCTGCTAATTTTTCTAAGCTCTGGAGTAACTGCACATACAGAATGCACAGTTTATTTGCCTTTAGTAAATCAACCCCAATGATTTCATTCATCACTGAAGCATAGCAAACTATGTTTACTATGCTGCTTTCGTTTGTGACTGAATAGGAACCTCTGTACAGAGACTTCTAATCATTCATCTGTAGTTCAACTTAGGCAGCCGAGAAAGAGGACGAGGACCCTGTGGGGTTGATTTACTAAAGGCAAATAGACTGTACATGTTACTAAGTGTAGTTGCAGTCTGCAAAAGCAAATGCTCCAGAGCTTAGTAAATGAGCAGAAGCTCTGCTGACTACCATCATCCAATCACATGCAAGCATGCTTTTTTTTTCCTTGCATGTGATTGGATATTCTTTGCAAAGTGAAGCTTCACCTTATTTACTAAGCTCTGGAGCAACTGCACTTGCAGAGTGCAACTGCACTTTGCAAAGTGCACAGTCTATTTGCCTTTAGTAACTCAACCCCAATGTCCTCAATCCCTTTCTCTGTCTACATGCACCAAATTACTCTTATACTTGGTATGCCCAAAGGTGCCCCAATTCTTTTGCAATCCTAGCAATGCCCCTGGCACAATGAAAACCATGCCAACTGTTCACAGTGGTGCACTAAGTACACCACATTTTTTTTTCTTCAAGCAATGAGGTCCAACTTATGTTCTTGCACACAGGCCCACTGATTTCATAAAATGCCCCTTCTCCCATCAATGTTCACAAGGTGTAGAAAGGTTGGATCAGACTAAAAGACTAATCAACAACCTTCTCGGAGAGCCAATCTCCCCAAAACTTGCCCTGAAACATTTAAAGTAGAATTCCATAACTCCCAACTGTCCCTGATTTCTAAGGGACGGTCCCTGATTTGGAACTATGTCCCTCTGTCCCTCTTTCCCCCTCATTTGTCCCTCATTTTGGTCTGATCTATAGAGTTGTATATAAAATGCACTTTTTATCTTTCAAAAAGTATTTCCCAGTGCTAAACCTTCCATCCAAATTCTAAATTGCTGCCTTTGTTAATGTTAAAATATAAAGGACTGGTAGTGGTAAAAAAAAGCCCTTGTGGATTTAATTAACCTTTTTTTGGGGGGGTTATTTCTCCTTTAAGGGGGTGTGACAGGGGGCGTGTCCTATGCCTACATACATTTGCTAGTAGATGTCCCTCATTCCCATCTCAAAATGTTGGGAGGTATGCCAGCCTAAACCTACTCTTAAAAATGTCTCCTAACACCTAAAAAACAAAATACAAACTTTCAAAGTGCCACACCCAATAGTTATAAGGCCAAAGAAAAATTATGGGACCTGGACAAGCAAACCACCGCCCCCCCCCCCCACCTGGCGCCTAGATACGGACCTTATAGGCACAACACGAGACCACCATTAATATAATACTTTATTACAAACTGATTAAAATATAATTAAAATATAAATAATACATAAAAATCAGAGCTTATTGTGCCGCTGGCTGACACCGGGGAGGGAAGGAGACATTTTTAGGACTACTTAGGTTTAGTCTAGAATTCTATTTTACTAAAAATATAAATAAGCTGCAGTACTTTTTTTTTCCTTGTGTAAGACAGACATCAATATGATCGAGAGTGATAAAAGAACATTTTTTATTATTTTTTTTACTTGAAACCGTCACAAACAAACAGGAAAAATTTCCCATTCTCTGTAAGCCGCTCCGGGGTAAATTCTCTCCTCCAGTCTCGGGTGCTTTTATCTGCTTCATTTATACTTAATGTCACAGCACGACGATAACATTCCAAACTCCACTCATAGCTGTTAACGGAAAAGAAAAGTGAAAAAGCATCCCTGACGTCGGATATCATGTATTGATGGGATTCAAGAATAAAAAAAGGACGGAAAAGGGAGCCTGTCACCAGAGAATTACTTCATTCTCTACACACAATAAACTGGTTCCTTCCTGGGCTTCTGATCTCTGAGCCTCATTGAATAGAGCAATAATGTAGCACTTAAATATCTATTTATCTCTCTATCTATCTATCTATCTATCTATCTATCTATCTATCTATCTATCTATCTATCTATCTATCTCTCGATCTATCTATCTATTTATCTATCTATAGATCACCACACATGTTGAAATCTTCTTATACCATCTCCTTTAGATCTCCCAACAAATCGGTAATTTGTACCAGTCTGGCAGGCAAGGGCTGCCAGACTGAATATGAATTGATTGGATTTATCTATCTATCTATCTATCTATCTATCTATCTATCTATCTATCTATCTATCTATCTATCTATCTATCACAGATGGACCGCAGATTGTGCTCTGTAAGCTTTATCCCCTTTCCGCAGTGGCCAGAGAAAATGACAGCTGAACTCGGAAGTGATGTCATTTGTATCACTTCCAGGTTCTTAATAGGTCGGGAGATCAGTGAATGGACGTTTGCTGGTCTCCCTCCCTCTCCCCAGCAGTACCCACTATGCTGGCACCCGATCCACGGGTGGGACAGAGGAGCCCAGGAACGTGAAGGCAGGTGCAGTCTACTTTCTCCACTGCAGGTGGTGCTATTCCGCAGTGGCACTGCAGTTGGAGAGGAAGTTAAAGGGAACATGGTTCCTCTAAGGTTTCATGGTCACTGGGGAAGCGTTCCAATTGGATGCTGCCGCCCCGTGTGACTCTAGCAGCCATCTTGGGTCAGGCAGAGCCAAGCCCTGGCTCCTAGGCTTGGTAGGCATTTTGCAACTTGGTAGAGTAAGGACAGGTACCCCGCCAGGTAGGTTAATTGGATCCTGTCCAAATTGGCCCAGTGTATATTTGTACAAATGTGTGTCCCAAGCGCGTCAAGATCCTACGGGGTAAATGACCGCACTAGCCAGGCAGACACTGGCTGCAAAAAGCGCCTTGAGGCGATTTAGTTCGCATTTGTAGCGCTATACAAGTTACTTATTCATTCATTCATTCAGGTAGGGACAGAACTAGCGGCAGGGAAAGGTTTCTAATGAGGAGGGAAAGCATAGGGATTGCATCTTCTCGTTTGGACATGAGATGGCCGGGCGGCACTATGCCCCTCCTAACAGGCACTGGCAGTTTGCTGAAACCTGCTCTTTATAGGCTGTTGGAACTGTAAGTATTCCCAGTTGGTTGTCTTTCCGCCGGGTTTTTATTGTGAACTGTCTTTGCATTATTTCAATACATGTATACTAGCTAAAGACTAAGAGAATGGACTTTAAAGGCACACGGGTAAACCATGTAAAATAATTAAGGTTTTTTTATTGTAGGAAAATATTAAAACGTTTATACATATAAAATTCGTATTACTATTGTTAAATGACCCACACACAAGTTCTAATAACACTTCCAAAATATAGAATTGTATTACTAAACCCAGTGGTACAATGGTTAGATTTCCAATGACGGTGACCAGATGGGAGTGTAAACATGGAGTGGTTGAATCACGGTGTGAATCCAAATGCAAGAAAGGTTCGCTCTACATGTTGCGCGTAAAGATACGCTTCTTCAGGAGCATAAAAATAGAGAAAGCTGTTTATATGAACAACCATAGCCACAGGACTTTGACGGTGTATCAGAACAAATAGCCAGTCCAGGATGTATAATCATATAGTTCAGCCACAATAAAAAAACTTTATTATTTTACATGGTTTACCCGTGTGCCTTTAAAGTCCATTCTCTTAGTCTTTAGCTAGAATACATACATTATCGGGACGTTGGCACACTGCTATTGCTGTATCCACAGTATCACCCTGTGAGGATACACGTTAAATTTAATTTTCTTAAATTATTTCAATACAAGTTCCTTCTTCGCACTTGGACTGTATGTATTATTGCTGCCACACCACGCTGCACCCTACCTACAAATGCTTGCAATCTCACCTGTATGGGTATACTATAAACCAAGCCTTAGGACTCATTCACATTTGCTTTAATCTATGAAGAATGTTTGGATCGCTATTCAGAGAGCATTTGACAGGCAGTGTGGAGGCATTGTATCAACTCCTCACTGCTTGCTTTAACCCTTTTCAAATCCACAGAAGCAGGCATTGCAAGTGGCTGTGGGGCGCTTTCAGAGCTGCTCGATTTAATTAAACATACTGTAGCTCCTGATGAAAGCAACAGGGGGTCTAAGTCCTGCTGTGACCATGGCCTGTGTACTAGGGTTGCCACCTCATCCCTTTAAACCCGAACACATATTAATTACACAGGTTATGTGGCTGATTAAGGTGGTAATTAAACTCACTTGGTGCCTTATCTGCCTTTAATTAGCCTCAGAACCTGTGTAATTCAGATGTGTTCTGGTTTAAAGGGATGAGGTGGCAACTCTACTGTGTACACCCCTGGCCTCTGCCTTTGCAGCTAAAGCGGGAATGGTTGGGCCTGGGGGGTATGTTAAAACTGTGGCTCAACCGCCGAGCATTTTCAGAGACCTGCTGCACCTAAAGAACCTAAAGAACCTTTAGGTTTCAGGTACATTGTATTTCCTGTATGTATTTTTATTATACTTTTATATTTGATTTGAGTTCCTCTAAGCCAGGGATATGCAAATAGCGGACCTCCAGCTGTTGCAAAACTACAAGTCCCATCATGCCTCTGCCTCTGGAAGTCATGCTTGTGGCTGTCAGAGTCTTGCTGTGCTTAATGGGACTTGTAGTTCTATAACAGCTGGAGGTCCGCTAATTGCATATCCCTGCTCTAAGCCTTGATGTTGGGTGATCAATGGTTTCTGTCCATCTACTGTAGCGTAACTATTCAGCTTCTCTCCAAGGAGTCCCCACAATGAACCATTGATCTTTCTCAGAAAACCAACACCGCCTGTTGCATTGAACTAGATGTACGGCTTTTTACGCATGTGGTAGTCCCAAGCCGCATTATTATTCCGGCTTCCGACACAGTACATATTCCATCGCTAAGCAGGACCTCTTCATATGCATTCACTTGACTGGGTCTACATCTTCCCGTGACTTATTTTCTTTTATCATCTTCGCAAGGCTTTAACTTGTTGACAAGCGTCAATGTGCCGACTGCCGGAGAGACACAAACAGGCTTCGCAGATGGCGGAGGCGTTTCTGCTTAAACTCAATTTCTATGCAGCTTCCATCCAGATACACGGGAATGAGATTACGACAAGTATCATGTCCTTTTTCAAAGAATATCTTGTAATTGCTTGAATCACACAACATCAGGTCGATGTAGACCCATTCCCCGTCTGCTGCGTAATGTTTTAGGAAAAAGATTGGCTCCTTGAAGGACATGGACTGGGGGAGATTTGAAGGAGAAATTCAGGCGGTTATAAAATAATTCCATTTATTGTCGTTGTTCTGAATAAAAAAAAAAGTAAAGGGCATTGTGTTCAGTCGCCCAAAGCAACCAATTAGAATTTGTTTTCCGCAATCTGAAATGTGATTGGTGTCTACGATTTAAATGTAAGCAGTTGTCTAAATACTACAGACTGATATGTGGTGGATTGATAGATAGGTATGTAAGATTTTATTATTATTACCTATGTAGCGCTACCCCCAGTTAAGAGAGCCGCTGGATTTGTTTGCGGGCCCTAAACACAGCACCGCCAACCCCCGGCAATCCACTCGATCCACTCTGGCACAGTTAGTCTAGGGATTGTCTTGTATCACAATCTATCTGTATTGTAAGAGTAACCTCTTTTGCATAATGATAACACACTGATAGCAAGTAGGGATGAGCTTCGTGTTCGAGTCGAACATACGTTCGACTCGAACATCGGCTGTTCGATCGTTCGACGAAGATCGAACGATTTGGGCCGTTCGCGCCAAATTCGAGTGACGCGAACGGCCCACAATGCACTACGCCATCGCAGTGTCATCCAGGCGCTGTGATTGGCCAAGCATGCACTGTGACCCCGCATACTTGGCCAATCACAGCGCCGGCAGCGAGGAGAGCAATGATTGGCCACAGGCAGGATGCCTGTGGCCAATTATTGCTGAGGGTGTTTAGTACACGCCCCACACTATAAAAGGCCGCCAGCACGGCGGCCTAGTGTAGTGTGTTCCGGAGCAGGGATAGAGCAGCATAGGCAGGGACAGTGACTGTTATTTCTTTCTTGCTTAACCTGGATTCCTTTAGTTTAGGGAAAGAGAAGGATAGGTAGGGAGAGTGTCAGTGTGTTTTGTGCTTGTGCTATAGTGTGCTTAAAAAAAACATTTATTCTAGGGACAGAAAACTGTAGGTAGGGACAGTGTCAGTTTCTTTCACTCTGCAAGTCCTTGTTTCCAGGGACCTGGAAGGACAGTGAGTGAATTGTCCTTGTGCTATATTGTGCTTAAAAAAACATTTATTCTAGGGACAGAAAACTGTAGGTAGGGAGAGTGTCAGTTTCTTTCACTCTGCAAGTCCTTGTTTCCAGGGACCTGTAAGGACAGTGAGTGAATTGTCCTTGTGCTATATTGTGATTAAAAAAAACATTTTTTCTAGGGACAGAAAACTGTAGGTAGGGAGAGTGTTTTTTTTCTTTCACTCTGCAAGTCCTTGTTTCCAGGGACCTGGAAGGACAGTGAGTGAATTGTCCTTGTGCTATATTGTGATTAAAAAAAACATTTTTTCTAGGGACAGAAAACTGTAGGTAGGGAGAGTGTTTTTTTTCTTTCACTCTGCAAGTCCTTGTTTCCAGGGACCTGGAAGGACAGTGAGTGAATTCTCCTTGTGCTATATTGTGCTTAAAAAAAACATTTATTCTAGGGACAGAAAACTGTAGGTAGGGAGAGTGTCAGTTTATTTCACTCTGCAAGTCCTTGTTTCCAGGGACCTGTAAGGACAGTGAGTGAATTGTCCTTGTGCTATATTGTGATTAAAAAAAACATTTTTTCTAGGGACAGAAAACTGTAGGTAGCGAGAGTGTTTTTTTTCTTTCACTCTGCAAGTCCTTGTTTCCAGGGACCTGTAAGGACAGTGAGTGAATTGTCCTTGTGCTATATTGTGCTTAAAAAAAACATTTTTTCTAGGGACAGAAAACTGTAGGTAGGGAGAGTGTTTTTTTTCTTTCACTCTGCAAGTCCTTGTTTCCAGGGACCTGTAAGGACAGTGAGTGAATTGTCCTTGTGCTATATTGTGCTTAAAAAAAACATTTATTCTAGGGACAGAAAACTGTAGGTAGGGAGAGTGTCAGTTTATTTCACTCTGCAAGTCCTTGTTTCCAGGGACCTGGAAGGACAGTGAGTGAATTGTCCTTGTGCTATATTGTGATTAAAAAAAACATTTTTTCTAGGGACAGAAAACTGTAGGTAGGGAGAGTGTTTTTTTTCTTTCACTCTGCAAGTCCTTGTTTCCAGGGACCTGTAAGGACAGTGAGTGAATTGTCCTTGTGCTATATTGTGCTTAAAAAAAACATTTTTTCTAGGGACAGAAAACTGTAGGTAGGGAGAGTGTTTTTTTTCTTTCACTCTGCAAGTCCTTGTTTCCAGGGACCTGGAAGGACAGTGAGTGAATTCTCCCTGTGCTATATTGTGCTTAAAAAAAACATTTATTCTAGGGACAGAAAACTGTAGGTAGGGAGAGTGTCAGTTTATTTCACTCTGCAAGTCCTTGTTTCCAGGGACCTGGAAGGACAGTGAGTGAATTGTCCTTGTGCTATATTGTGATTAAAAAAAACATTTTTTCTAGGGACAGAAAACTGTAGGTAGGGAGAGTGTTTTTTTTCTTTCACTCTGCAAGTCCTTGTTTCCAGGGACCTGGAAGGACAGTGAGTGAATTCTCCCTGTGCTATATTGTGCTTAAAAAAAACATTTATTCTAGGGACAGAAAACTGTAGGTAGGGAGAGTGTCAGTTTATTTCACTCTGCAAGTCCTTGTTTCCAGGGACCTGGAAGGACAGTGAGTGAATTGTCCTTGTGCTATATTGTGATTAAAAAAAACATTTTTTCTAGGGACAGAAAACTGTAGGTAGGGAGAGTGTTTTTTTTCTTTCACTCTGCAAGTCCTTGTTTCCAGGGACCTGTAAGGACAGTGAGTGAATTGTCCTTGTGCTATATTGTGCTTAAAAAAAATATTTTTTCTAGGGACAGAAAACTGTAGGTAGGGAGAGTGTCAGTTTCTTTCACTGTGAAAGTCCTTGTTTCAAGGGACAGAGAAGGACACCTGAAGGTAGCCCTTATTGCTTTTTTCCCATCTCCCTGCAGGCCATCTATTAGAATGTCTGGAAGGCAAACAAGGAGAGGCAGACAGTCAGGAGGCAATAAAAGAGGGCAAGCAGGCTCTGTGTCTGGGGGCAACAGTGCTGGTCGTGGACGCGGTGCATTGTCATCAGCACATGGCCATGGGACACGCTTGTCCTTCTTTTCGGCAGCTGGACATGTTGAGCCACATCATGCCGAAGACTTGGTAGAGTGGATGACCAAGCCCTCCTCCTCCTCCTCATCCTCTCTCACCCAGGCTCAGGGTACTGGAAAAGCAGCTGCCAAAGCGTCGTCTTCCCTGGTATCAATGTCAGACAAATCATCAGTCACTCCTTCCCTAGACCCACCATGTCCTCCTCCTGAGGAGTCCCCCGAACTGTTTCAGCACAGTGTTGGGTACATGCTCCAGGAGGATGCCCAGCGTTTCGAAGGGTCTGATGATGAAACCCAGCTAGAGGAAGGCAGTAGCGTGAGAGCAGACAGAGGGGATGCTCAAGAAGGACACCAATCTGGCAGTCATGTTCCAGCAGCTGCAGCATACTGCCAGATTGGCTCCAGTGATGAGGAGGGAGGGGATGATGAGGTCACTGACTCCACGTGGGTGCCTAATAGGAGAGAGGAGGAGGAGGAGGATGAGGAGGAGGCACATCTCCAACGAGGCAGGATGCCCTTTGGTGGCCAGCGTAAGGGCAGTACACCGACGGAATCACACCGCAGAGCTCCGCCTGTGCAGGGCGCTGCCTCTGCCCGTCATTCAAAAAGTTCTTTGGTGTGGGCCTTTTTTGAGGCTAGTGCATCAGATCGCACAGCTGCTGTTTGCAACATATGTCTCAAGCGTATATCGCGTGGCCAAAACATCAGCCGCTTGGGTACCACATGCCTGACCAGACATATGTTGACCTGCCATGCAGCTCGTTGGCAAGCCTACCTCAAAGACCCACACCAAAGAACAAAGCGGACCTCTCCTTGCACCGCATCAGCTGGGATCTCCAACCCCACTATAACTTCAGTCCTCTCTGAAACATGCACTGAGAGGAATGAAGGTGTAGAATTAGGTGTGTCACAGCCAAGTACTTGCGCCCACTCTGCTAGCAGTACACCGACGTCCGATTCTAGCAGGCAAATTTCCCTGCCCCAGCTGCTGGACCGTCGAAAGAAGTTCACTCCCAGCCATCCACATGCCCAGCGGTTGAATGCTAGCTTGGCTAAATTGCTAGCGCTTCAACTGCTGCCTTTTCAGTTGGTAGACTCGGCCCCCTTCCGTGAGTTTGTGCAATGTGCGGTTCCTCAGTGGCAGGTTCCCAAACGCCACTTTTTCTCACGGAAGGCTATTCCGGCTCTCTACCGGCATGTGGAAGGCAATGTCTTGGCCTCGCTGGACAGGGCGGTCAGCGGTAAGGTGCATATTACCGCTGACTCATGGTCCAGCAGGCATGGACAGGGACGTTACCTTTCTTTCACGGCCCATTGGGTCACTCTTTTGGCAGCTGGGAAGGATTCAGGACAAGGTGCAGTAGTGTTGGAGGTTGTCCCACCGCCACGCCTCCAAAATGCTACTACTGGTTGTGACACACCTCTCTCCTCCACCCCCTCCTCTTCTTCTTCCTCCATGGCCTCTTCCTGTGGTTTGTCCTATGAACCAGCGGTGCTCCGTAGCCGTTCACGGGGCTACGCAAGTACGCAGGCAAAAAGATGCCATGCCGTGCTTGCGCTGGTGTGTTTGGGGGACAGAAGCCACACTGGGGCAGAGGTCCTGTCTGCTCTGCAGGGCCAGGCCGAGAGGTGGTTGACGCCACGCCAGCTTAAGCCAGGAATGGTGGTTTGCGACAATGGCACCAACCTCCTCTCCGCCCTCCGACAGGGACAACTGACCCATGTGCCCTGTGTGGCTCACGTCCTTAACCTGGTGGTGCAGCGCTTCTTGGGCAGGTACCCGGGCTTACAGGATGTCCTGAGGCAGGCCAGGAAAGTCTGTGTGCATTTCCGCAGATCTTATAATGCCAGTGCTCGCCTGGCTGAGCTGCAAAAGGAGTTGAACCTGCCCAAGAACCGCCTTATATGTGACATGCCCACCAGGTGGAACTCAACGTTGGCCATGCTGCAGCGGCTGCACACGCAGCAGAGGGCCATCAATGAGTACCTGTGCGACTACGGCACCAGGACAGGGTCAGGGGAGCTTGGTTTTTTTTCTCCACGCCAGTGGGGCATGATCAGGGATGCATGCACTGTCCTGGCACCATTTGAGGAGGCCACGAGGATGGTGAGCAGTGACAGTGCATGCATCAGTGACACTGTACCTCTTGTCCACCTGTTGGAGCACACGCTGCGTGGAATAATGGACAGGGCACTTGAGGCAGAACAGAGGCAGGAAGAGGAGGACTTCCTTGCCTCTCAAGGCCCCCTTTACCCAGACAGTGTTCCTTCTGTCCCACCCATCGCACAGGAAGAGGAGGAGGAGGAGGAGGAGGAGGAGGAGGATTGTGTCAGCATGGAGGTGGAGGCTGGCACTCAGCATCATCAGCAGCAGTCTTTTAGGGATGATTTACAGTCCCAAGAAACCAGTGGACTTGTACGTGGCTGGGAGGAGGTGGCTGCGGATCATGTCGTCCTTAGTGACCCAGAGGACTCCGGAGCGAATGCCTCAGCAAACCTACGCTGCATGGCCTCCCTGATCCTGCAAAGTCTGCGGAAGGATCCTCGTATTCTTCGGATCAAGGAGAGGGACCATTACTGGCTGGCCACTCTCCTTGATCCACGGTACAAGGGTAAGGTTGCGGACCTTATGTTACCGTCGCAGAGGGAGCAGAGGATGAGACAACTCCGGGAGGCCTTGCAGAAAGGTCTGTGCAACGCGTTCCCAGAGACTGGGAGGTTGCAAACTCCTGGTCCTGGACAACGAGTTGCTGAGGCTTCGGCCAGTCAAAGAAGGAGCGGTGGGGAAGGTGGCCGTCTGACCGATGCGTTCAGACAATTCTTTAGTCCGCAGCCCCAAAGTATGATCGGTTCCAGCAACCATCGCCAGCGTCTGATAAACATGGTGCAGGAATATCTAGGGGCAAGGTCAGACTTGGACACCTTCCCCACCGAAAATCCTCTGGCTTACTGGGTCTTGAGGATGGATCACTGGCCAGAGCTTGCACAGTATGCAATTGAGCTACTGGCCTGTCCTGCATCCAGCGTTCTTTCGGAACGCACATTCAGTGCTGCTGGAGGATTTGTCACGGATCACAGGGTGCGCCTGTCCACCGACTCGGTTGATCGACTGACTTTCATCAAGATGAACCAGTCTTGGATCACCACCAGCTACCACACACCTGATGCTGATATAACAGACTAATTGATTTTAACATGTCACATCCCTTCAAGACTGATGCTGATGCTGAGTGCCTGTGCTGTTATGTTGACTGGCTATCCTCCTCCTCCGAGTCCTCAATGATACGATTGATGATGATAGCTTGTAAGATCATTTTTGTTTATGGGTGCCGCCACCAGTGCCTAACGCCCAATTTTTCAGCCCCTGTTTAACAGGGGCGTGTAATTACAATTTTTGAAGCAATACTTTGCAACAGGGCTCATTGCTGTGCTCCAAGTACAGTATCTGTGAGGAGTTGCAGTGTTGTGCCACCAGTGCCTAAGGCCCAATTTTTCAGCCCCTGTTTAACAGGGGCGTGTCATTACAATTTTTGAAGCAATACTTTGCAACAGGGCTCATTGCTGTGCTCCAAGTACAGTATCTGTGAGGAGTTGCAGTGTTGTGCCACCAGTGCCTAAGGCCCAATTTTTCAGCCCCTGTTTAACAGGGGCGTGTCATTACAATTTTTGAAGCAATACTTTGCAACAGGGCTCATTGCTGTGCTCCAAGTACAGTATCTGTGAGGGGTTGCAGTGTTGTGCCACCAGTGCCTAAGGCCCAATTTTTCAGCCCCTGTTCAACAGGGGCATGTAATTACAATTCTTGATCTAATAATTCACAGCAGGGCCCATTGCTGCACCCACCAAGAGTAACTGTCAGGGCTTACAGTGTTGTGGCACCAGCACCACCATCAAAGGCCCAATTTTTACTACCACTGTTCAACAATTATATGTAATTAAAATTCCTGATATAATAGTTGACAGCAGGGCGTTCCAGCACCAACCAAGAGTAACTGTGAGTGCTTACAGTGTTGTGCCAACACCAACAACTAAGGGGCCTATTTCTGCAGAGTATATACGGCAGGTCCCTACTTTCAAACATCCAACTTACAAACGACTCCTACTTGCAAACGCAAGAAGACAACAGGAAGTGAGAGGAAATCTACCACTAGGAAGGAAAATTCTCTCCTGTAAGAATAAATATGGGAGAAAGGTGTCTCCTCTGTACTGATGCTTTATCAGCAATCCTTGTTTCAAGAAAAAGACCACATTTCAAAAAGAGTTGTCATTGGGACGGAAAGTGAGGTGAAATGTTCTGAACAGGGGCACAGACAGCAAAACAAATGTTACAGGGGTGATAACCCTTACCTATGTTTTCCAAAAAGTTTAAAAATAGATTTTTGGTCTGGAGCTACACTTCAACAATGTACCTGTTCAAAATTACAAACAGACTCTACATAAGAACAAACCTACAGTCCCTGTCTTGTATGCACCGCCTGTATAGGGCTGTTCAGAGTATATAGAGCCTTTTTTATTTTATGTGCGGGGTTCCCCTTAATATCCATACAAGACCCAAAGGGGCTGGTAATGGGCTGGGGTAGGGGGGGGGGGTCATGGGGTAGCTATGCCATTTTTCTTAAAGAATTTCATCCATATTACCGGGACCAGACATTACATTAAAGCCGCAAGCAGTTTTAAATGGCTTTTTTTTCCTTTAGAAGTGTCATTTTGTGCAGGGACAGTTCTAAACACGGGAAACACGTGGCACTTCACAGGCATACTTTAGACACCCCCCAGGTACGATATTTAAAGGAATATTTGACTTTTTTTTTTTCACTTTATGCATCATTAAAATGACTGCTCCCGAAAAACGACCGTTTTTAAAACTTCTTTTTGCATTGATACATGTCCCCTGGTGCAGAACCCGGGTTCCCAAACCCTTTTTAGGACAATAACATGCATAATAGTTGTTATAATTAGCACTTTAGAATTCGAACGTTCGCATCCATTGTATTTAATAGGGTTCTAATGTTCGTTCGAACTTTCGGTCCGTTCGCGGGTTCTGGTGCGAACCGAACCCGGGGGTGTTCGGCTCATCACTAATAGCAAGTGATGAAGTATAACGTTTTTTTTACTTTGGGCAAAAGGCACAAGGTTAATACATAACACACATATATCTGCAGAGCCCTGCAGCAGAAAATATAGTACACCCTGATAATGCAGGCTATTTCCTTTTTAGTGCAGCTATCTCTATCTATGCGCCCTTATGGCGCAGCAACAAAAAGTTCTAACTCCTGGTCAGGCCTGACTCAGATTTAACTCAGTCTCTAGCAGAACGATTTCTTCGCATGCAACTTGACTGGTGGTGCACAACAGGAACAATATTTGTAATCCAAAGGGTAGACAATAAAGAACACTTCACCGGAGACTAACTCAACTCAGTTCCGCCACTAGTCTCCAGTGGAACAGTAAATAAAGGGCGGTGGGCCAAGGCAGTCTCTAGGCCTAACAACAGTACAGCCTATAGGACTTGAGCAGGTGCTCGGTCACCACTCCGGACGCGATCCCAGTCCGGGACTTCCACCTGCTGTGTCTACACACACAGCGTCTGCAACGATCGGGTCTCCGATCCAACTGATGTAAGTAGTCAGCGAAGTCAGGTGTCACCCAGGTTCCGCAGTGGGGTGGAAGGCTCTCTGGAAGTTGTGCAAGGCCCTGGCTTCAGGCCCTGCACTGCAGCAGATCCGCACAGGAAGACCTGTTGATTGCAGCGCGGTGTCCAAAGAGGCCGAGCTCAGCCTCGCCCTCCTCTTATATAGCCCCTCCCATCAGTCTCTGCGGTGGCTGAATGCACCCTGGGTGCCGAACGGGGTTCTGGGTAACGTAGTCCCGGGGCCTTAAAGGAGACCCCGCTACACACTCCCCCCACTTAAACTCTTTGGTCCCCAAAGATAACATTAAATTACAGTACACACAACATTAGCCAAAGTTGCGTATGATGTTGGCAGAGGAAATTCCCACCAAAAACAAGGAGGTGAACTCCCCTGTCCACAGGTCACACTGTCATTAGTGTCCTGCCTAACTGTGCCAGAGAGTGAGTTGGGGTTGCCCCCCACCAAATGAACAGTGGAGGGATTAGGGTCTTCCATACTCCTACTGGCAGTAACCACAGTGTCTTCCGAGCTCCTCCCCATCTGTGGGTAAGTCAATCTTCTGGGAGGTTTTATGGCTCTTGGGCTTTCTGGTTCGGCTAAAACAGGTTCCTCTTCCGGAACCGACTTGGAAGTGTCCACTGGTCCTGGGGCACTTGACTCTGGAGAAGGGAGATACATGGAATCCCTTGGATCCTCCTCTGGGAGTAAGACACAGGCATCTTCCCAAGAATCCGACAAAGGACTGGACGGGATGAACTCAGTAGCTTCTGCATTCAGTGTTCTGTCTATGGTGTCTTCATCAGGTGGAAGATCAATAGCAGAAGTTTCTGGGGCCTGGGAAGGCCAAAGCCAATCAAGTTCTTCCCCCTCATCTTCACTTAGCTCAGAGGTCTCTATATCCCCAATCTGAGGGATCTGGGACCGAGTGTTTAGCCTGGGAGTATCCAGGATGGAGGTTGGCTCAGGGGAACCCATCGCAGGGGGAATCTGAACTGCTTCAGCTAGTGGGAGTAGGTGATTCCGATGCCAAGTCTTTAAGGCCCCCACCTTCCCTTCTGGCTTTAGTCTGTAAACAGGTAGGCCCGGTAGTTTCTTGCAAATAACATAGGGTTCAGGTCACCATCTGTCTGCAAGCTTGTGTTTTCCAGGGACCCCCATGTTCCGTAGCAACACTCTATCTCCAGGTTGTAAATCTTGGATCCGAACTTTCAGATCAAAGTTTTTCTTGTTGCAAGCCCCCCTTTGGTCTGAGGCTGCTTGGGCCTGCTCATAGGCCAACTTTAAATTGTGTCTGAGCCTATCAACATATCCTTTGTGGGAAGTGGCAGAACAATGGTCTATGGAGGTGCCAAAGGCCAGATCTACCGGTAGTCTTGCTTCTCTTCCGAACATAAGTCGATAGGGTGAGTACCATGTAGCGTCACTTGTGGTGCTGTTATATACATGCACAACTGCTGCTATGTGGTTGCTCCAATGCTGCTTCTTTTCACTGCTTAAGGTCCCCAGCATATTGAGCAGGGTTCGGTTGAACCTCTCCGGCTGAGCATCACCTTGTGGATGATAGGGGGTAGTTCTTGTCTTCTTTATCCCCAAGGAATCCAGGAGCTTCCGGATCAACCGACTTTCAAAATCCCTTCCTTGATCTGAATGAAGTCGTTGCGGCAGCCCATAGGACTTTGGCTACAGTGGAAGCCTTCTGGTCTTTGGGAAGGCCTGGGCATACCGGGTGAAATGGTCGGTTACTACCAGAACATTTCCTAGTCCACTCAGGTCGGGTTTGAGGCAGAGAAAATCAATGCATACCAGATCAAGTGGGCCTTGACTTTGCAAATGGCCCATTGGGGCAGCTTGATGGGGTAAAGTCTTTCTCTGGATGCATCGTGCACATGAGTGGCAGTATTCTTCAACTTCAGCCCTCATGCAGGGCCAATAGAAACGGTCCCTAATGAGTTGGAAGGTCCTTTCCGCCCCTAGGTGGCCATGGTTGTCGTGCAGAGCAACCATGACAGTCTCTCTGTGTTTCTCGGGCAGGAACAACTGCCATTTGTCTTCCAGGTCATCAGAGGGGCCCCTTCGGTAGACCACTCCCTGATGAACCTGCAACCTGTCCCACTCCTCCCTCAACAGGCGAGCTTCCTTTGAAGGGTGACGTAAGAGTCTATTTGGATCCTGATTCTCCAGGGCCTCTAGAACCAATCTCCCCATGGGGTCAGATCACAACTCCTTTTTGGACAATTTTGGCAAGTTATCTTCCCCCAGTTGGGTTACCCCACAGTGCTGCTTGGGAACTCCTACTATGGTAACCCCTATCTCTTCTGCTCTTGAGCCGCCACTGGCTTGGAGTTCAGCCCCTTGACAGAGGGCCCGCACCCCGTCGGTGCCACTTGGGTCCAATCTTCTGTACTACAGGTGGGGACATGAGATCTTCTAGACAAGGCATCTACATCTCGATTTCCAGCCCCTGGCCTGTATTTTAGGCTGAAATTGAAGGCAGACAGTGCCGCCAGCCATCTATGTCCTGTGGCATCCAACTTGGCTGTGGTGAAAAGATATGTGAGGGGGTTGTTGTCGGTTTTCACTGTGAAATCTGCCCCATACAGATAGTCTCTGAGTTTGTCAACTACCGCCCACTTAAGGGCCAGGAACTCCAACTTATGGGTGGGGTAGTTCTTTTAAGAGGGAGTCAGACTTCTGCTCACATACGCAATGGGCCTCAGTTGCTCTTCATGCTCCTGGTAGAGCACTCCTCCAAGGCCATCATGACTGGCATCTACGTGAAGTTCATAAGGCTTCTTAGGGTCTGCGTAGGCCAGGACAGGGGCAGTGGTTACGTTTTTCTTCAACATCTGAAAGGCATTCTCACACTTCTCATTCCACTGGTCCTTGACTGACTCCCCTGGCTTCCTGGGACCCGAGTCATCCTCTTCCCCTCCGTCTTGAGCAGCTCATTCAGAGGCCTGGCTATCCGAGCAAACCCCTCCATGAACCTCCTGTAATAGGAACAGAACCCCAAGAAGGATCTGAGCTCTGTCACTGTGGTGGGCCTTGGCCAAGAAGTGACTGCCTCCAACTTTTCGGGGTCTGTGGCTACCCCATCTTCAGACACTATGTGTCCCAGATAGTTAACTGATGACTGATAAAACTGGCATTTTTCAGGCGAGAGCTTGAGTCCTTCCTCACTCAGTCTTTTCAAAACTTTCTCCAGCCTCTCCTCATGTTCTTCCAAGGTTCTCCCGAAGACAATGATGTCATCCAAGTATACAAGGACTTCAATGAGGTTCATGTCTACTACAGTCTTCTCCATGAGACGTTGGAAGGTGGCTGGGGCTCCAGACAGACCTTGAGGCATCCGGTCAAATTCAAAGAACCCCACCGGGGTTATGAACGCCGTCTTCTCTTTGTCTTCTGGATGCATAGGGATCTGATAGTACCCGCTCTTGAGGTCCATAACGCTGAACCACTTGGCTCCAGACAAGCTCTGTAGGGCATCCTCTATCCTCGGAGTGGTGTACTGGTTGGGTATGGTTCTTCTGTTGAGGGTCCTGTAGTCTATGCACAGCCTCAACGACCCATTCTTCTTCCTGACTACCACTATCGGGGAGGCATAGGGGCTTCTAGATTCTCGAATCACACCAGTTCGCTTGAGCTCGGCGAGCTGTTCCCTCAAGTCTTCGAGGTCTGCTAACGGAACTCGCCTGACCCTCTCCCTGAAGGGCTTGTCTTCCTGGAGGCGGATCCGATGGGTGGCACTCCTTGCACACCCCACATCGAACTCATCTTGGGAGAATATCTTTTCCCACCTGGTCAACTGGGCCTTTGCTCTCTCTTTCCAAGCTCTGGGCAGGTTTGGGTTTTCCATGGAAAACTTCTCCCACACAGTCCTTTATCCCTCTGTCTTCTCCACATCCGACAAAGCAACTGGGGTGGCAGGGCTCACCTGGCCCAGCAACATCCTGGCTGGGATCTCCATGGGGCCATCCGTAGTATTCCTGACACACAGGTATTTTACAATGTGCTTTCTTCAGGGCCCTCAACAGGACCACTTCTGGGACTACTTCCAAGCCCGAGTGTTCCCCCTTTGGGTCGGGTTCCAACATGACAAAGGGCCCTGGCTGCTCCCAAGTGAGTTTCACAGTGGCTTTTAGACAGGCTACTTCACTGGGTTGCAGCACTATTCCTCTTCTTCCCAGCCTCCAGACCATTCCTACCCCCTCTTCCGGGGCCTTCTGCTCCAAGATCAATCGCTGGTAGGCTGTTTTCAGCATTGGGTGGATCTTGGTGACTGTGGGGCCTTTTCTTCTTGTTAGAGGGGCCAAGAGTCTTCGGACCAGATCCATGTTGGTCCCTATTATTAAGGAACTCTTGTTAGCTCCAGGTGGTCGGGGACATACCACAGCCAAGGTATCGAACACTTCGGCCTTCCCGGCTATGGACGGGTCAAAGGTCAGTTTTATAGGCAGATAGCCATCATAAGGGAAACTCTCGGTCCCAATCCTCCATATCTCCAGCTCTTCAATCTTCTGGATGGGTAAGTGACTTAGATGCTTGTCATAAAAGTCCCGGTACAACAGGGTCACTTGCGCCCCAGTATCCAATATGGCTCTTGTGTAGACTCCCTCCACTTGGACAGGTACTATCGGGGAGGGACCTACCAGCTTCTCTGGATATCGCTTCGAAGGAGTCTCTTTCTTTGGATCTTTGCGTTTTCCTTTTGGACTTTCTTTCTTCCATTTCTCTTTGGACTTAAGTCTCTCTTGGGCCTGGTATGCATTGATCTCCCTCCTTTTAATGGGTGTAACTACCCGCTGAGGGACATTACTCTCTTTCTTTGGAGCACGTTCCCACTGAGGAACCTTGTGTTTCTTCTGAGGGGTCTTCTCCACTCTTTTTATGTGCTTCTCATTCAGTTTGGAGTTCACTGGAGATGATGGGCACCCGGTTGACTCCTTCACCGGGGCCCGCTGAAGTTTTCCGGCGGCTTGCGGTTATTCATCTTTTTTTTCTTTGGACTGGCACACACTTTGGCCGCATGGCCAACCCCTCCGCAGTTGAAACAAGTCATGTCACTTCCAATCTTGTAGGGATGCGGGCGCTGAGGTATTTGGAAACAGCTCCCTCCTCGGACTTTCCCTCTCTGGTTCCCTTGACTTCATTTCCATCAGGGAGGTCAGTATCCCCAATACTTGGGACATCTGTAACTTCAAGGTATCCACCTCTGAGTACCTTTCCAGGGTCATGGCCGTCCTGACCATCACCGGAGGAGGATTAACTGACTCAACTGGTTGGTTCCTCTTCTTCTCCTACAGCATCGCTTCTTCCTCTCTGACCACTCGGATCAAGTCAGGATACTCCAGGCTCTTCCCGTCCTGTCTTGTGCGTAACGCCAATGCGATGGGGTCCAGGGGCTGAGATCCTCTCATCACCTGCTGAACACGGGCCTCATCCACCTTCCGCGGGTCGATCCCCTTCTTCAGGATCATCTTATGCAGGATCTTATCCAGGCGCCTCATGAACTCTGACAGTTTCTCTCCTGTCTTTTGGTAGCAGTGCTCCAGCTGGTAAGTGAGCTCAGTGATTTTCTCTGTTCCACCGAACACATTCTGTAGAATGTCCAGATAATCCTGCGCATCACAGTCTGTTTTGCTCATCTTGAGATTGTGTATGGCCTCTAGAGCAGGCCCCTTCAAACTTTCAGCAATTCTCTGCTTCTTTCTGTGTTCTGGGACTTCCCATTCTTCTAAGGCCTGAGTGGCACCGTCTAACTACTCCTCAAACCCCTCTTCACTCGAAGGTACCGGTTTCCTCCCAGAAAATATTCTGAGTTTTCTGTATCCCGACATTTGATAGTCTGTAGGATCCTTCTTACACTGGGCTACAATTTCCCCCAGGACTGCGCATAATTCTGCGCTGAGGGTGGCAGGTGGTGATCCAGGACTCTCTTTCTTCTCCCGTTTTTCTGCTTTTGGGGACGGTGGTGGAGATAGTTTCGGTGTCTGAAACCATCCTCCTGACTTGAGCGGCAGCGCATGTATTAGGCTATAAGTCTGATCATCTATTGCTTCTATACTTGGATTCTTAAAATGCTCTGGGATTCCATTCTTCCACTCTATTAGTGCGTGGATCAGTGAAGAATTCGACCTGACGTCCGCCACCCATACCTTCTGGTGCGGGGACAGTGACATCACTAGCTGCTGATCTATGACTACTACCCCGGCTGAATCTGTGCCGACCGCCTTGCACCACTGTCCTACTTCTAGTGGGTCCATGCTAGTACTTTTGGCACGTTACTTGCTGTATCAGGATCCCGGACGAGCCCCCACGTGTAGCGCTACCCCCAGTTAAGAGAGCCGTGGATTTGTTTGCGGGCCCTGAACACAGCACCGCCAACCCCCGGCAATCCACTCGATCCACTCTGGCACAGTTAGTCTAGGGATTGTCTTGTATCACAACTATCTGTATTGTAAGAGTAACCTCTTTTGCATAATGATAACACACTGATAGCAAGTGATGAAGTATAACGTTTTTTTTTTTACTTTGGGCAAAAGGCCACAAGGTTAATACATAACACACATATATCTGCAGAGCCCTGCAGCAGAAAATATAGTACACCCTGATAATGCAGGCTATTTCCCTTCTAGTGCAGCTATCTCTATCTATGCGCCCTTATGGCGCAGCAACAAAAAGTTCTAACTCCTGGTCAGGCCAGATTTAACTCAGTCTCTAGCAGAACGATTTATTCGCATGCAACTTGACTGGTGGTGCACAACAGGAACAATATTTGTAATCCAAAGGGTAAACAATAAAGAACACTTCACCGGAGACTAACTCAACTCAGTTCCGCCACTAGTCTCCAGTGGAACAGTAAATAAAGGCCGGTGGGCCAAGGCAGTCTCTAGGCCTAACAACAGTACAGCCTATAGGACTTGAGCAGGTGCTCGCTCACCACTTCGGACGCGATCCCAGTCCGGGACTTCCACCCTCTGTGTCTACACACACAGCGTCTGCAACGATCGGGTCTCCGATCCAACTGATGTAAGTAGTCAGCGAAGTCAGTTGTTACCCAGGTTCTGCAGTGGGGTGGAAGGCTCTCTGGAAGTTGTACAAGGCCCTGGCTTCAGGCCCTGCACTGCAGCAGATCCGCACAGTAAGACCTGTTGATTGCAGCGCGGTGTCCAAAGAGGCCGAGCTCAGCCTCGCCCTCCTCTTATATAGCCCCTCCCATCAGTCTCTGCGGTGGCTGAATGCACCCTGGGTGCCGAACGGGGTTCTGGGTAACGTAGTCCCGGGGCCTTAAAGGAGACCTCGCTACACCTATATATCACCGTTAATTTACACAGCGCTTTACATTTTTATTATACAATCACATTAGTCCCTGCCCTCCAGGATCTTACAACCTAAGGTCCCTAACTCACATTCATACATACACATACTAGGGCCAATTTAGACAGGAGCCAATTAATCTACCAGCATGTCTTTGGAGTGTGGGAGAAAACCCACGCAGGGACATGGAAAACATCTAAACTTCAGGTAGGTAGCGAGATAGTTGGGATTCAAATTGACAACCCTAGTGCTACCAGATGGACGTGCTTCCAGATGGAAGTGCTAACCACTTGGCCACTGTCCTGCTGACAGCAACGGTATCATCTTCTAGAGGAGCCTTTCTCAGCTTTTTAAATACAGAAACCTTAAAATAATTTTCTCAAGAAACCCTTGCTAAATTATACAATTTCTAGTTTATGACACATTTGGGTGGTAAGTTGTAAATGTAATAATACCTAAAAGAATAAAGAATATAGTGTATCTAGCACATTTGACACCCAAGGCAGATCGTTGAGAAAAAAATTGTTTCGGTGTAGCGCTACCCCCATAGGAGGCACTGGTAATTTTGGGTCTTCTGCTCTGGTCCAGCCCTTTGTGAGGCCTCACCCTCACTGACACCACTAGTATCTCTTTCTGTAGATCTTAGGAGGCCCAGAAGAACTAGACTCACAACTCTATAAAAGGTAAACAGAGGTTAAGAACATAAAAGTAGAACCGAATATATTGGAAGCTTAAAGGATAAGTCCACCTTTTGTAACATGTTACATGTTACACCCATATTGAGGGTGTAACATGTAACATGTTACAATTGCACTGGCCCCCGCACCTCCCCAAGTCCCTGTTTTGACAGCGAGCAGGGAATTTTCTCTTATCTAGAGAAAACGCGACCGGGCGGGGCTCCACCACGCCATCTATTCACAGTGTTCTGTGAAATGGAAAACGACAAGCCCCAACATTCTTTGCGGCTGTTGGTTTGTAGTTCTCAATGAACTACCATGGTTGAGCGCTGTTGAGCGCTCTGGTCATTTATTCTCTCCTTCTATTAGTGCGTATCTGCGGGCTTGTATGAGGTATGAGCAGACTGATACACTGACAGGTCTGCAGGAGTCCTACATGGCAACCATGCAATGCTTTACAGGCTCCAAGTTTTATGTGCAAAAAGATTTGCTTTTCTTTTTTTTTTTTAAAGGTGACCTTATCCTTTAAGTCAATCAGCATGAGAACAACAACACATGTGTAGCACCCTCTATTGTGCTAGAAATGTATATAGATTTTCGTTTAGTGTAGGTAAACTTGTTCAGGCTTGGCTGGCAGCCAAGCCTGTGTGTTTTTTCCTGGGTTGGGCAGAGATCCAGGGAGAGCTAGGTGACTCACAGGCAGCATCACTGAGACCTACCCCCTGCTTCTCGAACTTACTAGAAACTTCCAGAAGAATAGGAGGGGAAGTAAGGTGGAGCTGTCTGGAGTATTCATGAGGGCCCTGACCAATCCCCAACAGATGGATTGGCAGGGAGCAGGATATCTCAAATGCTCAGGGTCAGCCCAGCTGGGGCGGTGGAGTTTGGGTGGAGGATAGAGATGGAGTGTAAGGCTGTCGGTGGCCCTTGTAGGTGTCCCCTAGTCTGGGGGGGGTGACCTCGGGCCTGGGTTCAAGTGCGGAAGGGACCTTTCTCATCACACATGGAGGGATCCTGACCAGGAGGCACGGCAGCAGGGTTGAGGACAGCAGGAGAACACTGCCGGGCAAATTTGCAGGAAGGAAAACAGCTAGGAGGGATGGTGAGTGTTACAGTCAGAGGACCGAAAGGCATACCTGAGAGGACTGGGTGGAAGCAGTCTGGGATAGATGCAGAGTCAGTCTGGGAGGACTGTGGAGTCTTAGCCAGGAGGGCTAGTGATATGGGCAGCTGCAGCCAGGAGGGCTGGCAGTGCCTAAAGAGGTGGTGCTGGGATCAGTAGCCACAGGAGTAGGGCAGCTGAGCACTGGGACTCCTTTTTGCTACACAACCAGAGGGGCTCATGGTCCCTGCCTGCAAAGGGCATTTGCTATGGTCTGATTGCGCTCTTGTCAGACCATCCTTACAGTGCCAGCTGGTCCTGGGAGTTGTTGATCTACAAGCACGATTGTGCTGGAGGTAGAAGGAGAAGTGTATATACAGGCTGTATATAGTTTGTGTCCCTGAAGATTTCTGTGTTTGATAAAGTGGGCATCCCATAATACCCTCAACCCTATCCATGTTCAATTCCCCTAATAAAATACAAAACAAAACTGCAATGACTGTTTTCTGACTACAGTGCTGTGGAAAATTTGTGTGCTTGGCAGCGCAGGGTGAGAGATATTTTATTCACCAGCGGCTCCTGCAGGGGTAGCGCTACAACTGTATGATTAACCTCGCAGGCACCTTATAGAACATTCAGCCTACAGCATATTCTGTGACTCCAAGGGTCTAAACAGTAGCTGATATATTTTTTTAAATGACAAACATGTCAAACTTACCTACTCTGTGCAGTGGTTTTGGAGCCAGGTCCTCCTCTTCCCGGGTTCCCTGCCAGTGCTTCTGGCCCCTCTCTCCTGATGAGTGCCCCCAGAGCAAGCAGATTTCTCTGGGAACACTCTAGCAGGCTCACTCCCGAGATGCTTCTCTGTGTGTCCGTTCACACATGGAGCGCAGCTGGGCTACGTCCCTGATCTCTCCTCATTGGCTCACTGTCTGTGATTGCTGTCTCAGCCAATGAGGAGGAAAAGACCCAGGAGAGCTGCTGCTCTTTTGCACATCACTGGATTGAGATAGGGCTCAGATAAGTATTAAGGGGGCTGCTGCACACCAAAGGATTTTTTACCTTCATGCATGTAACGCATGAAGATAAAAAACCTTGAGCCTTTACAACCACTTTAACTGCGGATCTGCCCATAGGATAGAGTGGTTTAAATACTGTATATACTCGAGTATAAGCCAACTTGAGTATAAGCCGAGGTACCTAATGTTGCCACAAAAAACTGGGAAAACTTACTGACTCGAGTATAAGCCGAGGGTCAACAATGCATCACTGTTCCCATCCTTACTGTTCCTATCCTCACTGTTCCCTATCCTCACTGTTCCCATCCTTACTGTTCCTATCCTCACTGTTTCCTATCCTCACTGTTCCCATCCTTACTGTTCCCTATCCTCACTGTTTCCTATCCTCACTGTTCCCTATCCTCACTGTTCCCTATCCTCACTGTTTCCTATCCTCACTGTTCCCTATCCTCACTGTTTCCTATCCTCACTGTTCCCATCCTCACTGTTCCCTATCCTCACTGTTCCCTATCCTTACTGTTCCCTATCCTCACTGTTTCCTATCCTCACTGTTCCCTATCCTCACTGTTCTCCTATCCTCACTGTTTCCTATCCTCACTGTTCCCTATCCTCACTGTTTCCTATCCTCACTGTTCCCATCCTTACTGTTCCCATCCTCACTGTTCCCATCCTCACTGTTTCCTATCCTCACTGTTCCCTATCCTCACTGTTTCCTATCCTCACTGTTTCCTATCCTCACTGTTTCCTATCCTCACTGTTCCCTATCCTCACTGTTTCCTATCCTCACTGTTTCCTATCCTATAATTTTACATTGTAAATAGTACCTGTAAAGAAGTTGCAGCTGCGGCGTCCATCGTTCGAATTCCGCTGTCTCTTCCTGTTCCTTCCGTGATAGGCGATTCTCACCAGACACTCTCCGCCTATCACGATCATTCTCTCATCCTCAGTTTCCCAGCAGACACTGTGTTGGGTGTTCCGCCAATCACAGACGTCTGCTGGGAAACTGAGGATGAGAGAACGTTCGTGATAGGCGGAGAGTGTCTGATGAGAATCGCCTATCACGGAAGGAACAGGAAGAGACCGCGGAATTCGAACGATGGACGCCGCAGCCGCAACTTCTTTACAGGTACTATTTACAATGTAAAAATTTCGCTGACTCAAGTATAAGCCGAGGGGGGGATTTTCACCCCCCAAAAAAGGTCTGAAAATCTCGGCTTATACTCGAGTATATACGGTACATATTTGTGGTGGATCTTATGCCGGCTATGTTGGGGCCCTTTAAGGATGTTGGCATGCAGGTAAATGAGGGTAGGTCAATAAACTGGTTGTTGCAGTTATGTGTCTAGGAGGCTGATTTTAACAGAGAAAGGGTTTTCTGGGTACAGATAATTAGATTTCCATATATACTCGAGTATAAGCCGACCCGAATATAAGCCGAGGCACCAAATTTTACCACAAAAAACTGGGAAAACTTATTGACTCGAGTATAAGCCTAGGGTGTCCATCTGCATGCCTCACTGTGCCTCACTTTGCCTCACTGTGTCCACTTGCATGCCTCACTGTGTCCATGCCTCACTGTGTCCATGCCTCACTGTGTCCATGCCTCACTGTGCCCATGCCTCACTGTGCCCATGCCTCACTGTGCCCATGACTAGACTGACGTTTAACATGGGAGTCTATGGAAGGGGTGCCCGGCTTTGAAAAATTGATTCTCCCCGGCCGTAGGTCCCCCAGACAACAAACTTTGCACACTTGTAGAGGAGAAATGGGTCTACATGTGTACCGGGTCCCCAAAGTCAACGGAGAAATTACAGTTTAACATGGGAGTCTATGGAAGGGGTGCCCGACTTTGAAAAATCGGTGCTCCACGGCCATAGGTCCCCCGGACAACAAACTTTGCGCACTTGTAGAGGAAGAGTTGGGCTACATGTGTGCCAAGTTTGGGGTCCAGGGGACTTATGGCTGGTCGGTACCGGGTTCCCAAAATCTGGGAGATCAGGCGCAAAAAGGCGACTCGAGTATAAGCCGAGGGGGCATTTTCAGCACAAAAAAGTGCTGAAAAAACTCGGCTTATACTCGAGTATATACGGTACTTGGAAGGTAACAGGCCTAGTTGCAGCGGCCAGGAGCTAAGACGTGCACTGTTGCAGTAGTCGGATGTAAGGCTATGCACAGTTGAAGTACTCTTGAAAGAAGATCAAATTACTTGGCTGCTTTGGGTCTAGAACAGTATAAGCAGTTTACACAACAGCAGCTTCAAGGTCTATGTCTGCAGGATATTTGCAAATGGGTTCAGCCCAACAGTGGGTCTATGGCTCTCTCACCACTTCTTTCCTCTGTAGTTCTCTGATGATGGTTGGTCTGATGCACGGCGGGAGTCTCCCTTTCCTGCAGTTGACCAATCCTGCAGCAGATGAGATGGTTAGCACCTTGGAGATTGTTCAGAGGGTTTGGACGGTCCGATTCACCAGCAAGTGTCATCAAGTGGGCATCCAAATGGTCAATCATGCAACAAGCGCGTCATGATCCTACGGGGTTAATGACCGCACCAGCCAAGCAGACACTGGCCTTGAGGCGATTCAGTTCTTCTTTGTAGCGCTATACAAGTCATTCATTCATTCAACAAACTTTGCCCAGTCCATCTTCCTGGTCTAGGATGCAGCAGTGTCCAGCGAAACTCAGCGCAGGAAAAGCTCAGCATGGCACAACACAGCACAGCACTTCTTCTCCCTTCTTACTTCAGTCAGTAGGCGCCCCCAACTGTCCCGCTCATTCCTGTGCTTTTCTTTTTATATGACTCCTCCTGCTCCCAGGTACTCCTGGACATTGTAGTTGTTTCCCAGTCCTGGCTTCAGTCCAGATCCTCCTCCAGACTATTCCCATGATGCCACTGCCTAAGGTCAGTCACTGGTTAAACAAGGCACACCTGTTAGTGCCATTTTTGTGAAAGAAAAAGAGTTCTGCAACCTAAAAAGAACCACCAACGGGGACAATTTTAGTGCCCCCAACATTGGTGGCCAGTGGAAAGCACCTTATCATTAGTTGGTGTAGTGGTCTCATACATTGGTGGCCAGTGGGAGAAGGACCACTTATATCAATAGTCAGTGGGAGAAGGACACTTTTACATGGTTGACCAGGGGGAAAACTGCCCCCTTACAAACAGCTAATAAGACAAATGATATTAGTGATTACTGGGAGTTAAAAACTTTTCATTGCTCAAGTAACCCCTAGCAACCTTTGGAGGAACCCAAGGTTCCACAGAACCCTGGTTGAGAAACCCTGATCTAGAGTTTCAGTAATCTGGTCAGGCAGTTTATACTGTGTAAACCTTACACCTGAGTGCAGGTAGGTGGTTGTGACAAGCAAGACATGGTATAGGTGAGCACATACTGCTGGCAGGTAGGTGTCCATTGTGGTAAAGGGGGTAAGTGTAGAATTCAAGGCAGGTGAAGGCAGCAGACAGGTGTATATAGATGAGCATTTTTCCCTCTGTTTTCACCTGGTGATCTGCCCAGTAACACACGTCCTGCATTAGAGTGCCCCCACTCTGGATGAAGGAGCACAGGGGGCAATTCAGAATCGGCCTGGTGAAACAAGATAGGAGTTTGCTATAAAGTTTAAATTCCTTGCAATGTACATTGAGCACCAATAAGGATTTTTTTTTCTTCTCAACCATAGAATACCTGCTTTTTAAAGTGGAGTTCCAACCTGAACATTTTTTATTTACCAAAAATTTAAAAAATAATAGAAAAAAAAAATTGAAAGAAAAAAAACATTTTTACTCACCAGAAATAGCGGTTGCTATGCGGAAGTCCCTAATCTTCCTCTTCATCATCCGCGGCAGGTCTCCTTCCTCCGTCCTACTCACAGTGTCTTCTGGTGAATGGGGCGCACTGCCTTCTGGGAACTGTGTGTATCCCAGAGAGCAGCCGGCCCATTCTCAAAGAGTTTCCCTTACTGAGGATGGCGGTGCCGGGACCTGCCAGGATCGAGGCATTGGCCTCGGGGGGGCTGACATCGCGGGCGAGTAGGACAGGTAAGTATCCTTATTAAAAGTCAGCAGCTACAGTGTTTGTAGCTGCTGACTTAAAAAAAAAAATTGCTGGTGGAATCCCTCTTTAAAGCGGAGTTCCACCCAAATTTTGAACTTCCGCTTTATCCACTCCTCGCCCCCTTACATGCCACATTAGGCATGTAATTTTTTGGGGGGGGGGGGAGTGGGGGCTTCAGTAGGAGTGAGACTTCCTGTCCCACTTCCTCCTTCCGCCCTGGGCTCGCCTAGGCGATACATCATAATCACAATGAATGGAAGCGCCGGCGGAGAAGGGGGGAAGAGGAGCGGAGCTCCAGGCGGCGCGGCGCTGGACAGTGGAACAGGTAAGTGTATGTTTATTAAAAGCCAGCAGCTACACTTTTTGTAGCTGCTGACTTTTTTTTTTTTTTCTTTTTTTTTTCCTTTTTTTTCTTTTTTTTTTCCTTTTTTTTCGGGAGTAACTAAATAAATTTATTTTTCGGACGAAGACGAAATTCCGAAACAAAATATTTCAGTGTGCACATGTCTATTGAGTACTTCATATTCTTGATATGTGCCTTGTATGAAAAAGTATCCTGTTCTCTTTTTATCTTACAAGGTATTAGTTTACAATCACTTTGAATGTCTGGCGGTTTCTAACCTAACCTCTGGGGGCAAACTCCCGACCCCACAATCCTGTGAGGAATACTGGAAGTCCCAGCAAGGATCCTGCAAGTACTTTAACAATGTGTAAGTGCAATGCTTTTTTCATTTTCATATCTTTATTAAACCATTTTCTGTTTCATAATACATTCAATCCCCTTCCCTCCTCCCCCCCTCCCCCCACTTCCCATACAAAACAAATAATTAATAATATCATCTTAAAACCAACCCCTCTTCCTCTTCCCCTAGACCTCGAACCGCTCCTTTCATACTCCTTCCCTCCACTGATTTTCCCTAATCCCTCATTCTCACCCCTTCCATCCTTCCATCTTCCCACTCATCCCTCCCTATCTTCAACATCTTTTCTTCCATTTAATTAGTGTTTTTTCTCCTGCCACGGTTTCCAGATTTTTTCAAATCTTTTTAGTGCTCCTTGTCTAATATATGTCGTCCTTTCTTTTAATAATGTTAAGTTCATGTTTTGCTCCCAGTCCTTGCTAGATGGTGGGGAGACTGATTGCCATTTCTGCGCTATCAGCCTCCTAGCTTGAAATAGGGATCTTATGATAGCTAACTTGGTGTTGTCATTTGTCCCCTCTCCCTCCACCCAGCCCAGTACGCATTGTAGGGGATCTAACTCTATATGTACCTCAAAAATCTGCTCTATTTTTCTCACTACCTCCCTCCAGTACCGATAGAGTTTCGGACATCGCCAAAACATATGTATCATGTCCCCCCTTTATCTTCCACACCTAGGACAAGTATCGTCTAGTCTAAGCCCAAAGCGAAAAAGTTTATACGGCGTATAATATACTCGGTTTAGCAAAAAAAGGTGGGACATCCTCTGAGACGGGGACAGTGAGATTCTTCCCCATTGTTCTTTAGTCAGATTACCCAGGTCTTTTTCCCATTTCTTCCTATCTGCTTGACCATGGGTTTCTTCTTGGCTCCCCTTATGTAAAAATTGATAGCTTTTTGATATTGAACCCTTCGATGATTTCGTGTTAATGATTTCCTTTAAGAGAGGTATCTTGCTCCAGGTCATTACTACTCCTTTATATTGTTTTGCTAGTGCATGCCTTATCTGCAGATATTTATAGAAAGATTTATTTGGGAGTTTATATTGTTCTTTCAATGTCTGAAAAGTTTTTAGTGTGCCATCCTGATACAGCTGGGAGATATGTTTTATGCCCTGTCTTTCCCATTCCTTAATTGTTCCCATCTTCTGTATTTCAATTAAGTTGACATTCTCCCATATAGGGGTATACTCATTAATGCCACTATATCCCAGCACACTCTTCACTTCTTTCCATGTTCTAATCATAAGGTCTAAGGTGGGGGAGTTCATAGGGAATGAGCCCGATTCCACAGCTTCTACTAAGGTATCGTGACTTAGGTTCTGTATTAATATTCTCCTTTTTATTTCTCCTCCTTCCATATTGCTGCCCCTCGTGTATTGAATCTGGGCTGCAAGAAAATAACTGCTGACTTTTAATAAACATAAAAAAAGGGTGGAACTCCCCTTTAAGTAAATGTTTAACTGATGCACTATATACTCCTACCACCAAAGCATTTTGATTCATCTCTTCATTTTAATTCCTCTCAGAGACAAGAACGTAATAGTCCAAGATTTACTATAATCCCGAAATCTGTTCTTTCCAAACACTACACACGAGATGTGAGGCTGTCTTGTATTTATTAGATCGGCGCTGTCCACAGGGAAAAGCAAGACAAAACATAACAAGCAAAAAATGGCTTTTCTCGGGCTCTCACCCTGAACGAAACCAATTATAGAAAACTTACTTGGAACAGCAATTATCTTCTAACTGATATCTACGCTTGGTTCCTAGAAGTCTTCAATACTTTATTTCTGCTTTAATTACTTTTTTTTTTCCCTTTTACCATTGATTAGGATTTTCTTGCTGGGTTGAGAAGGGATGTGTACATGTTCATTTAGTTTAATTTAATTATTTGAGTTCAATAATTTACAAAATGTGTCCCACTGCTGGTTGAATTCTTGTGAATTTTATTGTTTCTCAATAATTTGGCAATCTTTCAATTTTTTCTTTCTAACCCATTGCTTGAACAAATTTCGAGCTGACATACAACAATTATTTTTGATCATGTAGTACAGCATTTTTCTATTTTTTTTAAAAGCTGTCCACTGAGCATCGTTATTTTTATGGAGCTATGAGCACCATAAAAGCACCCTGACTACCCCCAGCTTTCCCATAGCCACCCATGGAGTCTGGGGCCTTGGGCAGCTGTCAGCTCAGCTTTTATCGTAATCCACCTGTGACAGACCCAACCGGCACAGGGGCTTTTGGAGAGCACTAGAGGCTAGCCCTCTACCCACTGATTATGGTCCATGGGGGAGACTGGGAATGTTGTCTGTTTCTCCCGCTCCCAGCCTCTGATCCTATGGAGAGAGCAGATCATTATTCTCTAATAAAGGATAACAACATGATGAATGCTGAGAGCGAGGCTTGGATTAATTCTCTGAATAAAGACAATAAAGCTTCCCTTCTGGAGTGGATGGAAAGATGTAATATTAATCTTGTACAGGTGAATGGTTTAGAGGAAATATGGTGGCTCTCCTGCAGACTGTGTTGAAGAAGCTCCTCCACTTGGGACAGAATTTTTTTTTCAAAAATCTCCCTTAAAAAATCTATGAAGATAGATGAATTCCACTTTTTCGGACTGCTGGAACATTGTATGAGTTTTGTCTTATGATGACTTTTCTGGTGGATAGATTACACAAGTGAAAGCCAAACACCTGAAAGGCAGCATGTATAATGTCGTTTTTATATACAGGACGGTGGACTTGTTGCCGGACAGTCTGGAGTGGGATCCCTGACTAATCAAAGCTGGTCTGGGTGCCTTGCTGTTATTTAGCTTACTGTTAATTAAATCACTGTTTAATAATGTTACTGTTAGCTTCTAGCTGTTCATTGGTGTACTGTAGGGATGAGCTTCGTGTTCGAGTCGAACATACGTTCGACTCGAACATCGGCTGTTCGATCGTTCGACGAAGATCGAACGATTTGGGCCGTTCGCGCCAAATTCGAGTGACGCGAACGGCCCACAATGCACTACGCCATCGCAGTGTCATCCAGGCGCTGTGATTGGCCAAGCATGCACTGTGACCCCGCATGCTTGGCCAATCACAGCGCCGGCAGCGAGGAGAGCAATGATTGGCCACAGGCAGGATGCCTGTGGCCAATTATTGCTGAGGGTGTTTAGTACACGCCCCACACTATAAAAGGCCGCCAGCACGGCGGCCTAGTGTAGTGTGTTCCGGAGCAGGGATAGAGCAGCATAGGCAGGGACAGTGACTTTTATTTCTTTCTTGCTTAACCTGGATTCCTTTAGTTTAGGGAAAGAGAAGGATAGGTAGGGAGAGTGTCAGTGTGTTTTGTGCTTGTGCTATATTGTGCTTAAAAAAAACATTTTTTCTAGGGACAGAAAACTGTAGGTAGGGAGAGTGTGTCAGTTTCTTTCACTGTCAAAGTCCTTGTTTCCAGGGACCTGGAAGGACAGTGAGTGAATTCTCCTTGTGCTAAATTGTGCTTAAAAAAAACATTTTTTCTAGGGACAGAAAACTGTAGGTAGGGAGAGTGTGTCAGTTTCTTTCACTGTCAAAGTCCTTGTTTCCAGGGACCTGGAAGGACAGTGAGTGAATTCTCCTTGTGCTAAATTGTGCTTAAAAAAAACATTTTTTCTAGGGACAGAAAACTGTAGGTAGGGAGAGTGTGTCAGTTTCTTTCACTGTCAAAGTCCTTGTTTCCAGGGACCTGGAAGGACAGTGAGTGAATTCTCCTTGTGCTAAATTGTGCTTAAAAAAAACATTTTTTCTAGGGACAGAAAACTGTAGGTAGGGAGAGTGTGTCAGTTTCTTTCACTGTCAAAGTCCTTGTTTCCAGGGACCTGGAAGGACAGTGAGTGAATTCTCCTTGTGCTAAATTGTGCTTAAAAAAAACATTTTTTCTAGGGACAGAAAACTGTAGGTAGGGAGAGTGTGTCAGTTTCTTTCACTGTCAAAGTCCTTGTTTCCAGGGACCTGGAAGGACAGTGAGTGAATTCTCCTTGTGCTAAATTGTGCTTAAAAAAAACATTTTTTCTAGGGACAGAAAACTGTAGGTAGGGAGAGTGTGTCAGTTTCTTTCACTGTCAAAGTCCTTGTTTCCAGGGACCTGGAAGGACAGTGAGTGAATTCTCCTTGTGCTAAATTGTGCTTAAAAAAAACATTTTTTCTAGGGACAGAAAACTGTAGGTAGGGAGAGTGTGTCAGTTTCTTTCACTGTCAAAGTCCTTGTTTCCAGGGACCTGGAAGGACAGTGAGTGAATTCTCCTTGTGCTAAATTGTGCTTAAAAAAAACATTTTTTCTAGGGACAGAAAACTGTAGGTAGGGAGAGTGTGTCAGTTTCTTTCACTGTCAAAGTCCTTGTTTCCAGGGACCTGGAAGGACAGTGAGTGAATTCTCCTTGTGCTAAATTGTGCTTAAAAAAAACATTTTTTCTAGGGACAGAAAACTGTAGGTAGGGAGAGTGTGTCAGTTTCTTTCACTGTCAAAGTCCTTGTTTCCAGGGACCTGGAAGGACAGTGAGTGAATTCTCCTTGTGCTAAATTGTGCTTAAAAAAAACATTTTTTCTAGGGACAGAAAACTGTAGGTAGGGAGAGTGTGTCAGTTTCTTTCACTGTCAAAGTCCTTGTTTCCAGGGACCTGGAAGGACAGTGAGTGAATTCTCCTTGTGCTAAATTGTGCTTAAAAAAAACATTTTTTCTAGGGACAGAAAACTGTAGGTAGGGAGAGTGTGTCAGTTTCTTTCACTGTCAAAGTCCTTGTTTCCAGGGACCTGGAAGGACAGTGAGTGAATTCTCCTTGTGCTAAATTGTGCTTAAAAAAACATTTTTTCTAGGGACAGAAAACTGTAGGTAGGGAGAGTGTGTCAGTTTCTTTCACTGTCAAAGTCCTTGTTTCCAGGGACCTGGAAGGACAGTGAGTGAATTCTCCTTGTGCTAAATTGTGCTTAAAAAAACATTTTTTCTAGGGACAGAAAACTGTAGGTAGGGAGAGTGTGTCAGTTTCTTTCACTGTCAAAGTCCTTGTTTCAAGGGACAGAGAAGGACACCTGAAGGTAGCCCTTATTGATTTTTTCCCATCTCCCTGCAGGCCATCTATTAGAATGTCTGGAAGGCAAACAAGGAGAGGCAGACAGTCAGGAGGCAATAAAAGAGGGCAAGCAGGCTCTGTGTCTGGGGGCAACAGTGCTGGTCGTGGACGCGTTGCATTGTCATCAGCACATGGCCATGGGACACGCTTGTCCTTCTTTTCGGCAGCTGGACATGTTGAGCCACATCATGCCGAAGACTTGGTAGAGTGGATGACCAAGCCCTCCTCCTCCTCCTCATCCTCTCTCACCCAGGCTCAGGGTACTGGAAAAGCAGCTGCCAAAGCGTCCTCTTCCCTGGTATCAATGTCAGACTCATCATCAGTCACTCCTTCCCTAGACCCACCATGTCCTCCTCCTGAGGAGTCCCCCGAACTGTTTCAGCACAGTGTTGGGTACATGCTCCAGGAGGATGCCCAGCGTTTCGAAGGGTCTGATGATGAAACCCAGCTAGAGGAAGGCAGTAGCGTGAGAGCAGACAGAGGGGATGCTCAAGAAGGACACCAATCTGGCAGTCATGTTCCAGCAGCTGCAGCATACTGCCAGATTGGCTCCAGTGATGAGGAGGGAGGTGATGATGAGGTCACTGACTCCACGTGGGTGCCTAATAGGAGAGAGGAGGAGGAGGAGGATGAGGAGGAGGCACATCTCCAACGAGGCAGGATGCCCTTTGGTGGCCAGCGTAAGGGCAGTACACCGACGGAATCACACCGCAGAGCTCCGCCTGTGCAGGGCGCTGCCTCTGCCCGTCATTCAAAAAGTTCTTTGGTGTGGGCCTTTTTTGAGGCTAGTGCATCAGATCGCACAGCTGCTGTTTGCAACATATGTCTCAAGCGTATATCGCGTGGCCAAAACATCAGCCGCTTGGGTACCACATGCCTGACCAGACATATGTTGACCTGCCATGCAGCTCGTTGGCAAGCCTACCTGAAAGACCCACACCAAAGAACAAAGCGGACCTCTCCTTGCACCGCATCAGCTGGGATCTCCAACCCCACTATAACTTCAGTCCTCTCTGAAACATGCACTGAGAGGAATGAAGGTGTAGAATTAGGTGTGTCACAGCCAAGTACTTGCGGCCACTCTGCTAGCAGTACACCGACGTCCGATTCTAGCAGGCAAATTTCCCTGCCCCAGCTGCTGGACCGTCGAAAGAAGTTCACTCCCAGCCATCCACATGCCCAGCGGTTGAATGCTAGCTTGGCTAAATTGCTAGCGCTTCAACTGCTGCCTTTTCAGTTGGTAGACTCGGCCCCCTTCCGTGAGTTTGTGCAATGTGCGGTTCCTCAGTGGCAGGTTCCCAAACGCCACTTTTTCTCACGGAAGGCTATTCCGGCTCTCTACCGGCATGTGGAAGGCAATGTCTTGGCCTCGCTGGACAGGGCGGTCAGCGGTAAGGTGCATATTACCGCTGACTCATGGTCCAGCAGGCATGGACAGGGACGTTACCTTTCTTTCATGGCCCATTGGGTCACTCTTTTGGCAGCTGGGAAGGATGCAGGACAAGGTGCAGTAGTGTTGGAGGTTGTCCCACCGCCACGCCTCCAAAATGCTACTACTGGTTGTGACACACCTCTCTCCTCCACCCCCTCCTCTTCTTCTTCCTCCATGGCCTCTTCCTGTGGTTTGTCCTATGAACCAGCGGTGCTCCGTAGCCGTTCACGGGGCTACGCAAGTACGCAGGCAAAAAGATGCCATGCCGTGCTTGCGCTGGTGTGTTTGGGGGACAGAAGCCACACTGGGGCAGAGGTCCTGTCTGCTCTGCAGGGCCAGGCCGAGAGGTGGTTGACGCCACGCCAGCTTAAGCCAGGAATGGTGGTTTGCGACAATGGCACCAACCTCCTCTCCGCCCTCCGACAGGGACAACTGACCCATGTGCCCTGTGTGGCTCACGTCCTTAACCTGGTGGTGCAGCGGTTCTTGGGCAGGTACCCGGGCTTACAGGATGTCCTGAGGCAGGCCAGGAAAGTCTGTGTGCATTTCCGCAGATCTTATAATGCCAGTGCTCGCCTGGCTGAGCTGCAAAAGGAGTTGAACCTGCCCAAGAACCGCCTTATATGTGACATGCCCACCAGGTGGAACTCAACGTTGGCCATGCTGCAGCGGCTGCACACGCAGCAGAGGGCCATCAATGAGTACCTGTGCGACTACGGCACCAGGACAGGGTCAGGGGAGCTTGGTTTTTTTTCTCCACGCCAGTGGGGCATGATCAGGGATGCATGCACTGTCCTGGCACCATTTGAGGAGGCCACGAGGATGGTGAGCAGTGACAGTGCATGCATCAGTGACACTGTACCTCTTGTCCACCTGTTGGAGCACACGCTGCGTGGAATAATGGACAGGGCACTTGAGGCAGAACAGAGGCAGGAAGAGGAGGACTTCCTTGCCTCTCAAGGCCCCCTTTACCCAGACAGTGTTCCTTCTGTCCCACCCATCGCACAGGAAGAGGAGGAGGAGGAGGAGGAGGAGGAGGATTGTGTCAGCATGGAGGTGGAGGCTGGCACTCAGCATCATCAGTCTTTTAGGGATGATTTACAGTCCCAAGAAACCAGTGGACTTGTACGTGGCTGGGAGGAGGTGGCTGCGGATCATGTCGTCCTTAGTGACCCAGAGGACTCTGGAGCGAATGCCTCAGCAAACCTACGCTGCATGGCCTCCCTGATCCTGCAAAGTCTGCGGAAGGATCCTCGTATTCTTCGGATCAAGGAGAGGGACCATTACTGGCTGGCCACTCTCCTTGATCCACGGTACAAGGGTAAGGTTGCGGACCTTATGTTACCGTCGCAGAGGGAGCAGAGGATGAGACAACTCCGGGAGGCCTTGCAGAAAGGTCTGTGCAACGCGTTCCCAGAGACTGGGAGGTTACAAACTCCTGGTCCTGGACAACGAGTTGCTGAGGCTTCGGCCAGTCAAAGAAGGAGCGGTGGGGAAGGTGGCCGTCTGACCGATGCGTTCAGACAATTCTTTAGTCCGCAGCCCCAAAGTATGATCGGTTCCAGCAACCATCGCCAGCGTCTGATAAACATGGTGCAGGAATATCTAGGGGCAAGGTCAGACTTGGACACCTTCCCCACCGAAAATCCTCTGGCTTACTGGGTCTTGAGGATGGATCACTGGCCAGAGCTTGCACAGTATGCAATTGAGCTACTGGCCTGTCCTGCATCCAGCGTTCTTTCGGAACGCACATTCAGTGCTGCTGGAGGATTTGTCACGGATCACAGGGTGCGCCTGTCCACCGACTCGGTTGATCGACTGACTTTCATCAAGATGAACCAGTCTTGGATCACCACCAGCTACCACACACCTGATGCTGATATAACAGACTAATTGATTTTAACATGTCACATCCCTTCAAGACTGATGCTGATGCTGAGTGCCTGTGCTGTTATGTTGACTGGCTATCCTCCTCCTCCGAGTCCTCAATGATACGATTGATGATGATAGCTTGGAAGATCATTTTTGTTTATGGGTGCCACCACCAGTGGCTAAGGCCCAATTTTTCAGCCCCTGTTTTACAGGGGCGTGTAATTACAATTTTTTTAGCAATAATTTGCCATAGGGCTCATTGCTGTGCTCCAAGTACAGTATCTGTGAGGGGTTGGAGTGTTGTGGCACCAGTGCCTAAGGCCCAATTTTTCAGCCCCTGTTTAACAGGGGCGTGTCATTACAATTTTTGAAGCAATACTTTGCAACAGGGCTCATTGCTGTGCTCCAAGTACAGTATCTGTGAGGGGTTGTAGTGTTGTGCCACCAGTGCCTAAGGCCCAATTTTTCAGCCCCTGTTCAACAGGGGCATGCAATTACAATTCTTGATCTAATAATTCACAGCAGGGTCCATTGCTGCACCCACCAAGAGTAACTCTGAGGGCTTACAGTCTTGTGGCAACGCCACCACCACCACCACCACGAAAGGCCCAATTTTTCAGCCCCTGTTCAAAAGGGGCATGTAATTACAATTCTTGATCTAATAATTCACAGCAGGGCCCATTGCTGCACCCACCAAGAGTAACTGTCAGGGCTTACAGTGTTGTGGCACCAGCACCACCATCAAAGCCCCAATTTTTACTACCACTGTTCAACAATTATATGTAATTAAAATTCCTGATATAATAGTTGACAGCAGGGCGTTCCAGCACCAACCAAGAGTAACTGAGTGCTTACAGTGTTGTGCCAACACCAACAACTAAGGGGCCTATTTCTGCAGAGTATATACGGCAGGTCCCTACTTTCAAACATCCAACTTACAAACGACTCCTACTTGCAAACGCAAGAAGACAACAGGAAGTGAGAGGAAATCTACCACTAGGAAGGAAAATTCTCTCCTGTAAGAATAAATATGGGAGAAAGGGGTCTCATCTGTACTGATGCTTTATCAGCAATCCTTGTTTCAAGAAAAACACCACATTTCAAAAACAGTTGTCATTGGGACGGAAAGTGAGGTGAAATGTTCTGAACAGGGGCATAGACAGCAAAACAAATGTTACAGGGGTGATAACCCTTACCTATGTTTCCCAAAAAGTTTAAAAATAGATTTTTGGGCTGGAGCTACACTTCAACAATGTACCTGTTCAAAATTACAAACAGATTCTACATAAGAACAAACCTACAGTCCCTGTCTTGTATGCACCGCCTGTATACGGCTGTTCAGAGTATATAGGGCCTTTTTTATTTTATGTGCGGGGTTCCCCTTAATATCCATACAAGACCCAAAGGGGCTGGTAATGGGCTGGGGTAGGGGGGGGGGGGGTCATGGGGTAGCTATGCCATTTTTCTTAAAGAATTTCATCCATATTACCGGGACCAGACATTACATTAAAGCCGCAAGCAGTTTTAAATGGCTTTTTTTTTCCTTTAGAAGTGTCATTTTGTGCAGGGACAGTTCTAAACACGGGAAACACGTGGCACTTCACAGGCATACTTTAGACACCCCCAGGTACGATATTTAAAGGAATATTTGACTTTTTTTTTTTCACTTTATGCATCATTAAAATGACTGCTCCCGAAAAACGACCGTTTTTAAAACTTCTTTTTGCATTGATACATGTCCCCTGGTGCAGAACCCGGGTTCCCAAACCCTATTTATGACAATAACATGCATAATAGTTGTTATAATTAGCACTTTAGAATTCGAACGTTCGCATCCATTGTATTTAATAGGGTTCTAATGTTCGTTCGAACTTTCGGTCCGTTCGCGGGTTCTGGTGCGAACCGAACCCGGGGGTGTTCGGCTCATCACTAGTGTACTGTTGGATGTACTGATAATATTACTGTTTAAAGTTAGCATTGTTTAGGATATTGTGATCAAGCTCTTATCTGATTTTGTGTGGTATAAATTCTGTGTGAATTTACAATAAAGAGTTCCTGTTTGCACCTAAGCTAATGTCGTCTAGTTCTTTGATGCAATTCTCAGCTATAATATCTTGTTCCTGGTTCCAAAGTGGAGGAAGCTGTATTTTGGCAGAGGCACCCAGGCCGGGTGCTAGGTGGCCCTTCACACTAACACCGGTCAATTATAAGCCTGGAGACAGGTCATCCTCCTTTGATGCCTTAAAGCAAAAGTAGCGCCTTCCTTTAGTTAAGCTACTAGTTAAATTTTGTTCTTGGCTTGATTGTAGTGTGTGGAACAGTGATTGACTGTTTTTGTCTGGTCAGGGTTTCCTGAACCGAGAGTTTGATTCCAACCCACCAGCCTCTGAAAAAATATTCTAGAATATAAGGCAGGGAGATTAAAATGATCAGTGGGAATATTTATCATGCCCCAGCCAATCGCCTGGAAAGAGGCATCCAGAAGGTGGCTGGGTAAGTGCTAAATATTTCCAGGGAACTGCCGGAGACCCACTACAGTGATGAGAGCCTGTAGTAGGGTAGGTTGGAGCTCAGGGCTGTGCACAGAGGCACCAGTGTTTAGCCATAGTTGGAGGCAGGACGCCCCATCTTATCACTCGCCTACTATTACCACGGTGCATGTTACTACCACTTCAGCGCCGAGAATGAAGACAGTGTGATAATTCCAGAGCAGATAAAATAAGAGTGTCCACAGAGAGCGAACTTAGGCACGCAGCCCTGCATCAGCAAGCCAATGTCTGCCACTGTGGAGGAACTGGTATCTGTCCTCCTATCTATTACTGGTCAATTATAAGCCCTGAGACAGGTTATGCTTCATGCATGCCTTAAAACAAACATTCTTAACCAGGGTTCCTCCAGAGGTTACTAGGGGTTTATTCAGCTGTGGCAGAACTGGCTCCCATCTAATGGTTCCTGCATAATTCTGAGTCCAATGCCACTTAGCAGAGCCAGCAACATGACACCAGTGACCATTTTTTAAACTGTCTGTATGTGTGACATTCTGACCACCATTGTAAGGGTCATCCTTCCCTCTGACCCCAATTTAGTAGGGTTCCCCATGACCGGAAAATTATTTTAAGGGTTCGGCTTGGGTAAAAAAGCTGAGAAAGGCTGTCTTAAAGTTGTTGAAACCTCTGAAATTAAAAATGAATACAGCACACCTTTCTATAGCATGTATTAGCCTCTGTCCAGAGCACCTAGTTTGTTTCCTATCTGCTCTCTCTTCTCTCTGCTATCTACAAAAGTCATGTTTGACAATCTATGCTGACTCCACAGAATTCCGGGAGACGGCTCTAACCCCCCGTCCAGCACACAGTAGGTGATTGACAGCCTCAGCTGTGCCTGTTTCCCTATGAGACTGTGTAGAAGGGGGTGTGTCCATTATCTCCACTCAGGTCTCAGATGCTTTATGCTTTGCAGTGTGTGACATCAGATCCCTACCGCCTACCTTCTGAAGCTCAGAAATCCTGTGTAAATTCTTAACTTTGAATGACTGTAGAGAAGAGATGGCTTGGGATAAACAGGCACAACTTATGTAGGAGGATTTGTTTAGTTGACGTACAGTGGGGAGAACAAGTATTTGATACACTGCAGATTTTGCAGCTTTTCCTACTTACAAAGCACGTAGAGGTCTGTGAGACCAGAAAATCACATTGTATGATTTTTAAATAATTAATTTGCATTTTATTGCACGACATAAGTATTTGATCACCTACCAACCAGTAAGAATTCCGGCTCTCACTGACCTGTTATTTTTTCTTTAAGAAGCCCTCCTGTTCTCCACTCATTACTCGTATTAACTGCACCTGTTTGAACTCGTTACCTGTATAAAAGACACCTGTCCACACACTCAATCAAACAGACTCCAACCTCTCCACAATGGCCAAGACCAGAGATCTGTGTAAGGACATCAGGGATAAAATTGTAGACCTGCACAAGGCTGGGATGGGCTACAGGACAATAGACAAGCAGCTTGGTGAGAAGGCAACAACTGTTGGTGCAATTATTAGAAAATGGAAGAAGTTCAAGATGACGGTCAGTCTCCCTCGGTCTGGGGCTCCGTGCAAGATCTCACCTCGTGGGGCATCAATGATCATGAGGAAGGTGAGGGATCAGCCCAGAACTACACGGCAGGACCTGGTCAATGACCTGAAGAGAGCTGGGACCAAAGTCTCAGAGAAAAACACTAGTAACATACTACGCCGTCATGGATAAAATCCTGCAGCGCACGCAAGGTCTCCCTGCTCAATCCAGGCCCGTCTGAAGTTTGCCAATGACCATCTGGATGATCCAAAGGAGGAATGGGAGAAGGTCATGTGGTCTGATTAGACAAAAATAGAGCTTTTTGGTCTAAACTCCACTCGCCGTGTTTGGGGGAAGAAGAAGGATGAGTACAACCCCAAGAACACCACCCCAACTGTGAAGCATGGAGGTGGAAACATCATTCTTTGGGGATGCTTTTCTGCAAAGGGGACAGGACGACTGCACCATATTAAGGGGAGTATGGATGGGGCCATGTATCGTGAGATCTTGGCCAACAACCTCCTTCCCTCAGTAAGAACATTGAAGATGGGTCATGGCTGGGTCTTTCAGCATGACAACGACCCAAAACACACAGCCAGGGCAACTAAGGAGTGGCTCCGTAAGAAGCATCTCAAGGTCCTGGAGTGGCCTAGCCAGTCTCCAGTCCTAAATCCAATAGAAAATCTTTGGAGGGAGCTGAAAGTCCGTATTGCCCAGCGACAGCCCCGAAACCTGAAGAATCTGGAGAAGCTCTGTATGGAGGAGTGGGCCAAAATCCCTGCTGCAGTGTGTGAAAACCTGATCAAGAACTACAGGAAACGTATGATCTCTGTAATTGTAAACAAAGGTCTCTGTTCCAAATATTAAGTTCTGCTTTTCTGAATTCTGATGTATCAAATTCTTATGTCAGGCAATAAAATGCTAATTAATTACTTAAAAATCATACAATGTGATTTTCTGGATTTTTGTTTTAGATTCCGTCTCTCACAGTTGAAGAGTACCTATGATAAAAATTACAGACCTCTACATGCTTTGTAAGTAGTAAAACCTGCAAAATCGGCCGTGTATCTAATACTTGTTCTGCCCACTGTATATCACCTGAGGCCAGTCACTTCACTGGGTACTTTAAAGTGTATGTAAAGTCTAACAATACATTTCTTTTATTTGCTGTAATTATATCTGTTTATTCTTTATATGTTTGAGAAGGGCAAAAAAAATAAAAAGTTGTTCATCCACCCACAAATGTTGTGAGCTGATGAATTCCTGTGCTTTCTGTTTCTAGGCTGCTATCAGCGAACATTGCTCCCTGCTATCTCCTTGGACTAAAAACCACCTCCTTTGTTATGAAATAGTGCGGGAAGTTATATAGTCCTAATACAATATTATGCAGTCCTAACACTGCACCTGTCCTAGGGCGGCAGTGTTGTTCAGTATGGTTATTTTATTGTTTTTGGTGCGTTTTTTTTTTTTATATTTCGATGCTGCTAGTCGGCCTGCATGTTAAGGCACCGCAATCGGTTGGAGGTACGGGCTTTGAGCGGCTTTTCCACTTGCCTTCAAATATTTAAAGTAGACCTTCACCCCAAAACGCATGTTGCGCTTCCCTGCTCCCTCCCCCCGCTTTCTCTTACAAATGGAAATGTATTTATTTATTTGTGTTTTAAGTACTTTATCAGCACTTCCGCAATTCTTGCCTAGGTGAAAATTTCTCCCTGCCCCTGCGGTTTTCCTGGCCATCTGTGTATGCGCAGGGCTTCCCACGCATGTGGAAACACTGCTACCAGGTATGTCTGAAACCTTCCCTGTCTATGCGTGGAAAATCACCTGCGCGTGTGTAGGCATGCCGACGGGCTCTGCCAGGACCCAAAGGCTAGGAAGCACCTGTGGTCACATCTGCACTCAGCAAAGTTATTGATTCCAAGACAATGGAGGGTAAAACAAGCCCCAACGATCCAGGAATGGCTGAGGGAAGTAGATAAAACAAGATGTATGGAAGAGGTAACACACCTGCATAAGGATACTAAAACTGAATTTAGCAGGATTTGGAGGGGTTGGGAGGAATTTAGACACTCAATGGTATATGAAGGTTACATGAGAAGAGAGGACAGTTCCTAAGGAATTTAGGTCAGATCCTCCCACATTAATTAAGGAGGGAGGGGAAAATAGAGAGGGTAAGGGAGCACGCAACACTTTAAAGTTTGAAATGTGTGTAGGAGGCGAGTGGGTTTTTTTTTTTTTTTTTCACCCATTTTGGATTGATGCAGGGGGGAGGGTTATAAACGGGTCTCACAAATATAATTAAATTTAACCTACACTTTTTTTTTTTTTGGAGACAGAGAGAGGTACTCATGTCTCCTCATAAATCAAAGAAAATACAGAGGACACGAACACTAATTTAAGGGGGGAAAAGGGAAGGGTAGAATAGGGGAAGGCACTAGACACCTAATGCTGCGTACACACGATCGTGATTCACAGCGGTGGAAACACCGCCGTGAATCACGACATGAAAAAAAATGAAAAACGAGGGAACGGCATGTTCCCCCACACACGACCGCTTTTCCCGTCATTTTTTTCTTTGTCGAGAAAAACGACCGTGTGTAGGCTCCGCGGCAGTGTTTCCCTATGGGAAAACTGCTGCAGAAAAAAACGACGGGAATCACGACGAGAAAAATTAGAGCATGTTCTAATTTTTCTCGTCGTGATTAATGTCGTTTTTCCCGTCGGGAAAAACGGCAAAAAGCCCACAGACGATCGTTTTTCTCGTCCAAAGGGAAAAATGATCGTGTGTACGCGGCATTAGACCTGGGAGGGGGGGAGGGGAGAGATAAAGGCGAAGGAAAAGGGGAGGAAAAAGGAGAAATATAACATAGAGGCCATGTAAGTTAAAGTGGTTGTAAACCCACTAACTTTTTTTTTTGCCAACCTGCAAGAGAAAGGCATAATGAGCTAGTATGACTAGCATACTAGCTCATTATGTACCACTTACCTTAGATCGGGGCCCCCGAAGCAGTCCGCGTCCCTCTGTCCAGACGCAGACATCACTGCGGCGATAGCCGGAATGTTACTTCCGGGTATCGCCGCACCAGCCAATCACAGCGCCGCTCCGGCGCTGTGATTGGCTGGAGCGGCGAAGACGTGACTCCGCGCATGCGCGCGGGAGCCGTCACATTCGGCTACGCCCAGCGATTGCTGGGAAGTAGCCGATTTTGTGAATGGGATTAACCCCATGAATGTGCCGTTGTCTACGGCGCGCATGCGCCGTAGACAGCGGCGCCTGTCTTTTTAGGAAATATCTCCTAAACCGTGTAGGTTTAGGAGATATTTCTTGCACCTACAGGTAAGCCTTAATCTAGGCTTACCTGTAGGTGCAAGTTGAAAAAGTGGGTTTACAACCACTTTAAATAAGGGAAAACAAAGATAGAGGAGAAGAACAAATGAGGCTACAGGACAGACCCATATTGTGTATATATTGTTGTAAGTGTATGTATTGTTTGAATTTTTTTGTAATGTAATGTGTCAATTGGTAATGATATGAAAGATATGTGAATGTATGTACAGAATTTTTTTTGAATAAAAATAATTTAAAAACACATCTGCACGTGCATGTTGCTGCCCAAGGGGTGGGCAGATCCACCTGGTAGGCGGACTGACATTCCCCTTTAAAGGCAAGCATGTATGCAAGTGCGTTAGCTTTGAGGAAAAGGGCTTTTCCCCTCAAAACGAGTCAGTGAACCTTGTTGTAGTTGCTAATGATGTTTTTCTTTTGATCACAGCTTCCGGAATGTCAAGACACCCATGATTTGGGATAAGATGATATGCTTGTGATTTTATCTCTTTGTGAGTATTTTATTAACTTTTCAAGAGGTGACTGAGGTGTTGCACTAGGCCGCTGTTCTCTCTTTTTTTCCTGTTATTTCGAATATTGAATTTTCTCCTGATCTGATGAGATTTGGAAGGCCGGGGAGGACTCCAGGACATCTTAATTTCATTGGAATGCAGGAGGAGTTTTTTTTTCCAGCTAAGCATTTCTCTATTATATTTTCCCAGTCACGTGAGTGCTGGCAATTTTTTTTCAGTATAATTGTCACCCTCTAATGCCCTGTACACACAATCGGAATTTCCGTTGGGATAAAATGCGATGGAATTTTCCGTCGGAATTCCGTTCAAGCTGTCTTCCATCAGTCTTGCATACACACTGTCAGACCAAATTCCGACCGTCCAAAACGCGGTGACGTACAACAGTACGACGAGCCGAGAAAAATGAAGTTCAATGCTTCAGAGCATGCGTCGACTTGATTCTAAGCATGCGTGTTTTTTTTCTCCGTCGGAGTTCCACACAGACGATCGGAATTTCTATTTCTAAACGTTCTATTTCTAAACTCCAATGGGGCCCACACACGGTCGGAATATCCGATGAAAAAATTCCATCAGACTTTTTTCATCGGAAATTCCTATCGTGTGTACAGGGCATTACAGATAGTGAGTTAATGGCAGGATTATCAGGTTTAAATAAATGAAAAAAGGTATGAATAAAAGAAAACAAATGTAGCCACCACATCTAAGCACCGGTAAGCTATAATACTAATAATTTTTCTTCTTGGGTTTAGATATGCTTTAAAACTTGACAATGGGTTGACATCTTTTCTCTAATAGGGAAAGAATGCAAGTGAAAATAGCACATCCCTGAGATAAGATTGCATTATTATAAACAGAGACTTTTTAATATTTTTAATCCAAATTTTTGGTAATGGAAATAAACGGAATGAGCACATGGAGCATTTTAAAAGGTTTTGTGGCATGGAATACAGCAATAGTTTGTTTGATGTTTATTTGATTAAATAGAAACCTTGGCACTATAAAGAAACACAAACCAATATACAGTAATAAATAAAATCTTTACCAGTTCCAGGGGCAGCCACTCACATCCACATCCCATAGAGTATATAGTACCTGAACAAACCAACAATGCACCTCTCATACGAGAGGGTTAGCAGGACTTTTAAGGACGTGGGGTTGTCACTAAGGTGACCACATACACAATTGAAGTTAAAAATTATTTTTTATTATACAAAAACTTGTTTAAAAACATCATTAAGTATACCAGGATACTCTTTTGGATGTTTTACACTTGAATGATGTTTTTAAACAAGTTTTTGCATGATAAAAAAAGTTTTTTACTTCAGTGTATGTGTTCACCTTAGTGACAACCCCACATCCTTAAAGGTCCTGCTAACCCTCTCGTATGAGAGGTGCATTGTTGGTTTGTTCAGGTACAATATACAGTAATAGTAAGTATTGTGATCATAAGCCAGTGCATTCTCTTTTTTTCTCCTATTTCAGTACTGAAGATTTTCCCGATTCAAAAGCTGCAGGACATCTCTTCTCTAACAGGGAAAGAATACAAGTGAAAAATAGCACATACACCATCCCTGAGATAAGGTTGCATTATTATAAACACGTATGGAGATTCCAATTCTTAAATATAGTCGTTTCTTTCCAGATCTCTTTAATATTTTTTTTTTTGTTTCATAAAGATTGTATTAAAGGTTTTCACGCAAAATTACAGTAAATGATTCCACACTCTTTAATATTTTTTATCAAAATTGTTGGTAATGAAAATAAACTGAATGAGCACATGGAGCATTTAAAAAAAGGTTTTGTAGCATGGAATACAGCAATAGTTTGTTCTATGTTCTGATTAGACTTTGTTTAGTTTCGTTTCATTTCTTTTCGGTCCTGTTGATTCGTAATCATTCGTAATTTTGCTAAACGGGATTTTCGGACTAATTCGTATTTTCGCAAGCGACATTTTTATTTGAATCGGTATTAATGTAAGCCTTATTTTTAGTTGATTTATAATTCGTACTTTCAGGTGAGTACATTGTTTTTCGTTGATTCTGGACACAACTCCTACATTCGTAACTTTTTTTTGGTTCGTTGATTCGTAATTTTCCATGTCTCTCTCACAATGGCGCTGCCTAATGTGCTTCGAATGGATTTGTACTTTTCTAAATACATTGCGGTTATTTGTAACGATTCGAAATCTCATATTTGACTTTTGTTTTTTACATGCGGCTATAGCCTCCGCCCCTGTACACCATTTTGAGAGGGAGTTCAGCACGGTGAGGGAGGAGCAGAGAGCAGAGCAGAGTGTTATTGTGCTTCGAATGGATTCGTACATTCGTAACTTTTTTTGGGCTCGTTGATTCGTAATTTTCCGTGTCTCTCACAATGGCGCTGCCTAACGTGCTTCGAATGGATTTGTATATTCGTAATTTTTTTTGGTTCGTTGATTCGTAATTTTCCGTGACAGATCACAACAAGTCGACTTGCTGTTGCATTAGGCCGCATTAACGCAACAACGAATTATGCTGAAGGCATTCGGGCATTCGCTATTTTCAATATAATTTATTTCGGATTCGGTTTTATTCGTAATTTCTTTGTTTGGAAATTCGAATGCTTCCGAACGTCCGAAAGTTGCTAAATTCGTATGAATTTCGATTTGTTACAAAACGAATTGCACAAGCCTAGTTCTGATCCCTTTTATTTGATTGCATGGAAATCTTTGCCCTATAAAGAAACACAAAGCAATATAATGGTAAGAATTGTGATCATAGGCTGATACATTCAGTTTTTTTTCTGTTATTTTAGTACTGGAGATTCAGGACATCTCTTCTCTAACACGAAAAGAATACATGTGAATAATAAAACAAACACCATCCCTGAAATAAGGTTGCATTATTATAAACATGTATGGAGATTCCGAATCTCACAAATAGCCATTTCTGCCTGCCTCTCTTTATTATTTTAAATCAACATTTTTGGTATTTTAACCACTTGAGACCCGCGCTATAGACGAAAGACGTCTGCAGCGTGGCTCTCAAGTGCCGGGTGGATGTCCCTGGACGTCCTGTTGTTTACAGCCCCCCCCCCCGCGCGCCGCAGAGGGCGCGTGGCGGGGAACAGCTGTGCCCGCCGCGTCACGTGATGCTGATGCGCGTGCCTGGCGGCCGCGATGTCCACCAGGTACATGCGATCGGCTGTTACAGAGGCAGGACGTGCATCTCTGTGTGTAAACACAGAGATCCACGTCCTGTCAGGGAGAGAGGAGACCGATGCTGTGTCCCTTGTACATAGGGACACAGATCGGTCACGTCCCCCAGTCAGTCCCCTCCCCCGCACAGTAAGAATCACTTCCAGAGAACATATTTAACCCCTTGATCGCCCCCTAGTGTTAACCCCTTCCCTGCCAGTCACATTTATACAGTAATCAATGCATATTTATAGCACTGTTCGCTGTATAAATGTGAATGGTCCCAAAATAGTGTCCAAGGTGTTCGATATGTCCGCCGCAAGATCGCAGGCCTGACAAAAATCACAGATAACCGCCATTACTAGTAAAAAAAAAAAATATATATAATAAAAATGTCAAATCTATCCCCTATTTTGTAGGCGCTATAACTTTTGCGCAAACCAATCACTATACGCTTATTGCAATTGTTTTTACCAAAAATATATAGAAGAATACGTATCGGTCTAAACTGAGAAAAAAAAAAGTTTTTTAAAAAAACATTGGGATATTATTATAGCAAAAAGTAAAAAAATATTGTTTCTGTCTTTTTTGTTTATAGCGCAAAAAATAAAAACCGCAGAGGTGATCAAATACCACCAAAAGAAAGCTCTATTTGTGGGAAAAAAGTGATAAAAATATCATTTGGGTACAGCTTTGTATGACCGCGCAATTGTCATTCAAAGTGCGTCAGCGCTGAAAGCTGAAAATTGGTCTGGGTACAAAGGGGGTTTAAGTGCCCAGTAAGGAAGTGGTTAAAAGGTTTTGTGGCATTGTATACAGCAATAGTTTGTTCAGTGTTCATTTTATTTCATTACATGGAAAGCTTGGCACTATAAAGAAACACAAACCAATATAATGGTAAGATCTGTGATCATAGGCAGGTGCTTTCTCTTGTTTCTGTTATTTAAGTAATAAAGATTTTCCCAATCTGAGAGCTGCAGGACATCTCTTCTCTAACACGGAAAGAATACAAGTGAATAATAGCACATACACCATCCCTGAGATAAGGTTGCATTATTATAAACATTTAGGAAGATTCCAATTCTTACAAATGGCTATTTCTGTCTGACTCTCTTTAATATTTTGTATCAAAATGTTTGGTAATGGAAATAAACCGAATAAGCACACGGAGCATTCTTAAAGGTTTTGTAGCATGGCATACAGCAATAGTTTGTTTGTTCTAATCTCTTCTATTTGATTACATGGAAACCTTGGCAGTGTCGCTATAAAGAAATACAAACCAATATAATGGTAAGAATTGTGCTCACCGAAGGCCTTCCAAATGTCGTGCACGCAATAATTCCACCAACAAGGGAGATAAGTCCCTAAAATCTCAACTGTTATCCCTGAAACTTGCCAGTTACTTCTGTAGCGGGGTCCCCTTTAAGACTCTCGGGACTACCTTGCCCAGAATCCCTTTCGGCATGTTTCCAACCCAGAGACTCATGGGAGGGGTTATAAAAGGGGGAGGCGAGGCTGGGCTCGGCCTCTTTGGGACACAAGACTTCAGTGACTGATCCTCCTGTGCGGATGTGCCGGAGTGCAAGGCCTGAAGCCTGAGGCCTTGCGCAGCACCAAAGAGCCTTCCACCCCACTGCGAGCCTGGGTGGCATCTGACTTTGCTCATCTACAGCCTTGGTTGGATCGGGGACCCGATCGCTGGAGACACTGTGTGTGAGGACACAGTCGGAGGAAGTTCCCGGACTGGGATCGCGTCCGGAGGGGTGAGAGGGCGTATGCTCAGACCATATACTGTTTGTTGCTGATGTGCCTATAGACTGCCGTGGCCCACAAGTTTAAATCTGATACTCTCGCTGGAGATCCATATCAGAGCTGAACTCAGAGGTTCTTCAGTAAAGTGTTTACTCCATTACAATCTTCCCACTGGATTACAAATGTTATTCTGTTATGTGCACCACCTTTAAAGAATTTAGTGAAGAAACCATCATCCCCTATAGACTGAATTTTAGATATCTGAGCCAGGCCTGGCCAGCTAGTAAGTTCATTTAGTTACTGCGCCACAGGGCGCCCAGTTAATGGTCGCCCACGCGGCGCACGTTTACTGTTTATTCAATGCATAGTACAGGGATATGCAATTAGCGGACCTCCAGCTGTTGCCAAACTACAAGTCCCATGAGGCAAAGCGAGACTCTGACAGCATCAAGCATGACACCCAGAGCCAGAGGCATGATGGGACTTGTAGTTTGGCAACAGCTGGAGGTCCGCTAATTGCATATCCCTGGCATAGTATGTTTATTGCTGCAGGGCTCTGCAACTTATTACCTGTAAACTGTTACCACTGTTAACCCTTTTTACCATAAGCTTAAAGTAAATTAGATACCCCTTTCATTATTGCCTTGGTGTCTGAGTTTACTCATACAGTATAAGAAATATATTGGTGCCATAACTAACCGTGCCAGTAGGGGGTCGAGTACATTGCCGGGGGTTGGCGAGCTGTCTTCAGGGCCCAAACTAAATCTGCGGCCTTCTTAGTTGAAGGTATCGCTACACTTCAATAAAAAAAAAATTCTTTATTGGACAGCCTTCATTTTATTATATAATACTGTGTGCCCACCGATAAATTTGAAACATGCTGTAAAATGCAATTAATAGTGAATAATGAAAACAAAGTCTACATAGAGGTGTATAGAATACAGTATATACTGTTAACACCAGGGGTCTCAAACTGGGCTGGCGGTCCTCCAGCTGTTGCAAAACTACAAGTCCCATCATGCCTCTGCCTGTGGGAGAACTGCCTGCTGGTAACTGTCAGCCTTGCAATGCATCATGGGACTTGTAGTTTCGCAACATAGAAAAAAGACTGAAAAGCGACTCTGAGTACAGTGTTTAATAAGTAGTGTAGTAGTAGTAGTGTTGATATCCTAAACTGGCTTCACTCACGAGAAGAGCTGCCCTTTGTACCTGTTCCCCAAAGACTCTGCCATTTTTGCTGCTATTGTTACCAGCCTTCAAGATCCACAAGTTTTATCACAATTGATTGGATTCCCCTCATCCCGTGGACTTTCTACATTGCTTCTTATTTTCTTTATTTTGATTTTAACTTGTGAGTCATTGTGCCGGTATCCTGAGCACTAGCATTTGCTGTTTTTGTAGTTTCGCAACAGCTGGAGGGCCACCAGTTTGAGACCCCTGGTTAACACCCATGGGTTGAATTCTCAAATATGTTAAAATCAGAAGTAAACGTGACAACATGTTGACTGGAATAATTTGATTTCATTAATGCTATATTTAAAGTGAAACTGCAAACAAATATACACTATATTATCAAAAGTATTGAGACGCCTGCCTTTACACACACATTTAATGGCATCCCAGTTTTAGTCCCTAGGGTTCAATATTGAGTTGGCCCACCCTTTGCAGCTATAACATCTTCAACTCCTCTGGGAAGGCTGTCCACAAGGTTTAGGAGTGTGTCTATGGGAATGTTTGACCATTCTTCCAGAAGCGCATTTGTGAGGTCAGGCACTGATGTTGGACGAGAAGTCTCCTCTCTAATTCATCTCAATGGTTCACCTTTAGGATGAATTAGCGCGGAGACTGTGAGCCAGGCCTTCATGTCCAACATCAGTGCCTGACCTTACAAATGCACTTCTGGAAGAATGGTCAAACATTCCCATAGACACTCCTAAACCTTGTGGACAGTCTTCCCAGAAGAGTTGAAGCTGTTATAGCTGCAAAGTGGGCCAACGCAATATTGAACCCTACGGACTAAGACTTGGATGCCATTAAAGTTCATTCAGTGTATGTTAAAACAACTTAAATTGGAACTAAAATCCAAAAATAGGATAAAAATGAATAGCCCAGTAAAGATAAAATATCAAAAACAGGGTTTGCAATTTAAGTGCTCAATTCAGATTGCCCCAGCAGTACTTATTTTGCCACTTGATGTCCTCAGTTACATGGCTGGCATGATTCAACTTACTGCCTCCGAGCTCAGGTCTTACTAGACCTGCCCCCTGCCTGTGACTGGACAGTGAAAGGAGAAGCAGCACAGTGATGATCTCATCTCTCTGTGACTCTGCTTTTCTTCTGTCAGCATACTACTTATCAGCACATGAACTGATTGGCTCCTTGTGGCGCTTCTTCCTCCCACAATGCAGTTCTTCTATACAGGGACTGCAAGAGGCTGATTCTAGGTCACATTCAGATACTTACACTGCTTGCATTTCAAACAATACATTTAATGATGTACTAATGAATACAGAGCTGCATTGATTTGTGTCTGTAGCACACAGACCTTTTCCCTGCCTTTGGCTCACTTGCAGGTCAAGGCACACCGCGCTATATGCCCATACCCTCCTGTTTGAGGAGGTTGAGCGGTGTTAACAATTTTGGGTCCTGCAGCAAGGTATCCCATTAGACTAGTTCTCGTCTCCTAGAGTGTAGGGACAAGTCTCTATTTCTCCCCAGGAAGGCCAATGTCCACACCACTTTAACTCCAACGCTGAGTTTATTTTATAAGCAAAGTTCAAGCTCAGCAGACAGGAAAGGTGGATGAGAGAAAGGACAGTAAGGTTTGGGAGATAGGTCCAGGCACAAACTGGTACAATAGTCACCACTCGATCCCGAGTGGGTTTAGCTCACCCGGATAGTCCCCTGTAAGAGCGGATCCTTGCAGCCGGAGTGATGCTCGAACGTTCACTTTAGGTTTCCTAGAGATACGATCTGGAGATCCTCTGCCACAGAATCTTTAAGTCCCAAACTCCTTAGCTATTGCAACACAAGGACAGGTGCCAGCGTTAGCACGTTGCAAGGCCTGTGATGGATCTTTGAATCCCTCCAGAAGGTAACCAGGCCTCTCTTTCACCGTGAACTCTCACCGGTCCATCAGAAAGGTCATCCCCCGGTCTCCTCTTCTTAGAGCGGGTCCACCCTTTCCCGGGCACCCTGGGATTCTTCTTTTGGAGATAGGCCTGGACCTACTAGTGCAGTTGCAGCCCAAGGCTAAAGGTGCCTGAGACTGATACACGCGTGCACCCCTGGCCTAGAGGGCCGGGTGGCGCGAACCGCTCACTCTCCAGTACGTCGGTCTCCAGACTCTCGACTACATGGCGTCTGCCCCTTATGTATCCTCTCCCAGCATGCACAGCAGGCCAACCACGCCCACCGCACCACTGCCGAGAGAGGACACCCTAAGGCATAGCAATGTCACCCACGGTTTAACCCTGACCTGATATGGCAGTGCCACCTACAGGCCACAGGGAACTGTGCGTCAGGCTACATCACATAGGCAGAAGCGAGTACTAACAAATCAAAGTGGTCTGAGCCTGGCTACTAGCTCAGACCAACCCCCTAAATTTAAGTACATAGCACCCCTGAAAGTAAAGGGGCGCTACATGTCTATTATGTCTGCGTGGATTTCAGATTTAAATAAAATGTATAATGGCTTTACATTTATTTTATTTCCTTATTATGATCAGTAATTATAAGTAAGTGTTAGTAATTAGTAGCAACCATCCGGACTGGAAGTTCTCATTGTGAGCAGTGGAGATCTTTGTGGCTATTACTGACCTCGTGGGGTCCATCAGAGAGGTGAGAGGCTGGTGTCTATGGGGGAGGATTATTTATGCATCATTTGTTCATCTGATCCAGTGTGTTTCTGATGGGACAAGGTGTATTCCCACACCGATCCTTGCTTCTCTCCCTGCAATTAGCTGCTGCTATTTGGACTGCCATTTTGGCTATTTAGCACTTTATTTACTTAGTCACTGTTTGGACGTTTTAAATAAATTTTATTATTGATGATTTCGTCACCCCATTTATTTAATTTATGAGAAGTTAGACTTTATTAATAGCACTTTTAATATTAGCACTTTCTATTGACATTTAGCGCTGCTTCACTATATAAACTAATCCATCATAGTGCACCTTTAGACTGGTAGAGCCCATCAAGGTGAACAGTGTACCTATACCCGATGGACGTGTCCTTGTAGTCAGGCAGGCGGGGGAGGGGGGACCTGGTGAAGAAGCAAGCTGCAGGGGGTAGGAGCTGGGGGGAGATGTTTGCTTCAGGGGGGGGGTACACATGTGACACAATTGGTTGATAGGGCACCAGCTGTGATCCGGCAGTAATGCTGGAATCCGTTGCTGCAGACTGGTGGGCTGACGGTCCAGACAGGCGCATCACGCGGCCTGGGTCCGGACCACGGTCCACTATTTCATGACCATTGGTGTAGGGTGTTAGGTAACCTTCTCATTTAATGTGAAAATGTGAACTTACGCTTTAACTCTATTATTATTATTATACAGGATTTATATAGCGCCAACAGTTTGTGCAGTGCTTTACAACATGAGGGCAGACATTACAATTACAATAAAATTCAATACAGGAAGAATCAGAGGGCCCGGCTCATTAGAGCTTAAAATCTAGAAGCGAGGGTCAAGTGAAACAAAAGGTAATAGCTGTGGGGGATGAACGATTGGAGAAAATGAAAATACAGTTGTTAGGTGTGGGTAGGATAGGCTATTATGTTGGTATAAATGATAAGTGTAGGATTACTGTAGCGGATGGTTGCTACTAATTACTAACATCCACCATGTTCACCCTGCTGCCAGACTTCCATACATCACTCTTCCAAGGACAATGAACAGTCCTTTGCTTTTGTTTTGTTTTTGTTTATTAGGGGATATAACTAGGTTGGGGAAAGACCATTGCTCCTTCTCTGCACCAACTCATGCAGACTATTACTCCCAGGACTCTTCTCCTCCTGCACAAAACTTCACTGTCCAATGTTAGTCTCTCCGCCCCATTATCTTCACACTGCACCAGGGATCACTCTGAATGGTCCCAGGTTCTTGCTTAATTTGCTGAATTGTTATTAGGCCAGGGGCCTGCAGTACCCCTTCTTGATGGCCTAGTGTTTAGCAGCTTTAAATAGTTGGTGGACTACAGTGGCGGCTGGTGCTCAAAATTTTTGGGGGGGCGCAAACAAACTGGAAAAAAAAAATCAATTGCCGCCACTGTGCCCATTAAACGCAGCCACTGTGCCCAAACGCCACCAGTTTGCCCCCTCAAATACAGCCAGTTTGTTTCCATATACAGCCAGTGTGCCCCCATATATATATATATAAATAACCAGTGTGCCCCCATATATACAGCCAGTGTGCCCCCATATACAGCCAGTGTGCCCCCATATATATATAGCCAGTGTGCCCCCATATATATATATAGCCAGTGTGTCCCCATGTACAGCCAGTGTGCCCCCATATACAGCCAGTTTGTCCCCATATATATAGCCAGTGTGCCCCCATATACAGCCAGTTTGTCCCCATATACAGCCAGTTCCCCCCAAATGCAACCAGTTTGTCCCCCATATACAGCCAGTTCCCCCCAAATGCAGCCAGTTTGTCCCCATATACAGCCAGTTCCCCCCAAATGCAGCCAGTTTGTCCCCCATATACAGCCAGTTCCCCCCAAATGCAGCCAGTTTGTCCCCCATATACAGCCAGTTCCCCCCAAATGCAGCCAGCGTGTCCCCCCATATACAGCCAGTTCCCCCATATACAGCCAGTTCCCCCCAAATGCAGCCAGCGTGTCCCCCATATACAGCCAGTTCCCCCCATATTCAGCCAGCGTGTCCCCCCATATACAGCCAGTTCCCCCCATATACAGCCAGTTCCCCCCAAATGCAGCCAGCGTGTCCCCCATATACAGCCAGTTCCCCCCATATTCAGCCAGTTTCTCCCCCATATTCAGCCAGTTCCCCCCATATTCAGCCAGTTTGTGCCCCATATTCAGCCAGTTTGTCCCCCATATTCAGCCAGTTTGTCCCCCAAATGCAGCCTGTCCCCCCCCCAGCCCCGCACTTACCTTCCTCGGTCCGCGCCGTCCTCGATGTGTTCTCCCGCCCTCGATGTCGCTTCAGCCAATCAGGTTACCGGTAACCAGATCCGGTGAACCTGATTGGCTGAAACCTCCACACAGTCTTCTTCCAGGAACGCACCCCCGTGCGTACTTGGGAGGAGTTTTTGGAAGCCGAATACATCGTGAGAGCCGCTGGCTCTGATAGACACTTCCAAGCCACACCCACCGCCGGCCACCGCTCTAATTCATATGGCCGGCGCTCACCAGGAGGCCGGCCATATGTATAGTGGGCAGCGCGGCAGCGGTGACAATACATAGATTCATGCAATGCATGAATCTGTGTATTGTCTTTCAGTGGCGGTGCGGGAGCGAGAGGGGGCGGCGCTCCGGTGCCCTCTATGGACGCACCGCCACTGGTGGACTACTGATCCCAGTTAGCCCGATTTGCAAATCCTGTGCCCGCAGGCCACATCGATTTGACACAAAACCCCACAGTCTCTCCTCTGGCCTTGCACCCATCTCCCCTGGTATGCCTCCTCCAGATATCCACTGTACCTCTCTCACCGAACTTCTCCTGAGTCATTGGTGAAGAATTTACTCGGACATGCGTACCGACTGCTTCTCCAGCTCCTTTGTTCCAGGATATCTCCTCCATGACCGTGTAGGGAGAGAGGCTCCATCCCAGCTTCCGAGCTCCTCCTCCGAGGCACGCACCCCCCCACAGATGGGGATGGGCCTCCTGCTGCAGTCTAACACTCCATTCTTCACTTCACCCAGCCAACAACTCCCCTCCAGTGGGCTGGACATGAGCTTATGTAGGAGGCCTGCCCCCTGCCAATTCCAATTGGGGATTGGTCAGGGCTCCTCACATGAGCTCCCTGTCACTCCAATTTCCAGCCCTGCCTCTCTTCCAGAACATTCTCCCTGGAAGCAGGGGAGGCGCCCAAGAACTGAAGGACAGGTGGTCACACCCACTGCTACACTAACCACTCCCTGCCCTCCAGATGAAAAACAAGCAGGCTTAGAATGCAGCATAGGCCTGCCTAAATTTACCTGCCTGGCAGCTATCACAAAAATCCTCACCTCTAACACCTACCTATGGTAGAGGGCGCTACATCACCTATAAATAATATGTTACCGTTTAGCCTACTGTATCATCTCAGAGTAAAAGATACTCACCTTATGACACAGAAGCCTCTCTAATCTCCTGAAGACCTTACAGAGACCCAAGGTATGCCTGCGCATGTGCAGGAACTCAGTCAATGATGTTGGCCTAAGGCCATTGTGTTCTGACAGTGAGGCTCCTCTGTTGTCAGAATACACTGACTAGGAACGGGAATGGCCATAGATGGATCAAAATTTGGCCAGTTTCTGCTGAACCAGACAAATTTCCATCCAGCTATGTCCAGCTTTAGAGAAGAGTGGCAAGGGATAATTGTGACTGCTGGGTAGACAACACTGAACTCCATTGACAAGTAAGCATTTTTTTTTTCGGACACAGGGACAATTATTAGAGCATTGAAACTGAATTTTTGCTAGGTAGAGTACAATTCTTCTAAAAATAGTGGATTTTGTTTGTGGGCATCTATACATAAAACCAAAGAGGTATATTGAGGAGGGAAACGGGACAAAGGAAACCAGGGCAATTGGGGGCCATGCAATTGTTTATGAGATACAGTAATTAGTGAACTAGGTGTCATTGAGTTTGGCTTTACGTCTACTTTAAATTATCATCAAACTTGCTGGTAGATGAGGAGGTGATAAAAAAAAAAAAAAAACGAAAATGAAAATAGGATTTGTTCACTTTGTAGTCCCTGATGGTGAATGCTCCATATTTTCCTGCCCATCAGAGCATAAATAGCTGTTGATAGGAACATTTCCGCATCTTGTAATGCCAAGAATTGAAATGGTAGTTGTTTATTCCGTGAAATGCCAACGTCTTCATATTTCTTTGTACGCTGACAGAACAGTGACATGAAACAATTTGGGGCTTTCAGCTTGTACATATATGTGTGTAACATGTATGTTACTTTTTAAGATGTGGGAATTCAAGCAGTCACAAAATTTCTCAGGCAAAGTAAATGGAACATTTTTTATCCTATAAAATACATTCATTGAATTTAAATTGACCTGTCTTTCCTTTTAAATATTTTTTTATATCTTTATTTTACAGCTCTTCCCCAGTACAGATCTCCCCCGCCAGCACAAATCATCACCAGTATAGATCACCCCTGGTAAAAACTCTCCCAGTACAGCTCTCCCCCAAATACAGCCCCCCCCCCCCCAGCATAGATCTCTCCCCAACTATAGTTTTTCACCGAGTACAGATCTCCACAAGTACAGCTCTCCCCCCAAGTAAAGATCTCCACCATTATAGATTTCCCCTAATTTAGATCTCCCCCAGTACAGATCTCTCTCCCCTCCCCAGTAAAGATCCCCCCAGTACAATTCCCCTCCAAGAACAGATCTCCTCCAGTACAGATCTCCCCTAGTACAAATCTCTTCCGAAGTAAAGGTCTTTTCCCAACTACAGATCTCCTCCCTGTACAGAGCTCCCCTCAAGTACAGATCTCCCCATTACAGATCTCATCCAGTATGGATCTTTCCCTATTTCAGCTCTCCCCCAGTACAGACCCCCCCAAGTAAAGATCCCCCCAAGTACAGAACTTCCTCACCAAAGGCCCCTTCCCCTCAAAGTAAAGACCCCCCCCCCCAGTACAGTTTCCCTTTAAGAATAGATCTTCCCCAGTACAGACCTCCCCTAGTACAGAGCTTTTCCCCATTACAGATCTTCCCCAGTACAGATCTCTCCCCCAAGTACAGATCTCTCTCCCAAGTACAGATCTTCCCCAGTACAGATCTCTCCCCCAAGTACAGATCTCTCTCCCAAGTACAGATCTCTCCCCCAAGTACAGATCTCTTCCCCAAGTATAGATCTCTCTCCCAACTACAGATCTCTCCCCCAAGAACAGATCTTTTCCCCCAAGTACAGATCTCTCCCCCAAGTACAGATCTCTCCCCCAAGTACAGATCTCTCTCCCAAGTACAGATCTTTTCCCCAAGTACAGATCTCTCCCCCAAGTACAGATCTCTCCCCCAAGTACAGATCTCTCCCCCAAGTACAGATCTCTCCCCCAAGTACAGATCTCTCTCCCAAGTACAGATCTCTCCCCCAAGTACAGATCTCTCTCCCCAAGTACAGATCTCTTTCCCAAGTACAGATCTCTCTCCCAAGTACAGATCTATCTCCCAAGTACAGATCTCTCTCCCAAGTACAGATCTCTCCCCCAAGTACAGATCTCTTCCCCAAGTACAGATCTCTTCCCCAAGTACAGATCTCTCCCCCAAGTACAGATCTCTTCCCCAAGTACAGATCTCTTCCCCAAGTACAGATCTCTTCCCCAAGTACAGATCTCTCTCCCAAGTACAGATCTCTCTCCCAAGTACAGATCTCTCCCCCAAGTACAGATCTCTTCCCCAAGTACAGATCTCTTCCCCAAGTACAGATCTCTCCCCCAAGTACAGATCTCTCCCCCAAGTACAGATCTCTTCCCCAAGTACAGATCTCTTCCCCAAGTACAGATCTCTTCCCCAAGTACAGATCTCTCCCCCAAGTACAGATCTCTCCCCCAAGTACAGATCTCTCCCCCAAGTACAGATCTCTCCCCCAAGTACAGATCTCTCTCCCAAGTACAGATCTCTCCCCCAAGTACAGATCTCTCTCCCCAAGTACAGATCTCTTTCCCAAGTACAGATCTCTCTCCCAAGTACAGATCTATCTCCCAAGTACAGATCTCTCTCCCAAGTACAGATCTCTCCCCCAAGTACAGATCTCTTCCCCAAGTACAGATCTCTTCCCCAAGTACAGATCTCTTCCCCAAGTACAGATCTCTCCCCCAAGTACAGATCTCTCCCCCAAGTACAGATCTCTTCCCCAAGTACAGATCTCTTCCCCAAGTACAGATCTCTTCCCCAAGTACAGATCTCTCTCCCAAGTACAGATCTCTCCCCCAAGTACAGATCTCTCCCCCAAGTACAGATCTCTTCCCCAAGTACAGATCTCTTCCCCAAGTACAGATCTCTCCCCCAAGTACAGATCTCTCCCCCAAGTACAGATCTCTTCCCCAAGTACAGATCTCTTCCCCAAGTACAGATCTCTCTCCCAAGTAAAGATCTCTCCCCCAAGTACAGATCTCTCCCCCAAGTACAGATCTCTTCCCCAAGTACAGATCTCTTCCCCAAGTATAGATCTCTTCCCCAAGTATAGATCTCTTCCCTAAGTATAGATCTCTTCCCCAAGTACAGATCTCTCCCCCAAGTACAGATCTCTCCCCCAAGTACAGATCTCTCTCCCAAGTACAGATCTCTTCCCCAAGTACAGATCTCTTCCCCAAGTACAGATCTCTCTCCCAAGTAAAGATCTCTCCCCCAAGTACAGATCTCTCTCCCAAGTACAGATCTCTCCCCCAAGTATAGATCTCTCTCCCAAGTACAGATCTCTCCCCCAAGTACAGACCTCTCCCCCAAGTACAGACCTCTCCCCCAAGTACAGATCTCTCTCCCAAGTACAGATCTCTCTCCCAAGTACAGATCTCTCCCCCAAGTACAAATCTCTCCCCCAAGTACAGATCTCTCTCCCAAGTACAGATCTATCTCCCAAGTACAGATCTCTCTCCCAAGTACAGATCTCTCCCCCAAGTACAGATCTCTTCCCCAAGTACAGATCTCTTCCCCAAGTATAGATCTCTTCCCCAAGTACAGATCTCTCCCCCAAGTACAGATCTCTTCCCCAAGTACAGATCTCTTCCCCAAGTACAGATCTCTTCCCCAAGTACAGATCTCTTCCCCAAGTACAGATCTCTCTCCCAAGTACAGATCTCTCTCCCAAGTACAGATCTCTCCCCCAAGTACAGATCTCTTCCCCAAGTACAGATCTCTTCCCCAAGTACAGATCTCTTCCCCAAGTACAGATCTCTCCCCCAAGTACAGATCTCTCCCCCAAGTACAGATCTCTTCCCCAAGTACATATCTCTTCCCCAAGTACAGATCTCTTCCCCAAGTACAGATCTCTCCCCCTAGTACAGATCTCTCCCCCAAGTACAGATCTCTCCCCCAAGTACAGATCTCTCTCCCAAGTACAGATCTCTCCCCCAAGTACAGATCTCTCTCCCTAAGTACAGATCTCTTTCCCAAGTACAGATCTCTCTCCCAAGTACAGATCTATCTCCCAAGTACAGATCTCTCTCCCAAGTACAGATCTCTCCCCCAAGTACAGATCTCTTCCCCAAGTACAGATCTCTTCCCCAAGTACAGATCTCTTCCCCAAGTATAGATCTCTTCCCCAAGTACAGATCTCTCCCCCAAGTACAGATCTCTCCCCCAAGTACAGATCTCTCCCCCAAGTACAGATCTCTCTCCCAAGTACAGATCTCTTCCCCAAGTACAGATCTCTCTCCCAAGTAAAGATCTCTCCCCCAAGTACAGATCTCTCTCCCAAGTACAGATCTCTCCCCCAAGTATAGATCTCTCTCCCAAGTACAGATCTCTCCCCCAAGTACAGACCTCTCCCCCAAGTACAGACCTCTCCCCCAAGTACAGATCTCTCTCCCAAGTACAGATCTCTCTCCCAAGTACAGATCTCTCCCCCAAGTACAAATCTCTCCCCCAAGTACAGATCTCTCCCCCAAGTACAGATCTCTCCCCCAAGTACAGATCTCTCTCCCAAGTACAGATCTCTCTCCCAAGTACAGATCTCTCTCCCAAGTACAGATCTCTCTCCCAAGAACAGATCTCTCTCCCAAGTACAAATCTTGCTCCAGTACAGATGTATAGATCCTCCGTAAAATACAGATCTTTCCCTCCATTACAGATCCCTCCCCAGTACAGATCTCTCCACTCAGTGCAGATCTCTCCCCCTCCCACTAGAGATCTCTCCCCCTCCCACTAGAGATCTTTCCTCCATACTGATATCTCCCTCAAGTACAAGTATCTCCCCACAGTACAGATAATATCCAGTACAGCTCTCCCCCTAGTACAGTTCTTCCCTTGTACAACTCCCCCCCTCCATAATCCACTCACTGCACCATGCAGCTCAGAGTGAGAAGTCCTCCCTTGGCTGGGTCTTGTAACCTGAACCAAGAAGAATCCATGGAAAGCCTTCTCCCTTTGAACCGCCTAGCTCATTCTCTCCAAACTGCTTGTTTCTGAGGTCTGACAGGCAGCAGAAGGGGCTGCATCGCTTCTGGTGTCAGCAGCTGTCAACACTAGTTCTGTGCCATGGATGCTCTGGGGGGGTTGGCGCCCTCTATCTCCCTTTTGTCTGTGCCTCTGGTTCATTGAGCTGTGTCTTAAGAAACCCCAAGTAAAGAGAGCTTAGGGAACCAGAAGAATCTGTCAGTTTTTTGTTTTTTATTCAGCTGACAGAAAAATAAATAAACACATGGATGTCCAGCTTTAGGTGATTCCACACTGATAAAAATAATGGGAAAAGACCTAAAAAGAGAAAACTAATACAACCAGCACATCTAAGGTCTGGTAAGCTCCAATGCAATAATTATTGGGGGTTGGATACACTTAAAGCAAATACATCTTTGTGAATTTACAAAGTTTCTTAACTGGAGATCCTGACAGCAAGAGCACTTTCTGCTGCTTTCGAACAACACTCAACCACTACATCCCAATTAGCAACAGCTCTGTGTGCTCCTTCAGTTGGCTGTTGGGCTGCCTATCGGGTCTATCACACAGGAAGCCCAATTACGAACTGAAGGGGATGACTGACAATACTACTTCTAATGGCATAGCAGGGGCTTAGCACTGTCAGCCTGCAACATACACATTAATGAAAGTCAGTTTTCAGACTGAAATGCGGCCTTCCTCCTGGTCCCAGAAAAAATAGATACAGTACGAGGACCTGGACTCTGATCTTTCATCTGTAAAGCAGAATGTCATAGTAGGATTTCATGGACTGACTTCAGCAGCTTTACAACAAGGTCCCCCAAGAAGTAGTGGGGCCCCCAAGAAAACGGAGCACCAAACGTTTTTCTCTTTAATACATAAAACTTTATTGCTGATATTAATTGTGGCCAAAAACCCCCCCTTCTTCATAGCTGAAATAATGTATCAGAATACGCTACTAGACTACTGTATATTTAAAAGAAATGCTTGAAGGGTAATCTCCATCTGGAGAAAAAGAGGGGCTGTCTTCATAGGGGTGTTTTAGATGCGCTGATCTCGGGGGTGCTCATTGCCATTTAAAAGTAGCACTAAAGGCAAAACATTTCTCACTTCAGATAGAGCAGTGGTCTCTGAACTCCAGCCTGGGGGGCCCGGATGTGGCCCTTTGCATGCTTTTATCTGGCCCCTGGGGCACTATTTCATTCACTGACACCAATGAAGGGCACAATTCCTCCCAATGACCCCAACAATGGGGCAAAATTCCTTACAATGACACTAACAATGGTACACTCTATTCTAGCACACTATAGGGTGCAACATATTTTTCTGTTGTTTATCTGGTTGTAATTTGCTTTTTAACCCTTTAACCATTTAGAGTACTGTATTATTCCGGGTCCTATACACCTTAAAGCGGGGGTTCACCCAAATTCACAACTATACTGTAACACACCCGCTGTAATATGTACATCATCAAAGGACAAACATTTTTTTTTCCCATATATAAATACCTTGTATTTGCCTTTTCATAAAGCGACTTCCGGGATTCCCTCCCGCGGGAGTAGGCGTTTCCAAGCCTTTCTCCAGTGCCGCAATGCAATGTGGGACTTGGCTGCAGGGACTTGGTATGCAGTGCTGCAAAATCTCGAGAGATTTCACATACGACGTGACGCCAGCCACGTGACAAGGGCGTCTCTATTTAGATTGTGCATACCATCACAATGGGGCGTGAACTTTCAATGACGCGGCCCCGTGTTGAAGGCAACCTTTTAGTTTACGGCGCTACTCCAGGACATGATTGCTTGTGGGCTTCACAATGCCCACAAGCAAAATGGAAACACAGAGAAACGTCTTTTATAACTCCTTCTTTACGACGAAAACGGACAGCGGATACTAGCAGAAACGAAACAAGTAAGTGTACTTTATTATTGGGAAACCCCATTGAATGCAGGAAAAAAAAAAAAAAGTTTTGCCGCGGAACCTCCGCTTTAAGTCATTGGGGGTGTTAATCCAGAAATCTGCAATAAATATTCCTCACCTGTCGGGTGTGTCAGAATGTGGTGCTATTAACAGAGTTGTGGACACAGAAACAAGGAGACCCAATTAGTCAAGCGGCTCCTTTGGGGGGTAAGTGCTACAGAATATAATTAACCTACCTGTTTTTATTTTGTTATTGTGTTATTTCCTTGATATCACACCCTATTTGCCTTATAACTCTCAGATCTTAATTTACAAACAGGTATAATATGTTTTATTCAGTCAGCTCCAAAAGTAATGATATTTTACCACTTCTAGCATCGCCGTATAAAATTCAGCGTAAAAGAAAAATTCACAAAGATTACCACATAGGTCATCATCACTCCTTTAAAATAAAACCAGCTTCAGGGTGTTGATAACTGGGAGCTTCAATAGATGTCTATGGAGGAAAGAAGGAAAAGGAGCTGTTTGAGGTGGTGATAAAATAAGCAGTTCACAAGAAAAGTAATAATTTACAAAGAAAATATGGCTTTTCACAGATTACTGTTCACTTTAAATGTAAAGCTAAAGATTACACATCTTGGTTATTTTTGTGAATTGAACATTTTAGGAAAAAATGATGATGAGATAAAATAAGTAGAGGTGTTATGGTAGCTCATCCTAATTAGTGAACCTAGCATAATGCCTACAAAACGTCTTGTCCAAATGGAACATGCACTTTTGGAATTTTTTTTCATAAGCACTCTTTGCAGTTTATTTTATTAAGCACTTCCTGACCACCTCACATACATATACGTCGGCAGAATGGCACCGTTGCGCAAACCGCCGTATAGGTACATCGGCACCTTTAAGAGTCATAGCAGCCGCTGCGTGGCCGGGGACCCGATGCGTGTGGCCGGCGTGCGTGATTGCCGCCGGCCACCCGCGATTGCGGGCACGAGAGCGAGAGGCGGGATTTGTGTGTGTAAACACTAGACTTGTGCACAACGGAAAAATTCGTTTAGTTTCGGTTCGTTTTTTGTGCACAACGGAAAAATTTGTTTAGTTTCGGTTCGTTTCTTTTCGGTCCTGTTGATTCGTAATCATTCGTAATTTTGCTAGACGGGATTTTTCGTGTTCGGACTAATTCGTATTTTCGCAAGCGTCATTTTTCGTTGAATTTTTAGTTGATTTATAATTCGTACTTTCGGTAGGGTACATTGTTTTTCGTTGATTCTGGACACAACTCCTACTTTCGTAACTTTTTTTGGGTTCGTTGATTCGGAATTTTCCGTGTCTCTCTCACAACGACGCTGCCTATTATGCCTAATGTGCTTCGAATGGATTTGTACTTTTCTAAATACATAGCGGTTATTTGTAACGATTCGAAATCTTGTATTTTACTTTCGTTTTTTACATGCGGCTATAGCCTCCGCCCCTGTACACCATTTTGAGAGGGTTCAGCACGGTGAGGGAGAAGCAGAGAGCAGAGCAGAGTGTTATTGTGCTTCGAATGGATTCGAAATCTCGTATTTTACTTTCGTTTTTTCATGCGGCTATAGCCTCCGCCCCTGTACACCATTTTGAGAGGGAGTTCAGCACGGTGAGGGAGAAGCAGAGAGCAGAGCAGAGTGAGTGTTATTGTGCTTCGAATGGATTCGAAATCTCGTATTTTACTTTCGTTTTTTCATGCGGCTATAGCCTCCGCCCCTGTACACCATTTTGAGAGGGAGTTCAGCATGGTGAGGGAGAAGCAGAGAGCAGAGTGAGTGTTATTGTGCTTCGAATGGATTCGTACATTCGTAATTTTTTTTTTCATAACGAATTATGCCGAAGACATTCGGGCATTCGCTATTTTGCAGTATAATTTATTTCGGATTCGGTTTTATTCGTATATGCTTTGTTCGGAAATTCGAATGCTTCCGAATGTCCGAAAGTTGCTAAATTCGGACGAATTTCGATTCGTTACGAAACGAATTGCACAAGCCTAGTAAACACACAAATCCCTGTTCTGTCAGGGGACAGGAGACAGATCGTTGTTCCTTCTCCCCCAGTCAGTCACATCCCCATACAGTTAGAATCACTCACGAGGGAACACATTTAACCCCCTTGATTAGGGATGAGCTTCGAGTTCGAGTCAAACCTATGTTCGAGTCGAACCCATGTTTGACTTGAACATCGTCTGTTCGGCCCTTCGCTGAATTTCAAACATTATGGGACGTTCGTGCCAAATTCGAGTGGCGCATCATGGCCCATATGCATTGCTGGCTGATGATTGGCTAAGCATGCACTATGACTTTGGCCAATCACAGCGCGGAAAAAACGGAGAGCCATAATTGGCCAAAGCCAGGGTGACTTTGGTCCATTATGTCTCAGGGGGTTTAGTACACGCCCCACAATATATAAGGCAGCCTGCGTGGTGGCCTTGTGTAGTGGGTTGCGGCGGTGGTTAAAGACAGACAGAGAAAGAGAGACAGTGTCATTTAATTTGAGTTAGATAGAGCAGGCAGGTGAGTCAGTTAGCAGCATTTACAGCGTGTAGAGGATATATATGCATCCTAGGTGTTGTATATATATTTATACACTGTATTCAGTTTAGCTAGATCCGTTCCTGTTATTCTCTTCATAATATACTGACAGGCAGGCAGGTGATTGTGCTAGCTGCAGTATTTTCACTTAGTGTATACTGTGTCCTTTGCACAGTGTGCACCTAAAGCTTACCTGAATACAATTGCTGGTGCTCTCATACTAATACAGGCAGGGAGCTGCAGTATTTTGATTTAGTGTACTTTGCACATTGTGCACCTAAAGCTTACCTGAATACAATTGCTGGTGTTCTCATACTAATACAGGCAGGGAGCTGCAGTATTTTGATTTAGTGTCCTTTGCACAGTGTACACCTAAAGCTTACCTGAATACAATTGCTGGTGTTCTCATACTAATACAGGCAGGGAGCTGCAGTATTTTGATTTAGTGTCCTTTTCACAGTGTGCACCTAAAGCTTACCTAAATACAATTGCTGGTGGTCTCATACTAATACAGGCAGGGAGCTGCAGTATTTTCATTTAGTGTCCTTTGCACAGTGTGCACCTAAAGCTACCTGAAGACAATTTCTAGTGTTCTTTTGATCCTATTAATACCACAGGCAGGCAGCTGCAGTATTTACAGTTAGTGTACTGTGTCCTTTGCACAGTGTGCACCTAAAGCTACCTGAAGACAATTGCTGGTGTTCTGATCATATTAATACCACAGGCAGGCAGCTTCAGTATTTACAGTTAGTGTACTGTGTCCTTTGCACAGTGTGCCCCTAAAGCTACATGAAGACAATTGCTGGTGTTCTTATACTAATAATACTACAGGCAGGCAGTTGATTCTGCTAGCTGCAGTATAATCAGTATATATACATATCCCAGCTTTGTGCAGCTACATCTCACTTCAGGCCATTAGTATGTCTGGAAGGCCAACAAGGAGAGGCAGACAGTCACAAGCCAATAAAAGAGGGCAAGCAGGCTCTGTGTCTAGAGGCAACAGTGCTGGTCGTGGACACGGTGCATCCTCATCAGCACGTGCCCGTGGGACAAGCTTGTCCTTTTTTTGGCAGCTGGCCGTGTTGAACCGCAACATGCCGAAGACTTTGTAGAGTGGATGACCAAGCCGTCCTCATCCTCCTCATCCTCTCTCACCCAGGCTCAGGGTACTTTGTCTTGGAAAGCAGCTGCCAACGCGGCCTCTTCCCTCAGCTCAATGGCATCAGTCACTTCTTCCCTAGCCCCACCATGTCCTCCTGAGGAGCCCCCCGAACTGTTTGACCACAGTGTTGGGTACATGCTCCAGGAGGATGACCAGCATTTTGAAGGCTCCGATGATGGTACCCAGCTAGAGGAAGGCAGTAACGTGAGCCCAGAGAGAGGGGGTGCCCAAGAAGGACAACCATCTGGCAGTCATGTTCCCCCAGCTGTAGCATACTGCCAGGTTTGCTCCAGTGATGAGGTGGGAGGGGATGATGAGGTCACTGACTCTACGTTGGTGCCTGATAGGAGAGAGGAGGAGGAGAAGGAGGAGGCACATCTCCAGCGAGGCAGGATGCCCTCCAGGGGCCAGCTTAAGGGCAGCACACCGACTGCATCACACCGCAGAGATCCGCATGTGCAGGGCGCTGCTGTCTCTGCGCGTTATTCCAAAAGTTCTTTGGTGTGGGCCTTTTTTTGAGACAAGTGCATCAGATCGCACCGCTGCTATTTGCAATATATGTCTCAAGCATATCTCGCGTGGCCAAAACATCACGCTCTTGGGCACCACATGCTTGACCAGACATATGTCGACCTGCCATGCAGTTCGTTGGCAAGTGTACCTAAAAGACCCACACCAAAGAACAAAGCAGACCTCTCCTTGCTCCTCATCAGCTAGGATTTCCAACCCCACTATACCTTCAGTCCTCTCTGAAACCTGCACTGAGAGGAATGAAGGTGTAGAATTAGGTGTGTCACAGCCAAGTACTTGCGGGCAATCTGCTATCGGTACACCAACGCCAGATTGTACCAGGCAAATTTCCCTGCCCCAGCTGCTGCACTGACGAAAGAAGTTCGCTCCTAGCCATCAACATGCCCAGCGGTTGAATGCTAGCTTGGCTAAATTGCTAGCACTTCAACTGCTGCCTTTTCAGTTGGTAGACTCTGCCCCCTTCCGTGAGTTTGTGGAATGTGCGGTTCCTCAGGGGCAGGTTCCCAAACGCCACTTTTTCTCACGGAAGGTGATTCCGGCTCTCTACCGGAATGTGGAAGGCAATGTCTTGGCCTCGCTGGACAGGGCAGTCAGTGGTAAGGTGCATATTACCGCTGACTCATGGTCCAGCAGGCATGGACAGGGACATTACCTATCTTTCACGGTGCATTGGGTGACTCTACTGGCAGCTGGGAAGGATTCAGGACATGGTGCAGTAGTGTTGGAGGTTGTTCCGCCACCACGCCTCGAAAATGCTACTACTGGTAATTCTGACACACCTCTCTCCTCCATCCCCTCCTCTTCATCTTCCTCCATGGCCTCCTCCTGTGCTTTGTCCTCTGAACTAGCGGTGCTCCGTAGGCGTTCAAGGGGCTACGCAAGTACGCAGACAAAAAGATGCCATGCGGTGCTTTAACTGGTGTGCTTGGGGGACAGGAGCCACACTGGAGCAGAGATTCTGTCAGCTCTCCAGGGGCAGGCTCAGAGGTGGTTGACGCCACGCCAGCTTAAGCCATGAATGGTTATTTGGGACAATGGCTCCAACCTCCTCTCCGCCCTCCGACAGGGACACCTGACCCATGTGCCCTGTTTGGCTCACGTCCTTAACTTGGTGGTGCAGCAGTTCTTGGGCAGGTACCCGGGCTTACATGAGGTCCTGAGGCAGGCCAGGAAACTCTGTGTGCATTTCCGCAGATCATATAATGCCAGTGCTCGGCTGGCTGAGCTGCAAAAGGAGTTGAACCTGCCCAAGAACCGCCTTATATGTGACATGCCCACCAGGTGGAACTCAACGTTGGCCATGCTGCAGCGGCTGCACACGCAGCAGAGGGCCATCAATGAGTATCTGTGCCAATATGGCACCAGGACAGGGTCAGGGGAGCTTGTTTTTTTTTTTTGCCACGCCAGTGGGTCATGATCAGGGATGCATGCACTGTCCTGGCACCATTTGAGGAGGCCACGAGGATGGTGAGCAGTGACAGTGCATGCATCAGTGACACTGTCCCTCTTGTCCACCTGTTGGAGCACACGCTGCGTGGAATAATGGACACTTGAGGCAGAACAGAGGTAGGAAGAGGAGGACTTCCTTACCTCTCAAGGCCCCCTTTATCCAGACAGTGTTCCTGCTGGCCCGCCTATCACACAGGAAGAGGATGAGGAGGAGGAGGAGGAGGAGGATTGTGTCAGCATGGAGATGGAGCCTAGCACTCAGCATCAGCAGCAGTCTTCAAGGTATCAATTACAGTCCCAAGAAACCCATGGACTTGTATGTGGCTGGGAGGAGGTGGCTGCGGATCATGTCGTCCTAAGTGACCCAGAGGACTCCGCACCGAATGCCTCAGCAAACCTACGCTGCATGGCCTCCCTGATCCTGCAAAGCCTGCGGAAGGATCCTCATATTCGTGCTATCAAGGAGAGGGATCATTCCTGGCTGGCATCTCTCCTTGATCCACGTTACAAGGGTACGGTTGCGGACCTTATCTTGCCTTCGCAGAGGGAGCAGAGGATGAAACATCTTCGGGAGGCCTTGCAGAAAGGTCTGTGCAATGCGTTCCCAGAGACTGGGAGGTTACAAATTCCTGGTCCTGGACAACGTGTTGCTGAGCCTTCAGTCAAAGAAGGAGCGGTGGAGAAGGTGGCCGTCTGACCGATGCGTTCAGACAATTTTTTAGTCCGCAGCCCCAAGGTATGATCGGTTCCAGCAACCATCGCCAGCGTCTGGTTTACATGGTGCAGGAATACCTAGGGGCAAGATCAGACTTGGACACCTTTCCCACCGAAAATCCTCGGGGTTACTGGGTCTTGAGGATGGATCACTGGCCAGAGCTTGCACTGTATGCAATTGAGCTACTGGCCTGTCCGGCATCCAGCGTTCTTTCGAAACGCACATTCAGTGCTGCTGGAGGCTTTATAACTGATCACAGGGTGCGCCTGTCCACCGACTCGTTCGATCGACTGACCTTCATAAAAATGAATCAGTCTTGGATCACCACCAGCTACCAAGCACCTGATGCTGATGTAACGGAATAATCTTTTTTGAAATGTCAGATCCCTTCAAGACTGCCTATGTTGATGCTGAGTGACTATCCTGTTATGCTGAGTGACTATCCTCTTCCTCCTCAATGATCATGCTGATAGCTTGTAAGAACATTTTTGGGCTAAGGCCCAATTTTTCAGCCCCTGTTTAACAGGGGCGTGTAATTACAATTTTTGATGCTATACTTTGCAACAGGGCTCATTCCTGTGCTCCAACTAGAGCAGCGGTTCTCAACCCGGGGGTCGCGACCCCCCGGGGGGTCGATTGCCGATTCGCCGGGGGTCGCGAAAGCTGGCCGAGATGGACCCGAAATTACTGTGTACGCCGGAGTCTGTCCGTCTCGGCCAGCAAGACGTCACTTCCGGGAGAGGAGAACCCGTGCGGAAATTACGTTCCGGCGCCGCCATCTTGGTACTCTCGTCCGCAGTAAGGCTACAGTTAGAAGTTGGCAAGCGGACATCTTTATACACCCACCAAAGTCTTGCAGTTTACATGTATTTTTACCAGGAAACTGAGAATATATACTATATAAACCTTATATAGTATGTAAGCTCAGTTTACTGGTAAAAATAAGTATAAAATAAAAGACTTTGGCGGGTGTAAAAAGATGTCCGCTTGCCGACTTCTAACTGTAGCCTTATTGCCCACGAGAGTACCAAGATGGCGGCGAAGTCACTTCCGGTTAACACAATAGACGGGTTGCTGATGCTGACGGAACACCTGAGGGACTTCGGCTAGTCAGGCACTAAAAAACGGTAATTAAGGCATTTTTGTACTGTTTGTCACTGTTTGTCACAATCAAAGCGGTGCAATCAATACATAGATCATGATTACATAAGTCTGACATGACTGTGCAAAAAAAAATTGTGGAACAATACATCTTATTTATATATAAACGTCCCAGTTGGTTCCTCAAAAATGGTTATTCCGTGCCAGTGCTAGATACATGTTTGGGTGCTATACACTTTGTATATCTAGCACTGGCACGGAATAACCACTTTTGAGGAACCAACTGGGATGTTTATATATATAAATGATATGTATTGTTCCATAATAATTTTTTTCTTGCATAGACACGTCATGTTGGACTTAAAGCGGAGGTCCACCCTGAAAAAATATTTCTATTAAAAATCCTAAAAAAAAAAAAAAAAATTAATAGAAAAAAATAAATAAAATTATACTCACCCTAAATGCCTGTTGCTATGCGGAAGTCCCCTAATCTGCCTCTAATGTTCCTCTTCTCGTCTGCGGTGGGTCTCCTTCCGCTTCCTCTTCTTGTGAATGGGGCGCGCTGCCTTCTGGGAACTGTGTGTATCCCAGAAGGCAAGCCGCCCATTTACAAAGCGCCGTGCGAGTGGCGCATGCGCAGTAGGAAATGGGCAGTGAAGCCTTACGGCTTCACTACCTGTTTCCCTTACTCAGGATGGAGGAGCCGGGACCTGCCAGCAGCGATCGAGCGCCGTGGCGGGACCGACATCGCGGGCGAGTAGGACAGGTAAGTGCCCTTGTTAAAAGTCAGCAGCTACACTGTTAGTAGCTCCTGACTTTTTTTTTTTTTTTTTTGGTGGCTGCACCTCCGCTTTAAAGCAGAGTTCTGCCCATTTTTTTTAAAGTCAGCAGCTACAAATACTGCAGATGCTGACTTTTAAAATAAGGATACTTACCTGTCCGCAATGTCGGCACCCAAAGCCGATCTGCCTCTCGGCTGCTGCCGCCGCCATCTTTGGTAAGGGAATCGGGAAGTGAAGCCTTGCGGCTTCACAGCCTGGTTCCCTGCTGCGCATGCGCGACTCCCGCTGCGTGATCCCACTGGTCCCTGCTGTCTTTTGGGACCTGTGTGGGACAGAGGGGGCACCGGACGTGGCGTAGATAGCTGCGGGTGGCTCGGCTATCTATGCCCGGAAGTGGGAGCGAAATACCTGTATTAGACAGGTATCTGCTCCCCCCTCCCCCTGAAAGGTGCCAAATGTGACACCAGAGGGGGGAGGAATCCCAAAAGCAGAAGTTCCATTTTTGGGTGGAACTCCGCTTTAACATCATCAATCAATAGATTGTGAATGAATAACAGAAGAAGCATATGATTTATAATATTTTACACATAGGTTGGCACAGTTATTCTTGTGTACTAATAAAAACCTATATGGTGTCACTAAAGTGCTTTGTGCAACGTATTGGTAAAGGGATCTTCTCCCATGAACAATATAGATCACAAACAAGAGGTGCTCTGTGCTGGCAGTTATCTTGCCCAAATATGATTTAACAGCGCTTTTCTGGTGGGAGATAGTGGCTCTTTAGGTGGGTCCTAGTAGTTCCTATAATGGTCTCCTCTTGTCTCTGTGCCACTCACCCGGGGTCAGTGTTATACACTCCGCACTCCTCTCCCCGATACACAGTGCCGGCCCAAGACATTGTGCTGCCTGGTACCAAGAATGAAATGCTGCCCCCCCCCTCCAAAAAAAAAAATCCCGCCCATCAAAATGCCCCCACATTCATTATTTTATATCATGATAACTAAAGTGGACCTGTCATGGCTCTATACATGTGTATAGGATAGGGATGAGCTTCGTGTTCGAGTCGAACATACGTTCGACTCGAACATCGGCTGTTCGATCGTTCGACGAAGATCGAACGATTTGGGCCGTTCGCGCCAAATTCGAGTGACGCGAACGGCCCACAATGCACTGCGCCATCGCAGTGTCATCCAGGCGCTGTGATTGGCCAAGCATGCACTGTGACCCCGCATGCTTGGCCAATCACAGCGCCGGCAGCGAGGAGAGCAATGATTGGCCACAGGCAGGATGCCTGTGGCCAATTATTGCTGAGGGGGTTTAGTACACGCCCCACACTATAAAAGGCCGCCAGCGTGGCGGCCTTGTGTAGTGTGTTCCGGAGCAGGGAAAGAGAAGCATAGGCAGGGACAGTGTCATTTTTTTTCCTTTACTAATCCTGGATTCCTTGTGTTTAGGGACAAATAAGGATAGGTAGGGAGAGTGTCAGTGTGTTATTCTGTGCTAAACCTTGTTTGTAGGGACAGAGAGGTACAGTGAGGGAAAGTGTCAGTGTGCTATTCTGTTCTAAACCAATCTTGCTGAACCATATTTTCAATCCTTGAGTTTAGGAACAGAGAGGTACAGTGAGGGAAAGTGTCAGTGTGCTATTCTGTGCTAAATCTTGTTTATAGGGACAGAGTAGGACAGTGAGTGAAACTGACAGTGTGCTATTCTGTTCTAAACCAATCTTGCTGAACCATATTTGAAATCCTTGAGTTTAGGGACAGAGAGGTACAGTCAGGGAAAGTGTCAGTGTGCTATTCTGTGCTAAATCTTGTTTGTAGGGACAGAGTAGGACAGTGAGGGAAAGTGTCAGTGTGCTATTCTGTTCTAAACCAATTTTGCTGTTCCATATTTGAAATCCTTGAGTTTAGGGACAGAGAAGGACACTCGTGGAAACTATCAGTGTGCTATTCTGTGCTAAATCTTGTTTGTAGGGAGGGACAGAGTAGGACAGTGAGGGAAAGTGTCAGTGTGCTATTCTGTTCTAAACCTATTTTGCTGTTCCATATTTGAAATCCTTGAGTTTAGGGACAGAGAAGGACACTCGTGGAAACTATCAGTGTGCTATTCTGTGCTAAATCTTGTTTGTAGGGAGGGACAGAGTAGGACAGTGAGGGAAAGTGTCAGTGTGCTATTCTGTTCTAAACCTATTTTGCTGTTCCATATTTGAAATCCTTGAGTTTAGGGACAGAGAGGTACAGTGAGTGAAACTGACAGTGTGCTATTCTGTTCTAAACCAATTTTGCTGTTCCATATTTTCAATCCTTGAGTTTAGGGACAGAGAAGGACACTCGTAGAAATTATCAGTGTGCTATTCTGTGCTAAATCTTGTTTGTAGGGAGGGACAGAGTAGGACAGTGAGGGAAAGTGTCAGTGTGCTATTCTGTTCTAAACCTATTTTGCTGTTCCATATTTGAAATCCTTGAGTTTAGGGACAGAGAAGGACACTCGTGGAAACTATCAGTGTGCTATTCTGTGCTAAATCTTGTTTGTAGGGAGGGACAGAGTAGGACAGTGAGGGAAAGTGTCAGTGTGCTATTCTGTTCTAAACCTATTTTGCTGTTCCATATTTGAAATCCTTGAGTTTAGGGAGAGAGAAGGACACTCGTGGAAACTATCAGTGTGCTATTCTGTGCTAAATCTTGTTTGTAGGGAGGGACAGAGTAGGACAGTGAGGGAAAGTGTCAGTGTGCTATTATGTTCTAAACCAATTTTGCTGTTCCATATTTGAAATCCTTGAGTTTAGGGACAGAGAAGGACACTCGTGGAAACTATCAGTGTGCTATTCTGTGCTAAATCTTGTTTGTAGGGACAGAGTAGGACAGTGAGGGAAAGTGTCAGTGTGCTATTCTGTTCTAAACCAATTTTGCTGAACCATATTTGAAATCCTTGAGTTTAGGGACAGAGAGGTACAGTGAGTGAAACTGACAGTGTGCTATTCTGTTCTAAACCAATTTTGCTGTTCCATATTCGAAATCCTTGAGTTTAGGGACAGAGAAGGACACTTGTGGAAACTATCAGTGTGCTATTCTGTGCTAAGTCTTGTTTGTAGGGAGGGACAGAGTAGGACAGTGAGGGAAAGTGTCAGTGTGCTATTCTGTTCTAAACCTATTTTGCTGAACCATATTTGAAATCCTTGAGTTTAGGGACAGAGAGGTACAGTGAGTGAAACTGACAGTGTGCTATTCTGTTCTAAACCAATTTTGCTGTTCCATATTTGAAATCCTTGAGTTTAGGGACAGAGAAGGACACTCGTGGAAACTATCAGTGTGCTATTCTGTGTTAAATCTTTTTTGTAGGGACAGAGAAGGACAGTGAGGGAAACTGTCATTGTGCTGTTCTGTGCTAAACCAATCTTGCTGAAGCATAATGCAAATCCTTGTGAGTGAGTGAGTGAGTGAGTGAGTGAGTGAGTGAGTGAGTGAGTGAGAACTTGTATAGCGCTACAATTGCGAACTAAATCGCCTCAAGGCGCTTGGCATCCAGTGTCGTTGAGATCCTTTAGAAGAGATGGGTCTTTAGTTTTTTCCGGAAGGCTCGATGGTTTTCTTCCATGCGGATGTTCATGGGTAGCACATTCCATAGTCTTGGTCCTTGGACAGCAAACCTTCGTTCTCCCTTGGCTTTGTAGCGAGTCTTGGGGATATGGAGGAGGTTTTGGTTGGTTGATCGAAGGTCACGAGTAGTGGTGTAGTGTTTTATTTTTTCGCATAGATATTGTGGTGCCTTTCCTTGTGTACATTTGTGGGTGAGGCAGAGGGTCTTGAATGTGACCCGATCCTTTACGGATAGCCAGTGGAGGCTTCTCAGGGATGGTGTGATTGATTCCCAGGGTTTTTTCCCTGTTACCAGTCTGGCCGCTGTGTTTTGGATGACTTGTAGACGTGCAATCTGGTATTTGGGAAGTCCTAGATAAAGGGAATTAGCGTAGTCAAGCCGGGAATTGATGATGGTTCCGACTACTACTGCTTTGTCTTTTTCTGGGATGAAAGGGATAAGTCTTCGTAGCAGGCGGAGAAGGTGGTGAGATCCGCTGACTACTGATCCTATTTGTGCGTCCATAGTCATGTCTGAGTTAAAGATGACTCCCAGGCTTTTTACTTTGGTGCTTGGGGTTATGTTTTGTCCAAGGATGGTGGATGGTGTCCATGTGGTCCTGGCGTTTTTCTTTCGGTTAGCGTGGAAAATGAACAGTTCTGTTTTGGATGCATTAAGCTTGAGGGAGCTCTCTGTCATCCAATTGTTGATTAATGTAAGGCATTTTTCCAGCCCGTAATATTGTTCTTTTTTGTTGTTGATGCGAAAGTAAAGTTGGGTGTCGTCTGCATAGGAGTGATAACGTAGATCCTGTTCACTGATGATTTTGAGGAGTGGTCGGAGGTAGATGTTGAAGAGTACCAGTGACAGGGGTGATCCTTGAGGGACTCCGCATGTATTTATGCGTGGTGCCGAGGTGAAGGCTCCCAGTTTCACTGTCTGGGATCTGTTTTCCAAAAAGGATGTGAACCATGGTAGGTCCTCGTCCGCGACTCTTGCCACTTCTGTGAGGCGCGTAAGTAGAATTTTGTGATCTACTGTATCAAAGGCTGCACTAAGGTCCAGCAGCACCAAGAGGCACGATTCTCCGTCATCTGCTGCTTCTAGTGCGTCGTCCCATATTTTAAGAAGTGCCGTTTCCGTCCCATGGCCTGGGCGGAACCCCGATTGAAGTGGATCCAGGAGTTTGTGGGTATCCAAATGAAGCTGTAGCTGTTGTGTTACAACTTTCTCGATGATCTTGGAGATGGTGGTCAGGCTTGTTACCGGTCTTCTAAAATTTGGGTCATTCGGGTCAAGGTTAGGTTTCTTTAGGAGGGGTTTGATTATTCCTTGTTTAAGGGAAGTCGGCACAATACCTTCTTTGAACGATTGGTTGATGAAGTGTGTTATGAGCGGTGCTAAGATGTCGGTACATTCTTTCAGTAGTTTTGCCGGAATGATGTCGTTCGGTGAAGTACTATCTCGGAGGCTTCTGATGATGTTTTTAGTAGTGTCGATTGTAATTGGGACCAGAGTAAATTTCTTTGATTGCAGATTATTTATCTGGTTCTTTTCATCCTTTGGCCGTGTGGGGTTGTTTGATTTTTCCTTCTGAATTATTTTCCTAATGTTATCGATTTTGTTGATAAAAAAATTTGACAGTTCATTGCAGAATTCCTGTGTTTCGTTTGCTGAAGACTCCAAGCAGATGGGATTCATGGTCTGGGCCACTAGTTTAAAGAGTTCACGGGGGCGGTTTAGGGCTTTTGCGATGGTGTTAGCGAAATGGTCTTTTTTTGCTTTGAAGATTGCTTTATGATATTTCCTAGTGAGTGCTTTGTAGATTGTGTAGTTCTCCTTTGTTGAATTTCTTCTCCATGCTCCTTCTGCTCTTCTGCGTTCTTGTTTCAGTAAAGTCAGAGCGTCATTGAACCAGCCCGCGTTGTTTTTGCGGATGCGCGCTCTGCGTCTTGGAGCAACCGTGTCTGCTGTCTGTAGCAAAGCTTTGTTCAGGGAGTTGAGTGTTTCTTCTGTTGAGTGGTTTTGGTTTAGCATTTCCATATTGTTCTGTAGTGTGGTTTTGAAAAGTTCAGAGTATAGTTTCTTCTGTGATCTTGTCCAGTATGTTATTGCTGATTGTATTGATTTTTGTCGGGTGGTGTTGGTCGTTATGGTAAATTTGATGGCATGGTGGTCTGTCCATGGTAGAGGCTGGTTGTCCAGTGTGTTGATGTCCATATTTTGTTTGAAGATTAGGTCAAGAGTGTGACCTGATACATGTGTAGGAGTATTTATCAGTTGTTGCAAGCCTAGTTTTTCTAGTTGGTCGATGCAGGCGGTGGCGATAGGGTCTTCGGGGGCATTGGCCCAGAGGTTGAAGTCTCCGAGTAGCAGGAGGTTTTTGGTTTTCATGGTGTATGTCGAGAAAAATTCATCGAAATGTGTGAGGAGTTGTGTCTTTGGTCCCGGTGGTCTGTAGCAGAGCAGTATGTGGACGGTATCCTGGGGTGTAGTTTGAAGTTGCAAAGTGAGCGTTTCCATAAAAGGTAATGAGTAGGCTTGTGCAATTCGTTTTGTAACGAATCAAAATTCGTCCGAATTTAGCAACTTTCGGACATTCGGAAGCATTCGAATTTCCGAACAGAGCAATTACGAATAAAACCGAATCCGAAATAAATTATACCGCAAAATAGCGAATGCCCGAATGTCTTCGGCATAATTCGTTATGAAAAAAGTTACGAATGTACGAATCCATTCGAAGCACAATAACACTCACTCTGCTCTCTGCTTCTCCCTCACCATGCTGAACTCCCTCTCAAAATGGTGTACAGGGGCGGAGGCTATAGCCGCATGAAAAAACGAAAGTAAAATACGAGATTTCAAATCCATTCGAAGCACAATAACACTCACTCTGCTCTGCTCTCTGCTTCTCCCTCACCGTGCTGAACCCTCTCAAAATGGTGTACAGGGGCGGAGCCTATAGCCGCATGTAAAAAACGAAAGTAAAATACGAGATTTCGAATCGTTACAAATAACCGCTATGTATTTAGAAAAGTACAAATCCATTCGAAGCACATTAGGCATAATAGGCAGCGTCGTTGTGAGAGAGACACGGAAAATTACGAATCAACGAACCCAAAAAAAGTTACGAAAGTAGGAGTTGTGTCCAGAATCAACGAAAAACAACGTACTCTACCGAAAGTACGAATTATAAAGCAACAAAAAATTCAACGAAAAATGTCGCTTGCAAAAATACGAATGAGTCCGAACACGAAAAATCCCGTCTAGCAAAATTACGAATGATTACGAATCAACAGGACCGGAAAGAAACGAACCGAAACGGAACGAATTTTTCCGTTGTGCACAAGTCTAGTAATGAGTTCTGTAGAGTTGGTTTGATGAACGTGAGGTGGTCCTTGTAAATTACTGCTAGGCCTCCTCCTCTTTGTCCTGTTCTGTGCTCCGTTAGGATGCGGTAGTTCTCCGGCACTAGTTCTGCTAGGATGGTATTGCAGTCGGGTGTTAGCCAGCTTTCAGTGATGAAGAGGCAATCTATGTTGTGTTGAGTGATGAAATCATGGATTTCCTGTCTGTGTTTGACTGCTGATCTGGTGTTGATTAGGGCACTTGATAGATGTTGTAGTATCCGTGGGGCTCTAATGTTTTTTCCTGTTGATAGTTGACTAATTCTTAGGATTCGTTCTTTTTGTAGTTTTTTTTGGATGGGTGTTGGTAGTATAGTGGTAAAGTTCTTTAGGCTTCGGATGGTGTCAGCTGAGTATTTAATATTGCCCATGTTGAGAATGATCCAGCTGACGATAATGATGATGATCCCAATGATGATGATTCCTTGCTGCTCCCTGGAGGCTGTTGAAGCTACCCTGAGCCTTCCCGCTAATGGCAGGAACCTGATATACTTACCTGGGTAAAGATGAGTGATGATGGTGATGTCGCTGGTGGTCCTGGTGAAGACGGTGATGATCTACCCTATCTAACCCCCCCCCCCGTTGATCCAGAGGAAGGCGAAAAACCCCGGCCAAGTACGAGCCAATAGTGCTACAGCGGGGGAAAAAATTCCTTCCTGATCCCTCTAGAGGCGATCGGGTTGCCCTGGATCAGCTAGCTAATGGAGGAACCCGGTATACTTACCTAGTTGAAGATGCAGATGAGGAGGGTGATGATGTTGCTGAGAATGAGGGCAAGATGATAGTAGTTGTATTAGCAGTTCTTGCTGCTTGTATTACTGTAGTAACTGTTAAAGTCCTGTAGATATAGGTCCAGGTGTACCAAGATGGCGCCTGGTGCCTAGGCTCGGTAAGGAGAGTGCTGAGGCTGGGCGGGTGTACCAAGATGGCCGCCGCGGCTGACAAGTTATGCTGGGCCGCGCGCTGTCCTGACAAGGACAGGCAGTGGTAGTTGCGGCTACGAGTCTACTGCCGACTAGAGGATTTCCGATGCGGGGGAGACAGGCGTGCCCGCAAAGGAAGGAAGTGAGGGGGGGCCGATGCTGAGGTGGAGGAGCCCGGAACTAGGCCTCAGCCACGGACTGTCCTGCCGGCCGTTACCGGTCACTGGTGAGTGAGTGGCGGCCTGGATGGCGGCGGTGATGGTACCTGATGGCGGCTGTGCTCCGCTTTAGGTACGGCTGTAAGGGATAGGGCCTGGTCCCGGGGGCTGTGGCCTGTTAGGCAGCCCCTGTATGGGGATAGGAACGCTAGATGTGCCTTGGAAGGCAGAAGGCAGGAGCTCCTGTGACAGACGTCTGCTCACATCTCACAACACGTAGTTATTCAATTCCACCAGTGTGCTGACCACAGTGATTACCGTTGAGTATGTGCTGCTTGTGTTTAGGGACAGAGAAGGATAGGCAGGGGACAGTGTCAGTGTCTTTGTTGCTAAGCCTCCTGCACAGTATACACCTGAAGGTAGCCCTTATTGCTCTTTTTCCCATCTCCCTGCAGGCCATCCATTAAAATGTCTGGAAGGCAAACAAGGAGAGGCAGACAGTCAGGAGGCAAAAAAAGAGGGCAAGCAGGCTCTGTATCTGGGGGCAACAGTGCTGGTCGTGGACGCGGTGCATTGTCATCAGCACATGGCCATGGGACACGCTTGTCCTTCTTTTCGGCAGCTGGACATGTTGAGCCACATCATGCCGAAGACTTGGTAGAGTGGATGACCAAGCCCACCTCATCCTCCTCATCCTCTCTCACCCAGGCTCAGGGTACTGGCAAAGCAGCTGCCAAAGCGTCCTCTTCTCTGGTATCATTATCTTCATTAGTCAATCCTTCCCTAGACCCACCATGTCCTCCTCCTGAGGAGTCCCCCGAACTGTTTGAGCACAGTGTTGGGTACATGCTCCAGGAGGATGCCCAGCGTTTGGAAGGATCTGATGATGATACCCAGCTAGAGGAAGGCAGTAGCGTGAGAGCAGAGAGAGGGGATGCTCAAGAAGGACACCAATCTGGCAGTCATGCTCCAGCAGCTGCAGCATACTGCCAGATTGGCTCCAGTGATGAGGAGGGAGGGGATGATGAGGTCACTGACTCCACGTGGGTGCCTAATAGGAGAGAGGAGGAGGAGGAGGATGAGGAGGAGGCACATCTCCAACGAGGCAGGATGCCCTTGAGTGGCCAGCGTATGGGCAGCACACCGACGGAATCACACCGCAGAGCTCCGCCTGTGCAGGGCGCTGCCTCTGCCCGTCATTCAATAAGTTCTTTGGTGTGGGCCTTTTTTGAGGCGAGTGCATCAGATCGCACAGCTGCTGTTTGCAACATATGTCTCAAGCGTATATCGCGTGGCCAAAACATCAGCCGCTTGGGCACCACATGCTTGATCAGACATATGTTGACCTGCCATGCAGCTCGTTGGCAAGCCTACCTTAAAGACCCACACCAAAGAACAAAGCTGACCTCTTCTTGCACCGCATCAGCTGGGATCTCCAACCCCAGTATACCTTCAGTCCTCTCTGAAACCTGCACTGAGAGGAATGAAGGTGTAGAATTAGGTGTGTCACAGCCAAGTACTTGCGGGCACTCTGCTAGCAGTACACCAACGTCCGATTCTAGCAGGCAAATTTCCCTGCCCCAGCTGCTGGACCATTGAAAGAAGTTCACTCCCAGCCATCCACATGCCCAGCGGTTGAATGCTAGCTTGGCTAAATTGCTAGCGCTTCAACTGCTGCCTTTTCAGTTGGTAGACTCGGCCCCCTTCCGTGAGTTTGTGCAATGTGCGGTTCCTCAGTGGCAGGTTCCCAAACGCCACTTTTTCGCATGGAAGGCGATTCCGGCTCTCTACAGGCATGTGGAAGGCAATGTCTTGGCCTCGCTGGACAGGGCGGTCAGCGGTAAGGTGCATATTACCGCTGACTCATGGTCCAGCAGGCATGGACAGGGACGTTACCTTTCTTTCACGGCCCATTGGGTCACTCTTTTGGCAGCTGGGAAGGATGCAGGACAAGGTGCAGTAGTGTTGGAGGTTGTTCCACCGCCACGCCTCCAAAATGCTACTACTGGTTGTGACACACCTCTCTCCTCCACCCCCTCCTCTTCTTCTTCCTCCATGGCCTCTTCCTGTGGTTTTTCCTCGGAACCAGCGGTGCTCCGTAGGCGTTCAAGGGGCTACGCAAGTACGCAGGCAAAAAGATGCCATGCCGTGCTTGCGCTGGTGTGTTTGGGGGACAGGAGCCACACTGGGGCAGAGGTCCTGTCTGCTCTGCAGGGGCAGGCCGAGAGGTGGTTGACGCCACGCCAGCTTAAGCCAGGAATGGTGGTTTGCGACAATGGCACCAACCTCCTCTCCGCCCTCCGACAGGGACAACTGACCCATGTGCCCTGTATGGCTCACGTCCTTAACCTGGTGGTGCAGCGGGCAGGTACCCGGGCTTACAGGATGTCCTGAGGCAGAACAGGAAAGTCTGTGTGCATTTCCGCAGATCTTATAATGCCAGTGCTCACCTGGCTGAGCTGCAAAAGGAGTTGAACCTGCCCAAGAACCGCCTTATATGTGACATGCCCACCAGGTGGAACTCAACGTTGGCCATGCTGCAGCGGCTGCACACGCAGCAGAGGGCCATCAATGAGTACCTGTACGACTACGGCACCAGGACAGGGTCAGGGGAGCTCGGATTTTTTTCACCACGCCAGTGGGGCATGATCAGGGATGCATGCACTGTCCTGGCACCATTTGAGGAGGCCACAAGGATGGTGAGCAGTGACAGTGCATGCATCAGTGACACTGTACCTCTTGTCCACCTGTTGGAGCACACGCTGCGTGGAATAATGGACAGGGCACTTGAGGCAGAACAGAGGCAGGAAGAGGAGGACTTCCTTGCCTCTCAAGGCCCCCTTTACCCAGACAGTGTTCCTTCTGTCCCACCCATCGCACAGGAAGAGGAGGAGGAGGAGGAGGAGGAGGAGGATTGTGTCAGCATGGAGGTGGAGGCTGGCACTCAGCATCATCAGCAGCAGTCTTTTAGGGATGATTTACAGTCCCAAGAAACCAGTGGACTTGTACGTGGCTGGGAGGAGGTGGCTGCGGATCATGTCGTCCTTAGTGACCCAGAGGACACCGGACTGAATGCCTCAGCTAACCTACGCTGCATGGCCTCCCTGATCCTGCAAAGTCTGCTGAAGGATCCTCGTATTCTTCGGATCAAGGAGAGGGACCATTACTGGCTGGCCACTCTCCTTGATCCACGGTACAAGGGTAAGGTTGCGGACCTTATCTTACCGTCGCAGAGGGAGCAGAGGATGAGACAACTCCGGGAGGCCTTGCAGAAAGGTCTGTGCAACGCGTTCCCAGAGACTGGGAGGTTACAAACTCCTGGTCCTGGACAACGAGTTGCTGAGGCTTCGGGCAGTCAAAGAAGGAGCGGTGGGGAAGGTGGCCGTCTGACCGATGCGTTCAGACAATTCTTTTGTCCGCAGCCCCAAAGTATGATCGGTTCCAGCAACCATCGCCAGCGTCTGATATACATGGTCCAGGAATACCTAGGGGCAAGGTCAGACTTGGACACCTTCCCCACCGAAAATCTTCTGGCTTACTGGGTCTTGAGGATGGATCACTGGCCAGAGCTTGCACAGTATGCAATTGAGCTACTGGCCTGTCCTGCATCCAGCGTTCTTTCAGAACGCACATTCAGTGCTGCTGGAGGATTTGTCACGGATCACAGGGTGCGCCTGTCCACCGACTCGGTTGATCGACTGACTTTCATCAAGATGAACCAGTCTTGGATCACCACCAGCTACCACACACCTGATGCTGATATAACAGACTAATTGATTTTAAAATGTCACATCCCTTCAAGACTGATGCTGATGCTGAGTGCCTGTGCTGTTATGTTGACTGGCTATCCTCCTCCTCCTCCTCAATGATACGATTAATGATGATAGCTTGGAAGATCATTTTGGTTTTTGGGTGACGCCACCAGTGGCTAAGGCCCAATTTTTCAGCCCCTGTTTAACAGGGGCGTGTAATTAAAATTTTGGATGCAATACTTTGCAACAGGCCTCATTGCTGTGCTCCAAGTACAGTATCTGTGAGGGGTTGCAGTGTTGTGCCACCAGTGCCTAAGGCCCAATTTTTCAGCCCCTGTTCAACAGGGGCATGCAATTATAATTATTGATCTAATAATTCACAGCAGGGCCCATTGCTGCGCCCACCAAGAGTAACTGTCAGGCCTTACAGTGTTGTGGCACCAGCACCACCATCACCACCACCACCACCACCAAAGGCCTAATTTTTCAGCCCCTGTTCAACAGGGGCATGCAATTATAATTATTGATCTAATAATTCACAGCAGGGCCCATTGCTGCGCCCACCAAGAGTAACTGTCAGGCCTTACAGTGTTGTGGCACCAGCACCACCATCACCACCACCACCACCACCAAAGGCCCAATTTTTCAGCCCCGGTTCAACAGGGGCATGCAATTATAATTATTGAACGAATAATTCACAGCAGGGCCCATTGCTGCGCCCACCAAGAGTAACTGTCAGGCCTTACAGTGTTGTGGCACCAGCACCACCATCACCACCACCACCACCACCACCATCAAAGGCCCAATTTTTAGTACCACTGATCAACAATTATATGTTATTACAATTCCTGATATAATAGTTGACAGCAGGGCGTTCCAGCGCCCACCAAGAGTAACTGTGAGTGCTTTCAGTGTTGTGCCAACACCAACACCTAAGGGGCCAATTTTTGCAGAGTATATACGGCAGGTCCCTACTTTCAAACATCCAACTTACAAACGACTACTACTTGCAAACGGAAGAAGACAACAGGAAGTGAGAGGAAATCTACCCCTTGGAAGGAAAATTCTCTCCTGTAAGAATTAATATGGGAGAATGGTGTCTCCTCTCTACTGATGCGTTATCACCAATCCTTGTTTCAATACAAACACCACATTTCAAAAACAGTTGTCATTGGGACGCAAAGTGAGGTGAAATGTTCTGAACAGGAGCACAGACAGCAAAAAAAATGTGACAGGGGTGATAACCGTTCCCTATGTTTTCCAAAAAGCTAAAAAAAAGGAATTTGGCATGGAGCTACACTTAAAGGAGCACTAAAGCTTTTTTTTTTTTTTGCTTAAAAATAACAAACATGTTATACTTACCTCCACTGTGCAGCTCGTTTTGCACACAGTGGCCCCGATCCTGGTCTTCTGGGGTCCCTCGGCGGCTGTCTTGGCTCCTCCCCGCAAGGACTCCACACCTTAATGCGAGTGAGCTCGCATGGTGTGGAGTGATTGCGGGCGTGCTCCCGTGATACAGCGGCGGCCATAGCCGCCGACTGTATCACTCGGCCCCGCCCCCCGGCGTGCCGCGTCATTGGATGTGATTGACAGCAGCGCCAGCCAATGGCTGCGCTGCTTTCAATCCATCCAGTGTAGCCAATCGGCGGCCAGGCTGAAAAACGAAGAGGATGACGGGGACGAGCATGGGACTTTCGAGGGGCCAGGTAAGAAAAACGGGGGCTCGGGGGGGGTCGGTATTGTCGAATGTTTTTTCACCTTAATGCATAGGATGCATTAAGGTGAAAAAACATGTAACTTTACTACTCCTTTAAACAATGCAGCTGTTCAAAATTACAAACAGATTCTACATAAGAACAAACCTACAGTCCCTGCCTTGTATGCACCGCCTGTATACGGCTGTTCAGAGTATATAGGGCCTTTTTTATTTTGTGTGCGGGGTTCCCCTTAATATCCATACAAGACCCAAAGGGGCTGGTAATGGGCTGGGAAGGGGGGGGGGGGGGTGATGGGGTAGCTATGCCATTTTTCCTAAAGATTTTCATCCATATTACCGGGACCAGACATTGCATTAAAGCCGCAAGCAGTTTTAAATGGCTTTTTTTCCTTTAGAAATGTTATTTTGTGCAGGGACAGTTCTAAACACGGGAAACACGTGGCACTTCACAGGCATACTTTAGACACCCCCCAGGTACAATATTTAAAGGAATATTTGACTTTTTTTTTTTCACTTTATGCATCATTAAAATGACTGCTCCCGGAAAACGTCCGTTTTTAAAACTTCTTTTTGCATTGATACATGTCCCCTGGTGCAGAACCCGGGTTCCCAAACTCTGTTTCGGACAATAACATGGATAATAGTCGTTATAATTAGCACTTTAGAATCCGAACGTTCGCATCCATTGTATTTAATAGGGTTCTAATGTTCGTGCGAACTTTCGGTCCGTTCGCGGGTTCTGGTGCGAACCGAACCCGGGGGTGTTCGGCTCATCACTAGTATAGGAGTATAAAGAGGACCTGTTATGGTTGTTTACATGTATATAGGAGTATAAAGAGGACCTTTTATGGCTCTATACATGTATAGGAGTATAAAAAGGGGACCGTCATGGCATTATACATGTATAAAGAGGACCTGTCATGGCTCTATACATGTATAAAGGAGTATAAAAGTACATGTCATGGCTCTATACATGTATATAGGAGTACAAAGAGGACCTGTCATGACTCTATACATGTATGTAGGAGTATAAAGAGGACCTGTCATGGCTCTATACATGTATGTAGGAGTATAAAGAGGACCTGTCATGGCTCTATACATGTATAGAAGTATAAAGAGGACCTGTCATGGCTCTATACATGTATAAAGGAGTATAAAGAGGACCTGTCATGGCTCTATACATGTATAAAGGAGTATAAAGAGGACCTCTCATGGCTCTATACATGTATATAGGAGTATAAAAGAACCTGTGCGTGGCCGGCGGCCGAAATGCCAGCCGGCCACCTACGATCGCTCCACAGAGAGCCAGAATGGGGATCTGTCAATGTAAACAGACAGATCCCTATTCTGACAGGGGAGGAGAGACAGATCTGCTGTTCCTAGTGATTAGGAACAGAGATCTCTCTCCTCCTCCAGTCATTCCCACCCCCCCTAGTTAAAAACACCTCCCAGGGAACACATTTAACCCCTTCCCTGACAGTGACATTTACACAGTAATCAGTGCATTTTTATAGCACAGATCGCTGTATAGCTGTCAATGGTCCCAAAAATGTGTCAAAAGTGTCCGACCTGTCCACCGCAATGTCGCAGTCTACCCAAAAAAAAAATCGCAGATCACTGCCATTACTAGTAAAAAAAATAATAATAATAAAAATGCTTAAAGTGCATTATTTCTATTATTACATTGTTATATAAAATAAAATAGTTAAACTCACCATATTACAGAATCAGTGGGAGCCCCGAGCGTGTCACTTGCCAACGTCACCTGTCTTCAGATGCGGATTTTCACTTGCCGTATAACCTGTCACCACATGCGGATTGTCACTTGCCACCTGCCACACATTGCAGATGTCACCTGCCTGCCACACGTAGCTGATTGTCACTTGCCACCTGTCACACATTGCGGATTGTCACTTGCCACAACGCCACCTGTCACACATTGCGGATTGTCACTTGCCACACATAGCAGATTGTCACTTGCCACGTCACATGCCACACATAGCGGATTGTCACTTGCCATGACGTCACCTGCCACACATAGCGGATTGCCACTTGCTGTGTCCCAGAGTAAAGGCAGGCAGCAGAGAGATAATGTAATCTATCTGCTGCCCGCACAGTGGGGGTGGAACTGCAGTGATGCAGGGCGGGCAGTGAGAGATGTCATCTCTCTGCTCCCCCGCCCGCTGATTGGCCAGCAAGCCCGATTACCTGCTGACTGTCCCGCCCGCTGACTGCTCCCCTGTTCTGCCCGCACACTCCTTTTACCTGGGCCCAGCGCCCAGGTGAATGGAGCGTGCGGGAAGAACAGGTGGAGCGGGCTGGCTGGCGGGCAGGCGTCAATTTGCCTCACAGTGGAGCGGGCAGAACGGGTTGGCAACAATTTGCCTCACAGTGCAGCTAACGGAACGGGCTGGCTGGTGGCAATTTGCCTCACAGTGCAGGCAGGGACGGTGCTAGGCAATTTGGCGCCCTAGGCAAGACCAGCTTAGTGCCCCACCCACCCCCAAAAAAAATGTCCCTGCGTCCATCATATGTGATGTGCACCAGTAACTTTAAGGGGGTGGGGTGGTAGGAAGCTGGCAGGGTGGGGGGGGTGAAGATTACAGGGGGTGGTAGGAAGATGACAGGGGTGGGTGGTAGGAAGCTGACAGGGAGGATGAAGATTACAGGGGGTGGTAGGAAGCTGACAGGGAGGATGAAGATTACAGGGGGTGGTAGGAAGCTGACAGGGAGGATGGAGATGACACGGGTGGGTGGTAGAAAGCTGACAGGAAGGATGGAGGCGACACGGGTGGGTGGTAGAAGGCTGACAGGGGGGATGGAGATGACACGGGTGGGTAGTAGGAAGCTGACAGGGAGGATGGAGATGACACGGATGGGTGGTAGGAAGCTGACAGGGGGGATGGAGATGACACGGGTGGGTGGTAGGAAGCTGACAGGGGGGATGGAGATGACACGGGTGGGTGGTAGGAAGCTAACGGGGGATGAAGATTACAGGGGATGGTAGAAAGCTGACAGGGAGGATGGAGATGACACGGGTGGGTGGTAGGAAGCTGACAGGGGGGATGGAGATGACACGGGTGGGTGGTAGGAAGCGGACAGGGAGGATGGAGATGACACGGGTGGGTGGTAGGAAGCTGACAGGGGGGATGGAGATGACACGGGTGGGTGGTAGGAAGTGGACAGGGAGGATGGAGATGACACGGGTGGGTGGTAGGAAGCGGACAGGGAGGATGGAGATGACACGGGTGGGTGGTAGGAAGCGGACAGGGAGGATGGAGATGACACGGGCGGGTGGTAGGAAGCTGACAGGGAGGATGGAGATGACACGGGTGGGTGGTAGGAAGCGGACAGGGAGGATGGAGATGACACGGGTGGGTGGTAGGAAGCGGACAGGGAGGATGGAGATGACACGGGTGGGTGGTAGGAAGCTGACAGGGAGGATGGAGATGACACGGGTGGGTGGTAGGAAGCGGACAGGGAAGATGGAGATGACACGGGTGGGTGGTAGGAAGCGGACAGGGAGGATGGAGATGACACGGGTGGGTGGTAGGAAGCTGACAGGGAGGATGGAGATGACACGGGTGGGTGGTAGGAAGCGGACAGGGGGGATGGAGATGACACGGGGTGATAAAATGTATGACAGGCCTCAGAGGTAGGGTGGTGGGATGCCAGGAACAGGGGGATGACGAGGAGCATGATGATGACAGGAGACAGTAGGTGACACCGTGACATCATAGCATTAGGGCTGTGTGTGAGGTCATCAGCGGCTGGTAGCAGGGAAGTTCGGGCGCCCTCGTTCAGGGAAAATTATTTTACTGTTGGGGGTCCCCACAACTTGGGAAATTTCATCAAGGGGTCACGGCACTAGAAAGGTTGAGAACCACTGAACTAGAGTATCTGTGAGGGGTTGCAGTGTTGTGGGACCAGCACCAGTGGCTAAGGCCCAATTTTTAAGCCCCTGTTTAACAGGGGCGAGTAATTACAATTTTTGATGCAATACTTTGCAGCAGGGCTCATTCCTGCGCTCCAACTAGAGTATCTGTGAGGGGTTGCAGTGTTGTGGCACCAGTGCCTAAGGCCTTGTACACACGGCCGAGATTCTCGTTGAAAAAAAAATGTCGTTTTTTTCGACGAGATTCTTGGACAAGAAACTTGTCCCGGCCGAGTGTACACACGCTCGTTTCAAAGAACCCGCGGTTCTCTGAATGGAGCGTACCCGGTGACGTCATCGACTACGACGAGCATGCGCTCATCACATTCGATGCCGTCGCCGCCATCTTGGTATACCCTACGTATGCCTATGAAGCTACCGCGCATGCGTCAAATTCATTTCGAACATGCGCGGGCTTCCGGGAGGACAGGTAAGTGTACACACACTCACTTTTCTCGTCGAGAAACATGCCGAGGAGAATCTCGACGAGAAAATAGAGAGCAGGTTCTCTATTTTCTCGTCAAGGTTTCTTGTCGGTTTTCTCGACGAGAAACCCGATAGCCGCGTACACACGACCGATTTACTCGGCAAGACCTCTCTGCCAGCAAGTTTCTTGCTGGTTCTTGCCGAGAAAATCGGCCGTGTGTACGAGGCCTTAGGCTCAATTTTTCTGCCTCTGTTCAACAGGGACATGTAATTACAATTCTTGATCTAATATTTCACAGCAGGGACAATTCCTGCACCCACCAAGAGTAACTGTGAGGGCTTACAGTGTAGTGGCAACACCACCACCACCACCACCACCAAAGGCCCAATTTTTCTGCCCCTGTTCAACAGGTGCATGTAATTACAATTCTTGATATAATATTTCACAGCAGGGCCCGTTCCAGCGCCCACCAAGAGTAACTGTAAGGACTTACAGTGTTGTGGCACCAACACCACCACCACCACCACCAAAGGCTAAATTTTTCTACCACTGTTCAACAATGGCATGTAATTACAATTCTTGATATAATAGTTCACAGCAGGTCGTTCCAGCGCCCACCAAGAGTAACTGTGAGGGCTTACAGTGTTGTGGCAACACCAACACCTAAGGCCCAAATTTCTGCAGAGTATATAGGGCAGGCCCCTACTTTCATACATCCAACTTACAAACGACTCCTACTTGTAAACGGAAGGAGACAACAGGAAGTGAGAGGAAATCTACCCCTAGGAAGGGAAATTCTCTCCTGTAAGAGTTAAAATATGAAAAACGTGTCTCCTCTCCACTTATGCTTTATCACCAATCCTTGTTTCACTAAAAACCACAAATTTTCAAAAGACATTTGTCATTGGGACAGAAAGTGAGGTGAAATTTTCTGAAGAGGTGCACATACAGTAAAACAAATGTTACAGGGGTGATAACCCTTCCCTATGTTTTCCAAAAAGCTTAAAAATAGATTTTTTGGCTGGAGCTACACTTTAAAACTGCTGTTCATAGTATATAAGGCCTGGGCGCCCCACGCCTTTCCTTTTTTTAATTTGGGTGTGGGGTTTCCCTTAATATCCAAACAAGACCCAAAGGGGCTGGTAATAGGCTGGGTGGGTGGTACCCATGCCATTTTTCTCGAAGATTTTCATCCATATTGCCGGGACCAGACATTACATTAAAGCCTCAAGCAGTTTTAAATTACTTTTTTTAGAAATGTAATTTTGTGCAGGGACAGTTCTAAACACGGGAAACACGTGCCACTTCACAGGCATACTTTAGACATCTCCAGGTACGATATTTAAAGGAATATTTCACCTTTTGTTTCACTTTAAGCATCATTAAAATCACTGCTCCCGGAAAACGGCCGTTTTTAAAACTTTTTTTTGCATTGATACATGTCCCCTGGGGCAGGACCCGGGTCCCTAAACCCTTTTTAGGACAATAACTTGTATATTAGCCTTTAAAATTAGCACTTTTGATTCAGAACGTTCGAGTCCCATAGACTTTAACGGGGTTCTAAAGTTTGCGCAAACTTTCGGTCCGTTCGCAGGTTCTGGTGCGAACCGAACCAGGGGGTGATCGGCTCATCCCTACCCTTGATCGCCCCCTAGTGTTAACCCCTTCTCTGCCAGTGACATTTACACAGTAATCAGTGCATATTTATAGCACTGATCGCTGTCTAAATGTCAATGGTCAAAAGTGTCCCATCTGTCCGTCGCAATGTCACAGTACAGCTAAAAATCGCAGATCACCGCCATTAGTAGTAAAAAATAAATAAATAAATAAATAAATTACATAAAAATTCCATAAATCTTTCCCATAGATGGTAGACGCTATAACTTTTGCGCAAACCAATCAATATACACTTATTGTGATTTTTTTAGGCTTGTGCAATTCGTTTCGTAACGAATCGAAATTCGTCCGAATTTAGCAACTTTCGGACATTCGGAAGCATTCGAATTTCCGAACAAAGCAATTACGAATAAAACCGAATCCGAAATAAATTATACCGCAATTAGCGAATGCTCGAATGTCTTCGGCATAATTCATTATGAAAAAGTTACAAATGTACGAATCCATACGAAGCACAATAACACTCTGCTCTGCTCTCTGCTTCTCCCTCACCGTGCTGAACTCCCTCTCAAAATGGTGTACAGGGGCGGAGGCTATAGCCGCATGTAAAAAACAAAAGTAAAATACGAGATTTCGAATCCATTCGAAGCACAATAACACTCTGCTCTGCTCTCTGCTTCTCCCTCACCATGCTGAACCCTCTCAAAATGATGTACAGGGGCAGAGGCTATAGCCGCATGTAAAAAAACGAAAGTAAAATACGAGATTTCGAATAGTTACAAATAACCGCTATGTATTTAGAAAAGTACAAATCCATTCGAAGCACATTAGGCATAATAGGCAGCGTCGTCGTGAGAGAGACACAGAAAATTATGAATCAACGAACCCAAAAAAAGTTACGAAAGTAGGAGTTGTGTCCAGAATCAACGAAAAACAATGTACTCTACCGAAAGTACGAATTATAAATCAACTAAAAATTAAACAAAAAATGTCGCTTGCGAAAATACGAATTAGTCCGAACACGAAAAATCCCGTCTAGCAAAATTACGAATGATTACGAATCAACAGGACCGAAAAGAAACAAACCGAAACTAAACAAATTTTTCCGTTGTGCACAAGTCTAGATTTTTTTTTACCAAAAATATGTAGAAGAGTATATATTGGTCTAAACTGATGAAGAAATTTGTTTTTTTTTTTAAACATTTGGGGCTATTTATTATAGTAAAACATAAAAAATATTGTGTTTTGTTTCTTTTTCAAAATTGCTGCTCTTTTTTTGTTTATATCGCAAAAAATAAAAACCGCAGAGGTGATCAAATACCACCAAAAGAAAGCTCTATTTGTGGGAAAAAAAGGACGTCAATTTTATTTAGGTACAGCGTCGCACGACTGCGCTATTGTCAGTTAAAACGACGCAGTGCCGAATTGCAAAAAATGGCCCTGTCAGGTATGAGGTAAAGTGGTTAGGTCAACTCACACCAGAATCAGCACCAGATCACGGCCCGTGTTTCTGTGCGATTCCTGTGTGTTTGTCTATAGTGTGATTTTCAGCCCATTCATTTGAAAATGCTGAAATCACAACAGATGGCACAAAAAGTAGTGCATGCTACACTTACACTTACTGTATACTTACCTGTTCTGCAGCCGCTCCATGGCTTCAGTGCATAAGACATTCAGCCAACAAAGGAAGCCCCATAGCAACTCTATCGGTGATGTCACTTCCCAGGCATTTCCCAGCCGTTGTCGGCTGTCTCCTGTCTCCTGCACACAGAAGGTGCCACTGGAGACTGGACAGGAACTTTGCAGAACAGGTAAGTATAGCAATCTTTTCTTTACAGGGCTAGATAGATTAGGCTTAGAATGTGGGGTTTTGCCTTTACTTCCAGTTTAATACACAACAATATATTCCCTGGCCAAGTGGCACAAATTACTTTGCAAGAATATAGAAAAGCATACCTGTGGTCTACGGGAATGTCAGGTTTGGAGTCTTGCACAGAAGGTGAGTAGCCAGCATCAAAATCCAGATGCAAGCGGTGGTCAGGACAGGGGCAAATGAAGTGTAATCCAGAGACAGGCAGAGACCAGGGTTAGTGGAAGATTATCAGCCCAATCCAGGGTCAAGGAGAGGTCTGGGCAGGCAGACCATGATAAGTGTAATCCAGGGTTGGGCAGTGGTTGGGGCAAGCATCAGAAGATAAGATGAATTTAGGAACAGGCAGAGGTCAGTGCAGGCAGCAAGGATAGAGTAATCCAAAAACAGGTTGGGCAGGTTGACTACTGTCAGGCTCAAAGTATACAGAATAGAGCCCATGTAGAAATCAATATCACAAGCACAGAGCCCTGGGCATATGACATTGAAATAGTGTGCACAACATTGTCGGCCAACGGCAGCAGGCCTCGCTACAAGGACACTTGAGGAGAACCCAGTCACTGGCCAGTAGGGTCAGAGGAGGTGTTTCCACAGCAGCATGGCCTGTTGCAGGTCAACAGACACTCCTTCTGGAGTTGTAAGGGCAGCATTGTAGGGATCTGTGGGTAGGCCAAAGACAGACAGCACAAGAGCAGAAACATGCAAGATGCTCCTAAAAGTTCTGTCCTCCGGGAATCCTTAGCATCAAAAATCTCATGTTGAAGGCAACTTTCTGTTTGCAATTACCTGTGCAAAGAGGGTTACAAAGATTAGAGGATTTGGACATCCTGAGCCCTTTCTTCAGTTTTTGCCAGACAGAGTTGTCTTCATTCTGAGGCTCTACTTTTCAGCCAAAATATCATTTAGGTTCCATGTCAATTAGGAACTAGTCCTACAACTTTTACCACACAAAGTGGTGGTCAAGTTTATCTGCTTAATGTGGGAAGAGTCCTGAAATCATATCTCCAGGCAGAGTTAATAGCAGCAGAATTAATAAAACAAGAACTATTTGTGATCCCTCAAAGAAGAAACAGGGGCAAAGAGGCTTCCCTGAGAATGCTATATATATGGATCACCAAGGTCATTGGCTAGACCTATAGGCAAATTATTTTCTGATACCAGAAAAGGGTGATGGCACACTCAACAGTGCAGTATGTCATGATCTGGAGTCAGGCTCGGAGACCAGTAGCTACAGTGCCTTGAAAAAGCATTCATACCACTTGAAATTTTCCAAATTTTTCATGTTATAACCAAAAATGTAAATGTATTTTATTGGAATTTTATGTGATAGATCAACACAAAGTGGCACATAATTGTGAAGTGGAAAGAAAATGATAAATGGTTTACAAATAAATAATTAAAAAATGTGGGGTGTGCTTTGAATTCAGCCCCCTTTACTCTGATACCCCTAACTAAAATCTAGTGGAACCAATCACCTCCTTCCTGTGTGTAATTTAATCTCAGTATAAATACAGCTGTTCTGTGAAGCCCCCAGAGGTTTGTTAGAGAACCTTTGTGAACAAACAGCATCATGAAGGCCAAGGAACACACCAGACAGGTCAGAGATAAAGTTGTGGAGAAGTTTAAAGCAGGGTTAGGTTATAAAAAAAATATCCCAAGCTTTGAACATCTCAAGGAGCTCTGTTCAATCCATCGTCTGAAAATGGAAAAATGTATGCAAATCTACCAAGACATGGCCGTCCACCTAAACTGACAGGCTGGGCATGGAGAACATTAATCAGAGAAGCAGTCAAGAGGCCCATGATAACTCTGAAGGAGCTGCAGAGATCTACAGCTCAGGTGGGAGAATCTGTCCACAGGACCACTATTAGTCGTGCTCTCCACAAATCTGGCCTTTATGGAAGAGTGGGAAGAAGAAAGTCATTGTTGAAGGATAGCCATAAGAAGTCCCGTTTGCAGTTTGCGAGAAGCCATGTGGGGGACACAGCAAACATGTGGAAGAAGGTGCTCTGGTCAGATGAGACCAAAATTTTACTTTTTGGCCTAAAAGCAAAACGCTATGTGTGGCAGAAAACTAACACTGCACATCACCCTGAACACACCATCCCCACCGTGAAACATGGTGTTGGCAGCTGATGTTGTGGGGATGCTTTTTTCAGCAGGGGCAGGGAAGCTGGTCAGAGTTGATGGGAAGATGTATGGAGCCAAATACAGGAAAATCTTAAAAGAAAGCCTTTTAGAGATGGCAAAAGACTTGAGACTGGGGCGGGGGTTCACCTTCCAGCAGGACAACAACCCTAAACATACAGCCAGAGCTACAATGGAATAGTTAAGATCAAAGCATATTAATGTGTTAGAATGGCCTATTCAAAGCTCAGACCTAAATCCAATTGAGAATCTGTGGCAAGACTTGCAAATTGCTGTTTACAGACGCTCTGCATCCAATCTGACAGAGCTTGAGCTATTTTGCAAAGAAGAATGGGCAAAAATGTCACTCTCTAGATGTGCAAAGCTGGTAGAGACATATGCCACATACACACGACCGTTTTTAATGTCATTTTAAAAAACAACGTTTTTCTCAACGTAAGATTTTTCTTGTTTCCTCTGAAGCCTGTCTTGCATACACACGTTCATTTAAAAAAACGCTCGAGCAAAGCGCAGTGACGTACAACACGTACGACGGCACTATAAAGGGGAAGTTCCATTCGGATGGCGCCACCCTTCATGTTAGTAAAGTTTGTTGAGCGACGATTCGCGCTTTTCAGCCTTGTGCTTTTCAGTCCGTTACAGCGTGACGAATGTGCTATCTCCATTACGAACGGTAGTTTTACCAGAACGAGCGCTCCCATCTCATACTTGATTCTGAGCATGCGCGTTTTTTTCCCCTCGTAAAAGCATACACACTACCGTTTTTCACGACGTTAAAAAAAAAACGACGTGAAAAACGACGTGAAAAAATAGAGCAGGTTCTCATTTTTTTTACCCCGTTTTTCACGTCGTTAAAAATGCTCTGGAGCCTACACACGATCGTTTTTAATGACAAATTAAAAAAAATGGCATTTTTAACGACGTGAAAAACGGTCGTGTGTACGCGGCATTACAGAAAAAGACTTGCAGCTGTAATTGCAGTGAAAGGTGGTTCTACAACGTATTGACTCAGGGGGGCTGAATACAAATGTACCCCACACTTTTCATATATTTATTTGTCAAAAAAATTAAAAACCATTTATCATTTTCCTTCCACTTCACAATTATGTGCCACTTTGTGTTGGTCTATCACATAAAATCCCAATAAAATACATTTACATTTTTGGTTGTAACATGACAAAATGTGGACAATTTCAAGGGGTATGAATACTTTTTCAAGGCACTGAATAGCAGTAGGGAGGCACCCACCAACCAGCAAGATAGGTACACAAGTAGGTCACCCTGGCAGATGACACAGGCTTACCCAAGGTCATGGTCTTCAGGGTCGCCCCTCCAGGAAGGTAAGCAACCTGGGGTCCAGTAGCAGATATAGTAGTTAGGGAAAAGCAGAAGCGTAGTCAGTAAACAAGCCAAAAGGTCAGTAACAAGTAGTTAAAGTTTGGGATCAGGTAGAAGCATAGTCGAGGAACAAGCCAAGGGTCGATAATGAGTGGTAGCAAAATATGGATGGCAGCAGGGAAGACAGGAGCAAAATACTGGCTGGAGGGAACACAATAATCTTCCAAACAGGAAGTGCAGAGATATGGCTTAAATCAAGAGGTTCATAGGAGGAGCAAAGAGTTAAGGGTTCAAGACAAACAAGGTTTAAGACAGGATCCTTTAAAGAAATGTAGTAAGAAAAAGGGGGCTTGTAATTGCGCATGTAAAAGTAATGAGTGATCAATAAAGCAGCTGGCAATCGCACAACATAACAATTCGTGAAAAAAACATGTAGCGGGCATTTAAATTTGAGGGGGAGCATCTGGGTTATTCAACCCGGATGCACTAATTGTTAGGGAGTCTGAGAATCCCTTTTGTGGTTCTTGGAGGACTCTGGTGGTGCAAGGTTCCCTGCGGCCTGCAGGTGGTGCTGTCGCCCTGGGCCGGAGTTGAACCCGTACCGCAAGACTGCTCCCTTTTTGTCCTTTCCTAGCGCTGGTACAGCGGGGCGGGGAACCCGCTGTGATGCAAAGGGAGAGGGGATAAAAGGGGCGGATGCCCTTACCACGGGGTTCGGGGGTTCAGAGTTCGGAGTTGGAGGACTCGGCCGCACCCAGGCATCTTCAGCCTGGGTGCTGGCGTTCCGGAGTTCCGGGCCCAGGTGCCCTTGACCTGGCCGGAGAGAGAGATGGAGTCCATCCCAGGCACCTTAAGCCTGTGGTGAGGTACTATGGTCAAGGCCTAGGGCCCAGTAACTTCGACTGGGTTCCGCGAGGGTGGAGGAGACCGAGGGGCCCTAAGGTGTTGGGACCCGCATCTGAGGTGAGGAGGCCGGGGAGTGTAACCCTTCCTAATAGCCCGGTACAGCATTAATCCGGTGACGGCGGGGCCTCTGGTAACTCTCTTGGAGGGATGTCTTCCCCCTGACAGGGGCTGCAACGTAGCGAAGGTAACTCCAGTTCCTGTTCATTAGAGTCGCTGGAAGAGACTCTGAAGCCAAAAAGTATGTTTTACAGCCACTGTGCTTAGCAACCGTTGGTGAAACCTCAACGGTTTAGTTTTCTTTGAGGATTGTGCCTTGACCTACTCCCCACCAATACTGAACTGTTCTATGGGTCTCAAACTGTCTGCTCACAAAGGACTATTTGTTTTCCGTTATGGAATAAATAAGTGTTGGACCTTTTCAGTGTGTGGTACTCCAATTACTGGGAGCAAAGGGGGTTATCAGCAGAACAGACTTGGTTCTGAGCGTATACACAGCCCGAAGGTAATCTGGTGCTGGCCTTCACCTCTACATGCTGTAATCTAGAGGACATGGGCCGTGGTGCACCTCGCTCTCCCCTTCAAGGTACCCCTAGACCAGAGCCAGAGTAACCGCTAAAGAAGAGAGAGAGGGTGAGGCCGCTACACGTGGGGGCTCGTAAGTCCGGGATGTGTGTTTCGTGTATGGAGCTAAGAATGTCTGTGTTTGAACTTTGCTGCCCGGTGGAGTTCCGAGTAGGTTGGCCATGTTGGCAAGCGCGCCATGAGGCACACCATAGCTGCACAGTTTGTGGGCGGGGAGAGGGGAAAGCCCGCAAACAAGTACAGAGTATGGGAGGAGTCTGGCCATGTGGAAGTAGTCACGTGGGGATTCCGGCGCGAATTGGTCAGTGCGCAATGGAGCAGCAGACAGTCGGGATGACCTCAAGTACCCCGTGGATTCCGGTTCCTTACACCATGAAGATGACTTCCTTTGCTGCTTCCATAATGGACACAGGAATAAGACTTAGGCCCCGAGGACGTTTGGCTCTGTATGTATGCAGAGACATAGAGGCCCTCGGTGTGATCTGTCCCGGCTGCTCGGGACTGGTGGTCAACTTGAAGCCATTCTTGGCGATGTGAGGCCTGCAAGGAGTTTCTTTTTGAGGTGGAGCCATCCACAGAAAGGCCCCGAGCCTTCCACCTCAACTACCTCACAGGTACCGTCACTCCAGAAGGGGAGATCCAGGCCTTTGCGGAGATTTCTGTGTGCACTGACCAAGGCAAAGAGAGTGCCCAATCAGAGACTGAGAGAGAAAAATCAGAGGATGCTGCTTCGGTCACCACAAGCTCCCTGCTCCCACTTCCGAAGAGGAAAGTCGGCCTTGTACAGGCATCCTATGGTCGTGGAAGAGCTTCGCCCCGCTGCTTGCCTGGCCTGGATGGATCCAGAGGGAAGAGCCCTGGACATCCCTGTTCTACTGAAGGCCCAGGTGAGCCAGGGGTTGGGACTGTGTGTGTGGTTGGATGTGTCGGGAGTCCGCTGTTGGTGGAGCCCGTAAGGGAGGGTGATTCCGTATCTACTGGGAATTACCTGCCCGCAGAAATGTACGACACCTCCGACCTAGAGTCGCTGTCAGATGCCGGCGATGATGGCGAGATCGATGAGGTCTTTCACCGCAAGGGTTGGGACAGGATGCCATTACTCGCGCTCCGTGCGCCAAGGGATCTGCCTATGTCTACAGGGGATAGTACACCCCGGGTGGAGGCCCCGGAGCCCGGGGAGAAATCTGGTCTCCTGCCTACCCTTCCATCCTCCGGATCACCTACTGCTTCATCCGTTCCGGTTACGGGAACGCAACGTTCATCACTGCGGGCTCCTAGGCCCAAGCCAACTGAGGTAGTTTAAGTACCTCGGCATCCTGAGTCCATCGTCCCCCCGGGAGAAGGAGAGCAGGTGACGATGCCACCTTTGGCCCGGCTAAAGTGGCTCTTCTGTCAGAGAGTTGCCCGTGAATATGGGTGGGAGTACCCATACCTACCCCGGGACTTGCTTTTTGAAGTAGAGGTCCTGTGGCAGCGATGGTATGATGAGTTTGTCTGGGAAAGGCTCAAAGTGCCCCATGCTCACCGATACCTTTCGTGCTCATCCCCCGTGTCTAAGAAGTTCAAAGACTGTAAGGCGGAGTGGATGTTAGGTCGGCACATCCATGCGGACAGGGTGCTTATTTGTCGCAAAGATGGAGAGAACATTGAATATAATGTGGAGACTTTCGATAAGCACTTGAAGCCCCTGTTCCTGCCGCACTCAAAGTTCTACCTTTAGGAGGAAACGACTCCTGTATGCTCTGTTTGTCGTTCATTGCTGAACTTACCAGAACACAAGGACTGTGCCCTAGTTTTTTTTGTATTTGGGCGTTTTACTCTTTGGAGAAATGGGAGCTGTTACTGTTTGTTCTCCCTCTTTCTCCCTGCACTACAAAGAAGATAATGACTTTAGGGTGTAGTTAGTGTAGACACAGTAAGAGAAGAAGGAAAGTTGTCTGGAGGATTTGGCCAAGTGTCATTACCGTGGCACTGTCACCAGGTGGCAGTTTTGCGCAACGACTGTTTTTTTTTTTTTTACACTTGCACCACAATACTCATTGGAGGGAATGGGCCTCTTCAAGGACAGGCCCGTTCATTCCAAGAAAACACACATTGTGGAAGTTTTTTTTTTTTTTTTTACTACTGCAGGAGATTCATCTGTCAAGGCTGCTGAGAATGGGTGGTCCTTAGATAGCAGGGGGAGGGATTGTGCATGTGTGAATGTCAGAAGTGTTCTATTGAAAGTTTTATAGTTTTACTGTTTCATGTTTTCCCTTTCCCATTCTAGGTCTTGGCACAATTCAGGACTAAATTGTGTAGTTTAGTTTCTGGGAGGAGCTTATGTCACCACCTTTGTGGGATGTGAGTTTGGACCAGACACTGGGGACCAGTGTCAAATCACCAGGGGGAGAGTGTAGCGGGCATTTAAATTTGGGGGGGAGCATCTGGGTTATTCAACCCGGATGCACTAATTGTTAGGGAGTCTGAGAATCCCTTTTGTGGTTCTTGGAGGACTCTGGTGGTGCAAGGTTCCCTGCGGCCTGCAGGTGGCGCTGTCGCCCTGGGCCGGAGTTGAACCCGCACTGCAAGACTGCTCCCTTTTTGTCCTTTCCTGGCGCTGGTACAGCGGGGCGGGGAACCCGCTGTGACGCAAAGGGAGAGGGGATAAAAGGGGCGGACGCCCTTACCACCGGGTTCGGGGGTTCAGAGTTCGGAGTTGGAGGACGCTGCCGCACCCAGGCACCTTCAGCCTGGGTGCTGCCGTTCCGGAGTTCCGGGCCCAGGTGCCCTTGACCTGGCCGGAGCGAGAGACGGAGTCCATCCCAGGCACCTTAAGCCTGGGGTGAGGTACTATGGCCAAGGCCTGGGGCCCAGTAACTTTGACTGGGTTCTGTGAGGGTGGAGGAGTCCAAGGGGCCCTAAGGTGTTGGGACCCGCACCTGAGGTGAGGAGGCCGGGGAGTGTAACCCTTCCTAATAGCCCTAGACAGCATTAATCCGGTGACGGCGGGGCCTCTCGTAACTCTCTTGGAGGGATGTCTTCCCCCTGACAGGGGCTGCAACGTAGCGAAGGTATCTCCAGTTCCTGTTCATTAGAGTCGCTGGAAGAGACTCTGAAGCCAAAAAGTATGTTTTACAGCCACTGTGCTTAGCAACCGTTGGTGAAACCTCAACGGTTTAGTTTTCTTTGAGGATTGTGCCTTGACCTACTTCCCACCAATACTGAACTGTTCTATGGGTCTCAAACTGTCTGCTCGCAAAGGACTATTTGTTTGCTGTTATGGAATAAATAAGTGTTGGACCTTTTCAGTGTGTGGTACTCCAATTACTGGGAGCAAAGGGGGTTATCAGCAGAACAGACTTGGCTCTGAGTGTATACACAGCCCGAAGGTAATCTGGTGCTGGCCTTCACCTCTACATGCTGTAATCTAGAGGACATGGGCCATGGCGCACCTCACTCTCCCCTTCAAGGTACCCCTAGACCGGAGCCAGAGTAACCGCTAAAGAAGAGAGAGAGGGTGAGGCCGCTACAAACATATAAAACAACAATTGCCGCAATGTGAGTGATAATAAATGCATACAAAAAAATATAAGTGAGAATGGTCAGTCCATGAAGGTGTCCATATAAAATAAATGTGATGAAATCGTTTCAATCGTATCCCAAGATGATGGACGACCATACACCCAAGTGCACCTGCCACCGTGATAGTACAATATTTGCACTTACCGGATATCTAAACTCCATGTTACAGAAGCCTAGTCTGACATGGATTCACACATCATGAAGGCTCCATCCACTGGGTATGAAGGAGGAAAATCTTGCGGCCAACAGTGCCAAAAATTTTGTTCGAACACTTAAGGACCCCCTCCAGTAGATATTTGTTGGAAGAATGGCACGTACAGGCACATCAATGTACCTGTACGTCGCCATTAACTGCCCGACGTGGGGGTCGCGCACGCGCCACCGCCGGCGCGCTCGAGACGACGCTACCTTCCCCTTGAATCGGACCGCGGGTCCCGCGGACTCGATCGCCGCGGGTATCCCCGTGATCGTCTCACGGAGGGATGGAGCGGGGAGATGTTAGTGTAAACACAACATCTCCCCGCTCGCCTACTGACACTGTCACTTATTTCCGCTCTGTGTAATCAGAGCGGAGATCAGTGACGTGTCACTCGTAGCCACGCCCCCTAACAGTAGTAATCACTCCCTTAGGCACACTTAACCCCTTCAGCGCCCCTAGTGGTTAACCCCATTCACTGCCAGTGTCATTTTTACAGTAACCAGTGCATTTTTATAGCACTGATCGCTGTAAAAATGACAATGGTCCCAAAAATGTGTCAAAAGTGTCCGATGTGTCCGCCATAATGTCGCAGTCACGAAAAAAATCACTGATCACCACCATTACTAGTAAAAAAAAAAAAAAATTATAAAAATGCCATAAAACTATCCCCTATTTTGTAAACGCTATGACTTTTGCGCAAACCAATCAATAAACGCTGATTGTAGAATATGTAGAAGAATACGTATCGGCCTAAACTGAGGGAAAAAAAAGTTTTTTTATATATTTTTGAGGGATATTTATTATAGCAAAAAGTAAAAAATATTGTTTTTTTTCAAAATTGTCGCTCTGTTTTTGTTTATAGCGCAAAAAAAATAAACCGTAGAGGTGATTAAATACCACCAAAGGAGAGCTCTATTTGTGGGAAAAAAAGGACGTCAATTTTGTTTGGGAGCTACGTCGCACGACCGTGCAATTGTCAGTTAAAGCGACGCAGTGCCGAATCGCAAAAAGGGGCCTGGTCATTAACTAGCCAAAATGGTCCGGAGCTTAAGTGGTTAAAATCTATGGGACATGAACATGAAAAATCAAAAGTGCTAATTTTAAAGGCTAATATGGAAGTTATTGTCATAAAAAGTGTTTGGGGACCCGGGTCCTGCCCCAGGGGATATGTATCAATGCAAAAAAAGTTTTAAAAACTGACGTTTTTTCGGGAGCAGTGATTTTAATAATGCTTAAAGTGGAACAATAAAAGTGAAATATTCCTTTAAATTGTGTACCTGGGGGTGTCTATAGTATGCCTGTAAAGTAGTGCATGTTTCCCATGCTTAGAAAAGTTCCTGCACAAAATTGGGTTGTAAAGGTAAATGTTTTTTCACCTTAATGCATCCTATGCATTAAGGTGAAAAAACATCCGACAGTACCACCCACCCCCCCCCCCCGAGCCCCCGTTTTACTTACCTTACCCTTCGAAAGTCCCACGCTTGTCCCCGTTATCCTCCTCGGTTCTCAGCCTGGCCGTCGATTGGCTGCACTGGATGGATTTAAAGCAGCGAAGCCATTGGCTGGCGCTGCTGTCAATCACATCCAATGACGCAGCACGCCGGGGGGCGGGGCCGAGTGATACAGTCAGCGGCTATGGCCGCCGTTGTAACACGGGAGCGCGCCCGCAATAACTCCACACCATGCGAGTTCGCTCGCATGAAGGTGTGGAGTCCTTGCGGGAAGGAGCCGAGACAGCCGCCGAGGGACCCCAGAAGACCAGGATCGGGGCCACTGTGTGCAAAACGAGCTGCACAGTGGAGGTAAGTATAACATGTTTGTTATTTTAAAATAAAATAAAAATTTCTTTACTGATCCTTTAAAGCTACTCGTGGCTATAATGAATTGTCGAGTCCCGGCAATGTAGATAAAAGTCATTGAAAAAAAACAGCATTACCAGGCCCCGAACCCCGGACCAAAATTAAAAAAAAATAAAAAATAAAAATGCGTGGGGGTCCCCCCAAATTCCATATCAGGCCCTTCAGGTCTGGTATGGATATTAAGGGGAACCCTGCACCAATTTTTTCTTAAAAAATGGCGTGGGGTTCCCCCTAAAAATCCATACCAGACCCTTTTCCGAGCACGCAACCTGGCAGGTCGCAGGAAAAGAGGGGGGGACGAGAGAGCGACCCCCCTCTTGAACCGTACCTGGCCACGTGCCCTAAACATGGGGAGGATGTCCCCATGTTGATGGGGACAAGGGCCTCATCCCCACAACCCTTGACCGGTAGTTGTGTGGGTCTGCGTGCGGGGGGCTTATCGGAATCTGGAAGCCCCGTTTAACAAAGGGTACCTCCAGATCCCGCCCCCCCTATGTGAATTGGTAACGGGGTACATTGTACCCCTACCATTTAACCCAAAAAAGTGAGAAAAAAGGAAAAAAAAAACACACACACAGCTTGGGACAAGTCCTTTAAAAAAAAAAATCCAGCGGCGTAATCCTTCTACGAGTCCGACCTGCCGCTACGAACGATACAGCCTCCTTCATAGGAGGCATCTGGCCGAATGACACGCGACCCGTCTAACAGTTCTTTTATAACCGAGGGCGGGGCCACCCGTCATGTGGACATGGAAAATTTTAACAGCATTTTTTCAATAAAGCCACCACGATTTTACGCTATGTGGCGATTTTCTCCTTTTTTCATATAACATTCATGAGAGAGAGTGAAAAACCAGCACTGTGGCCACGACATTATCCTCCTTCATACCCAGTGGATGTAACCTTCATGATGTGTGAATCCATGTCAGACTAGGCTCTTATAACGTGGAGTCTAGATATCCGCTAAGGGCACATCTTGTACTATCACAGTGGAAGGTGCACTTGGGTGTATGGTCGTCCATCATCTTTGGATACGATTGCAATGATTTCATTCAAAGAATTGTCTAGTGAGCTATCCAGCCTTCCTGGTAGCTCAGCAAGAAGAGACGTTGTCTGACACAGCAGAGGTTCTGAGTTCAAACCTAGGCCCTGCCGCAATCAATGTTTGACTCCCTGTCTATATGATAGGCATCAGCCAGAATAGGAAGCAAGGAAATATGTCCCTATTTCTTTCACAGTATAAGGGTACTTCTATTCTTGCATGCATTATGTATCAGGTCCAAAAGTACTAAGGCTCTCTAATTCACTGCACAAATTACATTCTGACTGGTCCATCTCTTATAGATACAGCCCCTAGGTTTAGATTTAGGGTAAGTCTGTGATCTTGGGGAAGGTTCAGATGTCCAATACAAACCCCATTGAAATCAATGGCAGTTGAATCTTAGTAATGGCCATTTTCTGGGCTAATAGACAAGGAATTATCAAACAGTGACAGGGGGTGCCGGACACTGTCCTGGGGACATGTCCTAAGGCAATAACATTTAAAAATAAATTCTGCTCGGTAGGGAGCAGTGATTTTAAAAAGTAAGTTCACCTTTACAGAAAAACTGTAAGGTGAACTTACACTGGACCCCCTCCCCATTACCCCCGGTCCTGCTGTAATTGATTCCCGTGATCACCCGCTGTGACACATTTGTTCACCGATTCACCGGTCCAGGGATTAGAAATCTCCACGGCTTAATCTCTTAAACATACCCAATGTTGATGAGTACAAGGGTCTCTGCAATGTCCCATAATGTAAATCCATTGTCAATCACAATGAATGACACCAGTCAGCTCGCTCCTAGAGAACTCAATAAAAACCAGGAGCTCTCAGTAGGAAGGTGTCACATTTAGTAGTAGTAAAGCTGCTCCTAAATGCTTCACTATTCAGTTCATCCATTTGCTGAACCCTCGAACAAGCAAAATTGGGTCCCAACATGGTTTTGGACTGAAACTACAACTTGAATGAATGAATGAATGAATGAATGACTTGTATAGCGCTCACATGCGAACTGAATCGCCTCTAGGCGCTTTTTGCAGCCAGTGTCTGCTTGGCTGGTGCTGTCATTTTACCCCGTAGGATCTCGACACGCTTGGGACACACAGTCGTACACACATATATACATATATACTGGGCCAATTTGGACAAGATCCAATTAACCTACCAGCATGTCTTATCTCTAATATGCATCAATGTTGGTACTCCTTTAGATACGATTATGGACCACAGCTTGTAATAAGTTCCCACCCCATTTATTGCTTCCACCCCCCCCCTGGGAGCCCCCCTTTGTCCCCCCTTTTTTTTACTTGGGTCTTTGATCTGGTTATGTGACATCACAGGTCCTCCTTACTCTCTTCTTCCTCAGTGGCAGTGGACAGTGGACAGGTCCTGAATTTAGTGGAGAACTTCACCTTGTAATGAGGTAATGCTGCTTTCTGTAGCATTCTCCTGGGAACCTAGGGAGGCCTGATGACACATCCCCTGAGGGCGGATCCTCGATATCGTGGACATTTAATCCATTAGAGGATCGTCTATGGATTATAGAGGAAGACACTACTTTCTTGAAAAAAAATATGTTTTTTTTTAAAACAGGAATAGGTGGGGCAGGGGGGCAATTTTATTGGGGAAAAAAAACTAATGCTGGAGTTCAGCTTTAATGTCCTTCTGCTTTTCTAGCTAGCAAAGCAGAGCTCTGGGGAATTTGTTTATTTTTGCACTTATATTTTCAATGCCTTTGTTTCCCGGAGAATCTTTCAGGACTTTGAGTTTTCAATTTAGCAGCAACAATAAGATTCAGTTTAAGGGTGATTTGTACTCTGGGAAAGATCCACTGCTCTTTGGTTTACAAATGCAGACGTGTCAGCAAAGTGAATGGCTTCAACTGTTCGGCTAAATAATTGGGCTAAGATGTCAACATTTTAATCAATGTTCTGGAAGTAAATAGACATTGATTTCTCGGAGCGTGCAAGCAATCTGAGAAGACATTGTCCACCCAAATGGATGCGTATCACTGGAGCAAATTAAAAAGACAGCTTGCAGAAACCACTAGTCTTGTGTTAACTGCTGTTTCCCAGCCAAAAAAAAAGTCAGCAGATTCTATGCTAGCAAAAGAAAATTCTTCTCCAACTAACTTTCTACGTGCTTCTACACTTGAAGTTTTTTTAAGCTTGCAAGGAAAAGCAACAGGTTTACTTAAAATGACCCTGTCCGAGAAAAAAATATTCCAGATGAAAGGCCCTTGCAAAAGAAAAGGTATTATCAGGGACGAATTTTAGACAAGGCCACAAAGGCTGTGGACTAGGGTGCCATGACCGCTAAGGTGGGGACTATAAAATCTGCACCTTGTGGGCAGTATCTGAGTGCTTTCAGTATTATTCTCTGCATACTCTGGTGCTCAGGCCTAGTAAGATCTTCCCAGATTGATTGATTGATATGTAAATTTATATCGCACCAAATACTGTCTTGGAGGACTGCAACTAAGCGCGCTGTACCATAAATTCACCAATCAGCCTTGGGAAAAGAAAAAAACATTTGAGAAAAAGGGAGGGGAGAAAAAAAGAGGAAGGAAGGCTCACGAGGGGAGTCGAAAAACAAAGTTGACGTTAATTATTACAGAGTTAGGTGTCTCTACATCCGTAGTTAGGAAAAAGCGTTTTTAAAAAGGTGGGTTTTTAATTGCCTCTTAAAAAGAGCTTGGGGCATTGGGAGCCGGAGATGGTCGGGGAGTTGGTTCCAAAGGGCCGCGCCCATAGTCTGCATTCGTCGACCTCCCAAGGACTGGAGTCGGGCGGGTGCTTGGATGATCCTATTTTGAAGCCCTGACCGCAATGCTCTACTTGGTGTGTAATGGGGGGCCATTTCTGTGAGATAGAGTGGGCCCAGGCCCCAATATGCTATAAACATCAGAACCAAGATTTTAAATTGTAACCAATGTAGCTGTGCCAGCACGGGGGTGATGTGATGTCTATATGGTGTACCCGTAATAGTGCATGCTGCTTGATTCTGTATAATTTTGATTTTTTTGACCCACTTAAGGGGAAGGCCAAGGCAAAAACCATTGGCAAAGTCTAGTCTGGATTGTACTAGAGCCAAAGTAAGTGTGATTTGGTGTCGATATGAAAGTAGATGTCTGATCTTCCGAATAATTTGCAAATAGAATGAGGCATTTTTCATACAGTTCATAATTTGCGGAATCCAGGTAAGCTTTGCATCAAAAATGATTCCAAGGTTCTTGACTTGTCTTTTAGGTTCTGGGCAGGTACCTAGGTCAGATGGCCATCGGGATAGAATGGGAAAGGCTAGAGGTTCGCCCACTTGGAGTATTTCTGTTTTGGAGCAATTGAGGCTCAACCAGTTTCTATTCATCCAGGAATGGATATGAGTCATGCATTCTGCTAGGATCTGGGGATGTCTGTCATTTTTGGAAGTGTTGACTAGGATTTGGATGTCATCGGCATATAGTTGGCCTTGAAGGCCATGTAACTGCAACATATCGGGTAGGGGGCGCATGTAACAATTGAAAAGGTATGGAGAGAGGGCAGAGCCCTGTGGTACTCCCCAGGGCACTGGGCTTATGGCTGACCTGAAAGGTCCCAGCCTAACCTGTTGGGTACGGTCTTGTAGAAAAGACTGGATCCATAACAGGACAGCACCTCGAATTCCAAACTGGTCATGAAGGCGCGAGATCAGAATGTCGTGATCAATGGTGTCAAAAGCCGCAGAGAGGTCCAATAGCACTAAGGCCGCCGATTCCCCAGCGTCTCTGACCCTCAGCAGCTGTTCCCTCATGGCCATCGTGGAGAGCTCTATTCCCCTGCCCGGACGGAACCCAGACTGGACATCGTGGAATAGGCCCTCCCCTTCAGAGTATTCCTGAAGTTGCTCAAGAACGATGGTTTCCATAATCTTTGCCACAAAGTGAATGCTAGAAATGGGTCTTAGATTGTTCGGGTCTTGAAGCTCTGTTTTTTTTTTTTTTTTCTTGGAATTGCCGTAACGTATGAGTGTTTAAGTTTCCCTGGTATAACTCCCAGCCTCAAACTGAAGTTGATGATTGTACATAAGTCTGGAAGGAATGCCTTTGACTGGAGTTTGAAAAACCAGGCAGGGCAAAATTCATCCGCAAAGTGTGTGGGCTTCAATTTAAGAATTACTTTGTGTAGTAACTCCGGCGTAGTAGGTGGGAAGTTTTTTTAAGCTGGACAGAGTAGGTTGGATAGCCTCTTGTAGTGGACCAAGTTGGTCAATCAGGTGAATGTTCTTGGCAATGCCCAACCGGATTTTATGAATTTTATCTTGGAAAGCGATCCCTAATTTATTGGTGAATTCTTGTGATGGTATTATTGTCTTGGTTAACCTACGTGGATTAAGCATTTCGTTTACAATTTCGAAAAGTTTCTTATCCTGGTTTCCGGCGTTATCGATCTGTTCACCGTAATATGCTTTTTTCCTGTGGCGAATGGCTTTGAAATATGCCCGAGAAATTATTCGATATGCGAGCTTGTCTTGATGTGTGTTAGTCTTAAGCCATTTTCTTTCAAGCTGTCTGCGTTTTGTTTTAATTAGGGCTAGGTTGCTAGTGTACCAAGGTTTAGCCTTGGTAATCTTTTTGCGAAAGTGTGATGTTTTGAGAGGGGCAAGCTTATCAAGTGTATGATGGATTTTTAGTTCAAATGCATCAAGGGCTTTAGTGACTCTGTCAAGATGGATTTCAAAGTCAATATAAAGATCATCTTCACTGTCTAGGGTGATAGGTTCAAGAGCCAAATATGTTGCCATGAAGGTGAGTGGACATAGGTTTTTAAGTGAACGATACGGCTTGGATTGCTGCATGGGAGTACCCAAGTCTGGGGCTGGGGGTCTAAAGTCTCTGAGTTGGTATGAAATTAATTTATGATCTGTCCATATAAGTTCGATGTTCTGGATGTCAGAGATGGTAATATTAGAGGAGAAGACCGCATCTAGTGTGTGCCCTTTCTCATGGGTATAGGAGTTGACATTTTGAACAAAGCCTAGGGCGTCAAGATCTTGTAAAAACTCCTGTATTTTAGGATCCAGTAAGTCCTCAAGCCATAGGTTACAGTCGCCTTGCAGGATAATGTTTGACGCGTAAGTGTTCAATTCTAAACAAAATTGAATAATCTCAGTGTTGAATTCCGTGTGGTATCCTGGCGGACGATATATAGTTGCAATGATGATAGAGGTGGTGGCATCAATTTGGCAACGTGCAGAGAGATGTTCAAATGAAATATATTCTGAGAGAGCTAGTTCCCTACAGGTAACATTGTTATTGTGAATCAGTGCAATGCCTCCACCCCGTTTACCCTGTCTATTTTTTGTAAGTATGTCATATCCTGGTGGAACGAGGTCATCTAGGTGGATGCTATAATCCTTGCCAAACCAGGTTTCAGTAAGAGATAGAAACTGAAATTCTTCATTTGTCAATAGATCATATATATCGTTTGCATGTTAGACAGTGGACCGGACATTTATTACGCCCCCTTTAATAAATTGAGTAATGCAATGAGAAACCACTCTGCTGGTGGTAAGGGGGATAATTGGCTTAATGAGTGTACTATTTCGATCAATGCTGTTAACCTGGCATGCTTCTAGTGTTTCCTTACTTAGGATACCTGTCCCCTGATTAAGCTGATATAATTCTTGTTGAGAGTAAGAGGGGCGGTTACCCGTAGAGTATTGGAATTTTGGTATTTGTATGCGTGAAGATAGCGATTCTAAGTCAGTAACTGAATCAGTGGAAATAAGCAAACCTTGGTCCGCTGGGCCCGGACGGGCCCAGACGGGCTTGCCTCTAGCACGCCTCATGCGCGCCCACCGCGGGCACGCCGCGGGCTGTGCTGGCGGCATGTCTTTTATACTGGTGCTGTCTGTCTGTGGGCCGGCCGCAGGGGGCGTGGCCAGTTGGCTTAGACAATGAAACAACAGGTAGCTATGGCAACCGAAAATGCTGAGCTGGGTCACGTGATTGTCCCAAGATGGCGTCTAAGGCCAGCCTCCCTGTGTTTTTGCAGGCAGGGAAACCCAGGTTGAAGTTGAGCTGGAGTGAAGCAACCCTTGCAGGTAAGTGCAGGCAAGCTGGATCAAGGAAGTCAGGTAACAATACCGGGCTGTGCTGGCGGCATGTCTTTTATACTGGTGCTGTCTGTCTGTGGGCCGGCCGCAGGGGGCGTGGCCAGTTGGCTTAGACAATGAAACAACAGGTAGCTATGACAACCGAAAATGCTGAGCTGGGTCACGTGATCGTCCCAAGATGGCGTCTAAGGCCAGCCTCCCTGCGTTTTTGCAGGCAGGGAAACCCAGGTTGAAGTGGAGCTGGAGTGAAGCAACCCTTGCAGGTAAGTGCAGGCAAGCTGGATCAAGGAAGTCAGGTAACAATACCGGGCTGTGCTGGCGGCATGTCTTTTATACTGGTGCTGTCTGTCTGTGGGCCGGCCGCAGGGGGCGTGGCCAGTTGGCTTAGACAATGAAACAACAGGTAGCTATGGCAACCGAAAATGCTGAGCTGGGTCACGTGATCGTCCCAAGATGGCGTCTAAGGCCAGCCTCCCTGCGTTTTTGCAGGCAGGGAAACCCAGGTTGAAGTGGAGCTGGAGTGAAGCAACCCTTGCAGGTAAGTGCAGGCAAGCTGGATCAAGGAAGTCAGGTAACAATACCGGGCTGTGCTGGCGGCATGTCTTTTATACTGGTGCTGTCTGTCTGTGGGCCGGCCGCAGGGGGCGTGGCCAGTTGGCTTAGACAATGAAACAACAGGTAGCTATGGCAACCGAAAATGCTGAGCTGGGTCACGTGATCGTCCCAAAATGGCGTCTAAGGCCAGCCTCCCTGCGTTTTTGCAGGCAGGGAAACCCAGGTTGAAGTGGAGCTGGAGTGAAGCAACCATTGCAGGTAAGTGCAGGCAAGCTGGATCAAGGAAGTCAGGTAACAAAATTAGCACCTGGATTTGGCATGTTTGGCATGTTCATGTTGTATCTACGGACACACAATTTTATTCACCTCTCTGGTGGCCCATGTCTTCTACCTTGCCTCAGTTCCAATGCTCCAGCCTCCATAGGACACTCTATGGTTCTTGAGCATTATCCGGAAGTGTCAGACTCCCAAGTTCCATGATGCGCACAATGGTTCCATCCTCTAGCTCCTACATCACCGCTGTGTCTTTTTGTATGGGCTGTATTGGTTTCTATATGTTTTGATACAGTCACTTCCATTTAGTATTACCAAAGTAAAAATTATAAAAATATGCAAAATGGTCTTCAGTGTTAATTTACATATGTGATGCCAGTGAGATTGGAAGTCTGATTTGTGAAGCATTTTTATAACATGTAAAACAAAAGCCACACAAAAATAAGAATAAAGAGATGATAATCAGATCTCACAATAAATGTGCTAGACTACTGGACCTTTGAGATAACAAAGAAAGCTAAAACTATTATAAAGAGTGACAATTCTAGCTGCATAAATAATGACAAATGACATTGTTGGCAACTATTAAGCTTTCATCATGGTTTGATAAATTAATTTTACTGTGTAAAAAGCAGCATAGATCATTTATGCTATGGGCTTATTTATTCTGCAATAAATCTGCTATAACCTAAGATATCAATTAATACCAATATTTGCAAAGAAATCTTTTATTTTTGTTAATCCAATATTTATAGACAAAAACTGTAACCAATCTAACAAAAAAAAAATCTACTTTGATCAGTGTTAGTTCATTTTAAAGCAAGTTTAAAACTGGCGTTACTGCAGGTAAAAACTATTTTATTCCAAATTTGTCTGTTTAAAATTATTCTAAAATTATGTTTCTGGTACAAAGCATTGCAAGTTTTCATTCTTTCATTCATTTTGCAAATGAAATAAATATTTTTGTTTTTCCAATTTTGTGCTTTTTAAATGTGACACTAAAAAATAAAAAATAAAAAATGCTAAAAAGTTAAATCTTTCAATTGTAACGGTTAGAAAAGCAGAAATAAACAAAAAACAGCAGGAAAATAATAGTTAAGGGAGGAAGGGGAAGAAGGTGTTAGTTAGGGCTGATTAGGGTAAATTAAGGGTTAATATAAGATAAATTAGGAACACATTTTTTTTTGGTTTTTAACTTATTAGGTTTCTTTAGCTGACATTATATGAAGCTCATCCCTTTGCTCTATAGATGAATGAGACAGAAAAAAAATATAAAAGTAACAATGTTACTTTCTATCTCTAAATTGTGTCTGAACAGTGTTTACAAAAAAAAAATTCCCACCATTTGCTGTCATAGCTGTTGTATTAACACAGCAACTGAATTGTTGTCAAATGCAAGCGGGAGAGCGGCAGTAGGGGAAAGGGACAGGGTGTAATACACATGCCTTGTGCACTTCAATTACATTTTTTTGGGTGTTTTAGCACACCCAATGTCAAAAACTATTGAAAGAGATTTTATTTGTTTGTTTTGTATTTTTCTCAGTGCAATGATCTTAAAGAAAACCTGTCATTTTAATAAATGCCCAACTCAAATCTCCTCTATGGGTTGGGAACTCTCCAGTGCCTGTACTTACCGGTACCTTAAAGCCCACTAAACTTTTAGTTGAAATCAGCAAATAACTTTCAGGTGCAGAAAAACAAAAGGTGTACAAAGTTAGTTTTCTTTAGAAAGCAGCCTCAGCCTTATTAGAAAAGCCTGTCTCCTCCGAGACAGGTCCTTAATCTCTGTGTAGAAGCAGTAGTCTCTCTGCAGAGTTTTGACACACCCCATGCTGAACCAGAGACAGGTTAACAATTAACAGCAAGCATGAGCTTTACTGACTGTAGAGTCATAGGTCTGCCAGTATGTGTCAGGAGCATGTATCGCTCCTGTTCTATGGCAGCTGCTGGACTCATTCCAGCATCCTGGTTTTGGCTGAGCTGCACTATCCCACTCCTTCCACTTGCAGGGTGATTGATGTAAACACAGCCTCTGGGTGGAGACCAAACCTGTTTTAAGCCTGCCAAGCCCTTAGTGTCATGCTTCTGATAATGTTTGTAACATGTGTTTTGAGCTCCTTTTTTGTCTGCCTTGTTCCTGTATCAGACCTTTGCCTTCACCTGATCTTCACCCTGCCTGCTAGTATTGATTCCCTTAATATCGACATTGGACTATTCTCTGAACTCAGCCTGCATTTTGACCATGGATTTGCGGCGCCCCCACCCCCAGGAAATTTGAGCAGGGGTAGGCTCAGGGCCGCTGATAGGGGGGGGGGCACCAGTCCTCTTGTAGGGGGCCCGAGCACACAGGGGGGCCCACACAGGGAGGGGGATTAGTGATGGACGACAATTGCAGAACTCTTCCTCCAGCAGCTGAAAGCTGGTCTCTCCCCCTCTCCCTGCTGCCAGCTTTTATCTGCTGAGAAAGAGACAGTGGTACCTCACTAATCCCCCTCCAGCACTGGCTCTAACATTAGCTCTGCTCCTGAGTTTGTTATCTCTGTAACTTTGGTTTTCTCCCTCTGTCTCTCTGATCCTGAAGATCCTACAGCCTCAGTTTTGTCTTTTAGATTTAGCAGGAAATCTGTGAGTTATGTTGAATTTGTTTCTGCTAATAATAATTTTATTGTATTTGAGCAAAATATAGCTTTAATATTTTCTTGAGGGGGGGCTTGTCAGGTAGTCTGTACGGGGCCCCGTGATTTCTATCAGCAGCCCTGGGTATACTCCCCACCTGCAAATCCTTACAACCACTGGCTAAAGTTGTGGGGATCAACATGAGGACAGGGTGCTTTGTCAGGGGGGAACACCCTGGCGAGAACCCCCCCACTATGTTGAGAGCATGTGGCCTGGTATTTTTCAGGAGAGGAAACACACTTGTCCCCCCCTTTAATGAACAGCCTGCATACTCGGATCAAGGGACTGATACAGATTTTTGGGGGATGTCATTCTTATTTTTTTTTTATGTTAGGCATTCCCGATCTTGTGTGGTGGCCTGTTCCTTACGTCATCATGCCCATAGTCCTGCTCTGGATTTGAATACGTCAGGAACAGTTCACTACTGGATCGTGGATCGTGGGGGAGTGCCGTTTGGAGGTAAAGGTGAGGATTAGGTGAGGATGAGTTTTCCCTAATCCCCTAGACATAAATGATCAGTTGACCTGTGCAGTGCGGGCACTAGATGGTAGTGATATTCTAGTACAATTTAGGAGATAATTAAAAAACAAAATAGGTATGACAGTGAAAAAATGGTTAAAAATGCAAATTTTTAAAGCACAGCCATGTGCTCTACAAATGCATATTGTGCTCAATTGGATTCCATTATACACTCTCTGTTACCAATGCCCCTTAGTTTAATAAGGCCCCACCTTCATGTAACCCCTTTGGATATGTTAATGCAAGTCTTGTTCTAAACTGCACATTTCTTATGCCGCGTACACACGACTGTTTTTCAACGAGAAAAATGCATTTTTTTTTTAATTGGTCATTAAAAACGATCGTGTGTAGGCTCCAGAGCATTTTTCTCGACGAGAAAAATGGGCATTAAAAATTTAGAACATGCTCTATTTTTTCTCGTCGTTTTTCACGTCGTCGTTTTTCTCGTCGTGAAAAACGGCCACGTGTACGCTTTAATGACGGGAAAAAAACGCGTGTAACGGGAAGGCCCGTGGAACCCAGAAGTTCTTAGAAAGTATGAGCCAGGAAATAATGGACATTGAGAATATGTCTTGGATTGCTTTAAAATGGGTCTGTAATATTAATCCGCAATATTTCCCAGGATGTCTGTAAAATAACTATTAACCTGTTGAGTTCAGGATCAACAAACAGTAAATTGAAAAGGGCTGATGTGTTTAACTTCAACCAACTGTCTGCCTGTTGTAATGTTAATGAATCCCGACTAACTTCTAAAGATCTCCTCTTTGTGGATTGTGATAATTAACTCGGTAATTGTGGGTATTGTAAATTAGCAGACAGACAGTCTGGGAAACGGAAAGGTCATGCATAGTCATTTAAGCTGTAAAGGTATTAGCTAATGAACTCACCTGTTGTCTGCTAAGAGATGTCAGAATAATGTGTATTGGGGGCTCATTATGTAACCATTGTGTGATGTTGTGGGTGGAGTTGTTCATTTGGACTATAGTATTCTTTTAGTGTATATAAGAGCCTGTTTTTCTCAATAAAGTGTCAGACCTGTTGGAAACCTAACTACAGAGCTGTGTCTCGTGATTAGGGGGGAATTATCATTATGGATCTTGTTCGCCTGACTATGGAGTGTCAGTAGCTGCCTTGTGTTCGGAAAGGGAATATCCTAAACGGCATTAACCCCTTCCATATTTGGGGTGCCGTTACAACGCGCATGCTCAGAAACAAGTTATGAGATGGGAGCGCTCGTTCTGGTAAAACTAGCGTTCAGAATGGAGATAGCACATTCGTCACGCTGTAACGGACTGAAGAGCACGAGGCTGAAAAGCGCGAATCGTCTCTCACCAAACTTTACTAACACGAGGGTGGCGCCATCCGAATGGAACTTCCCCTTTATAGTGCCGTCGTACGTGTTGTCGAACGTGTTGTACGTCACCGCGCATTGCGCGAGCATTTTTTTTCACTATAGTGTGTAGGCAAGGCAGGCTTGAGAAGAATCACGTCGAGAAAAACTTTGTTTTTTTCAATGACATTAAAAATGGCCGTGTGTACGCGGCATTACAGCATAAAATCGCTATAACCATGAGAGTTCTGGAAGTGACCACAACCAATGGTGCCGTGAAAGATCCAGATTATAGAGTAAGAAGTCACAAGCACTCCACTTTCAACAATTTATTGTGAACACATTTATGATATAGCAGCAACTAACAACAAATCTGCTATTCACAAATCTGCTATTCATTACTCACATGAAATAGAGTAGAATAGACAGTAGATGACTAGTATTAACCAGGATAAAAAAATAAAAAATGTACTCCAGTTTTTCAGCTCTGTCTAGCCACATTATCTGCTTTTATTGAACCAAAGCATAATTGGGTCTGTGTCTGAGTTTGTACTTTTCACATCACTGTAATACAATCTAATGCAAATGTAAGAATTTGCTGCTGGTGGTAATGCACATTGCTCTAATTGAAAGAAGACATGGTAGGTCCATTGAAAAATGAAATGCACAATCTGTGAGGTCACAGGAGGACAGCAGAGAAAATTAGGGATCGATCTTACAGATGCTCTGAGGAATACGGGCTAGACAAGTTCAATTGGAAATGTTTTAATGAGGTTTTCATAACAGTAGGGTAAAAGGAACTGGCAAGCCAGTTATTTATGATGGCTGTTCCACTCTCTGATCCCAAGTGTCTCCTCATTGAGACCCAAATCACTTGTTCTTCTTTTTTATTCCACGAGTGGACCTCTTTTGTTTTTATTGATCTGTAAAACAAAATATTGATTTAAAAGGAGTGTGTAACCTATTAATGTTTTAAGAAAATATGTAAACGCGATCAGCTTAATGTCAATACTCTTAACAGTATACTGCATATATTCAAATGTATAGACAGATAGCAATTTGGTAACTAGATCTGCTGTCAGGACTTGGGTCACCTGCTGGTGGCACTGTGCTTCCCAGAGCGGAAAGTTGTAGTTCCTGTGTCTACCAGCAGGTGTCTTCCAGCAGCCAGCAGATCCCAGTAATCAGTCTCCACCTGATGCTGGCTGCTGAGAGGGTACTTAAGTCCCTCTTCTGTTTATATGTTTTTTAGAAGGAAAAGAGATTTCACCTCCAAATACGGAAAGGTTTTTTCACAGTAAGGCCTCGTACACACGACCGTTTTTCTCGTCCAAAACAGTCAAGAAAAGTGCCGCAAGAGTTTTTTTGTCTAGAAAAACGTTCGTGTGTATGGTTTTACGACGAGAAAATTGCAGAGAATCTCGACGAGAAAATAGAGAACCTGCTCTCTATTTTCTCGTCAGGATTACAGATTTCCTCGTCGTGTTTCTCATCGGCCTGTTTTGTGACGAGAAAATGGTTCGTGTGTATGCTTTTACGACTCTTCCAAAAGCGCGCATGCTCACAAGCAACTATGAGACGGGAGCGCATCTTCTGGTAAAACAAGCCTTCATAATGGAGAGAGCATATTCGTCACGCTCAAATATATTTCATCGTTTAAATGTTCTGCATTGAAATCTTCGTTAGAATGTTACATTAATCAAAACGAGTGACCTTCTTTTGCTGCTGATATTCACACAGAGTTATGCCTTATTTTTAACCTTTTTCATGCTGCTCTTTATAAGATTTATGTGTATTATATCGTGCAAGTTTTTAGGAATAATTTAAATGGTTAGATTTTTCAAAATGATGTTAATTATAATTTCACAATGTTTTGATAGTGATCTCCCATTTAATTTTGGAATCTATATTATTTAAATTTCCCACCATGTTTTTGTGCTAATCAGATTTAGTTATTCTTTTGGGGGGGGGGGGTGATAACTGTGCCTTTTATTGTCAGTCAAATGTATCTGCTTACTCCAAAGCTTGATTTTGTTTATTTAAAAATACACATAGTCTAGTATGAACTTAAACAAAAATCACATTTATTCATGTTTATAAATTAAATAAAGAGAAGGCAGCGCTGGAGAAGCTGCTGCCATTTGTGCATCCCAGGGACCCCAGAGCACACAGCAACCCTGTGTGGACACTAAAATTGGGAGCTTGAGAAGGCCAACATTTCTGAACACAATCTGATGCTGGCCTCCCAGAGGTCAGGAACAGCAGCAGGTGATATATATGTCCCAAGTGTGTGGTACTACAACAGGCTGCCTTCTGTCCGACCACAATGAAGCAAGGCCATCACTTCCTCTTCTTCCTGGCAACCTTCCCTGCAGCCTTTCCTGAAGCCTTCCCTGCAGCCTTCCTTCTTCGTTTGGCTGGAGGCTGGCCCACTGGAGGGGTACTCCTGTCAGGAGGAGGAGGTGGAGGTGTAGCAGAAGGGGGTGGGGCAGAAGAAGAAGGTGGAGGTGTAGCAGAAGGGGGTGGGGCAGAAGAAGAAGGTGGAGGTGTAGCAGAAGGGGGTGGGGCAGAAGGTGGAGGTGTAGCAGAAGGGGGTGGGGCAGAAGAAGAAGGTGGAGGTGTAGCAGAAGGGGGTGGGGCAGAAGGTGGAGGTGTAGCAGAAGGGGGTGGGGCAGAAGGTGGAGGTGTAGCAGAAGGGGGTGGGGCAGAAGGTGGAGGTGTAGCAGAAGGGGGTGGGGCAGAAGGTGGAGGTGTAGCAGAAGGGGGTGGGGCAGAAGAAGAAGGTGGAGGTGTAGCAGAAGGGGGTGGGGCAGAAGAAGAAGGTGGAGGTGGAGGTTGAGGTTGGGTCAGTTGGGTCACCTCACATATAATTTTCTCCATCACCCCCTTGTTGAGCAAGGTGATGAGCAGGGGCTCGCATAGGAGGCGTTGCTCCATGCTCATCACCTTGAACTTAGCCTCCACTAGGCCGGCAATGGCCTCTTCAGGGGATGTAGGCTCCTTGAGGGTGGCATGGGCCTCTTTAATAAGGGCCATTGCTGCCTCACTGGTGGTCCTGTCCCTCCTGCCTCTTTTGTGAAGCCGGATGGGAGGCACCTGGGATCTGGTGCTTCTCCTTTGCCCTGCCACCTCCTGTCTGCCACTGGGCCCTGCCACCTCCTGTCTGCCACTGGGCCCTGCCACCTCCTGGCTGGCACTGGGCCCTGCCACCTCCTGGCTGCCACTGGGCCCTTCCTCCTCCTGCCTGACAGTTTCCAGACCCTCCTCCTGGCTGATTTCATCCTGTGTATGAAAAAGGAACATAGTTTAATATGTTGGTTTAATCTTTGCATCAAACTTTGTAATCCTGATTGAAGCAATTAGAATGTAAATGCATAAATCCTTGCTTTAAATTTACCACTACATCAGATTGACTATTTAGCACCCAATTAAGTGCAGAATAATGTCTACAGATCTTGATTTCACTTGTGGAATCCAAAATAATGTATGTTTCTCATCCTGACATATTTGTCAAACATTAATTTTATCCCAATACATTTTCATTTAATACTATACCTGGTTCCAGATGGCCAAATCAGGATCATCCAGGATGGCTGCCTCCTCTTGCTCCAGAGAAGGCTCAGGTTGGCTGCAGGGAAGTCTGGGGGGAAGAGTGGAGAGTGATGGCCTTGTGTCAATGTGGTCATCCAGGAAGGACATCCTGTTGTAGTACCACAAAATCGGGACATAAACATCATCTGCTGCTGCTCCTGACCTCTGAGAAGCCAGCACCTTAGAGCGTTCAGTCCTGTAGGTACCTCTCAAGCTCCCAATTTTAGTGTCCACTTGTTTTGCTGTGGCTGTGGGCACCTTGGTATGCACAAATGGGAGAAGCTTCTCCAGCGCTGCTTTTCTCACCCCTTTTTTTTTATGGATGGGGTTTTTCGTCTCCCACAGAGCCGGCAGCTCCCTTACCCGGTCAATAAATTCCGCCAGGAACTCTTTGTCGCTAATAAAGACATTCATATTGTATCTGCAAGTTAAATAAATTATATTTAACTAATGTGAGGCAAACAGTCTAACCTCCTTAACATCCTAGTCACCATATATATCCTCCAACAATCTCAAGACAGTATAGGCCAACAATTTTTACAAGTCACAAAATCACATACCTTCGTTCGCACGTCCGTCACTTGAACTTCTCTCTCCGCACACCGAACGTACTATAGTCACATGTGTGTTTGCTATATACACACCACGCATGCGTCAAAATTCGAACACGTCGCTCCGCACACGTCGCCCGCCCATGACGTTCTAAATAACATCTTTTCCCCGCCCCTTCTCTTTCGGCGCGCAGACAGATATGGCGGAGTTACAGCAGGTGTCTGATAATTCCGCAACTAACGAGGAGACAAGCCCGGAGACCGAGGACACGTCACGATCAAGGAGGAGATTCAAGGCATCGAATATGTCTTTGGCGGAGATGGCGGAGATGGTGGACATCTTGCTCAAGGCTGATTATGATGCCAAGCATGGGCCGTATAGCAAACCAAATAGAAGGAAGGCCAAAATCCTCACTAAAGTTGTGAAGAGTCTGAGGGCGAAGTTCGGGGTGAAACGCTCAAATGAGCAGCTCAGAAAGAGGTGGTCAGACCTCAAACTGAGGGAGCCAGACCAGTTGAGGAGTATAAAGAGGATGCTCGCTAAAAGTAAGTAAAATGTAGACTTTTCTGCTATTAATCTTTTTATAAACTGACATGTTTTTTTTTTTTTTCTCATATTGGACTCCCTTCCAAAATGTAATATTTTGAACTTGGTTGGGCACAGTAATCGTTCGTTACGTTACCGACACTTCGTTCGGCCACTATCTGCGGTTTTGGCTTATTTTAGAGCCACAAAAGTAATTAGACATCTGCCATTTTTGATCAAATATTGTTGATAATTTTTTAGTCTAGATGATGTGTTTGTAAAGAGAATGAAATGCAAACTTTTATCAGTGTAAAGGAGAGGACACTCAGCAGCTGCTTCCACATCTGTACTTTGGAGCACTATAGTGTGGGCCACCAGACCCGCCTTTTTTGGGTGTCCCACACAGGTGCATCAGAGAATTTTTGTGGTGCCTCCATGTCAAAAAAATTACATCCAAATGTGAATACTAAACATATTTGGGGTCATAAATAATGCATTCTTCTTTAAATTCCGCACAAACACACACTTGTACCCCACTTCCAAGCAATTTAGCCTGTTTTTATTTTAACAATGAGATTTACAGTGTGATAAATAGACCTTTGGTTTTATTCTCATAGGGGAGAGAAGACTGGGAGGAGGACACTCCAGGGAGCACATGCACCCCACAACTTCCAAGCAACCCCAAACTCCCAAAGACCCACAACCGAAAGATGTGCAGGAAGTTGAGGTGGAGGAAGGAGAATAGTGATGAGCCGAACACCCCCGGGTTCGGTTCGCACCAGAACCCGCGAACGGACCGAAAGTTTGCACGAACATTAGAACCCTATTAAATACAATGGATGCGACCGTTCGGATTCTAAAGTGCTAATTATAACGACTATTATCCATGTTATTGTCCGAAACGGAGTTTGGGAACCCGGGTTCTGTACCAGGGGACATGTATCAATGCAAAAAGAAGTTTTAAAAACTGACGTTTTCCGGGAGCAGTCATTTTAATGATGCATAAAGTGAAAAAAAAGTCAAATATTCCTTTAAATATTGTACCTGGGGGGTGTCTAAAGTATGCCTGTGAAGTGCCACGTGTTTCCCGTGTTTAGAACTATCCCTGCACAAAATAACATTTCTAAAGGAAAAAAAGCCATTTAAAACTGCTTGCGGCTTTAATGCAATGTCTGGTCCCGGTAATATGGATGAAAATCTTTAGGAAAAATGGCATAGCTACCCCATCAACCCCCCCCCCCACCCCAGCCCATTACCAGCCCCTTTGGGTCTTGTATGGATATTAAGGGGAACCCCGCACACAAAATAAAAAAGGCCCTATATACTCTGAACAGCCGTATACAGGCGGTGCATACAAGACAGGGACTGTAGGTTTGTTCTTATGTAGAATCTGTTTGTAATTTTGAACAGCTGCATTGTTTAAGTGTAGCTCCATGCCAAATTCCTTTTTTTTTTGCTTTTTGGAAAACATAGGGAACGGTTATCACCCCTGTCACATTTTTTTTGCTGTCTGTGCCCCTGTTCAGAACATTTCACCTCACTTTGCGTCCCAATGACAACTGTTTTTGAAATGTGGTGTTTTTATTGAAACAAGGATTGGTGATAAAGCATCAGTAGAGAGGAGACACCTTTCTCCCATATTAATTCTTACAGGAGAGAATTTTCCTTCCAAGGGGTAGATTTCCTCTCACTTCCTGTTGTCTTCTTCCGTTTGCAAGTAGTAGTAGTTTGTAAGTTGGATGTTTGAAAGTAGGGACCTGCCGTATATACTCTGCAGAAATTGGCCCCTTAGGTGTTGGTGTTGGCACAACACTGAAAGCACTCACAGTTATTCTTGGTGGGTGCTGGAACGCCCTGCTGTCAACTATTATATCAGGAATTGTAATAACATATAATTGTTGATCAGTGGTAGTAAAAATTGGGCCTTTGATGGTGGTGCTGGTGCCACAACACTGTAAGGCCTGACAGTTACTCTTGGTGGGCGCAGCAATGGTCCCTGCTGTGAATTATTAGATCAATAATTATAATTGCATGCCCCTGTTGAACAGGGGCTGAAAAATTGGGCCTTTGGTGGTGGTGGTGGTGGTGATGGTGGTGCTGGTGCCACAACACTGTAAGGCTGTAAGGCCTGACAGTTACTCTTGGTGGGCGCAGCAATGCTCCCTGCTGTAAATTATTAGATCAATAATTATAATTGCATGCCCCTGTTGAACAGGGGCTGAAAAATTGGGCCTTTGGTGGTGGTGGTGGTGGTGATGGTGGTGCTGGTGCCACAACACTGTAAGGCCTGACAGTTACTCTTGGTGGGCGCAGCAATGGGCCCTGCTGTGAATTATTAGATCAATAATTACAATTGCATGCCCCTGTTGAACAGGGGCAGAAAAATTGGGCCTTTGGTGGTGGTGGTGGTGGTGATGGTGGTGCTGGTGCCACAACACTGTAAGGCCTGACAGTTACTCTTGGTGGGCGCAGCAATGGGCCCTGCTGTGAATTATTAGATCAATAATTATAATTGCATGCCCCTGTTGAACAGGGGCTTAAAAATTGGGCCTTTGGTGGTGGTGGTGGTGGTGATGGTGGTGCTGGTGCCACAACACTGTAAGGCCTGACAGTTACTCTTGGTGGGCGCAGCAATGGGCCCTGCTGTGAATTATTAGATCAATAATTATAATTGCATGCCCCTGTGGAACAGGGGCTGAAAAATTGGGCCTTAGGCACTGGTGGCACAACACTGCAACCCCTCACAGATACTGTACTTGGAGCACAGCAATGAGGCCTGTTGCAAAGTATTGCATCAAAAATTTTAATTACACGCCCCTGTTAAACAGGGGCTGAAAAATTGGGCCTTAGCCACTGGTGGCGTCACCCATAAACCAAAATGATCTTCCAAGCTATCATCGTTAATCGTATCATTGAGGAGGAGGAGGAGGATAGCCAGTCAACATAACAGCACAGGCACTCAGCATCAGCATCAGTCTTGAAGGGATGTGACATTTTAAAATCAATTAGTCTGTTATATCAGCATCTGGTGTGTGGTAGCTGGTGGTGATCCAAGACTGGTTCATCTTGATGAAAGTCAGTCGATCAACCGAGTCGGTGGACAGGCGCACCCTGTGATCCGTGACAAATCCTCCAGCAGCACTGAATGTGTGTTCTGAAAGAACGCTGGATGCAGGACAGGCCAGTAGCTCAATTGCATACTGTGCAAGCTCTGGCCAGTGATCCATCCTCAAGACCCAGTAAGCCAGAGGATTTTCGGTGGGGAAGGTGTCCAAGTCTGACCTTGCCCCTAGGTATTCCTGGACCATGTATATCAGACGCTGGCGATGGTTGCTGGAACCGATCATACTTTGGGGCTGCGGACTAAAGAATTGTCTGAACGCATCGGTCAGACGGCCACCTTCCCCACCGCTCCTTCTTTGACTGCCCGAAGCCTCAGCAACTCGTTGTCCAGGACCAGGAGTTTGTAACCTCCCAGTCTCTGGGAACGCGTTGCACAGACCTTTCTGCAAGGCCTCCCGGAGTTGTCTCATCCTCTGCTCCCTCTGCGACGGTACGATAAGGTCCGCAACCTTACCCTTGTACCGTGGATCAAGGAGAGTGGCCAGCCAGTAATGGTCCCTCTCCTTGATCCAAAGAATACGAGGATCCTTCCGCAGACTTTGCAGGATCAGGGAGGCCATGCAGCATAGGTTAGCTGAGGCATTCAGTCCGGAGTCCTCTGGGTCACTAAGGACGACATGATCCGCAGCCACCTCCTCCCAGCCACGTACAAGTCCACTGGTTTCTTGGGACTGTAAATCATCCCTAAAAGACTGCTGCTGATGATGCTGAGTGACAGCCTCCACCTCCATGCTGACACAATCCTCCTCCTCCTCCTCCTCCTCCTCCTCTTCCTGTGCGATGGGTGGGACAGAAGGAACACTGTCTGGGTAAAGGGGGCCTTGAGAGGCAAGGAAGTCCTCCTCTTCCTGCCTCTGTTCTGCCTCAAGTGCCCTGTCCATTATTCCACGCAGCGTGTGCTCCAACAGGTGGACAAGAGGTACAGTGTCACTGATGCATGCACTGTCACTGCTCACCATCCTCGTGGCCTCCTCAAATGGTGCCAGGACAGTGCATGCATCCTTGATCATGCCCCACTGGCGTGGTGAAAAAAACCCGAGCTCCCCTGACCCTGTCCTGGTGCCGTAGTCGCACAGGTACTCATTGATGGCCCTCTGCTGCGTGTGCAGCCGCTGCAGCATGGCCAACGTTGAGTTCCACCTGGTGGGCATGTCACATATAAGGCGGTTCTTGGGCAGGTTCAACTCCTTTTGAAGCTCAGCCAGGCGAGCACTGGCATTATAAGATCTGCGGAAATGCACACAGACTTTCCTGGCCTGCCTCAGGACATCCTGTAAGCCCGGGTACCTGCCCAAGAACCGCTGCACCACCAGGTTAAGGACGTGAGCCATACAGGGCACATGGGTCAGTTGTCCCTGTCGGAGGGCGGAGAGGAGGTTGGTGCCATTGTTGCAAACCACCATTCCTGGCTTAAGCTGGCGTGGCGTCAACCACCTCTCGGCCTGCCCCTGCAGAGCAGACAGGACCTCTGCCCCAGTGTGGCTCCTGTCCCCCAAACACACCAGCGCAAGCACGGCATGGCATCTTTTTGCCTGCGTACTTGCGTAGCCCCTTGAACGCCTACGGAGCACCGCTGGTTCCGAGGACAAACCACAGGAAGAGGCCATGGAGGAAGAAGAAGAGGAGGGGGTGGAGGAGAGAGGTGTGTCACAACCAGTAGTAGCATTTTGGAGGCGTGGCGGTGGAACAACCTCCAACACTACTGCACCTTGTCCTGCATCCTTCCCAGCTGCCAAAAGAGTGACCCAATGGGCCGTGAAAGAAAGGTAACGTCCCTGTCCATGCCTGCTGGACCATGAGTCAGCGGTAAAATGCACCTTACCGCTGACCGCCCTGTCCAGCGAGGCCAAGACATTGCCTTCCACATGCCTGTAGAGAGCCGGAATCGCCTGCTGTGCGAAAAAGTGGCGTTTGGGAACCTGCCACTGAGGAACCGCACATTGCACAAACTCACGGAAGGGGGCCGAGTCTACCAACTGAAAAGGCAGCAGTTGAAGCGCTAGCAATTTAGCCAAGCTAGCATTCAACCGCTGGGCATGTGGATGGCTGGGAGTGAACTTCTTTCGACGGTCCAGCAGCTGGGGCAGGGAAATTTGCCTGCTAGAATCGGACGTTGGTGTACTGCTAGCAGAGTGCCCGCAAGTACTTGCCTGTGACACACCTAATTCTACACCTTCATTCCTCTCAGAGCAGGTTTCAGAGAGGAGTGAAGGTATAGTGGGGTTGGAGATCCCAGCTGATGCGGTGCAAGAAGAGGTCAGCTTTGTTCTTTGGTGTGGGTCTTTAAGGTAGGCTTTCCAACGAGCTGCATGGCAGGTCAACATATGTCTGATCAAGCATGTGGTGCCCAAGCGGCTGATGTTTTGGCCACGCGATATACGCTTGAGACATATGTTGCAAACAGCAGCTGTGCGATCTGATGCGCTCGCCTCAAAAAAGGCCCACACCAAAGAACTTTTTGAATGACGGGCAGAGGCAGCGCCCTGCACAGGCGGAGCTCTGCGGTGTGATTCCGTCGGTGTGCTGCCCATACGCTGGCCACTCAAGGGCATCCTGCCTCGTTGGAGATGTGCCTCCTCCTCATCCTCCTCCTCCTCTCTCCTATTAGGCACCCACGTGGAGTCAGTGACCTCATCATCCCCTCCCTCCTCATCACTGGAGCCAATCTGGCAGTTTGCTGCAGCTGCTGGAGCATGACTGCCAGATTGGTGTCCTTCTTGAGCATCCCCTCTCTCTGCTCTCACGCTGCTGCCTTCCTCTAGCTGGGTATCATCATCAGATCCTTCCAAACGCTGGGCATCCTCCTGGAGCATGTACCCAACACTGTGCTCAAACAGTTCGGGGGACTCCTCAGGAGGAGGACATGGTGGGTCTAGGGAAGGATTGACTAATGAAGATAATGATACCAGAGAAGAGGACGCTTTGGCAGCTGCTTTGCCAGTACCCTGAGCCTGGGTGAGAGAGGAGGATGAGGTGGGCTTGGTCATCCACTCTACCAAGTCTTCGGCATGATGTGGCTCAACATGTCCAGCTGCCGAAAAGAAGGACAAGCGTGTCCCATGGCCATGTGCTGATGACAATGCACCGCGTCCACGACCAGCACTGTTGCCCCCAGACACAGAGCCTGCTTGCCCTCTTTTTTTGCCTCCTGACTGTCTGCCTCTCCTTGTTTGCCTTCCAGACATTTTAATGGATGGCCTGCAGGGAGATGGGAAAAAGAGCAATAAGGGCTGCCTTCAGGTGTATACTGTGCAGGAGGCTTAGCAACAATGACACTGACACTGTCCCCTGCCTATCCTTCTCTGTCCCTAAACACAAGGATTGAAAATATGGAACAGCAAAATTGGTTTAGAACAGAATAGCACACTGACACTTTCCCTCACTGTCCTACTCTGTCCCTCCCTACAAACAAGATTTAGCACAGAATAGCACACTGATAATTTCTACGAGTGTCCTTCTCTGTCCCTAAACTCAAGGATTGAAAATATGGAACAACAAAATTGGTTTAGAACAGAATAGCACACTGTCAGTTTCACTCACTGTACCTCTCTGTCCCTAAACTCAAGGATTGAAAATATGGTTCAGCAAAATAGTTTTAGAACAGAATAGCACACTGACACTTTCCCTCACTGTCCTACTCTGTCCCTCCCTACAAACAAGATTTAGCACAGAATAGCACACTGATAATTTCTACGAGTGTCCTTCTCTGTCCCTAAACTCAAGGATTGAAAATATGGAACAGCAAAATTGGTTAAGAACAGAATAGCACACTGTCAGTTTCACTCACTGTACCTCTCTGTCCCTAAACTCAAGGATTGAAAATATGGTTCAGCAAAATAGTTTTAGAACAGAATAGCACACTGACACTTTCCCTCACTGTCCTACTCTGTCCCTCCCTACAAACAAGATTTAGCACAGAATAGCACACTGATAATTTCTACGAGTGTCCTTCTCTGTCCCTAAACTCAAGGATTGAAAATATGGAACAGCAAAATTGGTTTAGAACAGAATAGCACACTTGCAGTTTCACTCACTGTACCTCTCTGTCCCTAAACTCAAGGATTGAAAATATGGTTCAGCAAAATAGTTTTAGAACAGAATAGCACACTGACACTTTCCCTCACTGTCCTACTCTGTCCCTCCCTACAAACAAGATTTAGCACAGAATAGCACACTGATAATTTCTACGAGTGTCCTTCTCTGTCCCTAAACTCAAGGATTGAAAATATGGAACAGCAAAATTGGTTTAGAACAGAATAGCACACTGTCAGTTTCACTCACTGTACCTCTCTGTCCCTAAACTCAAGGATTGAAAATATGGTTCAGCAAAATAGTTTTAGAACAGAATAGCACACTGACACTTTCCCTCACTGTCCTACTCTGTCCCTCCCTACAAACAAGATTTAGCACAGAATAGCACACTGATAATTTCTACGAGTGTCCTTCTCTGTCCCTAAACTCAAGGATTGAAAATATGGAACAGCAAAATTGGTTTAGAACAGAATAGCACACTGTCAGTTTCACTCACTGTACCTCTCTGTCCCTAAACTCAAGGATTGAAAATATGGTTCAGCAAAATAGTTTTAGAACAGAATAGCACACTGACACTTTCCCTCACTGTCCTACTCTGTCCCTCCCTACAAACAAGATTTAGCACAGAATAGCACACTGATAATTTCTACGAGTGTCCTTCTCTGTCCCTAAACTCAAGGATTGAAAATATGGAACAGCAAAATTGGTTTAGAACAGAATAGCACACTGTCAGTTTCACTCACTGTACCTCTCTGTCCCTAAACTCAAGGATTGAAAATATGGTTCAGCAAAATAGTTTTAGAACAGAATAGCACACTGACACTTTCCCTCACTGTCCTACTCTGTCCCTCCCTACAAACAAGATTTAGCACAGAATAGCACACTGATTATTTCTACGAGTGTCCTTCTCTGTCCCTAAACTCAAGGATTGAAAATATGGAACAGCAAAATTGGTTTAGAACAGAATAGCACACTGTCAGTTTCACTCACTGTACCTCTCTGTCCCTAAACTCAAGGATTGAAAATATGGTTCAGCAAAATAGTTTTAGAACAGAATAGCACACTGACACTTTCCCTCACTGTCCTACTCTGTCCCTCCCTACAAACAAGATTTAGCACAGAATAGCACACTGATAATTTCTACGAGTGTCCTTCTCTGTCCCTAAACTCAAGGATTGAAAATATGGAACAGCAAAATTGGTTTAGAACAGAATAGCACACTGACACTTTCCCTCACTGTACCTCTCTGTCCCTAAACTCAAGGATTGAAAATATGGTTCAGCAAGATTGGTTTAGAACAGAATAGCACACTGACACTTTCCCTCACTGTACCTCTCTGTCCCTACAAACAAGGATTAGCACAGAATAGCACACTGTCACTGACACTCTCCCTACCTATCCTTATTTGTCCCTAAACACAAGGAATCCAGGATTAGTAAAGGAAAAATAATGACACTGTCCCTGCCTATGCTTCTCTTTCCCTGCTCCGGAACACACTACACAAGGCCGCCGCGCTGGCGGCCTTTTATAGTGTGGGGCGTGTACTAAACCCCCTCAGCAATAATTGGCCACAGGCATCCTGCCTGTGGCCAATCATTGCTCTCCTCGCTGCCGGCGCTGTGATTGGCCAAGCATGCGGGGTCACAGTGCATGCTTGGCCAATCACAGCGCCTGGATGACACTGCGATGGCGTAGTGCATTGTGGGCCGTTCGCGTCACTCGAATTTGGCGCGAACGGCCCAAATCTTCGTCGAACGATCGAACAGCCGATGTTCGAGTCGAACGTATGTTCGACTCGAACACGAAGCTCATCCCTAAAGGAGAAGTGCAGGAAGGAGAGGTGGATGACGTTGTGGATCTGGTCACCACAACAGGTCAGTATCTGTCACCACAGCTTCAGGTAAGAGAGGTAGGCCTGCAGAGTTATAATACATTTTTTTTTTGTTTTTTAGGGGATGTAAATGTTGTGAAGGATAGTACACGGTTCTCTGCTGACAGTGCCCTCCGCCTCATCCAGCAAGTGATGGAATGTAGCACGGAACTGGACCTAATTAAACAAAGAATCCATGTGATGGAACAAACATTTAAAGACATTCTCGATGTTTTGGGGAGAATTCAATAAGCCATCCAAACACATTTGTTTTTACATGTTTGTTTTTGTAATTTTTTGAATTTTTTTGACTATCAAACCAGCCAAAAATTGAATATGCACACAGTGTGTCAACATGTGCTATCTGCCATCAGGGGATATCCATGTACGCCTTTTGTGTGTGCAACCCCTTCCTCGTATCAAAAGTCGGTGAACTGAGGAAGGGGATGCACCCCCAAAACACGTCCATTGATCACCCCTGATGGCAGATAGCACATGTTGACAATAGGGATCAGGATTGTAAACTTCCTAGATGAAAAAAAAAACAAATGTGTGCATATTCAATTTTTGGCTGGCCAAGGGGTGGCAGGACCCCATATTAGGACGGGCACATAGAGACATAGTTTGTGTAAGTGAATGTCTCCGATTGCTCAGAGGTATCCAATGTTGTAATTTTTGAAATGCAACTGTTATTTTTGTATTTTCATAAGCAAAAAATTGCCGGGTTGGGGCCAGGCCAACCCAAAAGTAAAAAAAAAAAAAAAAAGGAAGAGAATGTGCAGAGAGTAAAATATTTGACCACAAACAACGTGTAGCTTCTTTTTATAATACCCTCTAAGCTTATTTGGTTCTTTTGTAAGGTTACATAGTGAAATGGTTGTTATTTACTAAAGTAAAATACACTTGCCACTACAAATGCACAAAGACAAACTAGGAGACAGGAAAGAACAAATAATTAAAGGTTTAAACAAGCTTTTTATTGGGATACTTAGACATAGGCTGGCATAGGAATTGCCCCCCTACCCGTGAAATACTCCATATATTTGTCCCGAACCTCACGGGCATTTTGGGGGGGCAAGCCAAGACGGGCAGATTCCAGGCCCGGAAGGGGATTTGCAGGGGAAAGTCCAGCCTCTGGCAAAACTGAGGCCATATATGAATTAGATTTGCGGCAAAGAAAATTGTGTAGCACACAGCAGCATAACACTACATAGTTTATTTTGTAGTCCGCCAAGTGGATGGAAGTCATAAAAAGGCGGAACCGGCTGGCCATTATGCCGAAGGCATTTTCAACGACTCTTCGGCCCCTGGCCAGCCAGTAATTGAACACCCTCTTCTCTGGGGTCAGGGTCCTCTGTGGAAATGGCCTCATAAGATGCCGTCCGAGCCCGAAGGCTTCATCAGCCAAAAAAACAAAGGGGAGTCCTTCAATATTCCCTGCATCCGGTGGCAATGCAAGGTCGTCACTCTGGAGACGGAGGGCAAACTCCGTCTGGATGAAGGATCCCCCATCGGACATCCGGCCATTCTTCCCTACATCAACATAGAGGAATTCATACCGTGCTGACACCACCGCCATCAGCACAATGCTATGAAACCCCTTGTAGTTGTAGTAGTAGGACCCAGAACGGGGTGGCGGCACGATGCGGACGTGCTTCCCGTCTATGGCACCACCGCAGTTGGGGAAGTCCCACCGCGTGGCAAACTCCGATGCCACAGTCTGCCATTCCTGTGGCGTGGAAGGAAGCTGTGGAGTGAAACAAGATGAAATAATATTAGAAAAACAAAGTCATACATTACAAGGAAATTCTATCTCAAAAAATTAGAGGCCAACATCAATCAAATTATACGTTTATTAAGGTGTGTAAAAAAAGGATAATGGAAGGCTCATTTATCATATTCATCACCCCCTCTGATGGGCCATTACTAAATTATTTTGGGGGGGGGAGATGTGTTTGGCCACAGGATAGCATTGCAGTGGCGGTGCATCCAGAGTGGGCGCTGGAGCACTGCCCCCTCTCTCCTGTGCCCATCACTCAGAACAATACATAGGTTCATGCGTTGCATGAACCTATGTGTTGTCTATGCCGCACACTATTCAGGTGGATGGCCTCTTGTAAAGCGACCGACATATGAATCATTGCGGCATTTAGTGGGTTAAAATTGCATAGCAGAAACAGGTAGTGAAATAGTCTTTCAAATTACAACCTGAGGGATGTAATTGGCTTCCTAAAAGAAAAATCGGGGACGCGGGGGGGGGGGGGCATTCCTTGGGTAAACACTGACAGGCTGCTCTGCCAATCATGTTCACCAAGTCTGTTTAATGGTAACATGATTGGCTGATGCAACATGAAGGGAAGGAGAAGACATCAAGGACAGAAGAAGGATGGCGCTGACCACAAGAAGGTAAGTGCAGGGCTGGGGGGGAACTGGCTGCATTAGAGGGGACTAAATGGCTGCATTTGAGGGAACAAAATGGCTGCATTGGAGGGGACAACTGGGGGCGTTTAATAGGCACCAGAGCAAGAAAGGAGGAAGTTTATTTCCTAAATTGGGGTTTGAACCCCCAAACATTTGGAGCAACAGGCGCCCCTGCTGGAAAAGTTAGTGAAGGGAAATATTTAGGGAGGAGAAAAAAGGGGCAATCTAAAGCTTCCAACATGCATGGGGACAAAGGGGACATTCTCAGCATATTACAATCATGGTAATTAGGGAAGGATGAAAGAAATACAATACATTAGCATACATGAAATACATAAAATGTGATGTTAAGGGAGCAAACTTACCCTAATATAGTCCTCCTGCAGGACTTGTATAATAGCAGAACAGGTGTCTGGGATTATGAGGCCCAGAGCCTGGGGGGAGATGCCTGTGGTGAACTTCAAGTCCTGAAGACTTCTCCCTGTCGCCAGGTAACGCAACGTGGCGATGAGCCTCTGCTCAGCACTGATGGCTTCCCGCATAACGGTGTCCTTCCTGGTAATATAGGGGGACACCAAAGCCAACAGCTCCTGAAAAACGGGGTCAGACATCCTCAGAAAATTCCTGTAGTCCTCAGGATTATTCTCGACGATCTCCCGCAGCAGAGGCATGTGGCAGAATTGGTCCCGCTGGAGCAACCAATTCTTGGTCCATGAACTCCTCCTCACACCATTCATGGACTGGTCTTGGTCCAAAACAAGCAGACCAACACCAAGCGCACGCACAGCACGAACTCGACGACGAGAACGTCCAGGCGACATGGCTAGGAAACGGTCGTCTAATCAGAACGTACAGAACAGAACGCACTTTAGAACAGCAAGGCCTATGAATAACGAACTGAAAATCAGAAACGAACAGGCAAGAACGCACTGTAAAACAGATACGACCTGCCTAGACGCCCTGAAAGTCAAGATACGAACCCACAAGCACAAACTGAACGGCAGAAAACGATCTGAAAAGTACGAAGACTGAAAAGCGCGAATCGTCTCTTCCCAAACTTTTACTTCACACGCGGTAACACGAGATCAGCAAAAGCAGCCCAAGGGGTGGCGCCAAGAAAAAAGATCTTCCCCTTTATAGTGCCGTCGTACGTGCTGGACGTGAGCGCGGAGAAAAACGAGGAAATTGGGAAATGACAGTGTGTACGCATAGAAAGCTTGACGAGAAAATCGACAAGCTTAACAAGAATCTCGTCGAAAAAAACGACGTGTTTTTTTACGACGAGAAACTCGGTCGTGTGTACGAGGGCTGAGAGCTGTGAAAATGTGGAATAGACTCCCTGCAGAGGTGGTTCTGGCCAGCTCAGTAGATTGCTTTAAGAAGGGCCTGTATTCTTTCTTAAATGTACATAATATAACTGGGTACTGACATTTATAGGTAAAGTTGATCCGGGGAATATCCGATTGCCTCTCGGGGGATCAGGAAGGAATTTTTTCCCCTGCTGTAGCAAATTGGATCATGCTCTTCTGGGGTTTTTTGCCTTCCTCTGGATCAACTGTGGGTATAGAATTGGGTATATGGGATTGTACGATATATTTTTTTTTTATTTTTTTTTTATTTTTTTTTTATGGTTGAACTGGATGGACTTGTGTCTTTTTTCAACCTGACTAACTATATATATATTTATTATAGCAAAACTTTTTTTTCAAAATTGTCTGTATTTTTTGGTTTATAGCGCAAAGAATAAAAACTGCAGAGGTGATCAAATACCACTAAAATAAAAGCTTTATTTGTGGGGAAAAGAAGGACATAAGCTTTGTTTGTGTACAATGTCGCATGACCGTGCAATTGTCAGTTAAAGCGACGCAGTGCCGTATCGCAAAAAATGGCCTGGTCATTAAAGCGGAGCTCCGCCGAAAAAAAATATAAAAAGCCAGCAGCTACAGCTACAGCAGCTGCTGACTTTTAATATTAGGACACTTACCTGTCCTGGAGTCCAGCGACGTCCGCAGCAGAGGACGAGCAATCGCTCGTCACTCTGCTGCTCCCACCACCATTCTCGGTGAGGGAACCAGGAAGTGAAGCCTTACGGCTTCACTGCCCGGTTCCCTAAGGCGCATGCGCGAGTCGCGCTGCGCCGTTCTGACTGGTACCCGTGTTTTCTGGGAGCCGAGTGTCTCCCAGAACACAACGGGTATTCTGCGGGAAGTGACGTACTTCCCGCAGATTTCCCGCAGAGAGGACTCCAGTAAGTGCGTGCAAATACCTTTAGGGTGGAGCTCCGCTTTAAGTAGGTAAATCCTTCCAAGGCTGAAGTGGTTAAAGATTTATTTTTGGCTATCGCCATATGCCAACTGTTGAACTGAAACTTAAAGTGGTTGTAAGCCCAAATATATATATTTTTAAAAAAGAATAACCTGCAAGAGAAAGGCATAATGAGCTAGTATGACTAGCATACTAGCTCATTATGCATTACTTACCTTAGATCGAAGCCCCTGAAGCCGTCCTCGTCTCCCCCTCCGGCCGCAGACATCGCTTCGGAAGGTTAATTCCGGGTATCGCCGCTCCGGTGCTCTGATTGGCCAGAGCGGCGATGACGTCACCGCGCATGCATGCGGGAGCCGTCAAAGCCGGCATTATCCATTGATAAAACCGGCATTGACAGTGCGGCAGCGCCGTTGTCTATGGCGCACATGCGCCGCAGACAACGGTGCATTATTTTTTGAAAAATATCTCCTAAACCGTGTAGGTTTAGGAGATATTGCAAACACCTAGAGGTAAGCCTTAATCTAGGCTTACCTGTAGGTGCAAGTTGCATAAGTGGGTTTACAACCACTTTAAGCATAATCATATTATAAAGGGGCTTTGAGACCTAAGCCAGAAAGATTGAATGTTGAACATTTCCTAATGCTTCTATTGAGAGGTAGTTGTGGGAAGACTTGACCACGTTGATTCAAAATTTAAACAAAACCAAGCCAACAATATCCACATCTGAGTGCAGTAACATTTACATAAACTTTGCAATGTAGCGTTCCATTATTTGAATTTAAGCTGCATATTGATAAGCAATTAGTGAGATTTTAGTTGGTATTTCCATCTGTCGGCATATTTATTCTTGGATGGAGTGACTGACAAATAGTGATGAGCCGAACACCCCCGGGTTCGGTTCGCACCAGAACCCGCGAACGGACCGAAAGTTCGTACGAACATTAGAACCCTATTAAATACAATGGATGCGAACGTTCGAATTCTAAAGTGCTAATTATAACAACTATTATGCATGTTATTGTCCTAAAAAGGGTTTGGGAACCCGGGTTCTGCACCAGGGGACATGTATCAATGCAAAAAGAAGTTTTAAAAACGGTCGTTTTTCGGGAGCAGTCATTTTAATGATGCATAAAGTGAAAAAAAAAAAGTCAAATATTCCTTTAAATATCGTACCTGGGGGGTGTCTAAAGTATGCCTGTGAAGTGCCACGTGTTTCCCGTGTTTAGAACTGTCCCTGCACAAAATGACACTTCTAAAGGAAAAAAAAGCCATTTAAAACTGCTTGCGGCTTTAATGTAATGTCTGGTCCCGGTAATATGGATGAAAATCTTTAAGAAAAATGGCATAGCTACCCCATGACCCCCCCCCCTACCCCAGCCCATTACCAGCCTCTTTGGGTCTTGTATGGATATTAAGGGGAACCCCGCACATAAAATAAAAAAGGCCCTATATACTCTGAACAGCCGTATACAGGCGGTGCATACAAGACAGGGACTGTAGGTTTGTTCTTATGTAGAATCTGTTTGTAATTTTGAACAGGTACATTGTTGAAGTGTAGCTCCAGCCCAAAAATCTATTTTTAAACTTTTTGGAAAACATAGGTAAGGGTTATCACCCCTGTAACATTTGTTTTGCTGTCTGTGCCCCTGTTCAGAACATTTCACCTCACTTTCCGTCCCAATGACAACTGTTTTTGAAATGTGGTGTTTTTCTTGAAACAAGGATTGCTGATAAAGCATCAGTACAGAGGAGACACCTTTCTCCCATATTTATTCTTACAGGAGAGAATTTTCCTTCCTAGTGGTAGATTTCCTCTCACTTCCTGTTGTCTTCTTGCGTTTGCAAGTAGGAGTCGTTTGTAAGTTGGATGTTTGAAAGTAGGGACCTGCCGTATATACTCTGCAGAAATAGGCCCCTTAGTTGTTGGTGTTGGCACAACACTGTAAGCACTCACAGTTACTCTTGGTTGGTGCTGGAACGCCCTGCTGTCAACTATTATATCAGGAATTTTAATTACATATAATTGTTGAACAGTGGTAGTAAAAATTGGGCCTTTGATGGTGGTGCTGGTGCCACAACACTGTAAGCCCTGACAGTTACTCTTGGTGGGTGCAGCAATGGGCCCTGCTGTGAATTATTAGATCAAGAATTGTAATTGCATGCCCCTGTTGAACAGGGGCTGAAAAATTGGGCCTTTCGTGGTGGTGGTGGTGGTGGTGGTGTTGCCACAACACTGTAAGCCCTCAGAGTTACTCTTGGTGGGTGCAGGAATGGGCCCTGCTGTGAATTATTAGATCAAGAATTGTAATTACATGCCCCTTTTGAACAGGGGCTGAAAAATTGGGCCTTAGGCACTGGTGGCACAACACTACAACCCCTCACAGATACGTTACTTGGAGCACAGCAATGAGCCCTGTTGCAAAGTATTGCTTCAAAAATTGTAATGACACGCCCCTGTTAAACAGGGGCTGAAAAATTGGGCCTTAGGCACTGGTGCCACAACACTCCAACCCCTCACAGATACTGTACTTGGAGCACAGCAATGAGCCCTATGGCAAATTATTGCTAAAAAAATTGTAATTACACGCCCCTGTAAAACAGGGGCTGAAAAATTGGGCCTTAGCCACTGGTGGCGGCACCCATAAACAAAAATGATCTTCCAAGCTATCATCATCAATCGTATCATTGAGGACTCGGAGGAGGAGGATAGCCAGTCAACATAACAGCACAGGCACTCAGCATCAGCATCAGTCTTGAAGGGATGTGACATGTTAAAATCAATTAGTCTGTTATATCAGCATCAGGTGTGTGGTAGCTGGTGGTGATCCAAGACTGGTTCATCTTGATGAAAGTCAGTCGATCAACCGAGTCGGTGGACAGGCGCACCCTGTGATCCGTGACAAATCCTCCAGCAGCACTGAATGTGCGTTCCGAAAGAACGCTGGATGCAGGACAGGCCAGTAGCTCAATTGCATACTGTGCAAGCTCTGGCCAGTGATCCATCCTCAAGACCCAGTAAGCCAGAGGATTTTCGGTGGGGAAGGTGTCCAAGTCTGACCTTGCCCCTAGATATTCCTGCACCATGTTTATCAGACGCTGGCGATGGTTGCTGGAACCGATCATACTTTGGGGCTGCGGACTAAAGAATTGTCTGAACGCATCGGTCAGACGGCCACCTTCCCCACCGCTCCTTCTTTGACTGGCCGAAGCCTCAGCAACTCGTTGTCCAGGACCAGGAGTTTGTAACCTCCCAGTCTCTGGGAACGCGTTGCACAGACCTTTCTGCAAGGCCTCCCGGAGTTGTCTCATCCTCTGCTCCCTCTGCGAAGGTAACATAAGGTCCGCAACCTTACCCTTGTACCGTGGATCAAGGAGAGTGGCCAGCCAGTAATGGTCCCTCTCCTTGATCCGAAGAATACGAGGATCCTTCCGCAGACTTTGCAGGATCAGGGAGGCCATGCAGCGTAGGTTTGCTGAGGCATTCGCTCCGGAGTCCTCTGGGTCACTAAGGACGACATGATCCGCAGCCACCTCCTCCCAGCCACGTACAAGTCCACTGGTTTCTTGGGACTGTAAATCATCCCTAAAAGACTGCTGCTGATGATGCTGAGTGCCAGCCTCCACCTCCATGCTGACACAATCCTCCTCCTCCTCCTCCTCCTCTTCCTCTTCCTGTGCGATGGGTGGGACAGAAGGAACACTGTCTGGGTAAAGGGGGCCTTGAGAGGCAAGGAAGTCCTCCTCTTCCTGCCTCTGTTCTGCCTCAAGTGCCCTGTCCATTATTCCACGCAGCGTGTGCTCCAACAGGTGGAAAAGAGGTACAGTGTCACTGATGCATGCACTGTCACTGCTCACCATCCTCGTGGCCTCCTCAAATGGTGCCAGGACAGTGCATGCATCCCTGATCATGCCCCACTGGCGTGGAGAAAAAAAACCAAGCTCCCCTGACCCTGTCCTGGTGCCGTAGTCGCACAGGTACTCATTGATGGCCCTCTGCTGCGTGTGCAGCCGCTGCAGCATGGCCAACGTTGAGTTCCACCTGGTGGGCATGTCACATATAAGGCGGTTCTTGGGCAGGTTCAACTCCTTTTGCAGCTCAGCCAGGCGAGCACTGGCATTATAAGATCTGCGGAAATGCACACAGACTTTCCTGGCCTGCCTCAGGACATCCTGTAAGCCCGGGTACCTGCCCAAGAACCGCTGCACCACCAGGTTAAGGACGTGAGCCACACAGGGCACATGGGTCAGTTGTCCCTGTCGGAGGGCGGAGAGGAGGTTGGTGCCATTGTCGCAAACCACCATTCCTGGCTTAAGCTGGCGTGGCGTCAACCACCTCTCGGCCTGGCCCTGCAGAGCAGACAGGACCTCTGCCCCAGTGTGGCTTCTGTCCTCCAAACACACCAGCGCAAGCACGGCATGGCATCTTTTTGCCTGCGTACTTGCGTAGCCCCGTGAACGGCTACGGAGCACCGCTGGTTCATAGGACAAACCACAGGAAGAGGCCATGGAGGAAGAAGAAGAGGAGGGGGTGGAGGAGAGAGGTGTGTCACAACCAGTAGTAGCATTTTGGAGGCGTGGCGGTGGAACAACCTCCAACACTACTGCACCTTGTCCTGCATCCTTCCCAGCTGCCAAAAGAGTGACCCAATGGGCCGTGAAAGAAAGGTAACGTCCCTGTCCATGCCTGCTGGACCATGAGTCAGCGGTAATATGCACCTTACCGCTGACCGCCCTGTCCAGCGAGGCCAAGACATTGCCTTCCACATGCCGGTAGAGAGCCGGAATAGCCTTCCGTGAGAAAAAGTGGCGTTTGGGAACCTGCCACTGAGGAACCGCACATTGCACAAACTCACGGAAGGGGGCCGAGTCTACCAACTGAAAAGACAGCAGTTGAAGCGCTAGCAATTTAGCCAAGCTAGCATTCAACCGCTGGGCATGTGGATGGCTGGGAGTGAACTTCTTTCGACGGTCCAGCAGCTGGGGCAGGGAAATTTGCCTGCTAGAATCGGACGTCGGTGTACTGCTAGCAGAGTGGCCGCAAGTACTTGGCTGTGACACACCTAATTCTACACCTTCATTCCTCTCAGTGCATGTTTCAGAGAGGACTGAAGTTATAGTGGGGTTGGAGATCCCAGCTGATGCGGTGCAAGGAGAGGTCCGCTTTGTTCTTTGGTGTGGGTCTTTGAGGTAGGCTTGCCAACGAGCTGCATGGCAGGTCAACATATGTCTGGTCAGGCATGTGGTACCCAAGCGGCTGATGTTTTGGCCACGCGATATACGCTTGAGACATATGTTGCAAACAGCAGCTGTGCGATCTGATGCACTAGCCTCAAAAAAGGCCCACACCAAGGAACTTTTTGAATGACGGGCAGAGGCAGCGTCCTGCACAGGCGGAGCTCTGCGGTGTGATTCCGTCTGTGTACTGCCCTTACGCTGGCCACCAAAGGGCATCCTGCCTCGTTGGAGATGTGCCTCCTCCTCATCCTCCTCCTCCTCCTCTCTCCTATTAGGCACCCACGTGGAGTCAGTGACCTCATCATCCCCTCCCTCCTCATCACTGGAGCCAATCTGGCAGTATGCTGCAGCTGCTGGAACATGACTGCCAGATTGGTGTCCTTCTTGAGCATCCCCTCTGTCTGCTCTCACGCTACTGCCTTCCTGTAGCTGGGTTTCATCATCAGACATCCTCCTGGAGCATGTACCCAACACTGTGCTCAAACAGTTCGGGGGACTCCTCAGGAGGAGGACATGGTGGGTCTAGGGAAGGAGTGACTGATGATGAGTCTGACATTGATACCAGGGAAGAGGACGCTTTGGCAGCTGCTTTGCCAGTACCCTGAGCCTGGGTGAGAGAGGATGAGGAGGAGGAGGAGGGCTTGGTCATCCACTCTACCAAGTCTTCGGCATGATGTGGCTCAACATGTCCAGCTGCCGAAAAGAAGGACAAGCGTGTCCCATGTCCATGTGCTGATGACAATGCACCGCGTCCACGACCAGCACTGTTGCCCCCAGACACAGAGCCTGCTTGCCCTCTTTTATTGCCTCCTGACTGTCTGCCTCTCCTTGTTTGCCTTCCAGACATTCTAATAGATGGCCTGCAGGGAGATGGGAAAAAAGCAATAAGGGCTACCTTCAGGTGTCCTTCTCTGTCCCTTTACTTAAGGATTTCTAAATATGGTTGAGGATTATTGCTTTTGCACAGAATAGCACAACGACAATTTCCCTGACTGTCCAAAAAACAAGGATTTCAAAGATGGTTGATGAGGAATGCTTTGGCACACTATAGCACAAGGAGAATTCCCCTCACTTTCCTTCTTTGTCCCTAGAAACAAGGACTGGCACAGTGAAAGAAACTGACACTCTCCCTACCTACAGTTTTCTGTCCCTAGAAAAAATGTTTTTTTAAAGCACACTATAGCACAAGGAGAATTCCCCTCACTTTCCTTCTTTGTCCCTAGAAACAAGGACTGGCACAGTGAAAGAAACTGACACTCTCCCTACCTACAGTTTTCTGTCCCTAGAAAAAATGTTTTTTTAAAGCACACTATAGCACAAGGAGAATTCCCCTCACTTTCCTTCTTTGTCCCTAGAAACAAGGACTGGCACAGTGAAAGAAACTGACACTCTCCCTACCTACAGTTTTCTGTCCCTAGAAAAAATGTTTTTTTAAAGCACACTATAGCACAAGGAGAATTCCCCTCACTTTCCTTCTTTGTCCCTAGAAACAAGGACTGGCACAGTGAAAGAAACTGACACTCTCCCTACCTACAGTTTTCTGTCCCTAGAAAAAATGTTTTTTTAAAGCACACTATAGCACAAGGAGAATTCCCCTCACTTTCCTTCTTTGTCCCTAGAAACAAGGACTGGCACAGTGAAAGAAACTGACACTCTCCCTACCTACAGTTTTCTGTCCCTAGAAAAAATGTTTTTTTAAAGCACACTATAGCACAAGGAGAATTCCCCTCACTTTCCTTCTTTGTCCCTAGAAACAAGGACTGGCACAGTGAAAGAAACTGACACTCTCCCTACCTACAGTTTTCTGTCCCTAGAAAAAATGTTTTTTTAAAGCACACTATAGCACAAGGAGAAATCCCCTCACTTTCCTTCTTTGTCCCTAGAAACAAGGACTGGCACAGTGAAAGAAACTGACACTCTCCCTACCTACAGTTTTCTGTCCCTAGAAAAAATGTTTTTTTAAAGCACACTATAGCACAAGGAGAATTCCCCTCACTTTCCTTCTTTGTCCCTAGAAACAAGGACTGGCACAGTGAAAGAAACTGACACTCTCCCTACCTACAGTTTTCTGTCCCTAGAAAAAATGTTTTTTTAAAGCACACTATAGCACAAGGAGAATTCCCCTCACTTTCCTTCTTTGTCCCTAGAAACAAGGACTGGCACAGTGAAAGAAACTGACACTCTCCCTACCTACAGTTTTCTGTCCCTAGAAAAAATGTTTTTTTAAAGCACACTATAGCACAAGGAGAAATCCCCTCACTTTCCTTCTTTGTCCCTAGAAACAAGGACTCGCACAGTAAAACACACTGACACTCTCCCTACCTATCCTTCTCTTTCCCTAAACTAAAGGAATCCAGGTTAAGCAAGAAAGAAATAAATGTCACTGTCCCTGCCTATGCTTGTCTTTCCCTGCTCCGGGAACACACTACACTAGGCCGCCGTGCTGGCGGCCTTTTATAGTGTGGGGCGTGTACTAAACACCCTCAGCAATAATTGGCCACAGGCATCCTGCCTGTGGCCAATCATTGCTCTCCTCGCTGCCGGCGCTGTGATTGGCCAAGCATGCGGGGTCACAGTGCATGCTTGGCCAATCACAGCGCCTGGATGACACTGCGATGGCGTAGTGCATTGTGGGCCGTTCGCGTCACTCGAATTTGGCGCGAACGGCCCAAATCGTTCGATCTTCGTCGAACGATCGAACAGCCGATGTTCGAGTCGAACGTATGTTCGACTCGAACACGAAGCTCATCCCTACTGACAAACATAAGCAATTAGAAAGTTGAAAATGGTTCTGCTGTTTTGTTTTAAGAACAGTCATGGAAGACCATGCCGTTTCATGCAGATATATTGCTGAAGCCGAGAAGGAATTTCATGTTTTTTTTCATGTAGTTCTTTGTATTCTGATTCCATTTCGATCCAGAATTGAGAATTAGGCCTCGTACACACGACCGATTTTCTCGTCGTAAACAGTCAAGAAAAGTGCCGCGAGAGTTTTTTTGTCTAGAAAAACGTTCGTGTGTATGGTTTTACGACGAGAAACTTGACGAGAATCTCGACGAGAAAATAGAGAACCTGCTCTCTATTTTCTCGTCAGGAGTCCAGATTTCCTCGTCGTGTTTCTCGTCGGCCTGTTTTGTGACGAGAAAATGGTTCGTGTGTATGCTTTTACGACTCTTCCAAAAGCGCGCATGCTCACAAGCAACTATGAGACGGGAGCGCATCTTCTGGTAAAACAAGCCTTCATAATGGAGAGAGCACATTCGTCACGCTCATAAATATTTCATCGTTTAAATGTTCTGCATTGAATTCTTCGTTAGAATGTTACATTAATCAAAACGAGAGACCTTCTTTCTTTTTCGTACATCACGGGACACAGAGCGACTTAGTCATTACTAATGGGTTATATAGTTTACCTTCAGGTGTTGGCACTGGCCAATTCCAAACCGGAAGTACCCTCCCCTATATAAGCCCCTCCCACCCGGGAGCACCTCAGTTTTTTGCCAGTGTCTAAGGTGTTGGCCAAAGAGTAACATGTGTTTTCACTGGGCTTGCGTACAGGTTCTTTTGGGCCTTAGTAAGCTGTTCCGGATCCCACCAAAAAAAGCTTCATAGCTAAACGGTCGGTACCCGGGCCTTGCAGCAGAAGAGCAAGGTTTTGCCTGTAATGCTTCTCTTAGGAGGGCTGGACCCTGGGATCCAGAGCTCTGGTCATACCCACGACCAAGACGCTGTCTGTGCAGGGTGCTATACAGGTCCAGGGGAGTGGAATCCTTGGGAACCCGGTCCCTGAAGGTTTAATTACAATGCCTGCCGTGATAGGTGAAGTTTGGACTTTTGTGGACCAAACAAAGTCCTGCGGCGGGGATCAGGTAAGTGGGGGCCCTCAGGAACTTGGTTCTATTGGGGGACCCCCAAGCCTAATTTGTCTTTCTGTCTGTTACCTAACGGTATTCCCGCTAAATATCTGTGTTTGCCTATAACTACTGAAAATGTAAAATTTTAATAGTAGTCAAGAAAAAAAAAAAAAAAAAACAGGGACCGCGGTACCTGTGTTAAACCACTAGAGGCCGCTGTAGTCCATTTTTCTTGTAAATGTGGATCTTTGGTTTTCTCAACTCAAAAGATCCAGGCAGCTGGTAAGTTTCTCTGAGGGAATCCACTTCCTCTGCCCTGTTGCTGCGTTCATCCACCGCACAGGCCCTCCGGCAAAAAGGGCCCTGGCTCCTAGTCCTCTGTTGGTTTTCGAAAAGGGCGCCATTGGCGCACGGGCGCGCGCGCGGGCGCGTGCACGCGCCTCCTATGAAAAAAAAGGGGCGGGGCGGGTGGATGACGCTCGATGCGCGCCGCGGCGCTTCTGCGCATGTGCGGGCGTCCCAGCATGGTTAAAAGACACAGTACAAGTGTCAGCTGCATGCAAACAGAGCTAGCAACAAACAGTGGCACACAGAGGCGGTTGATGCAGGCATCCCCATAGAAAGGCACTTTAGTGGACACCAGCTGGTATATAGCAGCACCTGTGTTAGACTATTACCAGCAAAAATTGGTGTATGACGACGGGAATACCTCAGCTTTGTGCTTAAAGGATATGTCGTCCAGACGCTCCGGAAATAAATCTTCCAGGAAGCCAAAGGGGTCTCCATCGGGCTCTGAGGATATTGGGCATGCTTGCACTGCACCAATCTCCCCTGAGAATGCAGAGGTCAGTAGCCGTAGAAACCCCGCAGGAATGTCTGGTGCTGCGGCTGTCCCCAGTCCACCTGCTCCTGTATATATAACAGAGGAGGTTTTATCCTCAACTCTGGGAGGATTGGAAGAGAGATTAACAGCATTGATCGCTGCTTCCCTGTCACAGGAAAAGCGCGTCCGATCTCCGTCTCCTCCTTCAGAGTGCCTGTTAGTGGAGGAACAGCCCCACACAGAGATCGACCTACCTGAAGGGGATCAGGATGAGGTTGATTCACTTATAGAGGAATCAACAGTGGAAGAACCTTTCTCAGCTTCTCAGGCTGAAAGATTATGGGTTCAGTCTCTGACTAACATGGTCCGATCAGCATTTAAAATGCCTCTGGCGGAACCACCATCCACTACGGTTTCCTCGCTGGGGTCGCTAAAAGCTCCCCAGGCGGTCTGTTCCTTCCCAATCCACCCTTTATTAGAAGGGCTTATTTACCAGGATTGGGAGCATCCTGATAAAATATTTGCTCCCCCCAAGAGATTTCCGGTGATCTATCCCATGGGGTCCCTATAGTGGACGCAGCCATCTCTTCTGTTAACAAATCACTGACATGTCCAGTAGATAATGTTCCAATGTTCAAAGACCCAATAGATAAAAAATTGGAGTCTTTACTAAAATCTGCTTTCTCTACAGCAAGTATGGTGACACAACCTGCGGTAGCAGCGATTGGAGTCTGCCAAGCAGTGAAAGATCAGTTGAAACAAGTCTTAAGGGACTTACCAGATCAGCAGGCTCATGCCCTAGCTGACCTGCCTAGAGCCTTGTGTTTTGCGGTGGACGCCATAAAGGATACAATCCAACAGGCCTCCCGCTTTACGCTGTCTATAGTACATATGCGTAGGCTTTTGTGGCTCAAAAACTGGTCTGCTGAAGCTCCCTGTAAAAGACTGCTGGTTAGCTTCCCATTTCATGGAGAACGCTTATTTGGAGAAGATCTGGACAAATATATCCAGAAAATTTCTGCCGGTAAAAGTTCACTCTTACCGGTTAAGAACAAGGGTAGAAGTCCTTCTTTTAAGAGGCCTACCTCTCCAGTCCCGGGCACATCGGCTGTGAAGCAGTTCCGACGGCCTCCGCGGTCAAATTCAGGGGGCAGAAATCAGGGACAATCACAGGGTAACAAGAAGCCCTGGATCAAGAGAGGTACAAAACCTCCCCCTAAGGCATGAAGTATTGCCCCCGCTCAATCGGGTGGGGGGAAGACTTCAGTTGTTCACAGAGACCTGGCGGGACACCATCAGAGACAGATGGGTGCTCTCCGCAGTAAGTCTGGGATACAAGCTGGAGTTAAAAGGCACTCCTCCTGCCCAATTTATGAGGTCAAACGTGCCAAGAGATCCCCAAAAGAGAGGATCCCTCCTTCTGGCACTAGAACAACTATTGCTCCAAGGGGTAATCATGAAGGTTCCCCTGGAAGAAAGCGGATTCGGGTTTTACTCGAACCTTTTCACAGTCCCCAAACCAAATGGGGACGTGAGGCCCATATTAAATCTAAAAGGGCTAAACAAGTTCCTAAATATCAGGACCTTTCGGATGGAGTCGATCCGATCAGTGGCCACCGCCCTACAAGGGCAGGAATGGCTAGCCTCGATCGACATAAGGGATGCTTATCTGCATATTCCCATCTTTCCGGCCCATCAGAAATTTCTACGCTTTGCAGTAGAAGGGCGCCATTTTCAGTTCAGAGCCTTACCTTTCGGTCTGGCCACAGCACCACGAGTGTTCACAAAAATTCTGGCCCCATTATTGGCCAATCTAAGAACACAGGGTGTAACGATAATGGCATATCTAGACGACCTGCTACTAATAGACCACTCAGTGGAAAAGCTGGAAGTAGCTATTCACAAGACAATCGAGTATCTGGAATATCACGGTTGGATTATCAACCGGGACAAGTCAGCTCTAAGACCAGTCAAAAGTCTGGAATACTTAGGGCTAAGGCTGGATTCAAATCAGAGAAAGATTTTCTTACCTCCAGAGAAGGTGTCGTCTTTAAGAAATTTGACCCACTTAGTGGGTACAAAAAGAAAACCATCCATACGTCTCTGCATGAGGCTGCTGGGAAAGATGGTGGCTTCATTCGAAGCGGTACCCTACGGTCAATTCCATTCAAGGAATTTGCAAAAGGCCATACTGTCAGCCTGGAACAAAAAAGTTCAGGCTTTAGACTTACCAATGTCCCTGTCCCCTTCCGTTCGCAAGAGCCTCCATTGGTGGTTGGTGCCCCAGAATCTGGAAAGAGGGAAACCCTTCAGTCCGGTTTCTTGGAAGGTGGTCACTACAGATGCCAGCCTCATCGGCTGGGGGGCAGTGCTGGAGCAATGGTCTCTCCAGGGCAGGTGGTCAGAAGCAGAAAAGGCCCTGCCCATCAATCTCTTAGAGATACGAGCAGCCCGGTATGCCCTAGTAGCATGGACATCCAAACTCCAGGGGTCCCCTGTCAGAATTCAATCAGACAATGCCACGGCAGTGGCATATATCAATCATCAGGGTGGCACCAAAAGTCGTGCAGCCCAGAAGGAAGCAAATTGCATCCTGGAGTGGGCAGAAAGATATGTCCCAGCCATATCTGCGGTTTTCATCCCAGGAGTGGAAAATTGGAGAGCGGACTTTCTAAGTCGCCAACAATTATGCCCGGGGGAATGGTCTCTTCACCCCGAGGTTTTCCAGGCAATATGCCAGCGGTGGGGAACACCGGATGTAGATCTGCTAGCATCCAGATTCAACGCAAAGGTGGACAGGTTTGTGTCTCGCACAAGGGATCCCCTAGCTTGCGGCTCGGATGCCCTAGTGTTCCCTTGGGATCAGTTCAAGCTGATATATGCATTCCCACCGCCACAATTGTTACCGCGATTACTCCGCAGAATCAGGGTAGAAAAGAAACCAGTGATTCTGGTGGCTCCAGCGTGGCCCCGAAGGGCATGGTACGCGGAGATGGTAAAAATGTCAGTGAGGAGTCCTTGGACCCTCCCACTTCGTCCGGACCTGCTTTCGCAGGGACCGATATACCACCCTTCCTTACCAGCCCTAGGTTTGACGGCCTGGCTATTGAAGCCCACATTCTGAAAAAGAGAGGGCTCTCTAATTCTGTGGTATCTACCATGATCAATGCCAGGAAACCGGTATCCAGGCAGATCTATTATAGGATCTGGAAAGCGTACATTACGTGGTGTGAGACCAAGAAATGGCATCCACGTAAGTACATGATAGGGAGGATTCTGGACTTCCTACAGTGGGCTGTAGATAGGAAACTGGCCTTGAGTACTATCAAGGGTCAGATTTCGGCCTTGTCAATATTTTTTCAAAGGCCCTTGGCTTCGCATTCACTAGTCAAAGCCTTTATACAAGGAGTGATGCGTATTAGCCCTCCGGTTAGTATTCCCATATGTCCTTGGGACTTAAACCTGGTTCTGTCGGTTCTACAGAAACAACCGTTTGAACCATTACAACACATTTCCTTGGTTCTTCTCACCAGGAAATTGGTTTTCTTAGTAGCCATTTGTTCGGCTAAAAGAGTGTCGGAATTAGCAGCTATGTCCTGTAAGGAGCCATATCTGGTTGTCCATAAGGACAGAGTAGTATTACGTCCTCATCCAGCCTTTCTTCCTAAGGTGGTATCGAGGTTTCATTTGAACCAAGATGTGGTTCTTCCTTCTTTTTTCCCCAAACCTAGCTCAGTAGAGGAAAAGTTATTACATTCTTTGGATGTGGTAAGAGCAGTTAAAGCTTATCTAAAAGCCACTGCTCAGATTCGCAGAACGGATTCTTTGTTTGTTCTGCCGGAAGGCCCCAGAAGGGGTCAGGCAGCATCAAAATCTACTTTAGCCAAGTGGATTCGACAGGTCATAATACAAGCCTATGGCTTGAGAAAGAGACCGCCTCCGTTCAAAGTTAGGGCGCACTCCACAAGAGCGGTTGGAACTTCATGGGCAGTGCATCACCAGGCCTCCCTGGCTCAAGTATGTAAGGCCGCAACATGGTCTTCGGTACACACGTTTACTAGATTCTATCAGGTAGACGTTAGAAGTCAGGAGGATGTCGCCTTTGGGCGCAGTGTGTTGCAGGCCGCAAAAGATCCTCATGCCTGATGGCGCCCAGCTTATGTACCCCCCCCTCATTTGGCATTGCTTTGGGACGTCCCATTAGTAATGACTAAGTCGCTCTGTGTCCCGTGATGTACGAAAAAGAAAAAGGGATTTTTATAACAGCTTACCTGTAAAATCCTTTTCTTGGAGTACATCACGGGACACAGAGCTCCCACCCCTCTTTTTGGGACACTTATTGCTTGGCTACAAAACTGAGGTGCTCCCGGGTGGGAGGGGCTTATATAGGGGAGGGTACTTCCGGTTTGGAATTGGCCAGTGCCAACACCTGAAGGTAAACTATATAACCCATTAGTAATGACTAAGTCGCTCTGTGTCCCGTGATGTACTCCAAGAAAAGGATTTTACAGGTAAGCTGTTATAAAAATCCCTTTTTTGCTGCTGATATTCACACAGAGTTATGCCTTATTTTTAACCTTTTTCATGCTGCTCTTTATAAGATTTATGTGTATTATATCGTGCAAGTTTTTAGGAATAATTTAAATGGTTAGATTTTTCAAAATGATGTTAATTATAATTTCTCAATGTTTTGATAGCGATCTCCCATTTAATTTTCTAATCTATATTTTTAAAATTTCACACCATGTTTTTGAGCTAATCAGATTTAGTTATTCTTTTGGGGGGGGGGGGTGATATCTGTGCCTTTTATTGTCAGTCAAATGTATCTGCTTACTCCAAAGCTTGTTTTTTTTTATTTAAAAATACACATAGTCAAGTATGAACTTAAACAAAAAACACATTTATTCATGTTTATAAATTAAATAAAGAGAAGGCAGCGCTGGAGAAGCTGCTGCCATTTGTGCATCCCAGGGACCCCAGAGCACACAGCAACCCTGTGTGGACACTAAAATTGGGAGCTTGAGAAGGCCCACATTTCAGAACACAATCTGATGCTGGCCTCCCAGAGGTCAGGAACAGCAGCAGGTGAGATATATGTCCCAAGTGTGTGGTACTACAACAGGCTGCCTTCTGTCCGACCAGTGCGACCACAATGAAGCAAGGCCATCACTTCCTCTTCTTCCTGGCAACCTTCCCTGCAGCCTTTACTGAAGCCTTCCTTCTTCGTTTAGCTGGAGGCTGGCCCACTGGAGGGGTACTCCTGTCAGGAGGAGGAGGTGGAGGTGTAGCAGAAGGGGGTGGGGCAGAAGAAGAAGGTGGAGGTGTAGCAGAAGGGGGTGGGGCAGAAGGTGGAGGTGTAGCAGAAGGGGGTGGGGCAGAAGGTGGAGGTGTAGCAGAAGGGGGTGGGGCAGAAGAAGAAGGTGGAGGTGTAGCAGAAGGGGGTGGGGCAGAAGGTGGAGGGGTAGCAGAAGGGGGTGGGGCAGAAGAGGAAGGTGGAGGTGGAGGTTGAGGTTGGGTCAGTTGGGCCACCTCACATATGGCGGTATTGGGGGTAATTTGCTCCATCACCCCCTTGTTGAGCAAGGTGATGAGCAGGGGTTCGCATAGGAGGCGTTGCTCCATGCTCATCACCTTGAACTTAGCCTCCACTAGGCCGGCAATGGCCTCTTCAGGGGATGTGGGCTCCTTGAGGGTGGCATGGGCCTCTTTAATAAGGGCCATTGCTGCCTCACTGGTGGTCCTGTCCCTCCTGCCTCTTTTGTGAAGCCTGATGGGAGGCACCTGGGATCTGGTGCTTCTCCTTTGCCCTGCCACCTCCTGTCTGCCACTGGGCCCTGCCACCTCCTGTCTGCCACTGGGCCCTGCCACCTCCTGTCTGCCACTGGGCCCTGCCACCTCCTGGCTGCCACTGGGCCCTGCCACCTCCTGTCTGCCACTGGGCCCTGCCACCTCCTGGCTGCCACTGGGCCCTGCCACCTCCTGGCTGCCACTGGGCCCTGCCACCTCCTGGCTGCCACTGGGCCCTTCCTCCTCCTGCCTGACAGTTTCCAGACCCTCCTCCTGGCTGATTTCATCCTGTGTATGAAAAAGAAACATAGTTTAATATGTTGGTTTAATCTTTGCATCAAACTTTGTAATCCTGATGGAAGCAATTAGAATGTAAATGCATAAATCCTTGCTTTAAATTTACCACTACATCAGCTTGACTATTTACCACACAATTAAGTGCAGAATAATGTCTACAGATCATGATTTCACTTGTTGAATACAAAATAATGTATGTTTCTCATCCTGACATATTTGGGAAACATTAATTTTATCCCACTACATTTTCAGTTAATACTATACCTGGCTCCAGATGGCCAAATCAGGATCATCCAGGATGGCTGCCTCCTCTTGCTCCAGAGAAGGCTCAGGTTGGCTGCAGGGAAGTCTGGGGGGAAGAGTGGAGAGTGATGGCCTTGGCTCAATGTGGTCATCCAGGAAGGACATCCTGCTGTAGTACCACAAAACCGGGACATAAACATCATCTGCTGCTGCTCCTGACCTCTGAGAAGCCAGCACCTTAGAGCGTTCAGTCCTGTAGGTACCTCTCAAGCTCCCAATTTTAGTGTCCACTTGTTTTGCTGTGGCTGTGGGCACCTTGGTATGCACAAATGGGAGCAGCTTCTCCAGCGCTGCTTTTCTCACCCCTTTTTTTTTATGGATGGGGTTTTTGGTCTCCCACAGAGCCGGCAGCTCCCTTACCTGGTCAATAAATTCCGCCAGGAACTCTTTGTCGCTAATAAATACATTCATATTGTATCTGCAAGTAAAATAAATTATATTTAAATAATGTGAGGCAAACAGTCTAACCTCCTTCACATCCTAGTCACCATATATATCCTCCAACAATCTCAAGACAGTATAGGCCAACAATTTTAACAAGTCTCACAAAATCACATACCTTTGTTCGCACGTCCGTCACTTGAACTCCTCTCTCCGCACACCGAACGTACTATAGTCACATGTGTGTTTGCTATATACACACCACGCATGCGTCCAAATTCGAACACGTCGCTCCGCACACGTCGCCCGCCCATGACGTTCTAACTAACATCTTTTCCCCGCCCCTTCTCTTTCGGCGCGCAGACAGATATGGCGGAGTTACAGCAGGTGTCTGATAATTCCGCAACTAGCGAGGAGACAAGCCCGGAGACCGAGGACACGTCACGATCAAGGAGGAGATTCAAGGCATCGAATATGTCTTTGGCGGAGATGGCGGAGATGGTGGACATCTTGGTCAAGGCTGATTATGATGCCAAGCATGGGCCGTATAGCAAACCAAATAGAAGGAAGGCCAAAATCCTCACTAAAGTTGTGAAGAGTCTGAGGGCGAAGTTCGGGGTGAAACGCTCAAATGAGCAGCTCAGAAAGAGGTGGTCAGACCTCAAACTGAGGGAGCCAGACCAGTTGAGGAGCATAAAGAGGATGCTCGCTAAAAGTAAGTAAAATGACGACCTTTCTGCTATTAATCTTTTTAGAAACTGACTTTTTTTTTTTTTAAAGCATATTGGACTCCCTTCCAAAATGTATTATTTTGAACTAGGTTGGGCACAGTAATCGTTCGTTACGTTACCGACACTTCGTTCGGCCACTATCCGTGGTTTTGGCTTATTTAAGACCCCCAAAAGTAATTAGACATCTGCCATTTTTGATCAAGTATTGTGGATAATTTTTAAGTCTAGATGATGTGTTTGTAAGGAGAATGAAATGCAAACTTTAATCAGTGTAAAGGAGAGGACACTCAGCAGCTGCTTCCACATCTGTACTTTGGAGCACTATAGTGTGGGCCACCAGACCCGCCTTTTTTGGGTGTCCCACACAGGTGCATCAGAGTTTATTTGTGGTGCCTCCATGTCCAAAAAATTACATCCAAATGTGAATAATAAACATATTTGGGGTCATAAAGAATGCATTTTTCTTTAAATTCCGCACAAACACACACTTGTACCCCACTTCCAAACAATTTAGCCTGTTTTAAGTTTAAAAATGAGATTTTTACAGTGTGATAAATAGACCTTTGGTTTTATTCTCATAGGGGAGAGAAGACTGGGAGGAGGACACTCCAGGGAGCACATGCACCCCACAACTTCCAAGCAACCCCAAACTCCAAAGATCCACAACCGAAAGATGTGCAGGAAGTTGAGGTGGAGGAAGGAGAAGTGCAGGAAGGAGAGGTGGATGACGTTGTGGATCTGGTCACCACAACAGGTCAGTATCTGACACCACAGCTTAAGGTAAGCGAGGTAGGCCTGCAGAGTTTTATTAATTTTTTTTTATGGTTTTTAGGGGATGGAAATGTTGTGAAGGATAGCACACCGTTCTCTGCTGACAGTGCCCTCCGCCTCATCCAGCAAGTGATGGAATGTAGCACGGAACTGGACCTAATTAAACAAAGAATCCATGTGATGGAACAAACATTTAAAGACATTCTCGATGTTTTGGGGAGAATTCAATAAGCCATCCAAACACAATTGTTTTTACATGTTTGTTTTTATATTTTTACTAATTTTTTGAGTAACAAAGCAGCCAAAAATTGAATATGCACACAGTGTGTGAACATGTGCTATCTGCCATCAGGGGATATCCATGTACGTCTTTTGTGGGTGCAACCCCTTCCTCGTATCAAAAGTCGGTGAACTGAGGAAGGGGATGCACCCCCAAAACACATCCATTGATCACCCCTGATGGCAGATAGCACATGTTGACAATAGGGATCAGGATTGTAAACTTCCTATTTGCAAAAAAGTAAAAATGTGTGCATATTGAATTTTTGGCTGGGCAAGGGGTGGCAGGACCCCATATTAGGACGGCACATAGAGACATAGTTTGTGTAACTGAATGTCTCAGATTGCTCAGAGGTATCCAATGTTGTCATTTTAGAAATGCAAGTGGTATTTTTGTATTTTCATAAGCCAAAATTTGACGGGTTGTGGTCAGGCCAACCCCAAAGTAAAACAAAAAAAAATGTGCAGAGAGTAAAATATTTGACCACAAACAACGTGTAGCTTCTTTTTATAATACACTCTAAGCTTATTTGGTTCTTTTGTAAGGTAACATAGTGAAATTGGTTGTTATTTACTAAAGTAAAATATACTTGCCACTACAAATGCACAAAGACAAACTAGGAGACAGGAAAGAACAAATAATTAAAGGTTTAAACAAGATTTTTATTGGGATACTTAGACATAGGCTGGCATAGGAATTGCCCCCCTACCCGTGAAATACTCCATGTATTTGTCCCGAACCACACGGGCATTTTGGGGGGGCAAGCCAAGACGGGCAGATTCCAGGCCCGGAAGGGGATTTGCAGGGGAAAGTCCAGCCTCTGGCAAAACTGAGGCCATATATGAATTCGCTTTGCGGCAAAGAAAATTGTGTAGCACACAGCAGCATAACACTACATAGTTTATTTTGTAGTCCGCCAAGTGGATGGAAGTCATAAAAAGGCGGAACCGGCTGGCCATTATGCCGAAGGCATTTTCAACGACTCTTCGGGCCCTGGCCAGCCGGTAATTGAACACACTCTTCTCTGGGGTCAGGGTCCTCTGTGGAAATGGCCTCATAAGATGCCGTCCGAGTCCGAAGGCTTCATCAGCCAAGAAAACAAAGGGGAGTCCTTCAATATTCCCTGCATCCGGTGGCAATGCAAGGTCGTCACTCTGGAGACGGAGGGCAAACTCCGTCTGGATGAAGGATCCCCCATCGGACATCCGGCCATTCTTCCCTACATCAACATAGAGGAATTCATACCGTGCTGACACCACCGCCATCAGCACAATGCTATGAAACCCCTTGTAGTTGTAGTAGTAGGATCCAGAACGGGGTGGCGGCACGATGCGGACGTGCTTCCCGTCTATGGCACCACCGCAGTTGGGGAAGTCCCACCGCGTGGCAAACTCCGATGCCACAGTCTGCCATTCCTGTGGCGTTGAAGGAAGCTGTGGAGTGAAACAAGATGAAATAATATTAGAAAAACAAAGGCATACATTACAAGCAAATTCAAGACCAAAAAATTAGAGACCAACATCAATCTAATTATACGTTTATTAAGGTGTGTAAAAAAAGTATAATGGAAGGCTCATTTATCATATTCATCACCCCCTCTGATGGGCCATTACTAAATTATTTTGGGGGGGGGAGATGTGTTTGGCCACAGGATAGCATTGCAGTGGCGGTGCGTCCAGAGTGGGCGCTGGAGCACTGTCCCCTCTCTCCTGTGCCCATCACTCAGAACAATACATAGGTTCATGCGTTGCATGAACCTATGTATTGTCTATGCCGCACACTATTCAGGTGGATGGCCTCTTGTAAAGCGACCGACATATGATTAATTGCGTCATTTACATAGTTACATAGTTACATAGTTAGTCAGGTTGAAAAAAGACAAAGTCCATCCAGTTCAACCATAAAAAAAATAACTAAAATAAAATAAAAAAAAATATCGTGCACTCCCATATACCCAATTCTATACCCAGAGTTGATCCAGAGGAAGGCAAAAAACCCCAGCAGAGCATGATCCAATTTGCTACAGCAGGGGAAAAAATTCCTTCCTGATCCCCCGAGAGGCAATCGGATTTACCCTGGATCAACTTTACCAAGAACTGTTAGTACTCAGTTATATTATGTACATTTAGGAAAGTATCCAGGCCTTTCTTAAAGCAATCTACTGAGCTGGCCAGAACCACCTCTGCAGGGAGTCTGTTCCACATTTTCACAGCTCTTACTGTGAAGAAACCTTTCCGCATTTGGAGATGAAATCTTTTTTCTTCTAGACGTAAAGAGTGCCCCCTTGTTCTCTGTGTTGACCGTAAAGTGAATAACTCATCACCAAGTTCACTATATGGACCCCTTATATATTTGTACATGTTAATCATATCCCCCCTTATTCTCCTCTTCTCAAGAGTGAATAAATTCAGTTCCTCTAATCTTTCTTCATAGCTGAGCTCCTCCATGCCTCTTATCAGTTTGGTTGCCCTTCTCTGCACTTTCTCCAGTTCCCCGATATGCTTTTTGAGAACTGGTGCCCAAAACTGAACTGCGTATTCCAGATGAGGCCTTACTAATGATTTGTACAGGGGCAAAATGATATCTCTCTCTCTGGAGTCCATACCTCTCTTAATACAAGAAAGGACTTTGCTCGCCTTGGAAACCACAGCTTGGCATTGCATGCCATTATTGAGCTTATGATCTACCAAAACCCCCAGATCCTTCTCCACTACGGATCCCCCCAGTTGTATTCCCCCTAATATGTATGATGCATTCATATTCTTAGCCCCCAAGTGCATAACTTTACATTTATCAACATTAAACCTCATCTGCCACATAGTCGCCCAATTAGACAGAGCATCGAGGTCGGCTTGTAAATTGGAGACATCCTGTAAGGACGTTATTCCACTGCATAGCTTGGTGTCATCTGCAAAGACAGAAATGTTACTTTTGATCTCAGACCCAATATCATTTATAAAGATATTAAAAAGTAAGGGTCCCAGCACTGAACCTTGGGGTACACCACTGATAACCTTGGACCATTCAGAGTAAGAATCATTAACCACTACTCTCTGAATTCTGTCTTTTAGCCAGTTTTCTATCCATTTACAAACTGATATTTCCAATCCTGTAGACTTTACCTTACACATGAGCCGTGTGTGGGGAACTGTATCAAACGCTTTTGCAAAATCCAAGTATACCACGTCCACAGCCACACCTCTGTCCAAGGTTTTACTTACCTCTTCATAAAAAGAAATCAGGTTTGTCTGACAACTTCTGTCTTTCATGAATCCATGCTGTCTGTTGCTTAAATAGTTTTTTTCCAGCAAGAACTCATCTATGTGGTCTTTTATTAATCTCTCCAGTATCTTCCCAACTATGGAAGTTAAACTAACAGGTCTATAGTTACTTGGTAAACACTTAATTCCCTTTTTAAATATAGGCACCACATTGGCCCTGCGCCAATCCAGTGGTACTATTCCTGTCATTAATGAGTCCCTAAAAATTAAATACAATGGTTTTGAAATTACAGAGCTCAATTCTTTTAGGATCCGTGGGTGTATGCCATCTGGTCCAGGTGCTTTATCCGCCTTTATTCCATCTAAATATTTCTGGACCATATCACTTTTGAGCCATTGTGGATTTGGGGCTGTGTCACTACCACCCCCATTTTGGACATGAGCTCGCCCATGCTCCATTGTATACACAGAGCTGAAGAAAGTATTTAATAAATTAGCCTTCTCTTTGTCCCCAGTCACCCACTCTAGATTATTTTGTAAAGGGCCTACATGCTCAGACTTGACCTTTTTACTATTAATATATTTGAAGAATTTTTTGGGGTTTGTCCTACTATCTTTTGCAATCTGTCGTTCGTTTTGAATTTTTGCATCCTTGATTTCCTTTTTACATATCCTGTTATATTCTTTGTAACATTTAAATGACACTAGTGTTCCTTCATTTTTATATTTTTTAAAAGCGCTTTTCTTATTGTTTATAGCTTTTTTAACTTTAACTGTGAGCCACATAGGTTTTATTTTTAGCCTTTTAAACTTATTGCCCATGGGAATATACTTTGCAGTGAGTTCACAAACAGTCTTTTTGAAGAATTCCCATTTCTGTTCTGTGCCCATTGATGCCAATATTCTCTCCCAGTCTAAGTCCTGGAGAGCAGCCCTCATCCTTGGAAAATTTGCTTTATTGAAATTAAGTGTTTTTATCCTTCCTGCATGTATTTCTTGCTTACAGCTAACATCAAATGAAATCATGTTATGGTCACTGCTACCCAGGTGTTCCTTTATCTGAACATTAGTAATATGCTCTGCATGGTTTGAGATTACCAGGTCCAACAGAGCATCATTCCTAGTTGGGGCCTCAATAAACTGGACCATAAAATTGTCCTGCAATAAGCTTATAAATTTTTGCCCTTTAACTGTCCCAGCAGTGCCATTACTCCAGTCAATTTCTGGGTAGTTAAAATCCCCCATTATTATCACCGTCCCAGCCCTTGCAGCCCTTTCCATCTGTGCAAGGAGCTGAGTCTCCACCTCCTCATTAACATTGGGTGGTCTATAACAAACTCCAATGATTAACTTTGAACTACGCACATCTGTATGCAGTTCCACCCATAATGCTTTAGGGGGTTAAAATTGCAGAGCAGAAACAGGTATTAAAAAAGTCTTACAACTTACAACCTGAGGGATGTAATTGGCTTCCTCAAAGAAAAATCGGGGACGCAAGGAGGGGGCATTCCTTGTGTAAACACTGACAGGCAGCTCTGGCAATCATGTTCACCAAGTCTGTTTAATGGTAACATGATTGGCTGATGCAACATGAAGGGAAGGAGAAGACATCAAGGACAGAAGAAGGATGGCGCTGACCACAAGAAGGTAAGTGCAGGGCTGGGGGGAAACTGGCTGCAATAGAGGGGACTAAATGGCTGCATTGGAGGGGACAACTGGGGGCGTTTATTAGGCAACAGAGCAAAAAAGGAGGAAGTTTATTTCCGAAATTGGGGTTGTAACCCCCCAACATTTGGAGCAACAGGCGCCCCTGCTGGAAAAGTTAGTGAGGGGAAATATTTAGGGAGGATAAAAAAGGGGCATTTAAAAACTTCCAGCATGCATGGGGACAAAGGGGACATTCTCAGCATATTACAATCATGGTAATTAGGAAAGGATGAAAGAAATACAATACATTAGCATACATGTAATACATAAAATGTGATGTGAAGGGAGAAAACTTACCCTAATATAGTCCTCCTGCAGGACTTGTATAATAGCAGAACAGGTGTCTGGGATTATGAGGCCCAGAGCCTGGGGGGAGATGCCTGTGGTGAACTTCAAGTCCTGAAGACTTCTCCCTGTCGCCAGGTAACGCAACGTGGCGATGAGCCTCTGCTCAGCACTGATGGCTTCCCGCATAACGGTGTCCTTCCTGGTAATATAGGGGGACACCAAAGCCAACAGTTCCTGAAAAACGGGGTCAGACATCCTCAGAAAATTCCTGTAGTCCTCAGGATTATTCTCGACGATCTCCCGCAGCAGAGGCATGTGGCAGAATTGGTCCCGCTGGAGCAACCAATTCTTGGTCCATGAACTCCTCCTCACACCATTCATGGACTGGTCTTGGTCCAAAACAAGCAGACCAACACCAAGCGCACGCACAGCACGAACTCGACGACGAGAACGTCCAGGCGACATGGCTAGGAAACGGTCGTCTAATCAGAACGTACAGAACAGAACGCACTTTAGAACAGCAAGGCCTATGAATAACGAACTGAAATTCAGAAACGAACAGGCAAGAACGCACTGTAAAACAGATACGACCTGCCTAGACGCCCTGAAAGTCAAGATACGAACCCACAAGCACAAACTGAACCGCAGAAAACGATCTGAAAAGTACGAAGACTGAAAAGCGCGAATCGTCTCTTCCCAAACTTTTACTTCACACGCGGTAACACGAGATCAGCAAAAGCAGCCCAAGGGGTGGCGCCAAGAAAAAAGATCTTCCCCTTTATAGTGCCGTTGTACGTGCTGGACGTGAGCGCAGAGAACCACGAGGAAATTGGGAAATGACAGTGTGTACGCATAGAAAGCTTGACGAGAAAATCGACAAGCTTAACAAGAATCTCGTCGAAAAAAACGACGTGTTTTTTACGACGAGAAAATCGGTCGTGTGTACGAGGCCTTACTCATGGACTTGAACACACATTCAGTTTCCTTGTCTAATGATAGCTCAGCAAACTGTGATGGTTCTTCATAGGACAATGATTTCAAACATGGTTCACAATCTACGTGTTTACTGGGGGTCTTCATTGTCAGGATAATACTTCTCAAATGACAAAGGAAACATCTTGAGGTGAATTGTGATCAGTTGTGAAGCTAAACTTTCTGAGAAATCTCCTCCTTCCTTAAAGCCTAACTACAAATCTTGTGTTACTTCAACTACTTGCCGCTCGCCCACAGTAAATTTACTGCGGGTGGGCAGCACAGGCAGGCCGGACAACGTACCTGTACATTGTCAGCTTGCTTTTGGGTTTGACCCGTGCTGTGGCTGGACACAGCACGACTTTGACAGTTGCTTTCAGCCAAAGATTTTGGCTGAAGTCAGCTGATCAGCTGGTACCAATCACACACAGAGGTCTGTGCTCACAAAAACACAGACCTCTGTGTACTGTGAACAGTTTTCTGTCTGTTTCTTTTCTCTGAAAACCACTGTTATTAGTACAGTATAACTGTACAATATTATCACTGATCACCGTATTAGTGTCACTAGCGATGTCAGTTAGTGACTAAGGATGAGCTCTGGCGTGTTCGCATAGTACACGTGCAGAGCCCGACAGGAAGTCGGCACCGCGCTGCGCTAATCACAGCCAGGGAGACATTGTCCCGATGCTCGGCTGCAGAGATCGGGAAATGTCTCCCTGGCTGTGATTAGCGCAGCGTGGTGCCGACTTCCTGGCGGGCTCTGCACGTGTACAATGCGAACGCCGGAGCTCATCCTTATTAGTGACCCTCCCAGATAGTGTGTCAGAAAGGGCACGCCAATAACCAAGATGGTGGCCATTAAAGATCCCCTGTGCTGCATGTCCCACTGAGAAGGGCTGCGCGGGCACACTTGCGTGCACCGATGCACACACGCATGCGCGCTAATGCAGAACGGAATGCCGAGTGTGCGCGCATGCACGCGGGTACACACGCGCACACTCTGTGACAGTTCTTGGCGCTACACATACTATTTAAACTGACTCATTCCCCAGGATCAGTGCTTTCTGGTCTACAGCATTCCCTGTGATTCCTGTTATCTGTTTGCCTGTACCTGTTCCAGTTGACCTACCCGGCTTGTCCCTGACTATTCCTGCTATCTGACTGTATCCGACCCCGGCTTATCTCTAACTACGCTCCTGCCTGCTCTTTCTGCTACCTCGCTGCAAGCTTGTTGCCAAACCTGCCTGTACCTGACTGTGCTTCTTGTATCCACGTCTGTTCTGGACTTGTTCACCAGTGTCTTTAGCCAGCCTGTCTGCACCTGCCTGAGCTCCAGTCCACGCTGATATCGTTCCTGCTAGCTGCTGTATCCACGCTCCAGGAATTGTATTTTTTATGTTTTATAACAGAAAGTAGAAAATATATATATATTTTTTTTAGTTTATATACTAAAAAAAAAAAACACTGGGGATCAAATACCACAAAAAGAAATCTCTATTTATGTGAAAAAAATTATATAAATGACATTTGGGTACAGCATTGCATGACTGCACAATTACCAGTTAAAGTAGCGCAGTGCTGAATAGCACAAAATTCTCTGGTCATGAAGGGGGTAAAATCTTTCAACGGTCAAGTGGTTAAACCAGCCTTTCTCAACTAGGGTTCTGTGGAAGCCTAGGGTTCCTCCAGAGGTTTCCATGAGTTCTTTCAGCAATGGGCAATTCCTGCCTCTCAGATAAGTAACCACCGACATCAGTGATCATTTTAAATATCCCAATGACCACAAATGTGAGGAGCATTCTTCCCAGAAGCCATCATGCCAATGCACTGTGACCTGTAGATATAGTAATTATTAGTAGGGGTTCCCTGAGCCTAGAAAGTTATTTTAAAGGTTCCTCCATGTTAAAAATGTTGAAAAAGAAATGTGTTCACTGTCAAAGCTGTATAAAGTGCATCAGCCACATATAGTACACAGCGATGTGTCCCGGCAGTGGGAGGCAGAGGACAGAAGGTTTCAATTAGGACAGCTGACATCAGCACAAGGGGCATTTCTCATGAAAGCGGAGCTCCACCCTAAAGTGGAACTTCCGCTCATCGGAACCCTCCCCCCCTCCGGTGTCACATTTGGCACCTTTCAGGGGGGAGGGGGTGCAGATACCTGTCTAAGACGGGTATTTTCACCCACTTCCAGGAGTCCTCTCTGCGGGTAATCTGTCACTTCCCGCAGAATTTCCGTTGTGTTCTGGGAAACACTCGGCTCCCAGAACACAACGGGGACCAGTGAGAACGGCGCAGCTCGACTCGCGCATGCGCCATAGGGAACTGGGCAGTGAAGCCGCAAGGCAAGGCTTCACTTCCTGGTTCCCCTGCGGAGGTTTGCGGTGGGGGCAGCAGAGTGACGAGCGATTGCTCGTCTTCTGCTGCCGACGTCGCTGGACTCCAGGACAGGTAAGTGTACTAATATTAAAAGTCAGCAGCTGCAGTATTTGTAGCTGCTGGCTTTTAATAAAAAAATTTGGGCGAAGCTCCGCTTTAAATGTAAGCTCTGTCCCTTGTGTTGATTTTTTTTCAAGTGTAACTAACCTTAAGCTTTAATCTATTCTGGAAATGATGTGAACCATATAGTTTCCTTCGGCAGTCGTGTTTAGCCAGAGTTTCTTTTTAAATGCTTCCTCCTAAATATTGTTGTCCTTGGACCTTGAAGGCTCAGGTTCAACTCATTTATTTGGAAGAATACATCACCAAGATATGCATGCTTGGCTACCCAGTCACTGTCCTCAAGATACTGTGTAAAAAACTCAACCTCCATTCTGAAATTTAAGAGGCTTCTTAGAACTTTTCCCGGGGATACCCATCAAACTTCTGTGTGGCTAAGAAGCTGCTAAAATTACACAGTATACACAGTGATTTTTAATTATTTTAACAGCTTTTAAAAGGAGTTCATGTAATTCAGGTGTCATTTTTTCAGAAGCCAAGTTTTCTCGATGTAAGAAACAATGACTGAATATGAGGTCATCAGTTGCCATATTTCTCATTTTCTTGATCTCTCCTGAATTTCTACTCATCATCACCATGGGATATGTAGCCCTAAAAAATGGAGAAGAAGCTGCAAAGCATTCATGGAATCTGAGATGTTGTGGAAAGAGCATCCCCCGGTCGATGACGTAGCAAGGGGCGGCGTCACCCGGTGACATCACTAGGTGACCCCTCTCCTGCCCAGACCATTTTTCAGCTTTCAGCACTGTCGCACTACGAATGATAATTGCGTGGTCATGCAACACTTACCAATATGACATTTTTATAATTTTTCTCAAATAGAGCTTTCTTTTGGTGGTATTTGACCACTTTAATACAGGGCATTTTCACCCCCTCCTGCCCAGGCCAATTTTTAGTTTTCAGCTCTGTTGCAATTTGAATGACAATTGCGTGGTCATGCAACACTGTACCCAAATTAAAGTTTTATGTTTTTTTCACCACAAATAGAGCTTTCTTTTGGTTGTATTTGATCACCTCTGCGGTTCTTATTTTTTTGCGCTATAAACAAAAGAAGAGTGATAAGTTTGAAAAAAACACAATATTTTTAACTTTTTGCTATAATAAATATCCCAATTTTTAAAAAAACAAAAACATTTTTTTTTCTCAGTTCAGGCCGATATGTATTCTTCCGCATCTTTTTGGTAAAAAAAAATCGCAATAAGTATTGATTGCTTTAAACATAACTTATAGCGTCTACTAAATAGGGAATAGATTTATGGCATTTTTTTTTTATATTTTTTTACTAGTAATGGTGGCAAACTGTGATTTTTTTCATGCCTGTGACATTACGGCGGACACATCGGACACTTTTGACACTATTTTGGGACCATTCACATTTATACAGCGATCAGTGCTATAAAAATTCACTGATTACTGTGTAAATGTCACTGGCAGGGAAGGGGTTAACGCTAGGGGGCGATCAAGGGGTAAGTGTGTCCTAGGGAGTGATTCTAACTGTAGGGGGAGGGGACTCACAAGTGGAGTAGACTGATCGGTGTTCCTCTGTACTGGGAACACAGGGATCGGTCTCCTCTCACCTGACAGGACATAGATCTGTGTGTTTTACTCTGTGTGTTTACTCTATTACCTCTATTACCGGCAATCGCGGGTGCCCGGCGGACCTCGCGCCCCCAAGGCAGCCCGGGAAGCCCATGACGTCATATGACGCCCGTCCAGGATGGGAGATCCCTCCTGCGGATGTCATTTGACACTGGGCGGGTAGGGAAGTGGTTAATCACCAGTGGGTTTTTTGTTTTTGCAAAATAAACAGAAAAAAAAAGAAAATTTTGAAATAAAATAGTTTTTCTGTTATAATAAATAATCTTTCTTTATAAATTTAGGCCAAATGTATTCTGCTAAACTTCCTTGGTGAAAATAACCCAAATCAGTGTATATTATTTAGCCTGCAGGTGGAGCCTTGTGACATCACTTCCGGTGTCTACAGTCTACAGAAGTGTGGTGAGGAGGTGACTGTTTTTCTCCATACCTGTCCTGCGAATCTTACCAAACTTCAATATAAGCAGGTATTGAAAAAATGTGTTATACTTTACTGGCAATATTGCGCAAAGGGTATTTTTGTTCTCTCTGAGTGATTACCTATCAAGAGGCACGTTACCGGAGTTTGCAAGCAGGTGTGTTGGAGCTTTTGCAGCGGGGACCCTAGTGGCTATCCATTGAGACTTAAATCTTTGTTTGACCTTATGGTAAGGTGACCAGATTTAAAAAATGAAATTCGGGGACATATTTTTTTACTAGTAATGGCCTCACATCCTGTCAAGTCTTACTCTCCGGGCCCCGGCTACTACTGGGTGGGGAGCGGAGGAAGATCACTCCACCAGGGAAGGCAAGGAGATGATCAGGCAGGCGGCTGGTCGGGGCTTGAGCCAAGGCAGAAGAACATGTGAGCGGAGCTGAATGGACATGCACCCGAAACTTTAGAAATATTCCCTCCGCTCCGACCAGCACATGATCATCAGAAAGGGGCACAGATAATGTAAAAAAATACACCCCCCTAAGCTAGTAGGAGCGGCGGAGCGGGGGTGTGTAATTCAGATTTTTTTTATTTTTTATTCTGCACTGACTGTCTTTGAAATTGCCCCAGCCCCTGTTCAAATCCTATCCGAGGACAGACTTCGTCCGGGGACAGTGTCCTCAATCCGGGGACTGTCCCCTGAAACCGGGGATAGCTGGTCACCCTACCTTATGGTCATTCCCTGAGGTGAGCGGCCAATTCATTCATTGCCGGCGTTGGTTGCTGTTCGTTCCTTTGTTTCACTGGATATATCTTTTACTTCAACCACGATATTGACTGAACAGTCATTTATATATACAGTGGGTACTTAAAGTATTTGGACCCCCTTAAATTTTTCTCTCTTTGTTATATTGCAGCCAATTGCTAAAATCATTTAAGTTAATTTTTTTCCTCATTAATGTACACACAGCACCCCATATTTATTAAGAAAGAAAAACCGAAATATCACATGGTCCTAAGTATTCAGACCCTTTGCTCAGTATTTAGTATCTGCACCCTTTTGATCTAATACAGCCATGAGTATTTTTGGGAAAGATGCAACAAGTTTTTCACACCTGGATTTGGGGATCCTCTGCCATTCCTCCTTGCAGATCCTCTCCAGTTCTGTCAGGTTGGATGGTAAACGTTGGTGGACGGCCATTTTTAGGTCTCTCCAGAGATGCTCAATTGGGTTTAAGTCAGGGCTCTGGCTTGGCCATTCAAGAACAGTCACGGAGTTGTTGTGAAGCCACTCCTTCGTTATTTTAGCTGTGTGCTTAGGATCATTGTCTTGTTGGAAGGTAAACCTTCGGCCCAGTCTGAGGTCCTGAGCACTCTGGAGAAGGTTTTCATTCAGGATATCCCTGTACTTGGCCGCATTCATCTTTCCCTCGATTGCAACCAGTCGCCTGTCCCTGCAGCTGAAAAACACCCCCACAGCATGATGCTGCCACCACCATGCTTTACTGTTGGGACTGTATTGGACAGGTGATGAGCAGTGCCTGGTTTTCTCCACACATACCGCTTAGAATTAAGGCCCAAAAGTTCTATCTTGGTCTCATCAGACCAGAGAATCTTATTTATCACTATCTTGGAGTCCTTCAGGTGTTTTTTTTAGCAAACTCCATGTGGGCTTTCATGTGTCTTGCACTGAGGAGAGGCTTCCGTCGGGCCACTCTGCCATAAAGCCCCAACTGGTGGAGGGCTGCAGTGATGGTTGACTTTCTACAACTTTCTCCCATCTCCCGACTGCATCTCTGGAGCTCAGCCACAGTGATCTTTGGGTTCTTCTTTACCTCTCTCACCAAAGCTCTTCTCCCCCGATAGCTCAGTTGGGTAGGACGGCCAGCTCTAGGAACGGTTCTGGTCGTCCCAAACGTCTTCCATTTAAGGATTATCGAGACCACTGTGCTCTTAGGAACCTTAAGTGCAGCAGACATTTTTTTTGTAACCTTGGCCAGATCTGTGCCTTGCCACAATTCTGTCTCTGAGCTCTTCAGGCAGTTCCTTTGACCTCATGATTCTCATTTGCTCTGACATGCACTGTGAGCTGTAAGGTCTTATATAGACAGGTGTGTGGCTTTCCTAATCAAGTCCAATCAGTATAATCAAACACAGCTGGACTCAAATGAAGGTGTAGAACCATCTCAAGGATGATCAGAAGAAATGGACAGCACCTGAGTTAAATATATGAGTGTCACAGCAAAGGGTCTGAATACTTAGGGCCATGTGATATTTCACTTTTTCTTTTTGCAAAAATGTCAACAATTCTGTGTTTTTCTGTCAACATGGGGTGCTGTGTGTACATTAATGAGGAAAAAAATGAACTTAAATGATTTTAGCAAATGGCTGCAATATAACAAAGAGTGAAAAATGTAAGGGGGTCTGAATACTTTACGTACCCACTGTACATTCTTTGCACTTGGATTTTATATTTTTTCTACTTGGACTTTATTTGTTATTTTTTGGACTCAATATGTTTTGTAATTTATGTTTATACCTATGAATTTATTTATTTTTAGCTATTGGAGTAAATGCACCATTCTTTACACATTACTATTTTCAGAGCAATACAGTGTTACCATAGTAACACTGTACTACTCTGGGGAGGTGATGAGGATTTTTTTTTTCATTTTTGAATAGTGAATTTCACTTTTATAAGCAATCATTTTTTTCTGAATGAAATCTATTCATTCAGTGTTTGCCATTGTGATTAGCTGTGATTGTCCGCAGCTAATCACATGGTACAGATGGGCTGTGATTGGCCCTGTCTGTACCATGTGATCACTGTGACCAATCACAGAGATCAATACAATAGTACACAATGATTGGCATGAATGGAAGCCAACCATTGTGTCCACTTTTTATGTGATCTGCTGTGATTGGTACCGGCAGTGGGTCGGTACACTGATATGTCATCATCAGATCAGTGTCAGATTGCGCCGCAGTGTGGCCCATGGGGCATGCGTGAGGCGTGTTGTGGCGGGGACGTGATATGACATCCACTCAGAACGGCGAATGTCCCGCCCTGCAATGGTTCTCTATGTGCCCTGTTCACACCACAATGTGCTGATTTTTGCTGCACATGAATCTGCAACGTGCATGCAGTTTTCTGCACAGGAAAAAAACTGACATGACATCAACATTGGTGTGAACAGGGCACATAACTTATGCACATGAAAATTGATGTCAACTAATGTGATACTGATGTCTCTGCAAGTGAAATCTGCACAGTTTTCCCTTCAGTTCCAATCAGTTTTCATGCATGTATGGTGTGAACAAGCCCTTACAGCCAAGGAAGCCGCTTCTGTTTGATCTGCAACTGCCATGGTGCTGCACATGTGATCAGTTATGACACCAGCCAATTGACGATTTGACAGTTTGGTTGAGGACCCAAGCAAATGACAACATTCATGGCATTTCACTAACTTAACTTTTTAGAAACTGTTAAATTAATCTGCTTAGTTCCACTTTATGATTTACAGTTATTCTTCTCAGGGGTTCTAATCTTCAGAAGAAGAAACAGCAGCAATGCTGAAGGCAATTTAAAAAGCACACTCATTTTGGTGGCATAATTATTATTGCGGAGTATATGTTCCTTGCTAAAGAACATAATTTTTTTTTTCAAATTGTTATGGGTCAAGTTCCGCTTTAAGCATCTTTTTCACATTTAAAGATGAATTATAGGCATGGTATAAATTACATAGTTACATTGGTCTAGCTTGAACCAATGCAACTGTATATACCAGGGATATGCAATTAGCGGACCTCCAGCTGTTGCAAAACTACAAGTCCCATCATGCCTCTGCCTCTGGGTGTCATGCTTGCTGCTGTCAGAGTCTCGCTATGCCTCATGGGACTTGTAGTTTGGCAACAGCTGGAGGTCCGCTAATTGCATATCCCTGGTATATACCATACCTTGCCAATACTCATGAAAGCTGGAAATCACTGAAGTGGACACCACTACTCTAGTGATCTCAACTTGCTTCCAGGTTCTGTGCGGAGTATCTGGCCAGAACTTACCCGATCTATGTGGTGTCCGCCAGCACGGTCCTTGCAGGCGGCAGGGTGCAGGCTCCTCCAGCAGCTTTCTCCACCGTGTGTCTCCTCTCTATTCCACCGAAGCGCTAGGCATCCAATAGGATCGCCTGACGCTTTGGCCATATAGGAAACAGGTCTCACGACCTGCCTCCTGATTGGCGGTGAGGAACTTTAGTGTGAAAATATCGAAAATTTATTCGCTATCGTTACACAACTGGGTGGGCTCAGAGCACAATGCTCTGCGCTCCGAGCCCATCCGTTTTTGAAGCCTATTGGTGCCTCTGGCTCTAATCAGGTGCTTCGAACCCCCTCACCCCCAACTGGAATCCATAGTCTGATGCCCTGATATGTAGATCAGGGGGTCGGGTGCATGGATAGGAGAGGCGGTGCCCGTGCGCCCTCTATGGACGGGCCGCCACTGGCCAGGTGCGGTATTACATGGTTATATTGGTCCAAACTGGACTAATGTAACTATGTAAAATTATACCATGCCTGGAATTCTTCATGGAGTGCATCCCTTTATATGCATATACATGTTTTTTTTTTTTTTTTTTTACTAATTTGGGTTTCTTGGTACTTAAATATTGGTGCTTATAAAGTTATATGCCATTTAAGTCATGTAGGCTTCAAAGCTTCATAAACCAATACAACAGCACAAGCAACACACTAGGGCTTAGGTAAAGGCTCTCTGTGTGGACATTGAATGAAACCAAATTTTCCAATAACTGTCTCTATATTTCTGAATAAACACTTTTTTCTTTTTTGTACTTCCATCCTTTCCTGACCAGGAATATCACCGCTACTTTCTGTAATGCTTGAGGATGAACAAGGATCACACTCAACCGCTGTGGAAACAGCTTCAGTAAAATGTGATTTTTGGCACCAAATTGGAACAAGGTTTCCCGTTTTTTGTTCATGTTAAAAAATAAACAAAATTGTGAACTCCAAGCTTGGTATCTGGTTTTTATACATGAACACACATCAACGTTAAATTCCCTTCTTCTACTCTAGTTCAGCAACAATTTTTTCATACCAGTATGAGGTCGGCGGGGCATGAAAAAAAAATATAAGAAAATATTTTTTATTTTATTTTGAAAGTTGCAAAACGTTATAAAGAAAGCTCACTGCGTACTTCTGGGTCCACCAACCAGGTGGGCTGGCAGTGATGCTGTGCAATGCATCTCTACTGTCAGAGCTGGAGGGAATTGACAGTGGGTCAGGGCTCTACGGACATTCTACCAGCAGTACCAGTCACTGGAGAGCTGGTGGGAGCAACTTTTCTGTCCCATTGTTCTGCTTAACTAGTTGCAGACTTTGGGTGTGTGTAGCAAAATAAAAATGTCATCATTGTACACAGAAAGGAGAGCCTAGGGCTGCCCCAAACATGTCCCTGGCAAAAAATGAAAGATGGACTATCTCGGTACCCAAGGATTAACAATGATTTTGATTAAAAAAATATATATATTTATACAAATACATTTTAAAAATCATGATACATCTTCCAAATATGTAAATAAAATCAATAGTTAAAGCCATGCATTGATGATTATTATTATTATTTAGAATAGCAATAGACTGTCCCCAATGGATGGTGGGGATGACGGATGGAGTAGAGCTTGATATATAATCCTCTACATGTTTCGTCCTCAGGAGGAGTCAATCATTATCATCCAGAGTAGCCAACAATTCGTAATAGCAGCCCGGCAGGGGCACCCAAAGGTATTCCCCCTTATGGCGGACACGAGGGATGCTAACAAGCGCATGTATCTAGTGTGCTTGAAGGTCAAATATAGCAACCAGGGGGTTAAACATCAGAGGCTAGGATCATAGTCACCACACTAGTCCCGATGGATATCCAAGGTAATGCTTGTAGTTAAGGGTATTACACTGTAAGTGCAGTGGCGTCACTAGGGTTGGTGTCACCCGGTGTAGTAAAACTTGGTGTCACCCCCCCACCGTTATTAGACTAGCTTAGGGTGGGCGACTCAGCTCTTATATATATTGTGTGTATGTATGTATGTGTGTGTATATATATATATATATATATACACACACAGATACATCAGGGCTCAAAATTTAAAGTCCTGAGCTACTAGTTAGACCTCAAGGGTTACTCGCCACTAGTTGCCCCACCCAACCCCTACCCTGCCCCGCCCATAATTCCACTCCTAAACACGCCCTCATAAACTATCTCATGAAATTACACTTAAATGTTTTATGCAGAATTAAGCAACTTTATACATGCTCATCAATGCAGCCTGCCCGTGTCCACCAATGCAGCCTGCCTGTGTTCACCAATGCAGCCTGCCCGTGTCCACCAATGCAGCCTGACCAATGCACACCAATGCAGCCTGGCCAATGCACACCAATGCAGCCTCACCCGTGTCCATAATGCAGCCTACCCATATCCACCAATGCAGCCTGACCAATGCACACCAATGCAGCCTGACCAATGCACACCAATGCAGCCTCACACGTGTCCACCAATGTAGCCTGCCTGTGTCCACCAATGCAGCCTGCCCGTGTCCACCAATGTAGCCTGCCTGTGTCCACCAATGCAGCCTGCCTGTGTCCACCAATGCAGCCTGACCAATGCACACTAATGCAGCCTGACCAATGCACACCAATGCAGCCTGACCAATGCACACCAATGCAGCCTGACCAATGCACACCAATGCAGCCTCACCCGTGTCCATAATGCCGCCTACCCATGTCCATCAATGCAGCCTGCCCATGTCTACCAAAGCAGCCTGACCAATGCACACCAATGCAGCCCGACCAATGCACACCAATGCAGCCTACCCGTGTCCACCAATGCAGCCTGACCAATGCACACCAATGCAGCCTACTCGTGTCCATTATGCAGCCTATCTGTGTCCATAATGCAGGGGAGCAGAGGAGAGGAAGTGCATTGCCGGCCGGATGATAAGAGCGCCGAGGGACATCACTGGAACAGCTTTCATTTCAATTCCCCTCCGCTCAATGACGCATACAGCCCCGCCCCCTGGCCGGGGCAGGGTAGGGGTTGGGTGGGGCAACTGGTGGTGAGTAACCCTTGAGGTCTGGCTAGTAGCTCAGGACTTGAAATTTTGAGCCCTAATGTATGTGTGTGTGTGTGTGTGTATATATATATATATATATATATATATATATATACACACATACATACACACACTATATATAGTATATAAAAAATACAGCTGTGTCCAAAGCCCCCACTCACCCCTGCAGTAATCAGACCATCAAAGCTACTAATATATCACAAAAACTGTGTCCAGCAGTACACCTACACCCCCCCCCCTCGGGGTGGGCAGCTCAGCTACTACCACATATATATATAGCTGTGTCCAGCAGCAGCAGCACCCCCCCCAGCAGGCTGAGCTGCTCTGTGCACAACAGCTCACCTCAGCACCTCGGGCGGCGGTGGACACAATCCGACACCCCCGCTCATTACCGCACCATCTCAGAGCGGCTCTCAGTCTCTCTGGTACTCTATGCGGCAGCTGGAGAGGACGCAATGTGCAGTGGTAGCCGCGCCGCCCGGGTGGAGAATGTATAGCTGCTCAGCAGAGCAGTAGTGCGAGAGGAGGAGGAAATAACAGGCGGCCAGGTGCGGCCGCGGCGCCGGAAGTGTTCTGAGGGGAAAAAATATATAAAAAGAGGCCAGGACTACACTTGGGATGGTGTCACCCCTCCGACGGGTGTCACCCGGGTGCGGGCCGCACCCCCCGCACCCCCCTAGTGACGCCTCTGTGTAAGTGTTCACATAATAGGGATGTCTCAATGAAGTGAAGGCCCCACAAGTTGCCTCAAGGACTAAATTCATCTCTGGTGTGGCGGGTGCTTCCCGGGGGAATTTAGTCCTTGAGGCAACTTGTGAGGCCTTGACTTCATCGAGACATCCCTATTATGGGAACAATACATATGTATTTGTATAAATAAAATGTTATTTTTTTCTCTGACACTCACCCTGCTGTTATCTACCCTTGTAAATGTTGTCTGGGCTGTCTGTTAAATGTTATGCATAAGTTATGATTTGCGATTTTTATTGTGACTGCGATATTGCGGCGGACACATCGGACACTTTTGACACATTTTTGGGACCATTCACATTTATACAGCGATCCCTGCTATAAAAATGCATTGATTACTGTATAAATGTGATTGGCAGGGAAGGGGTTAACCACTAGGGGGCGGGAAGGAGTTAAATATGTTCCCTCAATGTGTTCTTACTGTGGGGGGAGGGGACTGACTGGGGGAGGTGACCGATGGTTGTCCCTATGTACAAGGGACACACCATCGGTCCCCTCTCCCTCACAGGACGTGGATCTCTGTGTTTACACACAGAGATCCACTTTCCTGCTCGTTTCCCGGGCAATCGCGGGTGCCCGGCTGCAATCGCGGCCGCCGGGCACGCGCATCGGGGTCTTGTGAACGCGGCGGGCGTGCGCGTGCACCGCCGGCGGCGCACGGGCGCCTCCTAGCTCGTTTTAAAGGGAGGACGTCATATGACGTCCTCCCAGAACGAGAGTGTCCTCCGCCCGCCGTCAATTGACAGTGGGCGGGGGACAAGTGGTTAAGTACAAAACGCAAACAGAGGTACCACAATCAGTAGGAAAGAAATCCAGTAATCACCCCAAAAGCCCTAGAAAATGAAACTCCTGCAGATTTTGTAGAAAGATATGCGGGATCTTTCTATATAGCACCTTTTTTGAACAATTTAGTGGAATACACCCAAGATAAGTGTGGTTTTGAACCATTCCCTAGAACATTTTTTTAACGACATGCTCATAGACATCCACCGGCCCGGCCACACACCCAGACTGGTGGTAGTCTGCATGTTATTACCATACAAATGTGCTGTACAAAGACTACAAATATTGTAATACATATTGGAGTTGAATATATGTGATATGTGTTTAATATGCTTTTATACTTTTGTATACTGTAGGATTGTCAATTTGGTGTTGGCCCTCCATAGTATATAAATATTGTCTGTTAATAAGCTTTTGTTGTTTTTCTGTTAAGACATGCGGACTATGCTTCTGGTTCTGACATGCGGACTATGCTTCTGGTCCCTCTACATTGACATACCTTCCAACCATGGTATGGTATGTATGCTCAACCACCAATACAATAAACATCATCCCCACGGGTGAGCATCTATTCACGCACCCATGTATACCGATACCCGGTGTCTGTGGTTGCGTGACGTGGTGTACATACACATTACTTCCCATGGCATGCCTTTCTCCCTGTGCGCCACCCACTCCCTGCATGTGTGAGCAATCACAGGGTCCTATGCGGGCGCTCTGGGGCAGTCATCAACACCCCCATGCTGAATACACGAAGGCATGGATGCTATGACTGTCCGACCCCCTGATTGACGTTACTCCGGCCATCTATCTGGCGCATGCGCTTTCCGACACATATCGGCGTTTCCTCTGTTGCTTGGCAACGGGGCACACACGTCTCCTGCCGTATGTGCCGGGATCCGGCGCATGTGCGTTGATGGCTGCACATTCGGTGGATTCTTCCACCGGAACGTCATCTCCGCGCGCCCGTAGTCACGCCGCCGACGTCCTCACGTCATCACGCGGCGTCGTTACACCATCTCCTCATGGGACATAAAAGGCCAGACGCAGCCACTATGGCTGTTATGGAGCCGGTCCTGGGAGCATAATCGCCGCATAGACAGCCATAGATAAACCTGGTATCTCTGTTTGATGCACTGGATTAATCCATACCTTTTATATATGGAAGGCGAGTCTTTTTTGACTTGATCTTAACATCATGTATACTCTTTCTTGTTTAGAGCTCAAAGGCGAGACTTTTCTTGATGGTGTCAATGTGTGTTCAATGTGTGTTCTTTCTTCTGAACACGCCATGATTACTGCACACTGTAACTAGGTGCAGTTAACTACAGGTACCTTTTTGCTTCATTATATATGTTTATTTTTGTATATTATATATCCTCTATATGTCCCAGTGTAGACCTATGGAAAACATGTGAATACATATATACACTGTTTTCCCCACAGATCCAATCAGTACCTTGCATAATCATAAGGTCCAAAACACCGGCTGCCTTGCGTTTCTACAAGCTCCCAGGCCATATGATCTATTTTTCTTAAAACAGTAAGCATACACACTTATTCATTCATTTACTTTGCATGCCTTATACATGGTCCAACATTGACCATGTTACGTTAGATATCTATTAATGATTAATTTCTAAAAAAACACTGTTTTTTACATTTAGGTCATTTCCCATCAACATCTGCTTTTATCTCCCACCCAGGACCTCTTTGTTTTTGCTTGCGCATGCGTGGGGGTGTGGTGCATAGGTAGAGAGAGTCTTGCTTGCTTTACATTTGGGTGTCCCCTGATCCATGACAGGCGACACTCCCCTGCTTGCATGAGGATCCATAGGAGCTTGGAGGTACTAAACGCATGTTTTTAGCTATTATCAAGTTTTCTGTATACATGATTGTCTTATGATTATTATTAATCTGTTCCAATGACAACTCAATTATGTAACAAACCATACCTTCCTATTTTTCCTCTTTCTAAATGTTTATGTTTATTTTGATAAACTAAAGTTCATGTGCGTCCCTGAAGAAGCATAATTTATGCGAAACATGTAGGAAGATCAATATGTGACGTACAAGGAACGAATACACTGCATTGTATTTTCTTTCCTTATTGTTTTTATATCATGTAAATCATGTATTAAATATAGATATTTTTAAGTAATTTCTTTTGGTATTTACTCTTTATTCTCTTGATTTGGCAATACCCACAATGAGCACCTTCAAAGTTCCACATACCTTGCCTCAAAAGGGCCCCTTTATATAACTCAATATCGGGACCTAGGTGCCATTGAGTAACAATTTTTTCTACAATAGTGGTTGCTCTGTATATTTTTTATATCCATTCCCTAGAACAGGTTCATTTGCACCTTGTCATATGGACATGATCAGAGGATTATGCTTGGGGGATAAAGAAGCTTTCCCATATTACCCAGGAGACCCTGCATGGGACAAGAAATACATGCGTAGATGTGCCAAGGCATGGATTAAATTAGCCCCATACTACAGACTATCAGTTACTAATGATAATGATAGAGCTCTGGTAGCTAAAACTGAAGGCTATGAGGAGATCCCAATTTCCAACCTAAAGATACAGGCAAAGCAGAGAGGGTTATGGCACATAGAAGGTGCAAAGAAAAGAAAGCTCACACAAATGTTAGGGATAGATGACTTTCAGCAAAGTCAGGAAGGGTATTATGGAGGATATTCTCATGAGAAGCTTTTAAGCCTCGTACACACGGCCGAGAATCTTGTCAGGAAAAAACACGTTGTTTTTCCTGACGAGATTCTTGAACAAGAATCTTGTCCCGGCCGAGTGTACACACGTACGATTCAAAAGAACCGCCATTCTTTTGAATGCCACGAACGCGGTGACGTCATCGACTACGACGAGTGTGCGCTCGTCGCATTTGATGCCGTCGCCGCCATCTTGCTTCACCCTACCTATGCCTAGGAAGCTCCAGTGAATGCGTTGAAGTCTTTTCGAGCATGCGCGGGTTTCCACGGCGACAGGTAAGTGTACACACTCTCGGGTTTCTCGTCGAGAAACAGGCCGACGAGAATCCCGACGAGAAAATAGAGAGCAGGTTCTCTATTTTTCTCGTCGAGATTCTGGCCAGTTTTCCTGACGAGAAACCTAAAAGCCTCGTACACACGGGCGGTTTTCTCGGCAAGAAAGCTCTCCTGGCAGTTTTCTTGTAGCTTCTTGACGAGAAAACTGGCCGTGTGTACGAGGCTTTAGAGACATGGGGAAACGGAGAAAGTTAAAATTAGGATCTCATCTTACTAGGCAACAATTAATCACTCAATTGTGGCAGGATGATGGTTTGCAGAAGCCAGGAACAATGCCATTTTTTGGGACATGTGAGTGCCGTGAATGTATGTTTCCTAGGCAACCAACGGCACCACCTCCCTACATGCCATTGTATCCTAGCATCACTGCAACCAAGAATAATGATGATGATGATGACAGTATCTGTCTTTATGTGGCTTCCTTACGAAGGGCACATGAAGCAGCACGAGACTTAGTCAGTGAAAGTGAGGAGGAGGATGAAGGAACACCTGGTGTGGCTCAACCTCCCCCAACTTCCTTGCCTATGCCCATATCAACTGCTCAAGTATCCTCAAGTGTCTCTGAAGCCCCTGTACAGGCTACCATTGCTTCTGCATCTGTGACAGAGACACCCATGGAAGTTGCCTCTACATCTTCTCAGATAGTAGAGAGAGGGATAAAGAAGGTAGCCCCTATAGAGGACAGCCAAGTGAAAACTAGAGCACAATTGAAACAGGAAGAAATAAAGAAGTCAGAACAGATGAGTACTGATATTCCTGCCATTGCACAGGCTCCATTCATGACAGTGGGAGATCAGATCATCATTAAACCTTTAGACCCTCAGATAATGAATAGTATCATATCTGGTTGCCCATCCCCTCAACAGAATCCTCATGCCGCAGTAAACTACTTAAAAAGAACTACAAAGGGGTTGAACTATACTGATTATAAAGTCATAATACAAGGAGTCATGGGAGATGATGAGGAGACTGAGTTTGACTGGACAAAGATACCTCAATTAGACAAGCTAGAACAAGTTTACAGTACAGAAGGTTACCCTTTCAGAACATCAAAAACCATTACAGACATGTGGGATAATGTCCTAGCATTATGGGTAGAAAGACATGGAGATAAAAAGAATATGGGCCCTATTATAGCTTGCAAACAGAAAGAGAAGGAGGAAATCAGTGCTTTTGTGAAAAGATTCAGGTAGGTATGGAAAGAAGAGAGTGGCCTAGGAAAAGAAAGCAAAGATCTTTCATTGCTTTATGTCCAACCCCTAATGAATAATTTATGCCCTGAAGTTGCCCGAACCATTAAACAAATGATTGACAATTGGCACACCCAATCACCTAAAGATCTAGAAGATAAAATCATGACAAAAGATGCTGCAGGATGTTTTGATTATGGAGAGGCAGTGATACAGGCATATCAATACCAGCAGAAGGTAAGTAGGGACAATAGAGACAGAAATCAGGGAAGGTTTCCTCTAAGAGGTGGTATTGATGAGCAGCGAGGAAATCACTGTTTTGAATGTGGACGGATTGGCCATTGGAAGAGAGACTGTCCCAATAAGAGGCAGAGATACATGCCCAATCAACAGCAGGATGCGAAGCAAACATTCCCCAGAGCAGTCCGTTACCCCATTGATTGGCAGAACGGAAGGAAAACCCAATAGGACAGCCTAGAAGTAAACTCCCTCACCTCAAATTTTATCCAGATTTCCCCTTCATGGGCAGAGCCGCCTTTATGCTCCTTTATAATACAGGGCATAGCCACCGATGTCTTGGTCGATAGCGGTGCGTAAAAGAGCAGCCTGAGCACAACATTTTCTTTAGGGCCATGGGAAAAGGGTGAGACTTCAATAGGCATTACTGGAGTTCAGATTAGGTGTTGGCGCACACCTCCCCTGACTGTAGCTACACTGGACGGGACAGTACTAGGAACATTTTCTTTCATGATTATACCAGACTGCCCTGTTAACTTGTTAGGCCGAGATTTACTTGGTGTTTTTCAGATCAGCATTCAATTTTCTTCACAAGGGGGAGTTGATGTCACCTCACTATGCATTGTACCCCCAACAAACATGACAGAAAACATGACAGTACAGTTGTTCCAAGACTTAGAGACTGAATTCAAGGAAGTACCTCCACATTTTTGGACAGAACACCCTACTGATATAGGATTCATAGATTGCACACCTTACAGGGCAACACTTAAACCCAATACATCTCCAATCTATGTAAAACAATATCCTCTTAGTAAAGAGAAAGAGGAGGGCATTACACCTGTCATAGAGGACTTACTTCAGAGTGGTGTTGTCAAACTCACAGTTTCTCCTTACAATACACCCATAAATCCTATACCCAAACCAAAGGGAGGTTATAGGTTCACACAGGATCTCAGAGCCATTAACAACTTGATACAGCCCATTGCACCAGTGGTACATGATGTTAACTCATTGATAACATCTATACCATCAGATGCTGAATATTTTACGGTCATTGACCTATCAAATGCCTTTTTCTCGATACCAATCGATGAAGAGAACAAACCCTTACTGGCATTTAGCTTTAAGAAAATTCAGATGACATGGGTGAGGCTTCCACAAGGCTTTGTGGATTCCCCTGCAGTATACTCTCAAGTAGCTCAGGAAGCCCTGAGGTCTTGGACTCCCATTTGCAGCTCCACTCTCCTGCAGTAAGTAGATGATCTCCTTCTTATCAATGCTGATCAAAAGGGGTGCCAAACAGACTCTATTTCTTTAAACATCTTGCTGAAGCAGGACACAGAGCCTCCAAAAGCAAACTTCAATATTGCCAGAAAACTGTGAAATACTTGGTATTCCTCCTCTCCCTTGGACAAAGACAGCTCTCTCCAGACAGGGTAAAGGCCATTAATACCCTGCCCAAACCATTCACAAAAGCTGAAATTATGACTTTTCTTGGCATGATTACCTATTGCAGGCAATGGATACCAGACTGTTCTCACTATGATTCCATTCTTCGGGCAGCCACCACCCAAGAACAACCAGCAAAGTTACAATGGACTGATGATATGCACAAATCATGTAAGACTCTAAGGAATCTTCTTGTTGCATCACCAAGTCTTGGCATCCCTAACTACAACAAGTTTTTTCATTCGTACTGTAGAGAGGGGGGAGCGGTAATGGCGGCAGTTCTGGCCCAGGAACACGGTAGCTCTATGAGACCAACTGATTTTCTCTCTAGAGTGCAGCCAATACCTGTTCAAGGTATGCCAGCATGCTTGAGAGCAGTAGCTGCATGTGCAATTGCAGTAGAGAATGCCCAAACAATCACTCTCTCACATCATACTGTCCTACATACAACACATCAAGTGATACATGTGCTCAGAAATAACACTACACAGCACATGACTGCACAGCGCAATTCAGGACATGATGTGATTCTCACTTCATCAGCCAACTTGGAGAAAAAATACTCTCCCCCAAATTCAGGCCCAATTGCTTTCCTACATGCCATGATCACACACTCTGATGACAACACACTTAAGGGACATAATTGTATGGACATTATCCAACAGGACACTACACCCAAACCAGACTTATTAGAGACACCCATACCTGGGGCAGAGGATGTTTTTGTAGATGGCTCTTCTACTAGACCTAATGACAAGACTTTCCACACAGGGTATGCAGTAGTAAAACTACCTGACATTGTTATTGAAGCCAACTCACTACCCTACCCATCTGCCCAGGCAGCTGAATTAGTTGCTTTAATTAGAGCTTGTCAGTTATACAAGGACAAAGAGGTAAATATCTATACTGACTCCAAATACGCATTCAGTGCAACACACGATTTCGCAAGAATTTGGCAGAAACGTAGGTTCATCACGGCTGATGGGAAAGGAATTTCTCATTCAAACCTTATTCAAGAACTTCTGTCAGCAATAATGCTTCCAGCAAAATTTGCTGTAATTAAATGCCAAGGCCACAGCATAGGGACAGATAGAATTGCTCAGGGGAACCGATTGGCAGATCAAGTTGCTAAAGAAATTGCCACCAAACCAGTCTGTCCAGCATATATGCTCATGTCCAAATTTGTAATACCATCCCTTGTAGAGGATACTGACCTTGTTCACCTGCAAGCTTTAGCGACTAAAGATGACATAGAATTCTGGTCAAGGAATGGGTTGTCCCAAGACCAATTTGGTCTGTGGGCCAACAAGGAGGGAGACATAGGTAAGTATGGCCTCCCAAGAGTGGCTGTTCCATTGTTAATTTCTCATTATCATGGATTTGGACACAAAAGTAAAAATAATACATTAATCGCCATTTCTAGGCATTTTGTATGCAGGGACCTGTGGAATCTAGTTGATGCACAACTTTCTAGATGCCTAACATGTGCAAGGAACAATGTACAAGGAAACAAAGTAGGAGCTTTGGATCACTTACCAGCACCCCAGGGCCCACTACAGGAATTACAGATTGATTTTACACATATGCCAGTAGCCAGGGGTGGTTTCAAATATCTCTTGGTTATTGTGGATAAATTCTCAAAGTGGGTAGAAGGCATCCCCACAATGAGAGAAAGTGCTAAAACAGTTGCAAAAATTCTGTGTAAAGAATATCCATACAAGACCCAAAGGGCCTGGTAATGGGCTGGGGGGGTACCGATGCCGTTTTTCTCAATGATTTTCATCCATATTGCCGGGACCAGACATTACATTAAAGCCGCAAGCAGTTTTAAATTACTTTTATTCCTTTAGAATTGTCATTTTGTGCGGGGACAGTTCTAAACACGGGAAACACGTGCCACTTTACAGACATACTATAGACACCCCCAGGTACGATATTTAAAGGAATATTTCACTTTTATTGTTTCACTTTAAGCATTATTAAAATCACTGCTCCCGAAAAAACGTCAATTTTTAAAACTTTTTTTTGCATTGATACATGTCCCCTGGGGCAGGGCCCGGGTCCCCAAACCCTTTTTAGGACAATAACTTGCATATTAGCCTTTAAAATTTGCACTTTTGATTTCTCACGTTCGAGTCCCATAGACTTTAACAGTGTTCGAAAGTTTGCGCGAACTTTCGGTCCGTTCACATGTTCTGGATGTAAACCGAACCGGGGGGGTGTTCGGCTCATCCCTATGTTGATCGGGCTTCTCCTGCATCTCCTCGGCATCACAACGTCTCCCCCCTCCTCCTCCATCCTCCTCCTGGGCTAATAGGATGGCTTCTCCTTTTGGTCAATCGGGAAATGGGTCTCAGGACCTGATAGGAGAATCGGTGTGACAATAGCGAATTAATTTGCTATTGTCACCCAATTGGGTGGGTTTAGGGCGTAGTGCTCTGTGCCCAGATCCCATCCTTTTTTAAGCCAATTAGAGCCTCTGGCTCTAATCATGTGCTAAAAAAAACAAAAACCCCTCACTGGAATCCATGTGTCAGGTGCCCCGCATGTAGATTAGGGGGCTGGACAAATGGATAGGGGAGGCGGCGCCCTGCAACCCTAATGGACAGGCTGCCACTGGTTATAACGTTATTTTAGCTTGTTTATTCATCAATATTAGATATTTCTGGGTGAGCATATTGAAAGTCCCACATATATTGTGTGTTGATATTTGACTAAATTGATCTAAAGCCAATTTTTGGATAGAGTATGAATTGACTAGAACCTCTGTTGTCTTTTTCTGGACTGTATCTTCTAAAGGAGATATTCCCTTACTTCTTGTAATGAAAACACAACAAGATGTTAAAGTAAATCTCTCCAAAGTGAGGGGAAATCACATATTTCCAGGTTCCATTAGAAGTGTTTCCTTCCCTTCTTTTTCAGTGACAACCATATGGTTTTGGATTCCTCATCCCTTTCTGTCCCAATGACACCGGCAGCCACCAGGACAAACAGAGAAAAGTAAATCTACCCAGCAGAGGTTAAGACAGCAATAAAAACCTATATGAAGTTCTAGCCAAGTAGTGGCCAACATATTACATTTAGCGGACCCTAAATGCTGCCCCCACAATGTCCAGAGGGCTACGCAATCCTTTTGGTTTTATTTTGTATCAATTGGCTATTTTTAGTATATTACAAAATAAAATGCTGTAAAATGCTAAGGGCTCATTCAATTGATATGTTACATTAAGGCATGGTATAATTTTTTTTACTGTGCGTTACTGCAACACATGGTAACACGTGCATTTCATAATGAGTTGGCTGCCTTACCACAGCATGCCTTCATGTACAGCAACACATTTTAGTAAATGCAAAACCCAGTGTCAGATCTTCAGGTTTGCACAGACAGAAATGAGCACATCAGCAACATTTTTACAGGTCTACAGTCATTACATTTCTGTATGTTATTGTGATTGCAAGTGTTTGATACCTACATAGTAAATGTAAATGCCATCCTGAACATTCAATGTATTCAGGGCCGGACTGGCCTACCGGGATACCGGGACATTTCCCGGTAGGCTGCCTGCCCTGGGGTCGCTTTGGGCTAAGCTGTGGCTCCCTTCTCCTCCGCCCCCTCCACTACATGATGTCACACACAGTTGCGGGCACCTCCCGCTGTGTGTCACGGAGCTCAGTGTGAAAACTTTGGCCGCGCTGTGAGAAAAGTCCCGCCCTCCTCCTAGACCAGCTCGATTCATCCTGCAGCAGTGTGTAACGGAGGTGGAGAGGGAACGTCTGCTGCCGGGGATTGTGCAGGGGCGCGGGGAGGGAACTATCGCATGCAGTACACTGACAGATCCCTCCCCCGGCTCCCTCAGCTGCAGAGCTGTTCGGCGGCTCAGGGCTCTGATGCAGAGGAGCTGGCCCGCCTCCTGCATTGACAATGGTCGGGACTCGTGAGGGGGTATGGCCAGGCAAGGAGTGACCCCGCTTGTCACTGGGGGGCGGAGCGGCCGGCCTCAGGGATGATCGCACGGTCCTTCTGGGCAGAGCAACATGGAGGTACAAAAAAAAAAAAAAGGCTCTAAAAATGCGGTTTTATTTTTTATGTAGCCACTGGACTGAGAGAAATTGGGTTGAAGTCTGCTCTGCTCGATTTCTTACACTCAGGACAGTGCTACAGGAAAAAAACAGATACCATATTGAGCTTTGTCAACTTTATTACTTCTATCTTTAGACTTTTACATAGAAGTAAAAAAGTTCTGTTAGCTGACAAAGATCAAGATGGTATTTGGTTTCTCCTGTAGCACTGTCCTCTCTGTAAGTTTTCAACTCAATTTCTCCCAATCCTCTGCCTGCTGTCACCCAGTCCCCTGCTGCCACCCAGTCCCCTGCTGTCGCCAAGTCCTCTGCTGTCGCCCAGTCCCCTGCTGTCACCCAGCCCTCTGTCGCCAAGTCCCCTGCTGCTCCCCACCCCTCTGTCGCCCAGTCCCCTGCTGTCACCCAGCCTTCTGTTGCCCAGTCCCCTGCTGTCACCCAGCCTCTGTCGCCCAGTCCCCTGCTGTCACCCAGCCCTCTGTCGCCAAGTCCCCTGCTGCTCCCCACCCCTCTGTCGCCCAGTCCCCTGCTGTCACCCAGCCTTCTGTTGCCCAGTCCCCTGCTGTCACCCAGCCTCTGTCGCCCAGTCCCCTGCTGTCACCCAGCCCTCTGTCGCCCAGTCCCCTGCTGTCACCCAGCCCTCTGTCGCCCAGTCCCCTGCTTTCACCCAGCCCTCTGTCGCCCAGTCCCGTGCTGTCGCCAAGTCCTCTGCTGTCGCCCAGTCCCCCTGCTGTCGCCCAGTCCCCTGCTGTCACCCAGCCCTCTGTCGCCCAGTCCCCTGCTGTCACCCAGCCCTCTGTCGCCAAGTCCTCTGCTGTCGCCCAGTCCCCCTGCTGTTGCCCAGTCCCCTGCTGTCACCCAGCCCTCTGTCGCCCAATCCCCTGCTGTCACCCAGCCCTCTGTCGCCCAGTCCCCTGCTGTCACCCAGCCCTCTGTCGCCCAGTCCCCTGCTGTCACCCAGCCCTCTGTCGCCCAGTCCCCTGCTGTCACCCAGCCCTCTGTCGCCCAGTCCCCTGCTGTCGCCAAGTCCTCTGCTGTCGCCCAGTCCCCCTGCTGTCGCCCAGTCCCCTGCTGTCACCCAGCTCTCTGTCGCCCAGTCCCCTGCTGTCACCCAGCCTTCTGTTGCCCAGTCCCCTGCTGTCACCCAGCCCTCTGTCGCCCAGTCCCCTGCTGTCACCCAGCCCTCTGTTGCCCAGTCCCCTGCTGTCACCCAGCCCTCTGTCGCCCAGTCCCCTGCTGTCACCCAGCCCTCTGTCGCCCAGTCCCCTGCTTTCACCCAGCCCTCTGTCGCCCAGTCCTGTGATGTCGCCAAGTCCTCTGCTGTCGCCCAGTCCCCCTGCTGTCGCCCAGTCCCCTGCTGTCACCAAGCCCTCTGTCGCCCAGTCCCCTCCTGTCACCCAGCCCTCTGTCGCCAAGTCCTCTGCTGTCGCCCAGTCCCCCTGCTGTTGCCCAGTCCCCTGCTGTCACCCAGCCCTCTGTCGACCAGTCCCCTGCTGTCACCCAGCCCTCTGTCGCCCAGTCTCCTGCTGTCACCCAGCCCTCTGTCGCCCAGTCCCCTGCTGTCACCAAGCCCTCTGACGCCCAGTCCCCTGCTGTCACCCAGCTCTCTGTCCCCCAGTCCCCTGCTGTCACCCAGCCCTCTGTCGCCCAGTCCCCTGCTGTCACCCAGCCCTCTGTCGCCCAGTCCCCTGCTGTCACCCAGCCCTCTGTCGCCCAGTCCCCTGCTTTCACCCAGCCCTCTGTCGCCAAGTCCCCTGCTGTCACCCAGCCCTCTGTCGCCCAGTCCCGTGCTGTCGCCAAGTCCTCTGCTGTCGCCCAGTCCTCCTGCTGTCGCCCAGTCCCCTGCTGTCACCCAGCCCTCTGTCGCCAAGTCCCCTGCTGTCACCCAGCCCTCTGTCGCCCAGTCCCCTGCTGTCACCCAGCCTTCTGTTGCCCAGTCCCCTGCTGTCACCCAGCCCTCTGTCGCCCAGTCCCCTGCTGTCACCCAGCCCTCTGTTGCCCAGTACCCTGCTGTCACCCAGCCCTCTGTCGCCCAGTCCCCTGCTGTCACCCAGCCCTCTGTCGCTAAGTCCTCTGCTGTCGCCCAGTCCCCCTGCTGTTGCCCAGTCCCCTGCTGTCACCCAGCCCTCTGTCGCCCAGTCCCCTGCTGTCACCCAGCCCTCTGTCGCCCAGTCCCCTGCTGTCACCCAGCCCTCTGTCGCCCAGTCCCCTGCTGTCACCCAGCCCTCTGTCGCCCAGTCCCCTGCTGTCACCCAGCCCTCTGTCGCCCAGTCCCGTGCTGTCGCCAAGTCCTCTGCTGTCGCCCAGTCCCCCTGCTGTCGCCCAGTCCCCTGCTGTCACCCAGCCCTCTGTCGCCCAGTCCCCTGCTGTCACCCAGCCCTCTGTCGCCCAGTCCCCTGCTGTCACCCAGCCCTCTGTCGCCCAGTCCCCTGCTTTCACCCAGCCCTCTGTCGCCAAGTCCCCTGCTGTCACCCAGCCCTCTGTCGCCCAGTCCCGTGCTGTCGCCAAGTCCTCTGCTGTCGCCCAGTCCTCCTGCTGTCGCCCAGTCTCCTGCTGTCACCCAGCCCTCTGTCGCACAGTCCCCTGCTGTCACCCAGCCCTCTGTCGCCAAGTCCTCTGCTGTCGCCCAGTCCCCCTGCTGTCGCCCAGTCACCTGCTGTCACCCAGCCCTCTGTCGCCCAGTCCCCTGCTGTCACCCAGCCCTCTGTTGCCCAGTCTTTTGCTGTCACCCAGTCCTTTGCTGTCACCCAGTCCCCTGCTGTCGCCCAGTCCCCTGCTGTCACCAAGCCTTCTGTCGCTCAGTCCTCTGCTGTCACCCAGTCCTCTGCTGTCACCCAGTCCCCTGCTGTCATCTAGTCCCTCTGCTGTCACCCAGTCCCCCTGCTGTCGCCCAGTCCTCTGCCCTGCTGTCACCCAGGCCTCTGCCAGAAGAGGGCTCTATTTCTTGCCTATCCCCCTCCTCCTGTCAGCAGTGGGGAGAGCGGCTGTGTCTCTGAAGAGGAACCGGTGGCAAGTGACACGCTGAATCTGGTGACGGGACTGTGGCAAGTGACACGCTAAATCTGGTGGCAGGGGACAGGTGGCAAGTGACATGCTGTATAGTAGAAATATTGTACTTTCATTTTTGAGAGTAGGTGCGTAAATTCGGGCAAGCTCGTAGGGGCCCCATCGCATTACTTTGCCCAGGGGCCCATGATGCTCTTAAGATGGCTCTGGCGCTGCCAGGCCAATCTGAGGGGGGGTTCATTGATGTAAGGGGGGAGTGGATACAATAATGTAAGGGTGCACTGATATAAAGGTTTCCCCCTTATATCAGTACCCCACCCCCCTTACCTTAGTGGATTCTTTCTGCGGAAGGTCGTCTCTGGTAATCAGAGTCCCCCCACATTCCCAGAGTCCCAGGTGTGCCCCTTGATGATTGCTCCACTTTTACCACTTTTGACTGCAATTTGCTGATACAGTGGAACCTCGGATTGCGAGTAACGCGGTTAACAATAGTTTCGCAATACGAGCACTGTATTTTTTAAAATCCTGATTCGGTTTGCGAGTGTTGCCTCGCAACACGAGCAGTATTCAAGCCAAAGCGGTGTGCAAAACTGCATAGACTTTAACAGTGTTTGCATTTTCGCACAATATTTTTGCCTGTTCGCATGTTCTGGTGCAAACCGAACCGGAGGTGTTAGGCTCATCCCTAGTTCCTATAGAGTACTCTATAACAGAAGCAGAAGTCCGGGAACTTATTGATTCAGCTCCTGATCTTGGTGCTGGACCCTAGCTGTCACTAACATCGCTTAAAACACATCTACAGGATTGTGAAAAATTCAACCTTGCAAGTGCACACCACACAGCAAGGTGTTCATTAAAGAAGAATATAGACAAAGCTTTTTATTGGCTATACTTCTCCTATGGATCACAGGAGTTCAGTTAATTGATCACAGGAGTGCAGCTGTAGGCTGACATCACAGACTCTGTCCAGGCTCTGAAAAGTTCCCGATCTTATGGATCTGCCCAGAAGCCTGGACTGGCAGCTGGTTCTGCCTCTCACTGTTCTGTTGAGAGCCTGAGTCAGCCCCTCCTGTCCCCTCCTTTCCCCTCCACAACCCAGCACTCCAGTAAGCGCTGGAGTGGCCGAGTTGAGACCTGGTGACTGACTGTCACCGGCTCTCTGCAGGCTGAAGACAGAGAACTGACCAATCATCTTAAAGGCAGCGGGGGACAGCTGCAGCTGGGATCGGCGCTTCAGCCATCTAGGTGGATATGATTTTTTTTTATTTTTTAAAAATCTATACTTCTCTTTTAGGTCTAGGGGTGCACAGTGCAGGGTCAATTTCTTACCTTACACCCTGCTCCTGCTGGGTTTAGCACTCTCTTTCTCTGCTTAAAGCTCCAGCCTGTGGGCAGAGCCTCAGCATCATCAACGTACAATACAGGGACACCTGCACCGCTTTATGCATTGACATGTCTTCTTTAGACCTTGATCCATCAGGCTAGTACAGTCACCTGTTGGATAAACACTCTTAACAATCAACTTAATTCTCCAATAAGACATGGCAGTTTAATCTAATGTAGTTTTACTTCTTAAAATGCAGTACATGGGATGTTCACCGGTCATTTTAAGTGTAAAGAGACAAAAAAATTATCCTTACGCTTGCTCTGAAGGCTGGTAGATAACTATAGGAATATGAAGATGGAGGGAGGAGTCTAAGGTCTTAACGAGCTAGCCCCAAACATACAGGGAAAAGGGATTATACCATTAAAGAACATAAAAATAAAGTTGAAGTTACACTGAATTGACACTAGATGTCAGTATCAAGGAATTAATACATACACAATACACAAAAAGCCAATGCAACAGTAACGGATATATAATCAGTTGTGCTCCAGAACATTGTATGCTGAGAAGGCTAGAGGGCAACCGGAGCAAGACACAGCTTACAGAGAAGGCTGCAGGGGACTTTAAGCCAGATGGAGTTATTGTCATCCAATGTGTAGCCAGCTGTGCTCCATAACTGATTTGAGGTCTAGGGCACAGTCGGCCAACACAAAGTGTTGGCAGGCTACATGTTTGGCACCTCTCTTCTAACCTTTCTCTACGCAATCTAAAATTACAAAAAAGTTTTGACTTTAGATACGCTTTCAAAAAATAACACATCATCAGAAAGCAGTTTTAATTTATATATTACTTTAATTTTATTTTTTTGAAAAGTGCAGGTGGGTTTTACATGAGCTGACAAATGTCACATTTGTGATGAAAAGATGGAAGTGATTTTTTTTCAGAAGCAAACAATGGCAGCAATCATTATGTACCAATTTCTTATTTTTTTACGCAAACAAGTGTTCTAGAACTTTGAAAGAGATAATAAGGCTTCTGAAGTGCATGCTGCAATTATTTGTGCCGAGTTTACAAGAGTATCTGTACGGAAGACTTATTATTCTGGTTGTTAACCTTTAAAAATGTCATGATCTGTCACTTGTTTATTCCGAATAAAAGAACTTTGAGCATTATAGATAACACACTAAGCATAATTAGGTCATCTACTTATACAACAAAATAACATGAGTGTTTTTTTTTTTTGGGTTTATAACTGCTCCATTCCTTTGTTATTTT